>CM047430.1:23563937-24763937 GCA_026168455.1 Theocolax elegans
TCAACCTCCGGTCGTATTGATCGACCGCGTTGTGTTCGTTGGGATGGCCTCTCGTAAAGAGGATCCCGATCGCTTCGTGCGATCGTTACCAAAATATATTTATCGCAACCGGATAACCGCCAAAGAAAATACCCTTTTCTCTTTTTTCTTTTTTGTCACCGTAATGATATTCCGATAAAGACTGACTGTTTAACGTGTACAATCTCTCGAAGATTAATACCCCCACTCCTGGAGATCATGGTCCGCCTAGAAAAAACAAAACACGCGACGGATACGCGAATTCGTCCCTCTCCTTTGATGCTCAGCGTAAAATACCCCTTCCTACCTATCCTTTCCTCCCCTGCGCGCGGCCACACAGAAAACATCACAAACTCGACATGTTCGACGGAACAGCCTCCCCCGGTTGCGATAAATCCGATTGAGCAAATGTGTTGTGTTGTGTGTATATATGTTTTCATGATGAATTCAAATTTACATCTGGCAATGGACAAAGTTGAGTAACATTTCTTTTGTAAACACCCTGAGCAGTTTTGACTGTTGCTACTCGGACGACTCCATCGCTTCCGGGATGTACTTCAACGACTACTCCTAATGGCCATCTCATGCAGGGCTGGTTCTTGTTAATAACAATAACGACAGAGTTCAGGACCAATTGCCCATTCGTTTTATTCCATTTTTGACGTTTTTGCAACTCGTTCAGATATTCTAAGTGCCAGCGTTTCCAGAAATCTTGTCTTGCCTTTGAAATAAATCTCCATCTAGAGAGTCGATTATCTGGAATGCAAAGTAAATTATTCTCGGGCAGCATTGTGAGAGGTCGACCAATTAAAAGATGAGCAGGCGTTAAAGCGAGGGGATCATTCGGATCAGTTGAAATCGTATACAAGGGTCGTGAATTTAGTATCGACTCTATTTCTATAGCAAGTGTGTTAATTTCCTCAAATGTTAGAAGTTGTTCGCGAACGACACGTTTGAAATGGTGCGTGAATGATTTGACTGCGGCCTCCCATAAGCCACCAAAGTGAGGCGACAACGGAGGGGTAAAGTGTCAGACAATGTTTTTCTGCACTGCGTACGAATTTACACTATCGTGGAACTGATGTGAATTAAACAACGCGTACATCTCGTTATTCGCTCCGACAAAATTTGTTCCGTTGTCAGAGTACACGTGTGTAGGAATACCTCGACGACCGCAAAAACGTCGAAAAGCAGCCAAAAATCCGTCAGTTGTCAGATCACTGACAATTTCAATAAGTACTGCCTTAACGGACATGCATATAAAAACGCACCCATAAGCCTTGACTCGATTACGATTTCGGTTCTTTTTTTCCTTAATAATTGTTTCAGCCAAGCCGGCCCTTTATACCATGAATCATTTTTTACGAAATCTCTCGGGAATTGACCTCGGGATATCGAATCCGCAGGATTGTCCTTCGTTGGAACGTGACGCCACTCTACTTCGTTATCTAATTTTTGGATTTCGGCTACTCGATTCGATTCAAAAGTTTTTAAGATTTGCGGCGATTTTTTAAGCCAGTGTAAAACTATTGTCGAGTCGGACCAAAATATAATTCGATTCATTGTAAAATATAAAACGGGTCGTGCCTCATTAAAAAGTCGTACAAGAGTTAATGCGCCACACAATTCCAGTCTCGGTATCGTGGTTTGTTTTAGCGGAGCAACGCGAGATTTTGCACATACTAAATTAACTTCCGTGTCGTTGACTTGATTCGTTGCTCGAGTATATAAACACGCTCCGTATCCATTTTGACTAGCGTCGCAAAACCCGTGAATCTCAATATGTTCGGAAAGTTGAAACACTCGTCGAGGTATAGATAAATCCTTTATCAACTTCAAATGATTAGCAAATTCGGTCCATTTGTAATAAATATTTTGAGGTACAGTTTCATCCCAAGTAATTTTAACCCTCCAACAATCTTGCATAATGATTTTCGCAAGTAAAATTACGGGTCCCAGCAAACCTAACGGGTCAAAAATCTTTGCAATTACAGACAAAATGTTACGTTTCGTAATTTTAATAGGTAATTCAATGGATTTGACAGAATATACAAATTCGTTGCGTCGAGAATCCCAAACTACTGCAAAAGTTTTTGAAATTGTATCTCCTTGTATTGTATAGTCTAAATCTAAAAATTTTTTGTCTAAATTGTCGACTACGTGTTCGTGATTAGACGCCCACTGGCGAATGTTAAACCCACCGCGTTTAAGTATATTTATAATATCATCACGAATTTGTTTAATTTCTGCAAGTGAGTTTGAACCAGTTAAAAGGTCATCCACATACAAATCGCGTTTCAGTATCTCAGCGGCGCGAGGATACCTTAAACTTTCGTCGGTCGCGAGTTGATGAATAGTACGAATCGCTAAAAAAGGCGCAGCCGAAACGCCGAAAGTAACGGTATTAAGCTCATAAACCTTGATATCCTCATCTTGACGCCAAAAAATTCGCTGGAATTTTCGATCATCCGGGTGAACAAGAATCTGGCGATACAGCTTTTCGATATCGGCTGTCAAGACGTAGGTGTGTATTCGAAATCTCAGTAAATGTCCGAATAATCTAATTTGTATTGTAGGCCGGACTATCAATGCCGATGCATCAAACACGACTCGTACCTTTGTATTACTGGACGTTTTAATAACTGCGTGATGCGGCATGTAGTACCCGTCTGGCCCTTCGATATTTACCAAAGTCATATGTCTGAGATCGATGTATTCTTGCATTACCTTCTCGTATTCGATTTTCAGATGAGGATTCAAATTTAATTTTTTTTCCAAAGACTAGAAACGCCGCAATGCTCGAGTTCGAGAGTCGCCGAATCCCTTTCTTTCTGTCGAAACGGTAAGCGTACTACGTAACGCCCGCTTACATCACGCGTGGTATTTTTTACATAATGAGTTTCACAAAGTGAGTCGTTCGATGAAATTGATGATAAAGAAACCTTTTCTTTGATGATCCAAAATTTAGTAATTTGGTCTACAAGTTCAACTAATTTGCATGAAACAGTTACTTTTCTTTTTTCACCGGTCGCACCCCCAACTACTACCCAACCGAGTTGCGTTTTTTGTAAGAACAAATCGCAATTATTATGCGAAAGATTAATTTGTCCAATAGATAGCATCGATATCGTGGCACCAGCTCCTATCAATAAGTCTACCGGTCGCGGTATGTGAAAATTAGGATCCGCCAATCTCAAATTAGATGGGATGTTCGTTGGGAAGACCTATCGTGCGATCGTGTCCAAAATATATTTATCGCAACCGGATAGCGGCCATAGAAAATACCCATTTCTCTATTTTCTTTTGTGTCACCGTAATGATATTCCGATAAAGACTGCCTGTTTAACGTGTACAATCTCTCGAAGATTAATACCCCCACTCCTAGAGATCATGGTCCGCCTAGAAAAAACAAAACACACGACGGATACGCGAATTCGACCCTCTCCTTCGATGCTCAGCGTAAAATACCCCTTCCTACCTTTCCTTAATACCCCCACTCCTGGAGATCATGGCCCGCCTAGAAAAAACAAAACACACGACGGATACGCGAATTCGTCCCTCTCCTTCGATGCTCAGCGTAAAATACCACTTCCTACCTTTCTTTAATACCCCCCATCCTGGAGATCATGGTCCGCCTAGAAAAAACAAAACACACGACGGATACGCGAATTCGTCCCTCTCCTTCGATGCTCAGCGTAAAATACCCCTTCCTACCTTTCCTTTCCTCCCCTGCGCGCGGCCACACAGAAAACACCGCAAACTCGACATGTTCGACGGAACAGACTTCGTGGTGCGTGCCCTCCGTCGATCGCCTGCGCACACGCACCACGAAGTCATTATTACCGCTCAATTCAACCCGTTTGATTATTAGAAAAATATCTTTCACTATTCAATGTCGTCTTATTTCCTGATTAAGATAAACATTTAAGCAAATTGATTAACAGGCACATTTTAGTACGAAGGGAGTAACCAGAATACTGAATCCCTATTATTAGTTGGATTGTGGGGATTTCGTGGTACGTGCCCTCCGTCGATCGCCTGCGTTCACGCACCACGAGGCCATTCTTACCGCTCGATTCAACCCGTTTGATTATTAAAAAAAAAAACCTTTAAGCATTCAATGTCGTCTAATTTTCGGATTAAGTTAAACATTTAAGCAAATTAAATAACTGGCGCATTTTAGTGCAAAGGGAGTAACCAGAATACTGAATCCCTATTATTAGTTGGATTGTGCGGATTTCGTGGTACGTGCCCTCCATCGATCGCCTGCGTACACGCACCACGAAGTCATTTTTACCGCTCGATTCAACCCGTTTGAAGCAAATTAGTTAACAGGCGCATTTTAGTACGCAGAAATAACAAGAATACTGAATGTCTATTATTAGTTAGAATGTGGGGACTTCGTGGTGCGTGCCCTCCGTCGATCGCCTGCGCACACGCACCACGAAGTCATTTTTACCGCTCGATTTAACCCGTCTGATTATTATAAAAAAAATCTTTCAGCATTCAATGTCGTCTTATTTACGGATTAAGTTAAACATTTAAACAAATTAATTAACAGGCGCATTTTAGTACGAACTGAGTAACCAGAATACTGAATGTTTAGTACTAGTTAGAATGTGGGGACTTCGTGGTGCGTGCCCTCCGTCGATCGCCTGCGCACACGCACCACGAAGCCATTTTTACCGCTTGATTCAACCCGTTTGATTATTTTAAAAAAATCTTTCAGCACTCAATGTTGTCTTATTTTCTGATTAAGTTATACATTTAAGCACATTAATTAACTGGCGCATTTTAGTACGAAGGGAGTAACCAGAATACTGTATGTCTTTTATTAGTTAGAATGTGGGGTCTTCGTGGTGCGTGCCCTCCGTCGATGACCTGCTCACACGCACCACGAAGTCATTTTTACCGCTCGATTCAACCCGCTTGATTATTATAAAAAAAATCTTTCAGCTTTCAATGTCGTCTTATTTTCTGATTAAGATAAACATTTAAGCAAATTAATTAACAGGTGCATTTTAGTTCGAAGGGAGTAACCAGAATACTGAATGTCTATTATTTGTTGGAATGTGGGGACTTCGTAGTGCATGTTCTCCGTCAATCGCCTGCGCACACGCACCACGAAATCATTTTGACCGCTCGATTCAACCCGTTTGATTATTATAAAAAAAATCTTTCAACATTTAATGTGGTCTTATTTTCTGATTCAGTTGAACATTTAAGTAAATTAATTATCTGGCGCATTTTAGTACGAAGGAATAATCAGAATACTGAATGTCTATTATTTGTTGGAATGTGGAGACTTCGTAGTGCATGTTCTCCGTCAATCGCCTGCGCACCCGCACCACGAAATCATTTTGACCGCTCGATTCGACCCGTTTGATTATTATAAAAAAAATCTCCCAGCATTCAATGTCGTCTTACTTACTGATTCAGTTAAACGTTTAAGCAATTTGATTAGCAGGCGCATTTTAGTACGAAGGGCGTAACCAGAACACTGTATGTCTATTATTAGTTGGAATGTGTGGACTTTGTACTGCATGCTCTCCGTCGATCGCCTGCGCACACGCACCACGAAGTCATTTTTACCGCTCGATTCTACCCGTTGATTATTTTAAATAAATCTTTCAGCATTTAATGTCGCCTTATTTTCTGATTAAGATAAACATTTAAGCAAATTAATTAACAGGCGCATTTAAGTAAGAAGGGAGTAAACAGAATACTGTATGTCTATTATTAGTTGGATTGTGGGGACTTCGAGGTGCGTGCCGTCCGTCGATAGCCTGCGCACACGCACAACGAAGTCATTTTTACCGCTCGATTCAAATCGTTTGATAAATATAGAAAAAAATGTTCACCATTTAATGTTGTCCTATTTTCTGATTAATATAAACATTTAAGCAAATAAATTAACAGGCGCATTTTAGTACGAAGGGAGTAACCAGAATACTGAATGTCCATTATTTGTTGGAATGTGGTGACATCGTAGTGCCTGCTTTCCGCCAATCGCCTGCGCACACGCACCACGAACTCATATTTACCGCTCGATTCAACCCGTTTGATTATTGTAAAAAAAATCTTTCACCATTCAATGTCGCCTTATTTTCTGATTATGATAAACATTTAAGCAAATTGATTAACAGGCGCATTTTAGTAAGAACAGAGTAACCAGAATACTGAATGTCTATTACTAGTTAGAATGTGGGTACTTCGTGGTGCGTGCCCTCGGCGATCGCCTGCGCACACGCACCCCGAAATCATTTTTACCGCTCGATTCAACCCTTTTGATTATTATAAAAAAAATCTTTTACCATTCAATGTCGTCTTATTTTCTGATTAAGATAAACATTTAAGCAAATTAATTAATAGGCGCAATTTGGTTCGAAGGGAGTAACCAGAATACTGAATGTCCATTATTTGTTGGAATGTGGTGACATCGTAGTGCCTGCTTTCCGCCAATCGCCTGCGCACACGCACCACGAACTCATATTTACCGCTCGATTCAACCCGTTTGATTATTGTAAAAAAAATCTTTCACCATTCAATGTCGCCTTATTTTCTGATTATGATAAACATTTAAGCAAATTGATTAACAGGCGCATTTTAGTAAGAACGGAGTAACCAGAATACTGAATGTCTATTACTAGTTAGAATGTGGGTACTTCGTGGTGCGTGCCCTCGGCGATCGCCTGCGCACACGCACCCCGAAATAATTTTTACCGCTCGATTCAACCCGTTTGATTATTATAAAAAAAATCTTTTACCATTCAATGTCGTCTTATTTTCTGATTAAGATAAACATTTAAGCAAATTAATTAACAGGCGCATTTTGGTTCGAAGGGAGTAACCAGAATACTGAATGTCCATTATTTGTTGGAATGTGGTGACATCGTAGTGCCTGCTTTCCGTCAATCGCCTGCGCACACGCACCACGAACTCATATTTACCGCTCGATTCAACCCGTTTGATTATTGTAAAAAAAATCTTTCACCATTCAATGTCGCCTTATTTTCTGATTATGATAAACATTTAAGCAAATTGATTAACAGGCGCATTTTAGTAAGAACGGAGTAACCAGAATACTAAATCTCTATTATTAGTTGGATTGTGGTGACATCGTAGTGCCTGCTTTCCGTCGATCGCCTGCGTACACGCACCACGAAGTCTTTTTACCACTTAATTCATCCCGTTTGATTATTATAAAAAAATCTATCAGCATTGAATGTCGTCTTAATTTCTGATTTAGTTAAACATTTAAGCAAATTAATTAACAGCTGCATTTTAGTACGAAGGAATAACCAGAATACTGAATGTCCATTATTTGTTGGAATGTGGTGACTTCGTAATGCCTGCTCTCCGTCAATCGCCTGCGCACACGCACCACGAACTCATATTTACCGCTCGATTCAACCCGTTTGATTGTTGTAAAAAAAATCTTTCACCATTCAATGTCGTCTTATTTTCTGATTAAGATAAACATTTAAGCAAATTGATTAATAGGCGCATTTTAGTACGAAAGGAGTAACCAGAATACTGAATGTCTATTACTAGTTAGAATGTGGGTACTTCGTGGTGCGTGCCCTCGGCGATCGCCTGCGCACACGCACCCCGAAATCATTTTTACCGCTCGATTCAACCCGTTTGATTATTATAAAAAAAATCTTTTACCATTCAATGTCGTCTTATTTTCTGATTAAGATAAACATTTAAGCAAATTAATTAACAGGCGCATTTTGGTTCGAAGGGAGTAACCAGAATACTGAGTGTCCATTATTTGTTGGAATGTGGTGACATCGTAGTGCCTGCTTTCCGTCAATCGCCTGCGCACACGCACCACGAACTCATATTTACCGCTCGATTCAACCCGTTTGATTATTGTAAAAAAAATCTTTCACCATTCAATGTCGCCTTATTTTCTGATTATGATAAACATTTAAGCAAATTGATTAACAGGCGCATTTTAGTAAGAACGGAGTAACCAGAATACTAAATCTCTATTATTAGTTGGATTGTGGTGACATCGTAGTGCCTGCTTTCCGGCGATCGCCTGCGTACACGCACCACGAAATCTTTTTACCACTCAATTCATCCCGTTTGATTATTATAAAAAAATCTTTCAGCATTCAATGTCGTCTTATTTTCTGATTTAGTTAAACATTTAAGCAAATTAATTAACAGCTGCATTTTAGTACGAAGGAATAACCAGAATACTGAATGTCCATTATCTGTTGGAATGTGGTGACTTCGTAATGCCTGCTCTCCGTCAATCGCCTGCGCACACGCACCACGAAGTCATTTTTACCGCTCGATTCTACCCGTTGATTATTTTAAATAAATCTTTCAGCATTTAATGTCGCCTTATTTTCTGATTAAGATAAACATTTAAGCAAATTAATTAACAGGCGCATTTAAGTAAGAAGGGAGTAAACAGAATACTGTATGTCTATTATTAGTTGGATTGTGGGGACTTCGAGGTGCGTGCCGTCCGTCGATAGCCTGCGCACACGCACAACGAAGTCATTTTTACCGCTCGATTCAATCGTTTGATAAATATAGAAAAAAATGTTCACCATTTAATGTTGTCCTATTTTCTGATTAATATAAACATTTAAGCAAATAAATTAACAGGCGCATTTTAGTACGAAGGGAGTAACCAGAATACTGAATGTCCATTATTTGTTGGAATGTGGTGACATCGTAGTGCCTGCTTTCCGCCAATCGCCTGCGCACACGCACCCCGAAATCATTTTTACCGCTCGATTCAACCCGTTTGATTATTATAAAAAAAATCTTTTACCATTCAATGTCGTCTTATTTTCTGATTAAGATAAACATTTAAGCAAATTAATTAACAGGCGCATTTTGGTTCGAAGGGAGTAACCAGAATACTGAGTGTCCATTATTTGTTGGAATGTGGTGACATCGTAGTGCCTGCTTTCCGTCAATCGCCTGCGCACACGCACCACGAACTCATATTTACCGCTCGATTCAACCCGTTTGATTATTGTAAAAAAAATCTTTCACCATTCAATGTCGCCTTATTTTCTGATTATGATAAACATTTAAGCAAATTGATTAACAGGCGCATTTTAGTAAGAACGGAGTAACCAGAATACTAAATCTCTATTATTAGTTGGATTGTGGTGACATCGTAGTGCCTGCTTTCCGGCGATCGCCTGCGTACACGCACCACGAAATCTTTTTACCACTCAATTCATCCCGTTTGATTATTATAAAAAAATCTTTCAGCATTCAATGTCGTCTTATTTTCTGATTTAGTTAAACATTTAAGCAAATTAATTAACAGCTGCATTTTAGTACGAAGGAATTACCAGAATACTGAATGTCCATTATTTGTTGGAATGTGGTGACTTCGTAGTGCCTGCTCTCCGTCAATCGCCTGAGCACACGTACCACGAACTCATATTTACCGCTCGATTCAACCCGTTTGATTATTGTAAAAAAAATCTTTCACCATTCAATGTCGTCTTATTTAATGATTCAGTTATACATTTAAGCAAATTAATTAAATGGCGCATTTTAGTATGAAGGGTGTAACCAGAATACAGAATGTCTATTATTAGTTAGAATGTGGGGACTTCCTGGTGCGTGCCCTCCGTCGATGGCCTACGTACACGCACCACGAAGCAATTTTAACCGCTCGATTCAACCCGTTCGACTATTTTAAAAAAATCTTCCAGCATTCAATGTCGCCTTATTTTCAGATTAATATAAACATTTAAGCAAATAAATTAACAGGCGCATTTTAGTACGAAGGAAGTAACCAGAATAATGAATGTCTATTACTAGTTAGAATGTGGGTACTTCGTGGTGCGTGCCCTCGGCGATCGCCTGCGCACACGCACCCCGAAATCATTTTTACCGCTCGATTCAACCCGTTTGATTATTGCAAAAAGAATCTTCCAGCATTCAATGTCGCCTTATTTTCTGATTATGATAAACATTTAAGCAAATTGATTAACAGCTGCATTTTAGTACGAAGGAATAACCAGAATACTGAATGTCCATTATTTGTTGGAATGTGGTGACTTCGTAGTGCCTGCTCTCCGTCAATCGCCTGCGCACACGCACCACGAACACATATTTACCGCTCGATTCAACCCGTTCGACTATGTTTAAAAAAATCTTTCACCATTCAATGTCGTCTTATTTTCTGATTAAGATAAACATTTAAGCAAATTAATTAACAGGCGCATTTTAGTACGAAAGGAGTAACCAGAATACTCAATGTCTATTATTAGTTGGATTATGGGGACTTCGAGGTGCGTGCCGTCCGTCGATAGCCTGCGTACACGCACAACGAAGTCATTTTTACCGCTCGATTCAAATCGTTTGATTAATATAAAAAAAAATGTTCACCATTTAATGTTGTCCTATTTTCTGATTAATATAAACATTTAAGCAAATAAATTAACAGGCGCATTTTAGTACGAAGGGAGTAACCAGAATACTGAATGTCTATTACTAGTTAGAATTTGGGTACTTCGTGGTGCGTGCCCTCGGCGATCGCCTGCGCACACGCACCACGAAGTCATTTTTACCGCTCGATTCAACCCGTTCGACTATTTTAAAAAAATCTTCCAGCATTCAATGTCGCCTTATTTTCTGATTATCATAAACATTTAAGCAAATTAATTAACAGGCGCATTTTGGTTCGAAGGGAGTAACCAGAATACTAAATCTCTATTATTAGTTGGATTGTGGGGACTTCGTGGTGCATGCACTCCGTCGATCGCCTGCGTACACGCACCACGAAGTCTTTTTACCACTCAATTCATCCCGTTTGATTATTATAAAAAAATCTCTCAGCATTCAATGTCGTCTTATTTTCTGATTTAGTTAAACATTTAAGCAAATTAATTAACAGCTGCATTTTAGTACGAAGGAATAACCAGAATACTGAATGTCCATTATTTGTTGGAATGTGGTGACTTCGTAGTGCCTGCTCTCCGTCAATCGCCTGCGCACACGCACCACGAACACATATTTACCGCTCGATTCAACCCGTTCGATTATTATAAAAAAAATATTTTACCATTCAATGTCGCCTTATTTTCAGATTAATATAAACATTTAAGCAAATAAATTAACAGGCGCATTTTAGTACGAAGGGAGTAACCAGAATACTGAATGTCTATTACTAGTTAGAATGTGGGGACTTCGTGGTGCGTGCCCTCCGTCGATTGTCTGCGCACACGCATTACGAAGTCATTTTTACCGCTCGATTCAACCAGTTTGATTATTATAAAAAAATATCTTTCAGTATTCAATGTCGTCTTATTTTCTGTTTAAGATAAACATTTAAGCAAATTAATTAACAGGCGTTTTTTAGAACGAAGGGAGTAACCAGAATACTGAATGTCTATTACTAGTTAGAATGTGGGTACTTCGTGGTGCGTGCCCTCCGTCGATGGCCTGCGCACACGCACCACGAAGTCATTTTTACCGCTCGATACAACCCATTTGATTATTATAAAAAAAATCTGTCACCATTCAATGTCGTCTTATTTTCTGATTAAGATAAACATTTAAGCAAATTGATTAATAGGCGCATTTTAGTACGAAAGGAGTAACCAGAATACTGAATGTCTATTACTAGTTAGAATGTGGGTACTTCGTGGTGCATGCCCTCGGCGATCGCCTGCGCACACGCACCCCGAACTCATTTTTACCGCTCGATTCAACCCGTTTAATTATATAAAAAAAAAATTTTTCACCATTTATGTCGTCTTATTTTCTGATTATGATAAACATTTAAGCAAATAAATTAACAGGCGCATTTTAGTACGAAGGGAGTAACCAGAATACTGAATGTCTATTACTAGTTAGAATGTAGGTACTTCGTGGTGCATGCTCTCCGTCGATGGCCTGCGCACACGCACCACGAAGTCATATTTACCGCTCGATCCAACCAATTTGATTATTATAAAAAAATGTCTTTCAGTTTTCAATGTCGTCTTATTTACTGATTCAGTTATACATTTTAGCAAATTAATTAAATGGCGCATTTTAGTATGAAGGGTGTAACCAGAATACTGAATGTCTATTATTAGTTAGCATGTGGGGACTTCCTGGTGCGTGCCCTCCGTCGATGGCCTGCGTACACGCACCACGAAGTCATTTTTACCGTTCGATTCAACACGTTTGACTATTTAAAAAAAATCTTCCAGCGTTCAATGTCGCCTTATTTTCGGATTCAGTTAAACATTTAAGCAAATTAATTAACAGGCGCATTTTAGTACGAAGGAATAACCAGAATACGGAATGTCTATTATTTGTTGGAATGTGGTGACTTCGTAGTGCCTGCTCTCCGTCAATCGCCTGCGCACACGCACCACGAACTCATTTTAACCGCTCGATTCAACCCGTTTGATTATATAAAAAAAAAATTTTTCTGCATTCTATGTCGTCTTATTTTCTGATTAAGATAAACTTTTAATCAATATAATAACAGGCGCATTTTAGTACGATGGGAGTAACCAGAATACTGAATGTCTATTACTAGTTAGAATGTGGGTACTTCGTGGTGCTGCCCTCGGCGATCGCCTGTGCACACGCACCCCGAAATCATTTTTACCGCTCGATTCAACCCGTTTGATTATTATAAAAAAAATCTTTTACCATTCAATGTCGTCTTATTTTCTGATTAAGATAAACATTTAAGCAAATTAATTAACAGGCGCATTTTGGTTCGAAGGGAGTAACCAGAATATTGAATGTATATTACTAGTTAGAATGTGGGGACATCGTGGTGCGTGCCCTCCGTCAATCGCCTGCGCACACGCATTACGAAGTCATTTTTACCGCTCGATTCAACCAGTTTGATTATTATAAAAAAATCTTTCACCATTCAATGTCGTCTTTTTTACTGATTCAGTTATACATTTAAGCAAATTAATTAAATGGCGCATTTTAGTATGAAGGGTGTAACCAGAATACTGAATGTCTATTATTAGTTAGAATGTGGGGACTTCCTGGTGCGTGCCCTCCGTCGATGGCCTACGTACACGCACCACGTAGTCATTTTTACCGCTCGATTCAACCCGTTCGACTATTTTAAAAAAATCTTCCAGCATTCAATGTCGCCTTATTTTCTGATTATGATAAACATTTAAGCAAATTGATTAACAGCTGCATTTTAGTACGAAGGAATAACCAGAATACTGAATGTCCATTATTTGTTGGAATGTGGTGACTTCGTAGTGCCTGCTCTGCGTCAATCGCCTGCGCACACGCACCACGAACACATATTTACCGCTCGATTCAACCCGTTTGATTATTGTAAAAAAAATCTTTCACCATTCAATGTCGTCTTATTTTCTGATTAAGATAAACATTTAAGCAAATTAATTAACAGGCGCATTTTAGTACGAAAGGAATAATCAGAATACTGAATGTCCATTATTTGTTGGAATGTGGTGACTTCGTAGTGCCTGCTCTCCGTCAATCGCCTGCGCACACGCACCACGAACACATATTTACCGCTCGATTCAACCCGTTTGATTATTGTAAAAAAAATCTTTCACCATTCAATGTCGTCTTATTTTCTGATTAATATAAACATTTAAGCAAATAAATTAACAGGCGCATTTTAGTACGAAGGGAGTAACCAGAATACTGAATGTCTATTACTAGTTAGAATTTGGGTACTTCGTGGTGCGTGCCCTCGGCGATCGCCTGCGCACACGCACCCCGAAATCATTTTTACCGCTCGATTCAATCCGTTTGATTATCATTAAAAAAATCTTTTACCATTCAATGTCGTCTTATTTTCTGATTAAGATAAACATTTAAGCAAATTAATTAACAGGCGCATTTTGGTTCGAAGGGAGTAACCAGAATATTGAATGTCTATTACTAGTTAGAATGTGGGGACTTCGTGGTGCGTGCCCTCCGTCGATCGCTTGCGCACACGCATTATGAAGTCATTTTTACCGCTCGATTCAACCAGTTTGATTATTATAAAAAAATATCTTTCAGTATTCAATGTCGTCTTATTTTCTGTTTAAGATAAACATTTAAGCAAATTAATTAACAGGCGCATTTTAGTACGAAGGGAGTAACCAGAATACTGAATGTCTATTACTAGTTAGAATGTGGGTAGTTCGTGGTGCGTGCCCTCCGTCGATGGCCTACGTACACGCACCACGAAGTCAATTTTACCGCTCGATTCAACCCGTTCGACTATTTTAAAAAAATCTTCCAGCATTCAATGTCGCCTTATTTTCTGATTATCATAAACATTTAAGCAAATTGATTAACAGGCGCATTTTAGTAAGAACGGAGTAACCAGAATACTAAATCTCTATTATTAGTTGGATTGTGGGGACTTCGTGGTGCATGCACTCCGTCGATCGCCTGCGTACACGCACCACGAAGTCTTTTTACCACTCAATTCATCCCGATTGATTATTATAAAAAAATCTCTCAGCATTCAATGTCGTCTTATTTTCTGATTTAGTTAAACAATTAAGCAAATTAATTAACAGCTGCTTTTTAGTACGAAGGAATAACCAGAATACTGAATGTCCATTATTTGTTGGAATGTGGTGACTTCGTAGTGCCTGCTCTCCGTCAATCGCCTGAGCACACGCACCACGAACTCATATTTACCGCTCGATTCAACCCGTTTGATTATTGTAAAAAAAATCTTTCACCATTCAATGTCGTCTTATTTAATGATTCAGTTATACATTTAAGCAAATTAATTAAATGGCGCATTTTAGTATGAAGGGTGTAACCAGAATACAGAATGTCTATTATTAGTTAGAATGTGGGGACTTCCTGGTGCGTGCCCTCCGTCGATGGCCTACGTACACGCACCACGAAGTCATTTTTACCGCTCGATTCAACCCGTTCGACTATTTTAAAAAAATCTTCCAGCATTCAATGTCGCCTTATTTTCAGATTAATATAAACATTTAAGCAAATAAATTAACAGGCGCATTTTAGTACGAAGGGAGTAACCAGAATACTGAATGTCTATTACTAGTTAGAATGTGGGTACTTCGTGGTGCGTGCCCTCCGTCGATGGCCTGCGCACACGCACCACGAAGTCATTTTTACCGCTCGATTCAACCCGTTTGATTATCATTAAAAAAATCTTTTACCATTCAATGTCGTCTTATTTTCTGATTAAGATAAACATTTAAGCAAATTAATTAACAGGCGCATTTTGGTTCGAAGGGAGTAACCAGAATATTGAATGTCTATTACTAGTTAGAATGTGAGTACTTCGTGGTGCATGCTCTCCGTCGATGGCCTACGTACACGCACCACGAAGTCATTTTTACCGCTCGATTCAACCCGTTCGACTATTTTAAAAAAATCTTCCAGCATTCAATGTCGCCTTATTTTCTGATTATGATAAACATTTAAGCAAATTGATTAACAGCTGCATTTGAGTACGAAGGAATAACCAGAATACTGAATGTCCATTATTTGTTGGAATGTGGTGACTTCGTAGTGCCTGCTCTCCGTCAATCGCCTGCGCACACGCACCACGAACACATATTTACCGCTCGATTCAACCCGTTTGATTATTGTAAAAAAAATCTTTCACCATTCAATGTCGTCTTATTTTCTGATTAAGATAAACATTTAAGCAAATTAATTAACAGGCGCATTTTAGTACGAAAGGAGTAACCAGAATACTCAATGTCTATTATTAGTTGGATTGTGGGGACTTCGTGGTGCATGCACTCCGTCGATCGCCTGCGTACACGCACCACGAAGTCTTTTTACCACTCAATTCATCCCGTTTGATTATTATAAAAAAATCTCTCAGCATTCAATGTCGTCTTATTTTCTGATTTAGTTAAACATTTAAGCAAATTAATTAACAGCTGCATTTTAGTACGAAGGAATAACCAGAATACTGAATGTCCATTATTTGTTGGAATGAGGTGACTTCGTAGTGCCTGCTCTCCGTCAATCGCCTGCGCACACGCACCACGAACACATATTTACCGCTCGATTCAACCCGTTTGATTATTATAAAAAAAATCTTTTACCATTCAATGTCGCCTTATTTTCAGATTAATATAAACATTTAAGCAAATAAATTAACAGGCGCATTTTAGTACGAAGGGAGTAACCAGAATACTGAATGTCTATTACTAGTTAGAATGTGGGGACTTCGTGGTGCGTGCCCTCCGTCGATTGTCTGCGCACACGCATTACAAAGTCATTTTTACCGCTCGATTCAACCAGTTTGATTATTATAAAAAAATATCTTTCAGTATTCAATGTCGTCTTATTTTCTGTTTAAGATAAACATTTAAGCAAATTAATTAACAGGCGTTTTTTAGTACGAAGGGAGTAACCAGAATACTGAATGTCTATTACTAGTTAGAATGTGGGTACTTCGTGGTGCGTGCCCTCCGTCGATGGCCTGCGCACACGCATTACAAAGTCATTTTTACCGCTCGATTCAACCAGTTTGATTATTATAAAAAAATATCTTTCAGTATTCAATGTCGTCTTATTTTCTGTTTAAGATAAACATTTAAGCAAATTAATTAACAGGCGCATTTTAGTACGAACGGAGTAACCAGAATACTGTATGTCTATTATTTGTTGGAATGTGGGGTCTACGTACTGCATGCTCTCCGTCGATCGCCTGCGCATACGCAACTCGAACTCAATTTTACCGCTCGATTCAACCCGTTTGATTATTAGAAAAAAAGTCTTTCACCATTCAATGTCGTCTTATTTTCTGATTAAGATAAACATTTAAGCAAATTAATTAACAGGCGCATTTTAGTACGAACGGAGTAACCAGAATACTGTATGTCTATAATTTGTTGGAATGTGGGGTCTACGTACTGCATGCTCTCCGTCGATCGCCTGCGCATACGCAACTCGAACTCAATTTTACCGCTCGATTCAACCCGTTTGATTATTGTAAAAAAAATCTTTCACCATTCAATGTCGTCTTATTTTCTGATTAAGATAAACATTTAAGCAAATTAATTAACAGGCGCATTTTAGTACGAAAGGAGTAACCAGAATACTCAATGTCTATTATTAGTTGGATTGTGGGGACTTCGTGGTGCATGCACTCCGTCGATCGCCTGCGTACACGCACCACGAAGTCTTTTTACCACTCAATTCATCCCGTTTGATTATTATAAAAAAATCTCTCAGCATTCAATGTCGTCTTATTTTCTGATTAGTTAAACATTTAAGCAAATTAATTAACAGCTGCATTTTAGTACGAAGGAATAACCAGAATACTGAATGTCCATTATTTGTTGGAATGAGGTGACTTCGTAGTGCCTGCTCTCCGTCAATCGCCTGCGCACACGCACCACGAACACATATTTACCGCTCGATTCAACCCGTTTGATTATTATAAAAAAAATCTTTTACCATTCAATGTCGCCTTATTTTCAGATTAATATAAACATTTAAGCAAATAAATTAACAGGCGCATTTTAGTACGAAGGGAGTAACCAGAATACTGAATGTCTATTACTAGTTAGAATGTGGGGACTTCGTGGTGCGTGCCCTCCGTCGATTGTCTGCGCACACGCATTACAAAGTCATTTTTACCGCTCGATTCAACCAGTTTGATTATTATAAAAAAATATCTTTCAGTATTCAATGTCGTCTTATTTTCTGTTTAAGATAAACATTTAAGCAAATTAATTAACAGGCGTTTTTTAGTACGAAGGGAGTAACCAGAATACTGAATGTCTATTACTAGTTAGAATGTGGGTACTTCGTGGTGCGTGCCCTCCGTCGATGGCCTGCGCACACGCACCACGAAGTCATTTTTACCGCTCGATACAACCCGTTTGATCATTATAAAAATATCTTTCACTATTCAATGTCGTCTTATTTACTGATTAAGATAAACATTTAAGCAAATTGATTAACTGGCGCATTTTAGTGCGAAGGGAGTAACCAGAATACTGAATCCCTATTATTATTTGGATTGTGGGGATTTCGTGGTACGTGCCCTCCGTCGATCGCCTGCGCACACGCTCCCCGAAGTCATTTTTACCGCTCGATTCAACCCGTTTGATTATTATAAAAAAAATCTTTCAGCATTCAATGTCGTCTAATTTTCTGATTAAGATAAACAATTAAGCAAATTAATTAACAGGCGCATTTTAGTACGAATGGAGTAACCAGAATACTGTATGTCTATTATTTGTTCGAATGTGGGCACTACGTATTGAATGCTCTCCGTCGATCGCCTGCGCATACGCAACTCGAACTCAATTTTACCGCTCGATTCAACCCGTTTGATTATTATAAATAAAAACTTTCAGCATTCAATGTCGTCTTATTTACGGATTAAGATAAACATTTAAACAAATTAATTAATAGGCGCATTTTAATACGACATGAATAACCAGAATACTGAATGTCTATTACTAGTTAGAATGTGGGGACTTCATAATGCGTGCCCTCCGTCGATCGCCTGCGCACACGCACTACGAAGTCATGTTTACCGCTCGATTCAACCCGTTTGATTATTATAAAAAAAATCTTTCAGCACTCAATGTTGTCTCATTTACTGATTCAGTTATACATTTAAGCAAATTAATTAAATGGTGCATTTTAGTATGAAAGGTGTAACCAGAATACTGAATGTCTATTATTAGTTAGAATGTGGGGACTTCGTTGTGCGTGCCCTCCGTCGATGGTCTGCGCACACGCACCACGAAGTCATTTCTACCGCTCGATTCAACCCGTTTGATTATTTTAAAAAAAACTTTCAGCATTCAATGTCGTCATACTTTCTGATTCAGTTAAACATTTAAGCAAATTGATTAACAGGCGCATTTTAGTACGAACGGAGTAACCAGAATACTGTATGTCTATTATTAGTTGGTTTGTGGGGACTTCGTGGTGCGTGCCCTCCGTCGATCGCATGCGCACACGCACCACGAAGTCTTTTTTACCGCTCGATTCAACCCGTTTGATTATTATAAAAAAATATCTTTCAGTATTCAATGTCGTCTTATTTACTGATTCAGTTATACATTTCACCAAATTAATTAACAGGCGTATTTTAGTACGAAGGGAGTAACCAGAATACTGAATTTCTATAATTAGTTGGATTGTGGGGACTTCGTGGTGCGTGCCCTCCGTCGATCGCCTGCGTACACGCACCATGAAGTCATTTTTACCGCTCGATTCAACCCGTTTGATCATTATAAAAAAAGTCTTTCACCATTCAATGTCGTCTTATTTTCTGATTAAGATAAACATTTAAGCAAATTGATTAACAGGCACATTTTAGTACGAAGGGAGTAACCAGAATACTGAATCCCTATTATTAGTTGGATTGTGGGGATTTCGTGGTACGTGCCCTCCGTCGATCGCCTGCGTACACGCACCACGAGGCCATTCTTACCGCTGGATTCAACCCGTTTGATTATTAAAAAAAAAACCTTTAAGCATTCAATGTCGTCTAATTTTCGGATTAAGTTAAACATTTAAGCAAATTAATTAACTGGCGCATTTTAGTGCGAAGGGAGTAACCAGAATACTGAATCCCTATTATTATTTGGATTGTGGGGATTTCGTGGTACGTGCCCTCCGTCGATCGCCTGCGCACACGCTCCCCGAAGTCATTTTTACCGCTCGATTCAACCCGTTTGATTATTAGAAAAAAAGTCTTTCACCATTCAATGTCGTCTTATTTTCTGATTAAGATAAACATTTAAGCAAATTAATTAACAGGCGCATTTTAGTACGAACGGAGTAACCAGAATACTGTATGTCTATTATTTGTTGGAATGTGGGGTCTACGTACTGCATGCTCTCCGTCGATGGCCTGCGCACACGCACCACGAAGTCATTTTTACCGCTCGATTCAACCCGTTTCATTATTTTAAAAAAATCTTTCAGCACTCAATGTTGTCTTATTTTCGGATTAAGTTATACATTGAAGCAAATTAGTTAACAGGCGCATTTTAGTACGCAGAAATAACAAGAATACTGAATGTCTATTATTAGTTAGAATGTGGGGACTTCGTGGTGCGCGCCCTCCGTCGATTGCCTGCGCACACGCACCACGAAGTCATTTTTACCGCTCGATTCAACCCGTCAGATTATTATAAAAAAAATCTTTCAGCATTCAATGTCGTCTTATTTACGGATTAAGTTAAACATTTAAACAAATTAATTAACAGGCGCATTTTAGTACGAAATGAGTAACCAGAATACTGAATGTTTAGTACTAGTTAGAATGTGGGGACTTCGTGGTGCGTGCCCTCCGTCGATCGCCTGCGCACACGCACCACGAAGCCATTTTTACCGCTTGATTCAACCCGTTTCATTATTTTAAAAAAATCTTTCAGCTCTCAATGTTGTCTTATTTTCGGATTAAGTTATACATTTAAGCAAATTAGCTAACAGGCGCATTTTAGAACGAAGGGAATAACCAGAATACTGAATGTCTATTATTTGTTGGACTGTGGGGAATTCGTAGTGTATGCTCTCCGTCGATCGCCTGCGCACACGCACCCCGCAGTCATTTTTACCGCTCGTTTCAACCCGCTTGATTATTATAAAAAAAATCTTTCAGCATTCAATGCCGTCTTATTTACTGATTCAGTTAAACATTTAAGCAAATTAATTAACAGGCGCATTTTAGTATAAAATGAATAACCAGAATACTGAATGTCTATATTTAGTTGGAGTGTGGGGACTTCGTGGTGCGTGCCCTCCGTCGATGGCCTGCGCACACGCACCACGAAGTCATTTTTACCGCTCGATTCAACCCGTTTGATTATTATAAAAATATCTTTCACCATTCTATGTCGTCTTATTTTCTGATTAAGATAAACATTTAAGCAAATTAATTAACAGGCGCATTTTAGTACGAACGGAGTAACCAGAATACTGTATGTCTATTATTTGTTGGAATGTGGGGTCTACGTACTGCATGCTCTCCGTCGATGGCCTGCGCACACACACCACGAAGTCATTTTTACCGCTCGATTCAACCCGTTTCATTATTTTAAAAAAATCTTTCAGCACTCAATGTTGTCTTATTTTAGGATTAAGTTATACATTGAAGCAAATTAGTTAACAGGCGCATTTTAGTACGCAGAAATAACAAGAATACTGAATGTCTATTATTAGTTAGAATGTGGGGACTTCGTGGTGCGCGCCCTCCGTCGATTGCCTGCGCACACCCACCACGAAGTCATTTTTACCGCTCGATTCAACGCGTCTGATTATTATAAAAAAAATCTTTCAGCATTCAATGTCGTTTTATTTACGGATTAAGTTAAACATTTAAACAAATTAATTAACAGGCGCATTTTAGTACGAAATGAGTAACCAGTATACTGAATGTTTAGTACTAGTTAGAATGTGGGGACTTCGTGGTGCGTGCCCTCCGTCGATCGCCTGCGCACACGCACCCCGCAGTTATTTTTACCGCTCGTTTCAACCCGCTTGATTATTATAAAAAAAATCTTTCAGCATTCAATGCCGTCTTAATTACTGATTCAGTTAAACATTTAAGCAAATTAATTAACAGGCGCATTTTAGTATAAAATGAATAACCAGAATACTGAATGTCTATATTTAGTTGGAGTGTGGGGACTTCGTGGTGCGTGCCCTCCGTCGATGGCCTGCGCACACGCACTACGAAGTCATTTTTACCGCTCGATTCAACCCGTTTGATTATTATAAAAAAAATCTTTCAGCATTCAATGTCGTCTAATTTTCTGATTAAGATAAACAATTAAGCAAATTAATTAACAGGCGCATTTTAGTACGAATGGAGTAACCAGAATTCTGTATGTCTATTATTTGTTCGAATGTGGGCACTACGTATTGCATGCTCTCCGTCGATCGCCTGCGCATACGCAACTCGAACTCAATTTTACCGCTCGATTCAACCCGTTTGATTATTATAAATAAAAACTTGCAGCATTCAATGTCGTCTTATTTACGGATTAAGATAAACATTTAAACAAATTAATTAATAGGCGCATTTTAATACGACATGAATAACCAGAATACTGAATGTCTATTACTAGTTAGAATGTGGGGACTTCATGGTGCGTGCCCTCCGTCGATCGCCTGCGCACACGCACTACGAAGTCATTTTTACCGCTCGATTCAACCCGTTTGATTATTATAAAAAAAATCTTTCAGCACTCAATGTTGTCTCATTTACTGATTCATTTAAAAATTTAAGCAAATTAATTAACAGGCGCATTTTAGTATCAAATGAATAAGCAGAATACTGAATGTCTAAATTTAATTGGATTGTTAGGACTTCGTGGTGCGTGCCCTCCGTCGATGGCTTGCGCACACGCACCACGAAGTCATTTTTACCGCTCCATTCAACCCGTTTGATTATTATAAAAGAAATCTTTCAGCATTCAATGTCGTCTTATCTCGGATTAAGTTATACATTAAAGCAAATTAGTTAACAGGCGCATTTTAGTACGCAGACATAACCAGAATACTGAATGTCTATTATTAATTAGAATGTGGGGCCTTCGTGGTGCGTGCCCTCCGTCGATGGCCTGCGCACACGCACCACGAAGTCATTTTTACCGCTCGATTCAACCCGTTTGATTATTATAAAAAAAATCTTTCAGCATTCAATGTCGTCTTGTTTTCGGATTAAGTTATACATTAAAGCAAATTAGTTAACAGGCGCATTTTAGTACGCAGACATAACCAGAATACTGAATGTCTATTATTAGTTAGAATGTGGGGACTTCGTGGTGCGTGCCATCCGTCGATTGCCTGCGCACACGCACCACGAAGTCATTTTTACCGCTCGATTCAACCCGTCTGATTTTTATAAAAAAAATCTTTCACCATTCAATGTTGGCTTATTTTCTGATTAAGACAAACATTTAAGCAAATTAATTATCAGGCGCATTTTAGTACGAAGGTAGTAAACAGAATACTGAATGTCTATTATTTGTTGGACTGTGGGGACTTCGTAGTGCATGCTCTCCGTCGATCGCCTGCGCACACGCACCCTGAAGTCATTTTTACCGCTCGATTCAACCCGTTTGATTATTATAAAAAAAATCTTTCAGCATTCAATGCCGTCTTATTTACTGATTCAGTTTGTGACAATGTGCTTTGCACATGTCAAGAGCGAGCGACTGAACCCATGACAAACACCTACCTACCCGGATAAGCTAAACGAGTCCCTAGCTATACTACCTACCCATATACTCTTCCCTAGCTACCTACCCGCACATCAGCTACATCCTACCTACCCTCACAGTCTAATAACCCCACCCCAAGCGCAACACACACATGCAGCCGAAGCACTAGGTGATCCTGGCGAGGAAGGCCTGGGCGAGCATAGAAATCAGGAGGGCTCCTTCGGGTCTAACTCAACAGCATAGATGGATCAAGGGAGGCTGTCGATGAATGAGCCTAGAGAACACTCCTCAGCTCTACAGTGCAGCAGTCAGGGCGATGAGATGGTACCCAGGCAGGAAGCCGAAGAACCTCCAACGCCAAGCAAGATACAGCTGTAAAAGAGATGTTTATAAGAACAAAAACACAGTAATAGGGTAAGGAGCAAGGAAGAGGATAAATTGCCATAGCCAAGAAGACACAAGACAAGGGAAGATATGTACAGCTGTATATAATTACTACAGCTGTACAAGGAACAGTACAGGACAAAGAGGTTAGGTTGCTGTACACAAACAACGTGTACAGCAGACCTTGTAAAATACTATACACCTGAACACGCACACTAGCGTGACCTCAACACTGAATGAATTACCTGGAGTAGTTGAAGACCTGGGACCGGTCGTTCTGGTACGTCGTCGTCGTGGAGAGATGATCGAGGCGGCGTCGGGCAGCAATGCAGCGGCGGGTGAGCTTCGTACCTGAAACTCACGCCGTACCAATTAGTTGAGATAAGCAAGACGGAACGATGTAATAATTACCCAGGAGGAAGTCCTACAGCATCGCAGAGAGGTACATTGCACCAGGTCAACAAACGCCATACATCTGACTTGTAACGATACAGCCTGAACACTGCGGCACTCGACACGCTCGCACGACGCGTGATCGTGGTGCCGCGAACGAGTACGTACTGCGCAGGCGCGCGGTACAAACACGGGACTCTCGAGCACGCCGAGAGTCAGAGCTCTACGGTCCGCCGTCCTGAACGGACAAGTTCCTTGCCGATAGCGCGATAGTGTCTGGTGTCTCGAAGCTACAAGACTGAGTACGAGTGAGCAAAGCGAGAGAGAAACAGAGAGAGTGCATTAGCGTCCCAACCTGGTGTTCCGGAGACGACGAAAAGGTTGGTGAACTCTTACTTCCCTGCTGACGGTACCGCCGGGTATCGTAGGAGCTGCGTGCGAGCATCTCGTCCGTCCCATCCTTCCCCTTCCCCTCCCCTACAGCGAACCGGAATCCGAGCAGTGGAGCACGGCTCCAAGTGTTTACCGATAACCCGCGTGTTATCGAGATTCGTCGCGAGTTAACGCGGCTGGCGCCCACCTTTCACTTAGTTGTTTAGTATAATAAATACTTGTTTTGTTTATATTAAATAGTAGACCCTAATTGACCTGCACCCTGATCCCCAGTGCAGCGTCACATTGGCGCCCAACGTGGCTTGTTTTAAGGGATCTATTTAATTAAATAATAAAAGTGGCGTAAAGCATTATTGGTTTTATTGTTTCCTTAGCAGTTAATCGATCGTATAAAATTACTGTAAGCGTCGAAGCGCGACGCAAATAAGCGGCCATATTGCCTTTCCTCTCCTTCAAGCAAGCTCGCACACACACCGGAAGAACCGGTCGGCCATTTTGACGGCCATTTTGATAATTATAAATCGAGCACGTGCACGGAAAATATAAATTTGTTTTTCTTTTTAAAATATTATTTGCACTGTTTTAAACATTTGGTTATGTATAGTTGTTTTATTGGGTACGCTGGTTTATAAAAATATAGATAATTCATTTTCCCTCTCCTCTTAACCCATACAGCAATATTAACCCATACAGCTATATTAACCGAGTATTCATGATTTTTTTTTGTAAGTGCATCAATAAGGAAATAATATTTTATTAATTTTCTTTTAAAATTACATTTGCATTTTATAATTATAATAATAATTTAAGCTGCTTTGAGCAATATTAATATTTTTTTTTTAAGTATTATAATTTGCTTGGTGACACATATTAATATATTAATGCTATTTAATATCCTTACTGCTATTATCACGTTTGATTAAATTGGTTTTTCCTTTGTTTATATACAATTAATGATTAGTGAATTAAATCACACATTTTGCTAGTAATTTATTGTTAGCTGAATAAATAATAATAATTAAAATTTGCTTAACCTGCTATACCCATTGCAACAAAAATTTAATTTCTCCCTCATAGCTTCCCATAATAATAGTTATAAAAATAATACTGCATAATTTTTGTTTATTATTATTTGCTGCCTGCCTAACCCAGTGTATAATTTATTTTTATAAGCACAATTTGCACGTTTCCCTTGCACATTTACCCGATAATTATTGATTGTAATAATAATAACAATATACAGGGTGTTCTGAAATTCATTCCGTTAATTTCGCACACATATAAAGCACGAAATTCTAAGCAACTTTTCTATCTGACAAATTTCGATTTGAAGCTTATTTATTAAGTTATTGTTAGTTAAACATTATTAATTCGAGCCAATCAGAGCGCGCCAGTCGGCGATGGGCGGTGCAGAGAGACCGAAAGCGGTGCGTGGAGGGAGCGCCCGGAGAGGGGAAGCATATTGGTTGATTCATTTGTTATTCAACACGTTAATATGCGACAAAATTAAGAGAATCGGGAGATTAAAAAATGGCCGATAAGGGAATGTCAAGCCATATTATTTCATTATTTAATTATTTAATTGCTTTACGTATTTTAAATAATTTATTATTTAATAAATTAATACCAAGGATATCTTAGAAACCACTTCATCGAATAAACTGACATTTTAACAATAATGATTTTAATCCAATTTAATGAAACAGAATTTTGTAATTAAATTCGAAATGTTAATGTTAATTAATATATTAAAAAACTAATTATTTAGCTGTTTATTAAACAATTTTTTAATTTTTCTGAATAATTTGACAAGTATAATTTTTTTTACTATATTATAACACAGTCTATTTCATTTAAGTGGATTAAAAATGTTGAAAAGTTACTGTTAAAATATTAGTTTATCCGATGAAATTGTTCCTGGGATATCCTATCTATTATGGAAAAAACTCAGGGTATAGAGTCTCTTATAATTAATTAAAATAGTACCCTAGTAGAAATCTGACAATAAATGTAACATTAGAGTTTTTTTAACCTTAAATGTTTACTAGGGTTATGCTACATATAATTTGGCTAAAAAAATTAAATTAAAAGTTAATAATAAGTAAATTGGTTTAAAAAATTAAGAAATGTTATTCTTTGTGAGGCTTGCGATGGCTCGGTTGGTAGGGCGTTGGACTCGTAAACTGGAGGTCCCAGGTTCGATTCCCAGCCCCGGCCGATTGATACAAGCACCACTGGGGAATGTATTTTCAACAAGTGCTTTCTTAACAAAGACATCGTATAACTTCCGTCGCTGATCAGCACCAATTTGGGAGCATAAAAAGAGCGACGTTAAAATAAAAAAAAAAATTATTCTTTGAAACAATAGCTTATCAACAAAATTTGATTTAATATGGGATCTTGATTCAAACCAAAGATATAATAAATTAAAGATATTGTATAAATATTGTATAAATAAAAAAATTGAAAATAGACAGTTTTAGTAGTTGAGTACCCATTTCATAGAACCAAGATTTTTATTCAAAAATTATTGTCCTGAATAAACATTTTATCACCTAACTAATTGAATTATACAATGTTTATTTAATGTCATTAATGAAATTTTACAAAACTATCATATACCTAACAAAAATTAATTTTAAGAAAATTTAAGTAAATTATTAATTGAAGATAAGTTTAATGTAACCAATATAACTTGTTAATTGGGTTTTAATATCTTTTTCACTAAATTGTCTTTTTTAGTATTATTGATAAGTAATATTAATTATAATTAATTAAATTTAGATATTCTGATATCTGTCCTAATTAATAAAATCCTAAAAAACACTATTTGGTGAAAAAATTATAAAAATCCAATTTACAAGTTTCATTGGCTACATATTCATACACATTTAATATAAGTTCAATATAAGTTAATATTATTAAATAAACATAGTAGAATCCAAATAATTAGACGAAAAAAGTGTTATCCAGGATAATAATTGTTGAATAGAACTGTTGGATAGTATGACATGGGTACCCGAGTGCTAAAACTGTCTATTTTCAATTTTTCACTTATACAATATCTTTGATTTATTATATTTTTGGTTTGCATCAAAATCCCATATTAAAACGTTGAAAAGCTATAATTAACTATAACTAAATACTATAACTAAAATAACTATAATATTCAAAGAATAACCTGTTTTAATTAGAGCCATATAGATGCTGTCGTACAGTCCAAAATAAAAACTACTTGATAGCCAATTTTATTACTGCAAATTAGGTATTTGTAAAAATGGTAAACAACTATATTGAGCGCTTTAAACTTTTTCCCATTTAATAAGGTAAAAGTACCAATTGCGAAACAGGGCCGTATTGTGGAACATATAGTACTAAATTATTATATTTTAACAAAACTTTGAATCTTTTATAAATGGAAAAAATAAATTATATTTCAAATAAGTTAAGAAATGTAGATTTATAAATATAAGAACATAGAATATATGTAATCAAGAAAAAAATATAAAAGGTTCAAAAGTCAAATAATTTGGAAGGTTATGTTGACAAATAGTGCTGATTTCCGATGCCTTGTTTAAAGCTATTTAAACATAATTCATTATGCTTTACAAACATAATATTATGTATAGAAGCTATACTTTCATATGATGTACACTAAAATTCAAATTTATATCGAATTGCTTCATAAATTATACTGTTCCAAAATATGTACATCATTCTCTCATGTCCATAAGTATTGGAACAGCAAGAAAAAATGTTTCATAATTGGTACATAATTCTATATTTCGTCCGTTTCGTGGAACACTTTTAACATTAAGATATTTAATATTTATTTACACTTTGAAATGTCTAATTGTTAGCAATCGTTAACTAATAACTATTTTAATATATTACATCATCTTCGATAAGTCAACTATGTGTAGTAAATAAATTATTTAAAAAACACAATTCTAATCAACAAAATTATTTTGAATGTTCCAACTTATGTACAAATTCATATTGACAGTTTTTTATCTCATATTTAATAATTAGAGTCAACATAAGCATAAAAAAATAGAATTAATATGAAAAAATATTAATTATTAACTTCGAAAAAATATGAAGTGAACGCTAATATTTTATCATAAACTAACAAACGGTAATGGTGTAGCTCTTTATATTTTGCTTAAAAATAATTAAAATTTACATACCTAGTAAAAAACCGTTCCGGCACTGGTACTTTTACCTTATGTAATACAAAAAGTTGAACTATTTTGAGGCATTTTAAGGTATACTTCCAATATGGTGAAAATTGGAAAAAAGGAAAAAACTGTTGTTACAATTTGCATAACTCTGATACAAATTAATATTTTGATATAAAATTTCTTGCAGATTATGGATTATATTTTTAGTATCTAAAAACATGAGCCATTTTAAAATTTATGTACACTCGTCGTGAAATCACCAATATCTATTTGATTAAGGGGATAAGCCTGGGTTAAAACTGGAAAATAAATTCAATATTACTAACTAATAATTGTTTTCATAACAAGTGAAAGCATTTCTTAATTTTTTAAACCAATTTACTTATTATTAACTTATAATTTAATTTTTTAGCCAATTTATATGTAGCATAACCCTAGTAAAAATGTAACATTTAAGGTTAAAAAAACTCTTACGTTGCGATTAATTGGGCATTTATTGGATATTTTATGATAATTGGCCATTTTATGACTTAAAATTGTTACATTTATTGTCAGATTTCTACTAGGGTACTATTTTAATTAATTATAAGAGACTCTATACCCTGAGTTTTTTCCATAATAGATAGGATATCCCAGGAACAATTTCATCGGATAGTCTAATATTTTAACAGTAACTTTTCAACATTTTTAATCCACTTAAATGAAATAGACTGTGTTATAATATAGTAAAAAAAATTATACTTGTCAAATTATTCAGAAAAATTAAAAAATTGTTTAATAAACAGCTAAATAATTAATTTTTTAATATAATAATTAACATTAACATTTCGAATTTAATTACAAAATTCTGTTTCATTTAATTTGATTAAAATCATTATTGCTAAAATGTCAGTTTATTCGATGAAGTGGTTTGTAAGATATCCTTGGTATTAATTTATTAAATAATAAATTATTTAAAATGCGTAAAACAATTAAATAATTAAATAATGAAATAATATGGCTTGACATTCCCTTATCGGCCATTTTTTAATCTCCCGATTCTCTTAATTTTGTCGCATATTAACGTGTTGAATGACAAATGAATCAACCAATATGCTTCCCCTCTCCGGGCGCTCCCTCCACGCACCGCTTTCGGTCTCTCTGCACCGCCCATCGCCGACTGGCGCGCTCTGATTGGCTCGAATTAATAATGTTTAACTAACAATAACTTAATAAATAAGCTTCAAATCGAAATTTGTCAGATAGAAAAGTTGCTTAGAATTTCGTGCTTTATATGTGTGCAAAATTAACGGAATGAATTTCAGAACACTCTGTATATTTGAGGAATATTGTGGTGTATACAAAAGCTGTATATATTAATTTCCCTGAATAATAAGCTGTATGAGATACAAAATAATAATTTAACCCATATATATATACATATTTCCCGCTGTATTTATTTGCTATACTGCCCAGCCGATAATAAAGCAAGCTTGTTTATTTTTTTTGCTGTTGTGGATTGCTTAGTGGAAGTGAATTTAATTTAATTAGCTTAGCGTGAAAATTACTTTTTCTTTCTTTCATTGGTATTTTATTTTTTTTGGATTTTTGCTTGGCATGTTTAATTTAAGTTAAGTAGAATTAAACAAGAGCTAAGATATTTCACAGCAATCGAGCTAATAAGAGCTATCAATAATAATATTTATTTAATTATTAAGATAAATTAAGCAACAATAAATTAATCAAAATGTCTCACAACGGTGATGACCTGGATTTGATTTTGGGAGAAGATTTATCGGTATTACAACCAGCAGTAGGTGCCGGTGTAATAAGACGCAGCATTAATAATACCAGTGATGGTAGAATCACGGTATATGCAAGCAAAGTCGGAATAAATATAGATTCGGACTGTAAAATTATTAGAGATAGGTTAGCTAGGTACGAAATTAGACGTAATTTCGGACCATCGTCTGCTGACTGGAATGCAGCAGTAGACGAGGCTAACCCGATTATAGATACAGATTTATCCCTTACGCAATCGGAAAGAGGAAATATCCCCACTATCGCTATAGATACAGCCCCAGAAAGAAGCAGTAAAGCAAGACGGATGCTTTACATTCAATTGCCAACCGGACAATCACGAGGACAATACCGAGATCCTATCTCCATAAGTAATGAGAATTTGTTGTCATTACCGGAAATGGGATACGGATCGGAAACACAATCGGCTGTAAGGGAAAACAGCAACACGAGAGAAAATTTACAGCGATTAAATAATGAAAATTTAAGGATAAGCAGCGCAGAAAATCGTCCTCAAGCTCAATCTACAGCATATAGATTGAGTCTACCGTCACCAGTATGCGATAATTCGATGATGGAATTAACGCATACAGTCCCAAGCTTAACAACGACGCAGTTGAGCATAAATTCGACTTCCTATTACCCCATCCACACATTAGCCCCTTCATCTCCCACAAACCCAGACCTCATAGATAACCCATTTACCCAATATACAGCTCCAGTTACCACATACAGTACGAATATTTATACAGACACCCGTCCAAGATCAACCCAAACTATCCAACCCTCAGCTTTTCGTCCAGTAAGCACAAGCCCTTTTTCCCCTATTGCACTCGTACCCAGACCGGTAAGCCCCGCAAATACGCCACTGCACAGCAATACAGAACCCGAAATAGCGACCCAAGGAAGAAGAGTCAGCCACGCACACGAAAATAGACATAACCCCAGAAGCAGCACACAGCTGAGCAATGTACATAGGAATGTACAAAGTGTCCATTGGGAAGACGATGGAGTAACAGAACCCAACGTTCCAAAAGAGACGCAAAATACCGAGAAAGAGCTCGAAAATAAATACGATGAACAATTTAGGCGATTGGAGCAGCAAATACAGCAAATGCAGCAGTTATACAGCAAATTAATAGAAATACACAGCAATCAGCAAAATAACGAGCAGCAAACTAGACAGCAAAGCAGATCGCCAGTGCACCAGGAAAGCAACAAAACGTACTCAATCCCAGCTAACCCACACATACAGCCACAGCAAAGTACGTTTAACCCAGCATTCAGATACAGCCGTTCGTACGAAACCTGCTTAGAAGATGCTACCTTTATACGGGAGAAAAGGACAGCACAGATATTCTCGCGTCACCATATCCAATTCAAAGGAGCTAAAAAGAATGACCCGGAGGCATTCTTATCGAATCTTGAGGAATGTAGAGAAAGTTATGGTCTCTCAACTCAGGATATATTTAAAGCGTTGCCATCAGTGTTAGATGATGACGCGTGGGAGTGGTTTAGACGTGAGAAAAGTAGCTGGAAAGATTATCTAGATTTTGTAGATGCGCTGAGACTACAATATGGGACTGAGGAAACGCAGAGCCAGCTGAAACAAGCTATTGAAAATCGGACACAGGGACCGAATGAGGATATCTCCACATACCTCACCAAGCTACGAGGTATGTTGGATCAAATCAAGCCGCAAATGCCTCAAACCGAGCAGCTGGATAGAGCATACCGCAACCTGCACCCTAGTTATAGAACTAGAATCGAAAGACATCATTTCGATAGTTTTACACAGCTGCAGAGACTAGGTAAAAAGGAGGAAGCAAGACGTTTAATGGACGAAACGTACAGACCTCCACCAGTAATCCTAAATTACGGCTTAGCGAAATATGCATATATCGACCCTATGCAAACAAAAAGCCGTAAACTAGCAGCAGTCTCCTCAGGTCAAACAGAAGATATTGCAGTACCTCCCAAGTCCATAGCACCCATAGCCACCCACCCACAAAAGAAAATACAGCACCAATACCCTTTGAAGCAGAACAGCCCCCAAGCAGCAAGAAAATATACAGCACCTCCCAAGCAAGAGTCGAAGCAGCAGTACAGCGAAGCTGTAAAGAATAACAAAAATAGCAGCTATTGGCAACAAGCGCAGGAAACTAAGCAAAGGGCTGAATCACCAAAGAAGCAGGAATTCAAGCCAAATAAATTCAGCACACCAAATTACGGAGAGCTAAAGCCAATACACCCAAGGAAATTCAAAGAGCCTTGCTATAGGTGTAATAAACTTGGGCATTGAAGAGCAGAATGTCCAGAACCTGCAACCTGTCGTAATTGCGGTGCTCAAGGCACAAATTACGTAAACTGCAGCTGCAATAAGAACAGAAGCCAGGGAAACTACAGCCAGAGGAAATAGAGACCCGTATTTCCTCACCCAAACACCCAAAAGGGTCAATACCCTCCCACGTAGCAGCAAATAATTCCCTAATACAGCAAATACCCGGAATCGATCCACGTCACTTCTTTAACATAGAATTAAACGGACAGTCGGCCCGAGCTGACGACTGCGAGTGCCATAAAGAGTGAGAGAGAAAGAGAGAGAGAGAGACAGTCCTGGTTAAGCGTCCCGGATCCTCCATAAAGGTTGGTGATTGTTCTTCTCTCTGCTGACGGTACCGCCGTGTACCGTAATAAGTGCGTGCGAGCATCCCGTGCTTTTCCCGTCCTTCCCCTTTCCCTCCTTACAGCGTATCCCGGAGCAGCAGAAACTCGGCTACGGTTCGACACGGCGAGTGTACTGCCGTATATCATTTGTTTGTTACGATTACCCGCGAGTAATCGGTAGTGTTGCGAATCAACGCGGCTGGCGCCCACTCCGATCATTATTATCTCAGTAATAAATACGTTTGTTATTTTAATCAATTGCCCATCTTAATTGACCTGCACCCTTATCCCCAGTGCAGCGTCACATTGGCCAGAATGGACAGAAACTTACAGCTTTACTTGACGATGGGTCGGTACACTCATTCATTGGGCGAGGAATGAGTAGAATATTACAGCATAAATTGAGACAATCCAGCAATTCAGCCGTTAAAGTAGCAGATGGTACAGCAGTACCAATACAAGGTATAATAGATGTAACCATGGAAATAGATGGTGAAACTATTATAATGCCGTTTCAGGTAGCAGACGGCTTGCATTATGACTGCATATTAGGTATCGACTTTAAACGTAAAGCGAACATGAATATATGCTATGAAAACGATACGTGGTGGACTGATAAAGGTATCATTCATCATTTTTATCCATATGGCAAAGATCCGAGTTGCTTACCTGCCTTAGCAAGCATAGGAGGATTGAAACGAGCTACAGCAGAACAAGAAAGGAGATTACAGCAGCTATTAAACGAAATGATTCCCCCAACACCAAAAACGCTAGGTGTAACTAACCTAGATTCCCACAAAATCGATGTGCAGGGTGCCGAACCTATTCGTCAACGAAACCGTCGTTACTCGCCGAGGATGCTGCAGGCTGGATACGAGGAAATTGACAGAATGCTAAAGGAAGGCATAATAGAACCTTCAGAAAGCCCGTGGTGCAGCTGCCCAATCATAGTCCCGAAAGCAAACGGAAAATACCGCTTTTGCATAGATTTTCGGCAGGTTAATGCGGTAACCAAGAAAATAGCGTACCCTATGCGGAATATGGACGACATTCTCGATCAGCTGAGAGAAAGTCGTTACATAAGTAAGCTTGATTTATCTCAAGCTTACCACCAAGTCCCTCTAGCACCAGAAAGCCGCGAAATTACAGCCTTTTCACTTCCCGGTAAAGGATTATTTCAGTTTACCCGAGTCCCCTACGGCCTATCGAATGCACCTGCAATTTTCCAGAAAATGATGGACAAGCTTATAAAGCCAGAATGGGAACCAAACGTATTCGCATATCTGGACGATATTATAATTACAGCCAAAACATTTGAGGAACACCTAAAATGGTTAAGAATAGTGCTAACCGCCCTCAAAAAGGTGAACTTGCAGATTAATAGAGAAAAGTCCGAATTCTGCTGCGCGGAAGTAACTTATCTAGGATACATTGTTAATGAGGATGGCCTCAAAACAAATGTAGATAAGATACGACCGATACTAGAGTATCCAGCCCCAACCAATTTAAAGCAACTCAGACGCTTCACTGGCTTAATTGGTTGGTATTCAAGGTTTATTGGGAAATTAGCTGAATACAGAGCACCGTTAAACTATTTAACGCGAAAGGATGTCAGATGGCAATGGCATCAGGAACAGCAGGATGCATTCGAGAAAATGAAGCTAGCCCTTACCCAAGCCCCTGTTTTAGCCCGCCCCGATTTTTCCCTCCCCTTTACCCTCCAAACCGATGCTAGCGACTACGCTATTGCCGGTGTGCTTACCCAGGAAATAAATGGTGAAGAACACCCTATATATTACATTAGCCGTACACTGAGTAAAGCGGAGCGTAATTATACGGTGACAGAGAAGGAGTGTTTGGCAGTATTGTGGTCGATCGAAAGACTAAAAGGTTACCTTCAAGGTGAAGAATTTACCGTGATAACAGACCACCACAGCCTTCTCTGGCTTCACAACATCAAGGATCCGACAGGCAGATTGGCTCGATGGAACACAATCCTGCAAAATTATAAATTTGTGCACAGGAAAGGAGCATACCATAAGGTACCTGACGCACTTTCAAGAGCATATGAAGATACAGCATTAGCAGCTACAGCCACAATTAATACAAGCGATCCTTGGTACCAAATGAAGATCCAAGCAGTAATAAAATCTCCCCAAAAATACCCTGACTTATGTATAAAAGACAACCTTTTATACGCACACCGCCCCAATCCCCTTGTAGACCCATTAGTCCCAGACCTAGATGCTTGGAAGCTGATTCTGCCAGCAGCTGATAGAGAGAAAGCTCTCTATGAAGCGCACTACACCCCGCAAGCCGGTCATTTGGGAAATGACAAAACCTATGCAAGGTTAGCCACCTACTACTACTGGCCAGGGATATACTATGATACCTGCAATTATGTGAGAGCTTGTCAAGAGTGTCAAGTCCACAAGAGCAATCAGCAGGCTCCAGCAGGAATAATGGAAGGCAGAAACATAGATGGACCTTGGACAGTAGTAGCAGTCGACATAATGGGACCGAAACCTCCATCAAAGCAAGGTTTCAGGTACATAATAGTCTTTGAGGACTTATTTACCCGTTATGTCGAAATGAAAGCGTTGAGACGAGCCGACGCAAAAAGCGTACTCCAAGCGTTAGATGAGTTAGTCATTAACCGATGGGGTTGTCTCAAATACCTAATTTCGGATAATGGGACAGAATTTGCAAATCGCCAAGTTGCAGAGAAATTACAGCAGTACGGAATTATACAGTCATTAATCCCGCCCTATTTCGCACAAGCTAACCCTGTAGAAAGGGTAAATAGAAACCTAAAACCGATGATAAACAGCTTCATTGAGGAAGATCATCGGGAGTGGGATCGACATTTAGGAGAGTTCTGCTTCGCTCTCAATACAGTCGTCCACTCTACAACTAAATACAGCCCAGCATTTTTAAATTTCGGCAGAAACCCTATCCCAACAGAAGCACCTAGAGTCCTCAGACCCCCCTCCAGCACCAAAAACAGCAGCATGGATCGAAAGATTACATAGACTTCCAGCAATATATGATCTTGTTAGAAGACATATAGACACAGCAGTGGCTAGACAAGCTAGACACTACAATAAAGGACGCAGATTAATACAATACCATGTTGGCGATCGAGTATGTCGACGCAATAGGGTATTGTCCTCAAAAGATAATCATTTTACAGCAAAAATGGCACCAATAAACATAGGCCCCGCGAGAGTAGTAGAAGTTGTATCAGCAAATTATTATATTGTTGAAGACGAAGATACTAAGCGAAGGGTCAAAGTCTATGTAAATGATCTTAAGCGTTATATCCTTAGTTGTTTAGTATAATAAATACTTGTTTTGTTTATATTAAATAGTAGACCCTAATTGACCTGCACCCTGATCCCCAGTGCAGCGTCACAAGCTAAACATTTAAGCAAATTAATTAACAGGCGCATTTTAGTACGAAGGGAGTAACCAGAATACAGTATGTCTATTATTAGTTGGATTGCGGGGATTTCGTGGTGCGTGCCTTCCGTCGATCGCCTGCGTTCACGCACCACAAAGTCATTTTTACCGCTCGATTCAACCTGTTTGATTATTAGAAAAATATCTTTCACTATTCAATGTCGTCCTATTTTCTGATTAAGATAAACATTTAAGCAAATTAATTAACAGGCGCATTTTAGTACGAAGGGAGTAAACAGAATACTGAATGTCTATTATTTGTTGGACTGTGGGGACTTCGTAGTGCATGCTCTCCGTCGATCGCCTGCGCACACGCACCCCGAAGTCATTTTTACCGCTCGATTCAACCCGTTTGATTATTATAAAAAAAATCTTTCAGCATTCAATGCCGTCTTATTTACTGATTCAGTTAAACATTTAAGCAAATTAATTAACAGGCGCATTTTAGTACGAAGGGAGTAACCAGAATACTGAATGTCTATTATTTGTTGGACTCTGGGGACTTCGTAGTGCATGCTCTCCGTCGATCGCCTGCGTACACGCACCACAAAGTCATTTTTACCGCTCGATTCAACCCGTTTGATTATTATAAAAAAAATCTTTCAGCATTCAATGTCGTCTTATTTTCGGATTAAGGGGTCAAGCCTGGGTTAACTGCTCAAAAAATCGATTTTTTTTTTATTAACTTTTTTAAAAGTATTTCTTATATAAAACATTATCCCAAAATTTGAAAAACAAAAAAAAATTTTTTCGCAAGTTATAATTGAATAAAGTAAGCATTAATGGACATTTTTTCTCTAAAATTATTTTTGCAAAAAAAAACATTTTAGTTTAATTTAACTAAAACAATAATTGCGAGGTTTTCGACGTTTACATACAAGTATATTAAACGAAGTAACTATCAAGCGTAGAGTTTGGTAAAGTAGAAATCTACTTTACCATACGATTCAAATTTAATAGTTAATAAATAAATGATTCCTTTTACTCTAATATACTGCACAAATACGTACAGTTTTATTTGAAGTAAATATGTCTGCATTGATAAAGTATTTACATTATTTTAGTAAATACTCAGTGGATTTTAAATTAAAAGTATATTTTTGACTATAAATTTTATTAGTTTTAAAAAATTAATTATAAATTTATACAAAAAAAGAGCAGTAAAAAAATGCCAGACTCAAGGAATAGAATACCTGGTACATCTGCTCATAAAAAAATTATCAACATCAGTAAGAACCAACTACGATGTACTTTCATCAACATCGATGGAATTCACAACACCAAAGCTACAATCCAGATCAAGTAAAAAGTTAAAAACTGATACCATTGAAGAAAGTAGCACACAAAATAGAATTATAGATATATCACTACTTGTCCCAATATTAGAAGAATTTTTAGTTTGTCAGATTGTCATGGTACAGTTAAATTTTCTGAAGTTGATGTGAGAGGTTTGGGAAGTAAAATAACAATAACATGTACAAACTGTTATAAGGTATTTGTTATTGATTCAAGCAGAAAAGTTGGAAAAGAAAGTAATGTTTATGAAATAAATTGGCGTATAGTGCACACAATGAGAACTCTTGGTCATGGGCATGCTGGTTTAGTTACTTTTTGTGGAAATATGGATTTGCCGAGTCCAGTTTCTCACAGTAATTATGACATTATTAATACAGAGATAGAAAATGTTTGTAAAAAAGTTGGTAAAGAGTCTATGAAAGCAGCTATCAAGCAATTATATGATTCAACGAGTCAGAATTGCCATATAAGTGTATCAGGTGATGGTTCTTGGAGGAAGCGAGGATTCAATTCTCTTCAAGTTGTTGCAAGTTTGATACTGCATGAGAATGGAAAAGGAATTGACGTTTCTCCAAAGCAATCTATTTGCAGAGCATGTGAATTGCGACCAGAAGAAGGCACAGAAGAATATAGAGAATGGTACAACGTACATCAAACTAATTGCTCTGCCAACCACACTGGTAGTTCTGGCAAGATGGAAGTAGATGGAATTGTAGTTTCAAAGATTTGAAGCACTTTATGGCATAAAATATGCTAATTATATTGGAGATGGAGACTTTATAAATCTAAGAGAAGTTTATAAAGCTTTGTGCGATGTCAAAGCATATTGAGGTTTGTAACACTTTCACAAATACACATAAAATAACTTCAACCACATAATATCACACTAAGCACAAATACACTGAACATAAGAAACCACTTGTTGATATAATTTTATCCGTATACTGCAAATAATGTATTATATCTAAGTGTTGACACATTGGTTATGCTGAAATGGAGAAACAAAGAATCAATTTCTTGACATAAACAAAATATAAATTTAAGGTTATGCAAATACTTATCTGATATAATTTGTTCATGCAGTTTTATAAACCACTTGTTTCTTTTATTTATTTTATTTAGATACTATATATATATATAATATATAATATATAATTCTACTTGATATTATAATAGCTCAAAACTGAACTACAAACGTGTGGTTGGTGCACACTTCCATTAACAGCTGTAACCACGGTGTAAGAAACAGAGGTGGACCGACTGCCTTTCCCCCACCATAAAACTGCTGTGATCTTATTGAAGCCCTTCGCCTTGTCTCCGCACGGCGGCGCCACAAAAACAATGTACTATTTAATCACACATACAGTCAGCCACCAAAGACGCGTCATTGTGTGCGTGTAGCACACGGACATTGCGTGTCCTTCGTAGTATGTGTGAGCTACTGTATTCATGCGCGGCAAAATTAATTTATTTGAATCTTTAAATGAGTTTCGCTCTAAGGTACTATGCCACGAAAAATCATGGAACTTGCTGAACATATACTTTTTTAACCCTGTAAATTACAGAGTGGACGAATAATTAGAATAGTTGCAAAAAAGTTGAGTAAATTGATATATTATTACGAGGGATTATTGACAGTTATTCAACTGTACTACAGTAATTATCAATTTTGTCAACAATATTTATATATATATGTATAACACCTTGGAGTAATTTATTTGAATATTTTACGCATATATCGCCAATATGATTATAAATTATTTATATAATAAATAAGATTTACAGTGTATATACGTATATATACACATACATATGTATTTTTGTTTCGAAATGTACCACAAAAATTTGTTACATTTTATTTTTCATTATTATTTTATCAATATATTATTAATCATTTATATAATTATTAATATTAATAATATAATATACAATAATTATTTTATTATAATACAATAATATATGGGCGATTTCACGTCAAGTGTAAAGAAATATAATAATAATGTTAGTACATAATGAGTGTCAAAATATTAATTTGCACCACAGTCATGCATGTTCAGGAAACAGATTTTTCCTTTTTTCAATTTTTCACCATTTTGGATCTTAAATAAACTATTACACATCAAATGGGAAAAAGTAAAAGCACTATTCGGTGGAAAAGATATAAAAACACAATTAACAAGGTTTATCTGTTATATGTTCATGTATGTTTAATACATGTTCAATCAGCTAATGTTATTAATTGAACATAATATAATTCAAATAATTATGTGAAAAAAAGTTTCAACCAGAGCAATACTTGTTGAATATAACTATTAAATAGAATGAAATATGCACTCAAGTGCTAAAATTGTGTCATTTTTACAATTTTTAATTTTTACAATAACTTTGATTTTATATATCTTGGATTTAACATATGATTGGTTAGAATCAACATACCATATTTGGTTTGATTAAATCAAAATTATTCGAAACAATTTTAAAATTACAAAAAGTTTAAATAAAACTATCATATTTTTCAATGAATCTCAAAAAGTGAAGAAATAAAAATGAACAATGTAATTGCATAATGATAGTTATTAATTAAATAAATAACTTAATAATTATTAATTTATATGTATACATAAGAATTTCATAAATGTATACTGTATTAACATGTTTAATAATAATTTTATTGATAAAACGAAATGTAAAATTGAAAGAAATTCTGCAATGTACTTCCAAAAATAAATATTTTTTCTAGCAAAATTAACTTTTTAAAATAAAAACGCCTATAAAAACACAGTAAAAAATTTAAAGCAAATCGAAGATTTATAAGTTATCTAGGAAACAGGTGGTTTAAAATTATTATATCTATATTTGCATTTAATTCAAAACAGATATAAAAAATTTCTTTATTTGTATCAAAATGCATGTCAAAAAAATCAGAAAAATAAATTGAATAACCACATACAATCGAAAATTAAGTACTTTGGTAAAGTTAATAAAGTTTGCTGGCGCATTTGTTTATAGTAAATTAGTTTACAAGATATATAACATTTCATTGATATTAAGTTTTAAAACATATATATAAAAAATATATGCATATATGTATATATGTATAAATATTTTATAATATTAAATATATGTACATATTTATAAAATATCCAAAACTTTTACACAGAAAATTAATTGCAACTATTTTTTCTTTCACTTTTTTTATATTATACATAAATATGGAAGATTCCATGTGAAGTGATTAAGTTAAAAAATTGAATTTTGTTTTAATGTATGGAGTAAGTAAAAAACTACTTGAATTGAGTGGAGCAAAATTTTTAGACCTGAATTTCAATTAGTACCAGAGCTGTACCCAATCAAAATATGGAATTTTTTTAAAAAAAAATGACTTTTTTGGCATTTTGATCACTTAATAACTAAAAATCTAATAATTTGTTCTTATATATATTAAATTTGAAAAAGTTTATAAATTTCAAGAAGAATCTGTTGAAATAATTAATTTATATTAGTTTAAAACATTGAATATAGTTATAATTAATAAAAACCTTTATAGTAAAAAAAAGGGTTGTACGATCAATGATCAAAAATATTTTATCCATCCAAAAATCTAATTCATCGATGATTAATTACCTTCAAAATGATGCAAAGTTTGTGTGCGGCAGAGCATTTCAGACAAAGTTATGGTGTTTTTAGGCAAATTTCTTAAAAAAAGAGAGCGAATGCATTTTATGAAAAAAACAGAGTAACCATATACTTGCATTCAAACAATATGGCACTATATTATTCCTCAATAATACTAAAATATACTATTTATTGTTAGTCTCTGATACTTTACAATCTCTAAGCTGCTTACAAACACAAAACTGTAGGTACCTGTTATATAATTGGATTTATTGTAATTATATAAAAAGTTTCAGGCATGTATCTAATTATATAACAGGTATAACTGCTTATACACCTATTGTTTTGTGTTTGTAGGCAGCTTAGAGATTGAAAAGTATCAGTGACTAACAATAAATCGTATATCTCCCATATATATTTTCTGTCTTATCCAGACGAACAAATTTTTTTCTGTAACTTTGTAAATACTCTCTCCTACATGTTTTTTGGATAGTGGTCTACAATTTTAGAGGCTAAAACTTAATAGTTTCACAGATACTGAAGGTTAAAATGGTATTTTGACATTTCTCTAATTTTTTCTTAACACTCAACCTACTATAACACAAAATTATCTAATTCAATATAAAAAAACATAAAAGACCTTTTTTTCTGTAAATTACATGAAGTTTAAGAAAAAAAATTGTCCAAGATCATTGAGCGTACCACAAATATTCACCATTATAAAGAAATCATTAAAATTGTGAAAAAGTGGTTTAGCTCCAAGGTGTTATATATATATATATATATATATATATATATATATATAAATATTGTTGACAAAATTGATAATTACTGTAGTACAGTTGAATAACTGTCAATAATCCCTCGTAATAATATATCAATTTACTCAACTTTTTTGCAACTATTCTAATTATTCGTCCACTCTGTAATTTACAGGGTTAAAAAAGTATATGTTCAGCAAGTTCCATGATTTTTCGTGGCATAGTACCTTAGAGCGAAACTCATTTAAAGATTCAAATAAATTAATTTTGCCGCGCATGAATACAGTAGCTCACACATACTACGAAGGACACGCAATGTCCGTGTGCTACACGCACACAATGACGCGTCTTTGGTGGCTGACTGTATGTGTGATTAAATAGTACATTGTTTCTGTGGCGCCGCCGTGCGGAGACAAGGCGAAGGGCTTCAATAAGATCACAAGAAGTGGGGGAAAGTCGGTCCACCTCTCTTTCTTACACCGTGGCTGTAACACTATCTATGCCTCTCTCTTTCTCTATCACGTGACAAGGCTATTCGAAAAATCAATAATCTTATAGAAGACTTGTCATGTGAGAGAGAGAGAAAGAGATATTGTACACAACTGTCAAACAGTATTTGTTTTTACTGCATTCTTTACATATTTTTAATTAAATTTAATGCTTATAATAAAAATTATAATCATATAATATAGTATATGATTTTTTATCAAAATATTTTTTAAAATCCATATAATCATGCATTAATATTCAATAATAGCTAAGTATTCTTGTAGTTTTAAAAAATTTTATTCCTCTTTTTATAAAGAAACTGATTCTTGAAGTTGATTTTCTGTTATTTTAGATAATACATGTATATTAAAAAAATATACTGAGTATTATATTAATAAAACCAGAAAAAAGTCATTATAAACCTATTAAATATATATATTATTAAGATTATATATATATAAAGTGTATGATACCTGAAGAATATGGTATTAGAATTATAAAATAAGTAAAACTTTAAATCTAATAAGTGAAACTTTAAATGCATTTATCTCATTATTGGTTTTTTAATGATTTTAGCTTACTTGCCGCAGGATATTTCAGAGCCAGGTTCATGAATCACTTTGAAATTTTGGGGAAACTTTTAAAATATATATTTCTACGGACTTATGTTGCCCAATTTTCAAAAAGATAAGTTTTAGGTGAATGTTATGTACGTATACGTACCTAACATTCACTATTATTCTTATTATTATCAACTTTTATATTTAATACATTGTTATTAAATTTTTTTTCAGAAAAAGAAAAACATAAGTCTGTAAACATATTTTCCATGAACATTTTAAGACTTATTAGACATTAAAAGATGCATTCTGTGCTTCAATATCCTGCGGCAACTGCAAAAATTGATCAATTTTTTAATATCATTATAAGTTTAATAACCAGAATTAAAAATGCATAATAAACATTTTTTATATTGATAACTATAAAGTATAATGTATATATATTATGTAAAAAAAATAAATTTGTAAGAGGAAATAAAAAAAAAAAAATTATTCCAATAAGAATTGTTTATTTATTTAAAACATTTAACCCAGGCTTGACCCCTTAAGTTAAACATTAAAGCAAATTAATTAACTGGCGCATTTTAGTACGATCAGAGTAACCAGAATACGGAATGTCTGTAGTTGGTTGGATTGTGGAGACTTCCTAGTGCATGCTCTCCGTCGATGGCCTGCGCACACGCACCACGAAGTCATTTTTACCGCTCGATTCAACCCGTTTGATTATTATTAAAATATCTTTCACTATTCAATGTCGTCCTATTTTCTGATTAAGATAAACATTTAAGCAAATTAATTAACAGGCGCATTTTAGTACGAAGGGAGTAACCAAAATACTGAATGTCTGTTATTAGTTAGAATGTGGGGAGTTCGTGGTGCATGCCCTCCGTCGATAGCCTGTGCACACGCACCACGAAGTCATTTTTACCGCTCGATTCAACCCGTTTGATTATTACAAAAAAAAATCTTTCAGCATTCAATGTCGTCTTATCTCGGATTAAGTTAAACATTTAAGCAAATTAAATAACTGGCGCATTTTAGTACGAAGGGAGTAACCAGAATACTGTATGTCTATTATTAGTTGGATTGTGGGGATTTCGTGGTACGTGCCCTCCGTCGACCGCCTGCGTTCACACACAACGAAGCCATTTTTACCGCTCGATTCAACCCGTTTGATTATTATAAAAATATCTTTCAGCATTTAATGTCGTCTTATTTTCTGATTAAGATAAACATTTAAGCAAATTGATTAACAGGCACTTTTTAGTACGAAGGGAATAACCAGAATACTGAATGTCTATTATTTGTTGGACTGTGGGGACTTCGTAGTGCATGCTCTCCGTCGATCGCCTGCGCACACACACCCCGAAGTCATTTTTACCGCCCGATTCAACCCGTTTGTTTATTATAAAAAAAATCTTTCAGCATTCAATGCCGTCATATTTACTGATTCAGTTAAACATTTAAGCAAATTAATTAACAGACGCATTTTAGTATGAAATGACTAACCAGAATACTGAATGTCTATATTTAGTTGGTTTGAGGGGACTTCGTGGTGCGTGCCTTCCGTCGATCGCCTGCGAACACGCACCACAAAGTCATTTTTACCGCTCGATTCAACCCGTTTGATTATTAGAATAAAAAATCTTTCAGTATTTAATTTCATCTTACTTACTGATTCAGTTAAACGTTTAAGCAAATTAATTACCAGGCGCATTTTATTGCGAAATGAATAACCAGAACACTGAATGTATATTATTAGTTGGATTGTGTGGACTTCTTGGTGCGTGCCCTCCGTCGATCGCCTGCGCACACGCACCACGAAGTTATTTTTACCGCTCGATTCAACCCGTTTGATTATTATAAAAATATCTTTCACTATTCAAAATCGTCCTATTTTCTGATTAAGATAAACATTTAAGCAAATTAATTAACAGGCGCATTTTAGTACGAAGGGAGTAACCAGAATACTAAATGTCTGTTATTAGTTAGAATGTGGGGAGTTCGTGGTGCCTGCCTTCCGTCGATCGCCTGCGTACACGCACCACGAAGTCATTTTTACCGCTCGATCAAACCCGTTTGATTATTAGAAAAAAAAATCTTTCAGTATTTAATTTCGTCTTACTTACTGATTCAGTTAAACGTTTAAGCAAATTAATTAACAGGCGCATTTTATTGCGAAATGTATAACCAGAATACTGAATGTCTATTATTAGTTGGATTGTGGGGACTTCGTGGTGCGTGCCCTCCGTCGATTGCCTGCGCACACGCACAACGAAGCCATTTTTACCGCTCGATTCAACCCGTTTGATTATTATAAAAATATCTTTCACTATTCAATGTCGTCCTATTTTCTGATTGAGATAAACATTTAAGCAAATTAATTAACAGGCCCATTTTAGTACGAATGGAGTAACCAGAATACGGAATGTCTGTAATTGGTTGGACTGTGGGGACTTCGTAGTGCATGCTCTCCGTCGATCGGCTGCGCACACACACCCCGAAGTCATTTTTACCGCCCGATTCAACCCGTTTGTTTATTATAAAAAAAATCTTTCAGCATTCAATGCCGTCATATTTACTGATTCAGTTAAACATTTAAGCAAATTAATTAACAGGCGCATTTTAGTATGAAATGACTAACCAGAATACTGAATGTCTGTTATTAGTTAGAATGTGGGGAGTTCGTGGTGCGTGCCCTCCGTCGATGGCCTGTGCACACGCACCACGAAGTCATTTTTACCGCTCGATTCAACCCGTTTGATTATTACAAAAAAAAATCTTTCAGCATTCAATGTCGTCTTATCTCGGATTAAGTTAAACATTTAAACAAATTAATTAACTGGCCCATTTTAGTACGAAGGGAGTAACCAGAATACTGTATGTCTATTATTAGTTGGATTGTGGGGATTTCGTGGTACGTGCCCTCCGTCGACCGCCTGCGTTCACACACAACGAAGCCATTTTTACCGCTCGATTCAACCCGTTTGATTATTATAAAAATATCTTTCAGCATTTAATGTCGTCTTATTTTCTGCTTAAGATAAACATTTAAGCAAATTGATTAACAGGCACTTTTTAGTACGAAGGGAATTCCAGAATACTGAATGTCTATTATTTGTTGGACTGTGAGGACTTCGTAGTGCATGCTCTCCGTCGATCGCCTGCGCACACAAACCCCGAAGTCATTTTTACCGCCCGATTCAACCCGTTTGTTTATTATAAAAAAAATCTTTCAGCATTCAATGCCGTCATATTTACTGATTCAGTTAAACATTTTATTGCGAAATGAATAACCAGAATACTGAATGTCTATTATTAGTTGGATTGTGGGGACTTCGTGGTGCGTGCCCTCCGTTGATTGCCTGCGCACACGCACAACGAAGCCATTTTTACCGCTCGATTCAACCCGTTTGATTATTATAAAAATATCTTTCACTATTCAATGTCGTCCTATTTTCTGATTGAGATAAACATTTAAGCAAATTAATTAACAGGCGCATTTTAGTACGAAGTGAGTAAGCAAAATACTGAATGTCTATTATTAGTTGGATTGTGAGGATTTCGTGGTACGTGCCCTCCGTCGATCGCCTGCGTACACGCACCACGAAGACATTTTTACCGCTCGATTCAACCCGTTTGATTATTATAAAAAAATCTTTCAGCATTCAATGTCGTCTTATCTCGGATTAAGTTAAACATTTAAGCAAATTAATTAACTGGCGCATTTTAGTACGAAATGAATAACCAGAATACTGAATGTCTATTACTAGTTAGAATGTGGGGACTTCGTGGAGCGTGTCCTTCGTCGATCGCCTGCGCACACGCACCACGAAGTCATTTTTACCGCTCGATTCAACCCGTTTGATTATTATAAAAATATCTTTCACTATTCAATGTCGTCTTATTTACTGATTATGATAAACATTTAAGCAAATTGATTAACAGGCACATTTTAGTACGAAGGGAGTAACCAGAATACTGAATCCCTATTATTAGTTGGATTGTGGGAATTTCGTGGTACGTGCCCTCCGTCGATCGCCTGCGTACACGCACCATGAAGTCATTTTTACCGCTCGATTCAACCTGTTTGATTATTAAAAAAAAAACCTTTAAGCATTCAATGTCGTCTAATTTTCGGATTAAGTTAAACATTTAAGCAAATTAATTATCTGGCGCTTTTTAGTGCGAAGGGAGTAACCAGAATACTGAATGTCTATTATTAGTTAGAATGTGGGGCTTCGTGGTGCGTGCCATCCGTCGATGGTCTGCGCACACGCTCCACGAAGTCATTTTTACCGCTCGATTCAACCCGTTTGATTATTATAAAAACATCTTTTACCATTCAATGTCGTCTTATTTTCTGGTTAAGACAAACATTTAAGCAAATTAATTAACAGGCCCATTGTAGTACGAACGGAGTAACCAGAATACGGAATGTCTGTTATTGGTTGGATTGTGGAGACTGCGTAGTAGATGCTCTCCGTCTATGGCCTGCGCACACGCACCTCGAACTCATTTTTACCGCTCGATTCAACCCGTTTTATTATTACAAAAAAAAATCTTTCAGCATTCAATTTCGTCTTATCTCAGATTAAGTTTAACATTTAAGCAAATTAATTAACTGGCGCATTTTAGTACGAAGTGAGTAACCGGAAAACTGTATGTCTATTATTAGTTGGATTGTGGGGATTTCGTAGTGCGTGCCCTCCGTCGATCGCCTGCGTACACGCACCACGAAGTCATTATTACCGCTCGATTCAACCCGTTTGATTAGTAGAAAATAGTTCTTTCATCATTCAATGTCGTCATATCTCGGATAAAGTTAAACATTTAAGCAAATTAATTAACTGGCGCATTTCAGTACGTAGGGAGTAACCAGAATACTGTATGTCTATTATTAGTTGGATTGTGGGGACTTCGTGGTGCGTGCCCTCCGTCGATCGCCTGCGTACACGCACCACAAAGTCATTTTTACCGCTGGATTCAACCCGTTTGATTATTACAAAAAAAATCTTTCAGCATTTAATTTAGTCTTATTTTCTGATTAAGATAAACATTTAAGCAAATTAATTAACTGGCGCATTTTAGTACGAAGGGAGTAACCAGAATACTGAATGTCTATTATTAGTTGGATTGTGGGGACTTCATGGTGCGTGCACTCCGTCGATCGCCTGCGCACACGCACCACGAAGTCATTATTACCGCTCGATTCAACCCGTTTGATTATTATAAAAAAAATCTTTCAGCATTCAATGTCGTCTTATCTCGGATTAAGTTAAACATTTAAGCAAATTAATTAACTGGCGCATTTTAGTACGAAGGGAGTAACCTGAATACTGTATGTCTATTATTAGTTGGATTGTGGGGACTTCGTGGTGCGTGCCCTCCGTCGATCGCCTGCGTACACGCACCACAAAGTCATTTTTACCGCTGGATTCAACCCGCTTGATTATTACAAAAAATATCTTTCAGCATTCAATGTCATCTTATTTTGGGATTAAGTTAAACATTTAAGCAAATTAATTAACTGGCGCATTTTAGTACGAAGGGAGTAACCAGAATACTGTATGTCTATTATTAGTTGGATTGTGGGGACTTCGTGGTGCGTGCCTTCCGTCGATCGCCTGCGTACACGCACCACAAAGTCATTTTTACCGCTCGATTCAACCAGTTTGATTATTATAAAAATATCTTTCACTATTCAATGTCGTCCTATTTTCTGAATAAGATAAACATTAAAGCAAATTAATTAAAAGGCGCATTTTAGTACGAAGTGAGTAACCAAAATACTGAATGTCTATTATTAGTTGGATTGTGAGGATTTCGTGGTACGTGCCCTCCGTCGATCGCCTGCGTACACGCACCACGAAGACATTTTTACCGCTCGATTCAACCCGTTTGATTATTATAAAAAAAATCTTTCAGCATTCAATGTCGTCTTATCTCGGATTAAGTTAAACATTTAAGCAAATTAATTAACTGGCGCATTTTAGTACGAAATGAATAACCAGAATACTGAATGTCTATTACTAGTTAGAATGTGGGGACTTCGTGGAGCGTGCCCTTCGTCGATCGCCTGCGCACACGCACCACGAAGTCATTTTTACCGCTCGATTCAACCCGTTTGATTATTATAAAAATATCTTTCACTATTCAATGTCGTCTTATTTACTGATTAAGATAAACATTTAAGCAAATTGATTAACAGGCACATTTTAGTACGAAGGGAGTAACCAGAATACTGAATCCCTATTATTAGCTGGATTGTGGGAATTTCGTGGTACGTGCCCTCCGTCGATCGCCTGCGTACACGCACCATGAAGTCATTTTTACCGCTCGATTCAACCCGTTTGATTATTACAAAAAAAAATCTTTCAGCATTCAATGTCGTCTTATCTCGGATTAAGTTAAACATTTAAGCAATTTAATTAACTGGCCCATTTTAGTACGAAGGGAGTAACCAGAATACTGTATGTCTATTATTAGTTGGATTGTGGGGATTTCGTGGTACGTGCCCTCCGTCGACCGCCTGCGTTCACACACAACGAAGCCATTTTTACCGCTCGATTCAACCCGTTTGATTATTATAAAAATATTTTTCAGCATTTAATGTCGTCTTATTTTCTGATTAAGATAAACATTTAAGCAAATTGATTAACAGGCACTTTTTAGTACGAAGGGAATAACCAGAATACTGAATGTCTATTATTTGTTGGACTGTGGGGACTTCGTAGTGCATGCTCTCCGTCGATCGCCTGCGCACACAAACCCCGAAGTCATTTTTACCGCCCGATTCAACCCGTTTGTTTATTATAAAAAAAATCTTTCAGTATTTAATTTCGTCTTACTTACTGATTCAGTTAAACATTTAAGCAAATTAATTAACTGGCGCATTTTAGTACGAAGGGAGTAACCAGAATACTGTATGTCTATTATTAGTTGGATTGTGGGGATTTCGTGGTACGTGCCCTCCGTCGACCGCCTGCGTACACGCACCACGAAGACATTTTTACCGCTCGATTCAACCCGTTTGATTATTATAAAAAAAATCTTTCAGCATTCAATGTCGTCTTATCTCGGATTAAGTTAAACATTTAAGCAAATTAATTAACTGGCGCATTTTAGTACGAAATGAATAACCAGAATACTGAATGTCTATTACTAGTTAGAATGTGGGGACTTCGTGGAGCGTGTCCTTCGTCGATCGCCTGCGCACACGCACAACGAAGTCATTTTTACCGCTCGATTCAACCCGTTTGATTATTATAAAAATATCTTTCACTATTCAACTTCGTCGTATTTACTGATTATGATAAACATTTAAGCAAATTGATTAACAGGCACATTTTAGTACGAAGGGAGTAACCAGAATACTGAATCCCTATTATTAGTTGGATTGTGGGGATTTCGTGGTGTTTGCCCTCCGTCGATCGCCTGCGTACACGCAACACGAAGTCATTTTTACCGTTCGATTCAACCCGTTTGATTATTATAAACATATCTTTTACCATTCAATGTCGTCTTATTTTCTGATTAAGACGAACATTTAAGCAAATTAATTAACAGGCGCATTTTAGTACGAACGGAGTAACCAGAATACGGAATGTCTGTTATTGGTTGGATTGTGGAGACTTCGTAGTGCATGCTCTCCGTCGATGGCCTGCGCACACGCACCTCGAATTCATTTATACCGCTCCATTCAACCCGTTTGATTATTATAAAAAAAATCTTTCAGCATTCAATGTCGTCTTATCTCGGATTAAGTTAAACATTTAAGCAAATTAATTAAGTGGCGCATTTTAGTACGAAGGGCGTAACCAGAATACTGAATGTCTATTATTAGTTGGATTGTGGGGATTTCGTGGTGTTTGCCCTCCGTCGATCGCCTGCGTACACGCAACACGAAGTCATTTTTACCGTTCGATTCAACCCGTTTGATTATTATAAAAAAAATCTTTCAGCATTCAATGTCGTCTTATCTCGGATTAAGTTAAACATTTAAGCAAATTAATTAACTGGCGCATTTTAGTACGAAGGGAGTAACCAGAATACTGTATGTCTAGTATTAGTTGGATTGTCGGGATTTCGTGGTACGTGCCCTCCGTCGATCGCCTGCGTACACACACCACGAAGTCACTTTTACCGCTCGATTCAACCCGTTTGATTATTATTAAAAAAGTCTTTTACCATTCAATGTCGCCTTATTTTCAGATAAAGATAAACATTTTAGCAAATTGATTAACAGGCACATTTTAGTACGAAGGGAGTAACCAGAATACTGAATGTCTATTATTAGTTGGATTGTGGGGATTTCGTGGTACGTGCCCTCCGTCGATCGCCTGCGTACACTCACCACGAAGTCATTTTTACTGCTCGATTCAACCTGTTTGATTATAATAAAAAAAATCTTTCAGCATTCAATGTCGTCTTATCTCGGATTAAGTTAAACATTTAAGCAAATTAATTAAGTGGCGCATTTTAGTACGAAGGGAGTAACCAGAATACTGTATGTCTATTATTAGTTGGATTGTGGGGATTTCGTGGTGTTTGCCCTCCGTCGATCGCCTGCGTACACGCAACACGAAGTCATTTTTACCGTTCGATTCAACCCGTTTGATTATTATAAAAAAAATCTTTCAGCATTCAATGTCGTCTTATTTTGGGATTAAGTTAAACATTTAAGCAAATTAATTAACTGGCGCATTTTAGTACGAAGGAAGTAACCAGAATATTGTATGTCTACTATTAGTTGGATTGTGGGGACTTCGTGGTGCGTGCCTTCCGTCGATCGCCTGCGTACACGCACCACAAAGTCATTTTTACCGCTGGATTCAACCCGTTTGATTATTATAAAAAAAATCTTTCAGTATTCAATGTCGTCTTATTTTGGGATTAAGTTAAAGATTTAAGCAAATTAATTAACTGGCGCATTTTAGTACGAAGGGAGTAACCAGAATACTGTATGTCTATTATTAGTTGGATTGTGGGGACTTCGTGGTGCGTGCGCTCCGTCGATCACCTGTGCACACTCACCACGAAGTCATTTTTACCGCTCGATTCAACCCGTTTGATTATTATAAAAAAAATCTTTCAGTATTCAATGTCGTCCTATTTTCTGATTAACATAAACATTTAAGCAAATTAATTAACAGGCGCATTTTAGTACGCAGAAATAACCTGAATACTGAATGTCTTTTATTAGTTAGAATGTGGGGCTTCGTGGTGCGTGCCCTCCGTCGATGGCCTGCGCACACGCACCACGAAGTCATTTTTACCGCTCGATTCAACCCGTTTGATTATTATAAAAAAAATCTTTTAGCATTCAATGTCGTCTTATTTTGGGATTAAGATAAACATTTAAGCATATTAATTAACCGGCGCATTTTAGTACGAAGTGAGTAATCAGAATACTGAATGTCTATTATTAGTTGGATTGTGGGGACTTCGTGGTGCGTGCCCTCCGTCGATCGCCTGCGCACACGCACCACGACGTCATTTTTACCGCTCGATTCAACCCGTTTGATTATTATAAAAAAAATCTTTTAGCATTCAATGTCGTCTTATTTTGGGATTAAGATAAACATTTAAGCATATTAATTAACAGGCGCATTTTAGTACGAACTGAGTAACCAGAATACTGAATGTCTATTATTAGTTGGATTGTGGGGATTTCGTGGTGCGTGCACTCCGTCGATGGCCTGCGCACACGCACCACGAAGTCATTTTTACCGCTCGATTCAACCCGTTTGATTATTATAAAAAAAATCTTTCAGCATTCAATGTCGTCTTATCTCGGATTAAGTTAAACATTTAAGCAAATTAATTAACCGGCGCATTTTAGTACGAAGTGAGTAATCAGAATACTGAATGTCTATTATTAGTTGGATTGTGGGGACTTCGTGGTGCGTGCCCTCCGTCGATCGCCTGCGCACACGCACCACGAAGTCATTTTTACCGCTCGATTCAACCCGTTTGATTATTATAAAAAAAATCTTTCAGCATTCAATGTCGTCCTATTTTCTGATTAAGATAAACATTTAAGCAAATTAATTAACAGGCGCATTTTAGTACGCAGAAATAACCAGAATACTGAATGTCTATTATTAGTTAGAATGTGGGGCTTCGTGGTGCGTGCCCTCCGTCGATGGCCGCGCACACGCACCACGAAGTCATTTTTACCGCTCGATTAAACCCGTTTGATTATTATAAAAATATCTTTCACCATTCAATGTCGTCTTATTTTCTGATTAAGACAAACATTTAAGCAAATTTATTAACAGGCGCATTTTAGTACGAACGGAGTAACCAGAATACGGAATGTCTGTTATTGGTTGGATTGTGGAGACTTCGTAGTGCATGCTCTCCGTCGATGGCCTGCGCACACGCACCTAAAACTCATTTTTACCGCTCGATTCAACCCGTTTGATTATTACAAAAAAAATCTTTCAGCATTTAATTTCGACTTATTTTCTGATTAAGATAAACATTTAAGCAAATTAATTAACAGGCGCATTTTAGTACGAAGTGAGTAACCAAAATACTGAATGTCTATTATTAGTTGGATTGTGGGTACTTCGTGGTGCGTGCGCTCCGTCGATCGCCTGTGCACACGCACCACGAAGTCATTTTTACCGCTCGATTCAACCCGTTTGATTATTAGAAAAAAAAATCTTTCAGCATTCAATGTCGTCTTATTTTGGGATTAAGATAAACATTTAAGCAAATTAATTAACAGGCGCATTTTAGTACGAAGTGAGTAACCAGAATACTGAATGTCTATTATTAGTTGGATTGTGGGGATTTCGTGGTGCGTGCCCTCCGTCGATCGCCTACGTACACGCACCACGAAGTCATTTTTACCGCTCGATTCAACCCGTTTGATTATTATAAAAAAAATCTTGCAGCATTCAATGTCGTCCTATTTTCTGATTAAGATAATCATTTAAGCAAATTAATTAACAGGCGCATTTTAGTACGCAGAAATAACCAGAATACTGAATGTCTATTATTAGTTAGAATGTGGGGCTTCGTGGTGCGTGCCCTCCGTCGATGGCCGCGCACACGCACCACGAAGTCATTTTTACCGCTCGATTAAACCCGTTTGATTATTATAAAAATATCTTTCACCATTCAATGTCGTCTTATTTTCTGATTAAGACAAACATTTAAGCAAATTTATAAACAGGCGCATTTTAGTACGAACGGAGTAACCAGAATACGGAATGTTTGTTATTGGTTGGATTGTGGAGACTTCGTAGTGCATGCTCTCCGTCGATGGCCTGCGCACACGCACCTCGAACTCATTTTTACCGCTCGATTCAACCCGTTTGATTATTACAATAAAAATCTTTCAGCATTTAATTTCGTCTTATTTTCTGATTAAGATAAACATTTAAGCAAATTAATTAACAGGCGCATTTTAGTACGAAGTGAGTAACCAGCATACTGAATGTCTATTATTTGTTGGAATGTGGGGACTTCTGCTTAGCCGTAGGAGCACTTCGTTATTTATATAGTTGTATTACAGGTGAGAAGGTTGGTGTTCCCCTAATCTCTCAATTGATATCAACAGGCTATTGTATACCTTTTTATGCGTCCTTTCTTCCTGTTTCCCAGTATATCATCATTTAGTAGTTTGCTTTGTCTGATTTTTTAATACATTCGTAGAAAACCCTGCGCGGGGCGTGAACGATCATCGGAGCCAATCTGAGTATGTGCTGGTGTTCCTCAGACTGGACGTGGTGCACCGGGCGAATTCTTTATTGTGTTGCTTTTTCTTCAATACCGGATCGCTGTAGGATTAACGTGGAGTTCCGGGTTTTATTTACAGGGAAGTTGCTTAGCCGTAGGAGCACTTCGTTATTTATATAGTTATACTACAGGTGAGAAGGTTGGTGTTCCCCTAACCTCTCAATTGATATCAACAGGCAATTGTATACCTTTTTATGCATCCTTTCTTCCTGTTTCCCAGTATACCATTATTTAGTTGTTTACTTTGCCTGATTTTTTAATATATTTGCAGAAAACCCTGCACGGGGGTCAACAATCATCGGAGCCAATTTGAGTATGTCCTGTTGTTCCTAGGACGTGGACGCGGTGCAGCTCCTGGACGATATACTACCATTCAACTCCTGGGCTACTGAGTGAGCTAATGATTGTGCTCATCCTGGTTCCTTGGGCCTGTTCCTAGTCAAAGAGACTAATCATATGTGCTTTTTTCTATACTAAGAACGCTTGAATGCTGGATTATGGTAAAATGTGCAATGATTCCTAATAATTGTTCGTAATTATTATATTTAATTTAATTATCAAAAAATTGAACAATTCACTAAAATTGTTGTCACTCCATACTGAGTGAAAGTATCAATTGCTTGTAATTATGCAAGTGCAGAACTGTAAGCCTAATTGCCCACTTTATAATGAGTAATCAATCCTGAATTTATGGGATTAAGGCATTAAAAATATTTAACTGAATTTATAAAAAAGTTTTATGATTAGAAAAGAAAAATGATGAAAAGAAAAATGTTTTAAATGATTTAATTATAAGTAGCAGTACACAATTATTATTAATAATATCTTTGAATATACTTATAATCAATAAAAACCTTTATAGTAAAAAAAAGGGTTGTACGATCAAAAATATTTTATTCATCCAAAGATCAAATTCATCGATGATTAATTACCTTCAAAATAATGCAAAGTTTGAGTGCGGCAGAGCATTTCAGACAAAGTTATGGTGTTTTTAGGCAAATTTCATAAAAAAAGAGAGCAAATGCATTTTATGAAGAAAACAGACTAACCGTATACTTGCATTCAAACAATATGGCACTATTATTCCTCAATATTACTAAAATATACTATTTATTGTTAGTTACTGATACATTTTAATCTCTAAGTTGCTTACAAACACAAAACAGTAGGTATAAGCAGTTATACCTGTTATATAATTGGATAGATACCTAAAACTTTTTATAATTCCAATAAATCCAATTATATAACAGGTATAACTAAAAGTATCAGACATAAATAACAACTAAATAAAAGTATCAGTAACTAACAATAAATGGTATATTTTAGTAATATTGAGGAACAATAGTGCCATATTGTTTGAATGCATGTATACGGTTAGTCTGTTTTTTTTTCATAAAATGCATTTGCTCTCTTTTTTTAAGAAATTTGCCTAAAAACACCATAACTTTGTCTGAAATTCTCTGCCGCACTCAAACTTTGCATTATTTTGAAGGTAATTAATCATCGATGAATTTAATTTTTGGATGGATAAAATATTTTTGATCGTACAACCTTTTTTTTTACTATCAAGGTTTTTATTGATTATAACTATATTCAAAGTTTAAAAATAATATAAATGAAATATTTCAACTGATTCTTCTTGAAATTAATAAACTTTTTCAAATTTAATGTATATAAGAAAAAATTGTTAGATTTTGAGTTATTAAGTGATAAATATGGCCAATAAGTCAATTTTTTCAAAAAATTCTATTTTTTGATTGGCTACAACTCTGGTACTAATCAAAATTCAGGTCTAAAAATTTAGCTACACTCTATTCAAGTAGTTTTTTTACTGATTCCATACATTAAAACAAAATTCTATTTTTTAACTGGATCACTTCACATGGAATCTCCCATATATATATATTGTATTATTTAAGTTATCAAAATTTATTAAATTAATAGTACTGTTATTGTCTGTGTTGGTATTACTGTGACAACTTTTTTTTACCGAAAGCCCCTATAAATTATTTTTGGAATTTTTCTGCCTAAACCCCCCCCCCCTCCCCCCTGCCCGTCATTTATTACATAGGGGATAAATAAAGATTGGTTGTCATATTCAGCGTTAACACTTCCACTCTCCTTCTTTTATCTTTAAAATAGAGGATAAAAAATAATGGTTGTTATATATTTTATTCGACCTAGCCAAAAATCCCCATTAAGGTTTTTAGAATCCTTATATTATTATAATCCCCCCTCAGTAGTAAGGGTACCTTATAGCGCGCCGGAATGGGCGTAGGCTAACAACAATGGTGTCTGGCGCGAACAATGGGATTGTCTAGCGCGAACAATGGTATTGTCTAGCGCGACATTGGGGTTGTCTAGCACGTACAATGGGGTTGTCTAGCGCGGACAATGGGGTGTCTACCCCGGCGGTGACGTCACGGCGGGGGTCCGCGCGTGCCAGAGAGGGAGAGAGATTGATTGATTGAGACTTTATTCGACCGTTTGGGGTAGAAACCCCATAGACACTACAGATAATACAGAGTATTTTACAAAATAATTTAAAATAGCTTAAAATGTTAAAACTAAATAACAAAAATAAACGCTTGATAACAACTTAAAATCATGGATCAAAATTATACAATAATAAAATAAAATAATAAAATAATACAATAAAAAATTATACAATACAATAAATTAAATTAAAAGATCGAAGAACGCTCGAATTTCTCATGTGAAATAACAAATTAAATAAATAGATAAAAAGTACAGATAACGACGAATTAAAAAGTACATAAGTTACAATAAGACTAGAAGTTACAATAAGATAAGAATAACTACGGAGCCTCCTCGAAACATGGGATGGGCCGTGGCGCGATGCCCTCGGTTGCGATCCGCATAGACCAGGCATTTTTGTCGAGCCCAAACAGGTGGTTAAAAAGAATGGTTTTGAACTTATCTATGAACATGGGGTTAAATGGAATGGAAGGAAGCTGATTGATGATACGGATGGAGGTTATAATGAATGACTTATTTAACGATTCAGTGCGTGGCGGAAGGTATGAGAGGGGTTTAGGTGGATGACGAGAGGAAGATCGAGGATTCTGATCGGGGGTGTTTAATTTCATGAAATAATTTGCTAAGTAGGTTGGTGTGTTATGGGAGATGATATTAAATGCTAGAGAGCCGATGAGAAGGGACCGTCTGGACTCGACAGAAAGCCATTTTAAGCCTAATCTATATGGAGTAACGTGATCACGCCTCGCTATATTACCCCAAACAAATCTTACACACGCATTCAACAGTCTTTGAAGTTTAATATTTTTAGTCTGATCTACATCATGATAGACCGCACACGCATAGTCAAAATGCGGGAAAATAAGTGTTTCTACCATATTTTTGCGGAGTTTAAGCGACATAGTTTTGCTATAATAACGCAGCAAGTGCAGTACTCCATGGACGCGCTTTAAAATTCCCATGACTTGCTTTGACCAGTCCAGGGTAGGGGTTATGATAACCCCAAGCGATTTTACCACATTTTCATACTTCAAGTAGTCATTGTTTAATCTGACCCTCGGAGCAGTGTCCAGGTTGATACGCGCAAGATAAGCCTGACTGCTCAGGATCATGACCTTCGTTTTTTCCACATTGAACTTAAGACAGTTATTAATCGCCCAATTCGCTATCGCGTTCGCATCACAAGTAATACGCTGAACTGCATTATCGATATCTGATGGAAGAAACGAATGATAGACCTGGGCGTCATCGGCAAACAACATATAATTACAATATTTAAGGATCTTAGGCAGATCATTGATAAAAATGGAAAAAAGAACGGGACCCAGGACACTACCCTGCGGCACACCTGCATTTACCCCGAGCCAATCCGATGTCGCACCACTTTCATCCACCACGGCCTGCATGCGGCCAACGAGATATCTATAGAACCAGTTCAGCACAACATCTGAGCATCCGATGTTACCTAATTTCTGAATGAGGAGATCATGCGGCACCGTGTCAAAGGCCTTGGAAAAGTCGAACAGGACCAAGATCGTTATCATCCTGGAATCAACAGCCCTTCTCACATCATCAAGTACACCTAGAAGAGCTGACTGAGTACTATGTCTCTTTCGGAACCCCGCTTGTCTAGCAGTTAATAAACAATTACTTTCGAGATACTCAATCTGCTGATCATGCACTACTCTTTCCAAAATCTTCGAGAGCTCACAGAGCTTGGCCATTGGTCTCGTGTCCGAGCACGACTCCATCCTGCCCGACTTCGCCAATGGAAATAATAAGACCTTCTTCCAACAGTCCGGAAAGTAACCGGCGGATAACATATTATTGAATAGGTCTGTTAAAGGTAGCGTGAGTTGCGGCTCTAGTAATTTAATCATTCCAGTCGTGATTCCGTCGATACCCGCGGACTTCGAGGAGGCTCTAGTGATGGCCCGTTGAACCTTTTTGGTTGACACGGTGTGGAATGAGAATGTGATAAAATTCATGATCGTGAGACATGTGATGAATGAAATTAACACAATACTGACCATACAGGATAGAAGCGAAATCTTGTAGCTGCTTAGGACTCCAGGTGTAAACCTCACAGTTTCTTCGGAGACATTGAATATGTTGTGGTACGGTGGGTGGTCGACCGAAACTGTCAAAGAAGTATCTGATTCCGCGTTTATCGATGTAGATGGCCAGCCAATGCTCACCGGGTTTTTGGTGATCCTCATTGTTAACAACAATTGCAGAGGCAAAATTTTTATTGCGTTGAGTATTTGCAACGTGTTCATGCTTTGCAGCGGCTTCCTCCTCCTCGCGTACTATGTCGTATAAATGATCGGCATCGATCGTATCTTGGGAGATGGTCGAAATACTTGTTTTGCTAGCATCTATAGGAGTTGAGTATGCAGTACAAGTTACGGTTATCGGAGTGCTCTGTCTTGATTTGGTTGGTGTTGGCGTTTTTTTGTCGTGGTTTCCCAGACGGAGTTCCTTGTCTCGAAGACGCAATGATTGTGTGTCGTCCTTTGTCCTTGTTGGTGTCCTCTTTTTCCGTTTCCTTCTTTTTTTCTTTTAGATCGATGACTTTGCTGGTTGAAGGGCGATAGGCTAATGTTTTATGCAGCCAAATACGTAGTTTATATGCATATGCCAATGCACAACTCATGTACTCCCTTTTCCGTCCATGTAAAAAACAAAAGTGGTCGTTAACGCGTGGAAGGTTTCTAAACGACGGACAGTTGAACTCCTCCAAATTGATTATTTGTCTAGCGAGAAGGTTTCGTAGGAATAAAACTTAAGGTATTCCCCTAACGTAGATCCTCAAAGCGTTTCGTGCAACTTCTCGTAGACTGTTGTACACGTCGACACTGTTGGATTCACCGTCGAACCATCCTATGCCATGATGATAGCACGTTAAGTAACTGTTTGTGGCTACGATACCCTTGGAGAGTTCTGTGTAGTCGTATGGAGCCTTGATCAGCCAGTGCGCTATGAAATTGCAATCTACGCCGAGAACAGCAATTTCTTTCGGTAGAAAGAGACCTTTCTTGTCGTGAAACGCTTGAATATCGATTCTATAATCGAGCTTCTCCATGCCGTTTGAGTTGCGGAGAACTTGAGTCACTTGTACTACACCACTCAAGGTAACAAGCTGAACTGACAAAATGTTTTTCCTTGGCTCAGCAGAATACTTTTAAGACCACCTTCTTCTCACTGAATTGAAAAGAAAAGTTTTCAAAGAAAATCCCGACCATTTTTTTTTGACTCCTACTTTGAGTTTAAGAATGAAAATCTGTTACGACCTGTCTAGCAGAGTCGATTTCAAGAACGTTGTCAAACTCGGCATACACGATACAATTAATCGTTTTATTCAATGCACTGTGAAATTTAACTTCGATTCTGAGACTTCCAGATTTTACTAAATTCCAATGAGAAAAACTATTTGCCGAAAAATCTGGTGTAAGACCGAAAGCGAATAGACAATAACCATTAGGGTAATTCTCTCTACTGATAGAATTTCCTTCGTTAAGAAAATGTATACCAGTACTTGAGAACAAGGTGTGATATGCGTCAACGTACATTGGTCTTGTATTCGAAAACGTAGGTTGTAAAGGTTTCGAAGGTACTTGTACATCATCTACGTAGAGAGACAAGTAATTTATACCGTAATTTTGAAAATTGAAAGGATTCAAAGTTTTGTTTCCATTGAAAGCCTTATTATCAACAAATCCCAGTATCACTCGTTTCGGTAGTTGTCCTAAATTCACGTTGTCGAGTGTTTCGCTCAAGACACCGCTATGTATCGTGAATGTTTTGATTTCCACTCTGGTTATGGGATATTTAGCGGTTGTAGTTGCGAGAGTTTTTGCATGGGCCAATACTATTCCAGGACTTATTTTCACACGTCTTACAAGTAAATTTGCTTCGGTGATGTTTACGGTGTAAGAGCCTGCGGTTGATGAATCCATTAAACAAAATGAGTCCTTTGAACGTACAAGGCGTATTTTCATTTCGACGCCACTGATGAGTAATTTATCCTGATTAAAAATATCGCAATGCAAATGTCCAATGAGATCGACGGTTTTGCCATCGGATGTAAAATTTTGTCTGTTTACAAGTTCTGCGTTTGTACCCTCGTCAGGGGTGCTGTCCATCTGTCTAGGTGTATCTGCGTACCACAAAGTCGTCGAGAGATGCGATTCTTTACCTGCTGGGCCGTAATTCAAGAGTGTTTCTATGTATGCTCTGTAAGGATAAGCATTATTCGGAGGAGTGATTGGTTTCTGATTAAAATAACTATCGATTTGATTAAATAACGAGTGTAAGAAATTATTTACAGGTCCTACGTGTTTGTCATCGTCTTTCGAATAAGGCTTGATTTTTACACAAACTTTGAGAAGTGTATGTGCAAGATCCAGGTAATCTTCTCCTTGATTTTGAACGCAAAATTCGATGGGCGAATCGTCGTTTAACGACAAAATTGGATTAAAAGTAGTCCAGCAACTCGATTCGATACTGGTTTGCGTTTGAGGGAGTGAAAATATATCCAACTCACTTTTGAGACACTCTGAGCTGTGAGAATGTAAAAACGTCATTTTTAATTGAAAACGTCAAAATTATTCTTTGTCTTCTTTTTCGTTTTCGATATTTTCCTCGATTTCTTCTTTTTATTCTGTTTCTTACGCTTGACTTTTGGCTATAACCGTTTTAAAGACTTGGTTTTTTTTTGTTTTCTTTTCTTTATACTTTGACGACGTTTGTACTTTTTACGAGGTTTAAGCTGTTTGATACGTACACTTTCACCGTTCCACGGAAACTGTAGAGCTCTCCTTTTGTCGAATGGTTTATATCCAGACCCCTCCATCATTTTATTAATTTTGTCTACGGCTTTACGTTTCAAATTTTTACCAGATTCGTTCATACGATTATTAAACGATTCTTTGAACGACAGATTTCCATCCGACACGTCATCTAATATGTTGACGCCTGCTCGGACTGCTTCTTTACCAAGGGCGCGAGCACCTTTAGCAATCAAAGGCACCGCTCTTCTACATAAACCTGCGAGCCAACTACCCACACCGTGTCCTCGTTGCGATCTTGAACCTGCATAAACGTGATGTACGCCCTGTCCGCTTCCAATTTTACTATCGTAATAAAGAGAGTAATAAGCCATGCCAAACGAACGACACTTAATCAATCCTTTTAAAATGTAACGCTGCGGTCAACGTACCAAACTCGAATGGTATTGGATGACCATATTGATTTCTTATATCAATCACGATAACTTGAAAACAATTGTAAAGTATGGGTGTATAAGTGACGGGTGCAAAACGTTTAACTACAGTGTTTCCATAATTGAAGTGTATCGATTGAATATCCACTATGCGAACAGCGGTGCGTGAGAATCTCCTACTATACAAGGTTCACCCAGATTTGAATAAACAAAAAGTTGATCGGGTATGGCTCTCGAGAGGCTGGCGGGAAAATTTGATACTTGAATCGTCGATCCATCGTAACTTTCAAATTCTAACGTTTCGTTCAAATCGAAACCTAAAATACGATTAACTGTCGTTGAAAATGTAGCAAACGGTTTCGTACGATTTTCATTTTCTTTGAATTTTATCATTTGTACGAAACCTCTGTTTTCGTTATTGACTAATTTTTCAATTTCAGTGTTGCCGTGATATTTGAATAAACTGTCGTTTATACAATCGACAAGCTGATTAATATCGTCGTATATACCGTGTTGAAAATAATAGTTTTCCGTTGCCGATAATTTTGATTCCTCTCTGCTCAAGTGCAGGGTAGTGCAGGGTACGTGTATCTCGGATAGTCCAACCATCCATCGTCCTTGTAAAGCTATCTGCTTTGGTAATTTAGTTGAAAAGCACGTCGTTGTATTGTCTGGAAAATATTTCATACTACTGTTGCTCGGCAAAACAATGGTAAAATCGTCGGAATCCATTTTACAATGCTTTTAAATCGTTGGCAGAGACCCACGAATTAAATTTTTCAGGATATCCAACCCAACTGACGAAATACTGTTTACTTTTACCTTTGCCTTTATTACGTAAAATTTTATGTATTTTGTGTTCACGATTTTCTACGCGACAACTATCAACGGCCGTGAGTTCTTCGGGATAAAAGAATCCTTCAATGCTTTTACCGTCCAAATCGGTCAAAGTATAAACGTAAATGTTTTGTTTTTTCGCAACACTTTTAATTATAAAAATTTCCTCTTGCCATCCTCTGACGTAACCTTTTTCAAAAGCGTTCTTGTCTCTACTGATTCGAATGTAACTACCGACTTTGTATATATTCTTTTTCCGTTTCGGTAATTTGTTTCTGCACAGACGTTCTAAATTTTTTCGCGCAATCTCTTCGTTGTGAATAGTTACCGAAGCCGGGGTCATTTTAATGCTGGAATGTCTTGTGTTATTGTAAGCTTTGACGATGTGTTGTAATACGTCAATGTACCTACGAGTATTTTTATGTGTGAAATAACGCAACATACGTTCTTTCAGAGTTCTATTTACTCGTTCACCCACCGCAGCCTTCACATCCGGATTACGCACATCTCGAAATCGAATGTCGTTACGTTTTAAAAAATTTTGTATAAATTTACCGAGAAACTCCTTTCCTCGATCGCTTTGAGCCATGTACGGAAAACGTTCTCCGCTTCGTTTTAAAATTTTTTTGAATGCCTCGGTTACTTGGTCACTCGATTTGTCTTTCAAAGGTTCACAAATTTACTTAAAACGTCGATCGCCACCAAAACGTAAGACACTCCGTCGTTGTAATTTTTGATTGAGCGCAAGTCCTGTAAATCGACCTCCCAAACTTGATCTAAATACGACACGTTGTAACACAATCTCTTAAACTTTCTTCGTACAGGACGATGTAAAGTATAAGCGTCGTATTTTTCCAACCATTTATAGATCTGTTCCCGCGGTATATCTTTATTCAATCTGATTAAATTTCTTGCACCCGAAAACCCTGCTTCGTGCGAAGGATCAAAATACTGAGACTCTAACCTTTTATTTACTGAGCCATTTTTTTTTAATTTCCTTTTCTTTCGAAGGCGGTTTTTGGACAATGCTACTGTTTTTAAGACTGTGGAAACTATTATTAAACGACGAGTTATATTCGTCACTGTTGGATTGATGTATATCTTTTGATTTCGGAATGTCTGAAAAATTTAACTTTTCAGTCACATCGTCAAATATTCTTCTATTACCGATATACTCATGAGGTGTCAAGACATCCTTTAAAAACTTGGTAAATTCTTTTTTTTCCTCTGGATTGGTCGTTTTTCTGTGTCGTGCAGCAAAATTGATCAAATCAATGATATTTGAATTTTTTATTGTCTTACCGTCAATGGTCACCAGTCCCTTTCTGTTCCAAAAAATTCTAGTCTTAAAATTATTCAAGTGGTTCAACAAAAGTTCTGATTTTCTTTTGTAAATGGGTGGAACACTGTTTATTATTTTATCGTAAGTAATTTCGTTTCCAATCTCTTCAAATGTATCGTTTGTCAGCGCGTTTGGATAATTTTTTTTAGATTTAAAAAATAAGTAACGTTGTAACAACTGTATATACTGTTTTAAACGATCTCTGTCATCTAAAATGTTTGTAGAATCTAAAACTCTTTTCATTTCATCGTCGAGTCTGGAGAGATTATCGCCTACAGTTTGCGTTGTTTGTAAGTTTGAAACATTTTCGTTGGGTTTACCGTCCGTAGAGTTTGATTTAACTGATTGCTTTTGAATTCTTTCCATCTGTTCGGCGGGAACAAGAATCATTTTCTTTGTTGTTTCCATTATTATTGGAAAAGCGTGGAAAAGAGCGTCGATATTATAGGCTGTAGTAGAAACGGTAAGAAACTACCACCCTTTTGCACGATTATACGCTTCTTTTTTTTCCAGCAGCCGTTAGTCTTGTTGCATAATTTTCTGAGAATATTTTTGTGACGTTTTAATTTTTTAAATTGACAATCTTTCAAAGATTCTACACCTTGTAAAGTATTTAAAGCGCATTCGCAAATATATTTAATTAATTTTTTATCGGCGGTTTTTAATATTGCTAAACGTTGCTCTTTGTTTGCTCGTGCTAAAGCGTGCAACAGAACAACGTACCTTTGTTCAAATACTTTTGATTTATTTTTTACTCGGAAAGATTTCGATGTAGTCTTTGCCATTATCGTTCTTTAACTGAAATATCATCTGTTTGATACTTTTATTTATTGTATTTTTAAATATATTTTATAAATGTACTACTACGATTTTTAGGCACATTGACGTAATGAAACTCGTCGTCTGGAAATATACAGCTTCAATATCGAAACTCGTCAGGTGTTGCCTGCGTCAAATCTAATAGAAGGTAACCGTATGCCTGTTTTACAGCATCTAGATATGCTTCCTGCAAAAATTTAGCGTCTTCGGGGTACACTTGTCGCGCGAGATATCGAATTTGAGCTTGGTCCTGAGGATTTTTAAACAACACTATGTAATTTGAGTTTAAGCTGACGTCGCGTTGACCCTGTCCTTGATGAAAAATATTTTGAGTTATAAAAATAACACTTATATTTTTATGATGACATCCTTTGGTAAATAAATCGACTATAACACTGTTTGACGATTCACGCATCAAGACGTCGATTATAATTAATTTTTTCAAATGAGGATCGTTTGAATAATCTTCGGGTCTCGGTAGACCCTCGCGAAATTCAACACACGAAAACTCTTGACTTTTGTAGCCGTCTTGCCACTCTCCGTAATAAAAAATAATCCTATCGAAAACAACGTTGGTCATTTGAATACGAAACTTTATGAATTTTCGAACCCACACCGATTTACCACAACTCGTAGGACCGGAAATCGTACAAGTCCACGGATGACGCCAACGCGTATCCATTTTGTGATAAGGTCGTTCCGCGTTCGGCGGCGGCGGCGGTAAACGCGCTGCTAGAGTTTTAGCGTCGTTTTATTTAATTAGCTAAACGCGGAATAAAAAGCATATTTAGCGGACGCTGCGCAATGTTAATTTTACAGCGTTGCGCAGACCAGCTGACCCAGCGACGTACGCGGGAAAACCTTATTTGTACACGTACGCTGGAAAAAGCTTGTTTGAACGCGCACGCGGAAAAACCTTTTGTTTAACGCGTTCGCTTAGAAAAGCTGATTTATGAGCGCGGGTGAGCGGACGAGGTATTATTTCGCTAAAACTATTATTACGTAACGCCATCTGTTCAAAATCACAAGCGTATAATTTATCGATTTTTCCTTTTTTGAATCCAAAATTCTTCCACGACAGGATGACTGCGATTTAACAAATTAACAAAGGAAGGCGTAGTTTTTATTACGAGGTATTGTTGACTCATCTACAAAGGAAGATGCGTGGCCCTTTTTCCTTTTTTATAGAAAGAAATGTAATAAAAAATTGTGACTACTCTTCTATTGTACATTTTCTAAATTTATATCTGTTTGTCAATGTATCAGTTTTTCAAATATTTAAAAATCGAATTCCGCGAAGGCAAGGTGTCCAAGAAGAATACATGAAAAAAATCTTTTGAGTACACGTAACGTATAAAATTTAAATTACGAGATTGGGTAAAATCTTGAGCATACGATTGTTGAACTTTTTTTAAATAACAATATTCAAATATTAGATTCCCACACTTTTAGAGAATGACATCTGTTCAAAGATTATCATTAAATGAATTATTTATAGAATTTTCTTTATTCTCTCAAAATTATTCCACGATTCTATAAAAATTTATGTAATTCTTAAAATTTTAAAAATTTACAAAAGACGTCTTTATTTATTACGCGTATTGTTCATTTACCGACAAACGTAGACGCGTGAACTTTGTTTATAGTAAGAAATAAATAATCTTTACGACTTTTTATTGTATATTTTTAAATTTATGACGTTTCATCCGTTTCTTACTTTGTCAACTACACAAAAACGTAAACGGAATAAAAATCTATTCAAACTTTTCTTTGTTGATATTGCGAGAAAAAATAATTTTTACGTATACGCACCTTCCCACGATATCCTCCCTTACAACTTACCCTCGATTTTCCTTGGAGGTGGTACCTAAGTAACGCTGCAACCTCACCATTGGCCAAAATTTTTTTCTATTTTATTTTACTCCCTCTGCTAATTTTTCCACCTCTACTCGTCGTCGACTTAAATATCAAAACTTTGTGTGAGGAGAGTCAGTCATTTTTTAAAACTACAGCTAAAATAGAATTTTGGCAAAATGTCGAGTAACTGTAGGATACACGTTTTGAGAGATTTAAAACATCGCGACATGAGAAGAATAATTAATTCGAAACAAAGTGTAAGGGTGTCAACGTTTCATACCCCTTCGTCTTTCTACGTACAAATAATCGACGAAGACGAAGCGTACAGTACTCAACAGAAGGAAATCAACGAGTATTACGAAGTAGTACCGAAATACATTCACATCGAAAAAATTGTGTCTGAAAATAATCAAGAAAGAGTAGTCATTGTACCTGTGACTAGTAAATTAAATCAGGCAGACCTTTATGTAAGTATACAAAGAAATTTAAACACTGACAATGAAAATTAATTTAATAATTAAATAATTTATTAATATTATTTTTTCAGCCAAGTCAGTTTATAGCTATAAAGGTAAACGGTGAATGGGGACGATATATCACGGATGACGTAATCGAACGCTGCAGATCGGTAGACACTGGAGAAAGTATCGAGTTTACTCAAGACGTAATAGAAATTAGGATCTATGACTTGGACGATCGTTTCATGCTGCTACCCTCGTGAGTCATACTATGCGGACTTTCAAACATATTACCAAAAACTGATAAACCGCATCGATGGACCGTCAAAGCTTGTAAAATTATGAAGGACGTAATGACTGATCGAAAGTTAACCGCAATTTTTCAGCATAACAGACTATTTCACGACTCTGCGTATACTTGCTTAACATGTCAAGATAACGATAATACTGAGATAGATTTAGGCTGGTTACTCGTAGCGTTAGCTTTAGCTATATTCGATGCAAGTGGAATTCATCATCCTCTCTGGTCAACCGATACACCTTGTTAATATTAAAAATAAAAACTCTTACCTTGGAAATGTTATATTATTGTTATTAGAATTTAAAATTTGATAATACATATATGTTTGAAATATAATTGATTGTACGTATATTTAAGTACCTGAAAATAAAAATAAAAGGATAAGGAACAGAATATGGGAAAAAAAAGTAAATTACAAATGTTTAATTTTTAAAATAAATATTTATTATCATAACCGTTATATTTATATACATATATACATAGAGTTATAATTGAACGCAGGACAATTATATATGACCGAAGGGAAGAGACAAAGTATTTGAAACAAATCTTCGTTTTTTCAAAACGACGCTACAAGTTTTTGTTTCTTCGCAAGTGATAACTTCGTGAAATCGGGTCCTTGCAATCGAATTGAACTGCAATTGTATTTTATTTTTATCGTCATCGTTTCTATTATTTATAAGATTTACGATACTGACAAAATTAATCTTTTTTGAATTCTCATAATTTAATTTTATTCCTTTAATTTTACAAATTTCAAATGTTTCATTTTTACTATTTCTTACCTTAAAAGCATAAAATTTTGGACCTCCTGAAACAAATTTTTCAATATATGAACCTTTACCGTAAATTTCCAATTCGCAGGTTAATTCGCCTAACATGGACCCTACCTTTGGTTCGTACGTATCACTCGGTTTACTTGTAAAAATAATTGAGTCGGTGTCGTAGTAAAGTACGCGTCTATCTAGTTTTTCTAAATACGAATACAATAACAAACGAGCCTGTGCTGTAGTGTAGGCGGCGATCGCTACGTTACTACACCCCGACCCAGTTTCTGTTTCTTTAATGTATTCTATAGAGACATAGAGTACCTCGTCGTTTGCTATAACGATTTGTTTCACATTTATCTCGGGGTCTGAAAAAGGTTTGAGCAAGCTTTGATAATCTTTGACGATTTCGGTTCTCGTCAGATTATCGCGTTGCCCAAACTTTCCCCAGAATGAATTTAAACATAATTTAGCTACCGAGCGTAAACCAGGGTTTTTTTTAATTAATTTCGGATCTAAATTTATTCCCTCTTTATTTTTATACTTTTCTATAAATTGTTTTTCTTTTATGTCGTCTGTATATTCACTGGGATACCCATTGGTCTCTTGCTTTAATTTTAAGAAAGTATTAATATATTCGTTAAAAAAGACCGTCTGTATTGGCTGTATATTGACAAACACTATATTGTCAAATCGCGTGAATTTTTATTAATTTATAGCCGCGTTCTAAACTTTTTTTTATTTCATCAGACACCCATGTACCGGGAAAAGTACGTTCTTCTTTTTGGTCGTGCGTGCACTCTTGCTCATTCAGCATTTCTGTGCAGGTACGACAAAATGGAAAAAGTAATCTTTTGTGCATTTTTACCGGTAACACGGGATGAAATAAATTTCGCGGAGGTAAAATGTCGCATTTTACTAAACCTTCGACATTATTGAAATTTTTAAAATCGGTACATGCTAATTCGTTACATTGTTGACCAATATAAATTTTTGGATGACCTAGTGGGTATTTTCCGTACTTGTTAATGTACGGATACAGCGAACATCCATCTAAATATTTAATTTTTTCGCTGTCTTCCGTCTCGTACATAATTACGGTATTACCTGTACGACCACCGTAAAACGCATCCCTCGGTTCTATTTTAATTCCTTTTAACAGAGGATGTGATTTTAAAAAGTTATTTAAATCGGTATTATCTGATAAATATTCTTTAAAATCACACCCCCACATTTCTATTACAATATATCCGAAGCTTTCAATGTGTTTAAAACGGTTTAAAATGGTTGCAAAACGGTTTTTTCGTAACGACTGTTAAAAGTCGAACCGTCTGTTAAAATTTTATGACGACTTAACGAAATAAAAATATAATATTATTATTACTATATAATTCGCTTACTAATTTTATAACGCGATGCCTTAACGAATCGAACGCGCTTAAAATTGAATCGGCTGTTGGCGGATATAAGTGAGGGGACAGCTCATACTCCTCGCTTATCCATACCCCGACTCGCCAAGCCGTCGACAGATATTCTCGATTGTCGAAAGACAATCGTCTTCGAGCTTAAATATATATTATTAAATTAATATTACTTTTAAACCTATATATGTTTACAATTATAGAATTATTTTAACACGTTTTATTATTTTCATTATTTTAATTTTTAATACACTTTCACAGTTTTATAATATATAAATTTTTATAATATATAGTTTTTATAATAGAACACGAACACGAAATTATATTTGTATGTACGTGTTAAGGTTCTTTCGCGTCGAAAGCAAGATTTGAACTAACTACGATCTCCAATTTTTCCTAGCAAATTAACTTTTTCTATGACAACCCCACTCTTACTTTTTTTGTAAATTTCTATACACAACGAAAAACCTCAAAGACGTTTAGAAAAATCTTGAAAAACGTTACCTACAATTGATTGAAAAAAAAGGAAACATAAATTTTTTGCATTTCGCGTTACTTTACCAACGCCTTACAAATTTTCAATAATTGGCAAAATTTTACGATCAGGGTTTTCTTTTGAAATTTGTACGAACAAAAATTTTCTTTCGAGACATCGTCGTCTTCTGCCTTATGCATTTTCGTTCGAAAAAAAGTATCTTTACGCGTTTTCCTTCTCTTCTAAAATATGTAAAAGAACCTCTTTCTTAATACATGTGACTTTGAAGTTACTTGTACAAACCCGTAACCCTCTAAATAGAGCCCCTCCTATTTTACGAGCGACCTTTGCGTGGGACCGGCCAGGGTTTAAAAGGGACACACCGCTCACCCTGAATGCAGTATTACAGCATCTTTTCTGTAAACTAGTTTTCCTATAGTCGGTAAACTCGTCGAGACCTGTGCGACATAAAGTATTACAAAGATGGCTCAAGCATTGTTAGAAACTGATTTTATTTTTGCCGAAGACGATACCTTCAAACAAATGGACAGTGAGAAAAAAGTGTCTGTGAATTTAGAAGATAAAAGACACACGCTGCATCGAAATTTACTCGAAACTTCGTACTCGCTAAATAAATTGGCTACAAAAATAATAAATGTCAGTGTACAAGTTTTTCATAATCAAAATATGGAACCCGTTATTCAATTGTTAAATCAAACTCACTCGACAGGACTAGTAATCGATTCGGATACTTGGGTAGAACTACAAAATAAACTCGACCAAATATCGGAATATTTTAATAACGACAATGACTTATTTTATAAAAGTCGCACAAGAATCTACATCAACGATTTGGATATAAACTTATAAATTTTTTTGGTAGTTTCCACGTACACCTTTTTACAGGTTTTTACGTATCCCCTACACCTTTATTATTCCATTTCATTCCATTTCCAATTTTTACCCCCTCTTTACCCCACCTTCTCGCATTCGCCCGGGGTTATGCCCGTGGAGAGAGGGAAAACCTGTGGCCAAACCCGTTGGGATAAATGCCATTTAGGAAAACCTCCTCCGAGAAGGGCGGTGTATTCGAGAACAATTCTGTTTGGGTGGCAAGGTCACATTCCGTAGACTTTAACACCGAAACCGAATGCCTCACACCTCCCGCTCACGTTGTGGAATGTGAAAAAACACCTAACCGATCACTTAAGCTAAGCCCGAGAACGGTCACCCATCCAAGTGCCAACCGCGCTCGGTGCTGCTTAACTTTCATGACCGGCCGAGGTGCGTTTCCGCCACTCCGCCACCGTGTCGGTTACGATTTGGATATAATTTTTGCTACTTCGTACGGAGGAAAATCTATTATTTTGAATAAAACGTCAAAATTATCCAACGGAAACAAAACAGAAAAGAAGAGAAAATGTTTTCAACCAGCTATAGTTATGCAAAAATCAACTTTCGAAGGACTAAAGGATAGTATTTTTTGTGTAGAAGAACGATATCGTCGACTCGAACGCTATATTAACGATATTGAAAAATGTAAAAATTTTATTTGTGATATTATGAAAGAAAAAGTTACCGATTATAATTTAAATTCACGCAAAGGACGAAATTTCTTTAAAAGTTTTGTGATCGGTAATTATGACGTAAAATCGAGAGTAAAAGATCGATTTAATTACGAAGAGTCTAAATTTTTCTTAGAATATTACTTTGATATTGTATACTTAGAGTTAACATCCTTTCATTCTAATTATATTTGTGATGAAATAATACGTATGTATTACAATGTATAATATATACTGTCTGTAATATCTCGTAAAATATTTAAATAAATCGACACTTACCTCGTACATAATTTTGTATTTCGTATTTACTTACCTAACATTTTTCCTTCCTGCTACAACATGGAAATAAAAAGAAAATCTTCTCACGCGGTTATTCTATTTTCTTAAATACGCTCACCTTTCGATAATTTATTGCTTCTCTTTCGTACTAACCGCAATACTTACTTTACCTATTAAGATAAATAGCTTCTCGGTAAACCAAAATCCTCCGGTAACCCTCGCCTCTATTGTCTGCACACCTGCACTTTTGGGAATACGACCTTTTCTCACGACGAGTCGACTTTTAACCTTTTTGAATACACCTACGACATTTATATTTTATAAAATAAGCTTACGTTCAAATTTTATTTCATTTCCGTTTGATTATTCAAACACGATGGGACCAAACCAAAGTTCAGATAGAGTTTCTCTCATCAATAAAAAATCTAATACTAAGGATTACAGTAATCATCATTCAATGTCGTTGCAATGAAAAAAATATACGGAAAAAGTTTCAATAAATAATAAATCATTGCCACAGAAAGACGGTTACAAAAAATTGTAAATTTATATTTAATAAATAATAACAAACGGCCCTTTTTAGGGCCACCAATAATAAACGTAAAAAACACACGTACTCTCTCTCTCTCACACACCAACATAGACGCTCTGGGTCAGCTATTATAACACGGCGTCCGTATACCCTAGCGCATCAGCAGTATCTCTGCGTGAGTGCGAGAGAGAGAGGTAGAGGAAGAGAGCGTGAGTACGCGCAGTAGTGCTCTCTCTCTCTCACATGCGCCACTCTTCTTACTGCAAGAGACGCAATGCGCGCGCAACCCCTCTTGCTCTCTCACACATACACGCGCGGGCCTCCGGCCCCGCTGTAACGTCAGAACACTCTTAGTACGAGAGAGAGACGCACTGCGCACGCACTCCCTCTACCTCTCTTTCTCACACCCACGCACTGCATCGGGGTGACTATGACGCCGGAGCAACCTCAGCACGAGAGAGACGCATTGCGCGCGCACTCCCTCTATCTCTCTCTCTCGCACCCATGTACTCCGACGGGGCCCGCTGTGACGTCACAGAGTTCGTTCCACCCTACCTATACATAAGTGCGAGAGAGAGAGAGAGAGAGAGAGAGAGAGAGAGCGAAGCTCCCTCTTTCCCTCTCTCTCCCTCTCTGGCACGCGCGGGCCCCCGCCGTGACGTCACCGCCGAGGTAGACACCCCATTGTCCGCGCTAGACAACCCCATTGTACGTGTTAGACAACCCCATTGTCGCGCTAGACAATACCATTGTTCGCGCTAGACAATCCCATTGTTCGCGCTAGACAATCCCATTGTTCGCGCCAGACACCATTGTTGTTAGGCCACGCCCATTCCGGCGCGCTATACGGTACCCTTACCACTCCCCTCCTTCTTTCATCTTTTAAATGGGGTATAAAAATGTATAGTTGCCATATTTTTATTCACCTGTATCGAAAACACCTATATAACATTTTTGGAATTACTCAAATTTTACCCCCCCCCCCCCCCACGTCCACCACTTTCCCCCATTTATTATTAAATTGGGGATAAATAAAGAGTGGTGGTTGTGTTCAGCGTTAAGACTTCCACTCCACACATACGCTTAATCCTTGCAACTTGTGGGATACCGGATACCGAACACCGTTCGGAGGACACCACCCGATAAGCGCAATTTTGCAAAAAAGAATTCTTTAAGAATTAACGAATGTCCGCGATAAATAATTCTATAAGTATTAAATAAGTATCTGTACACTCTAAACCCTAAAGTGTAAAAACTGAACCTAAAAAGTATAAAAATGTCAATTTACCATTTTCGAAAAGATTAAATTTATAGAATTCCTCTTTTGAAGAGAGTAAATAACGAGAATTACACTTTGATTAGTGTAAAATGCTATATTTCTATTTTTCTAAAGTGTAAAAAGCGAAAATTCCACTATAAGAAAAGTATAAATTGCGATTTTTACTCCTTTGAAAAGTATAATTTTTCAGACGTTGTCTTGAAAAGAGCAAATAATGGATTTTATACTTTAGGTAAAGTTTAAAACGATAAATTTACACCTTTGAAAAGTTGAAATTGCGATTTTTCCTCTTTTGTAAAGTATAATTTTTTGGACCTTCATTTTCAAAGAGTAAATAGTGGATTCTATACTTTCCGTAAAGTTGAAAATGCTAAATTTACACTTTTAAAAAGTATAAATTTAGCATTTTCAGTTTTACGGAAAGTGTAGAATCCACTATTTACTCTTTGAAAATGAAGGTCCGAAAAATTATACTTTACAAAAGAGGAAAAATCGCAATTTCAACGTTTCAAAAGTGTAAATTTATCGTTTTAAACTTTACCTAAAGTATAAAATCCATTATTTGCTCTTTTTAAGACAACGTCTGAAAAATTATACTTTTCAAAGGAGTAAAAATCGCAATTTATACTTTTCTTATAGTGGAATTTTCGCTTTTTACACTTTAGAAAAATAGAATAGCATTTTACACTAATCAAAGTGTAATTTTCGTTATTTACTCTCTTCAAAAGAGGAATTCTATAAATTTAATCTTTTCGAAAATGGTAAATTGACATTTTTATACTTTTTAGGTTCAGTTTTTACACTTTAGGGTTTAGAGTGTAAAGTATTCTTTATGATCCAAAATTTGAATAATATATATAAAATTATTGATTAAATGAAAATTATTCTATGTACACAATATAAGTATTTAAAAAGTAGTCTTTTTGAATAAAAAAAAAAAGGTTAAAAACTAATATTCTTTTAATTAAAGTACACCTTATAAACGCCGTAAAAATATTGAAAAAGAGTTCTTTTTCAATTCTTTTTTTGTCTTTATATGGTTATATATTATTGAATATATTTAAATAATTCGTTTATTGATTGTTATCTAATAAATTCATTATGTCACTTTATAGTGAAATATTCTAATAAATTACTTATGCATACTTGCACCAATTATTAATATATGACTTTCAATAAATGGTTATAGCATTTCTAAAATTACTTTGCAGTATAGTAAACTTTATGGAATTTTTCTGATTCTCAATTATAGGTTAAGTTGCCTATTATTGTACTTTTATACAACTAATTAACGTATTTGACAAATCTGAATCGACAGGAATGTGCTTAAGGACGATTCGAAGTAAAATATAGAAACGTGTTGATGGCGCAAGCGGTAAGGGTTCCGACTTTGACGGAGAGGGTCCCAGGTTCGAAACCCGATGTCCGGTGCAGATTTTTTTCGTTATTTAATGTATCGTCGCCTTAGTGCAAGAAGGTTCCAATTCAAATTTTTCTTCAAAAAGGGTCCAATTCAAATTTTGTATTCAAAAAGGTTCCAATTCAAATTTTCCTTTCAAAAAGGTTCCAATTCAAATTTTCGTTTCAAAAAGGTTCCAATTCAAATTTTTGTTTCAAAAAGGTTCCAATTCAAATGTTTATTTCAAAAAAGTTCCAATTCAAATGTTTATTTCAAAAAGGTTCCAATTCAAATGTTTATTTCAAAAAGGTTCCAATTAAATTGTCAACTTAGTTTCACTAAAAATCATGACAGCACCTTAATCTCTAAAAATTTTTATCACCTAATACCTTTTCAATAACTCTCGGCATTTCTTATTAGAAAATTTTTATCTAAATATTTTCGCGGTTTTGTAAAATAATTTTTGCTGAAGAATTATATTGTCGTATTTAAGAAGATTAGCACGTTTACATTTAATAAAGCATTTAGATGGGCTGGTCTTCGTAAATCACGACGATATAAAAAAATGAAAATAATTTTTACTTCCGTATAAAAATATTCTGTTTATTATTTAAATTTATTATTGTTAATAATATAAATAATAAAAAAAATTCTCGTCTTAGACAAGAATGTAGATTAGACTGGAAAATATAATCTAATATTTAAAATGCAATTAATACATTATTCGTCGAATCGTTAATACTGTAACTCTATAGTTCGAATTTACGCCCACTTATACCAATAAATATATCTTCACTACCTATACGATTAAAATAACTTTATTGGCTTCGTAACAAATACATATTCCCAATTGCCTATACGAATACGAATATCCATCCATAATATCCATCCATAAAACTACGACGTGCGTAGCGCGCTTTATCCACTATTCCACTAGTACTATTAATACACTGCGAGACTTTTTCTCTGTAAAAGACAGTGCATAGCGAACACTGTACCCGCGTGACTAAATTCATCGTTAAAACGCATGCGCGTTACTTTGAAAAACAAGTGCCCGATCACCGCGTTTTAAGATGTTGGCGAAATCTAAGATGTAAGATGCTCTACATCAGAAAAGACGGTGTAGAGTGAACACTATACATGCGATACTAAATTCATCGAAAAAATACATTGAGAAATTATGGGGGTGGTATATCTGACTGGTTACCGACGGAGCAAAAAAACTTAATTATTACAATTATTTAATAAAATACGCTATTTTATTTGAATCCCAAATACAGAGGCACTAGATAATTGAATAATTAATCGATCTATAAAGTTATAGGATCATACATCAAGGACACCTTACAAAATTTCTGCACCGAAAATACATGATTTTCCGTACTTGCTCTCTTTAGGGCACCTTAATATGTCAGTTTTTTTTATTATTAATGTTGGTTGTGTTGTGTATGATACGAAACAAAATACTAAGATGCGCGCCTTGCCATCTTAGTAGCAGTTCGTAATATATTTGTGTGTAGGTAAGTGTAGGGTTTTGACTCTTATCCTAACAAAGAAAGAAAAGAAATAAAGTTTTAGAAGATCGAATTTATTCTAATGTATAGTGTATTATACCAAGGAGGTGGACCACGCTCAATGCTGGTATGACCACGAGGCTTAATATAAGAATGTTTTTCAACATTTACAAAAATGAAACTCTATACTATCAAGGAAGTGGACCACGCGCAATGCTGGTATCACTACGAGAGTAGTATCGAGTTTAATAAGAGTCTAACTCTCATTCCAATCTTCTATCCTTATATTACCTTACGTACTATTCTTAATTGCTAGTCGTTATTTTATACTAAAATCCATCTATCGGTTGTACCTATAAACAAAAATTCTTTTATTATAATAATAAATAATAATGTTTAATTAATTATTATTTATTATTTACAAATTTCGCAACTTTTACAAAAATGCTTTAAATCCATTAATAATTTGTTTAAATTTTCGTTTTGTACAAAAAATAAAAATAAAATTAAATTATTTATAATTTTTATTAATTTTAATAATTTTATAAGTAAACAATTTAATTTTATTCAAATAAAAAAAATTTCCCTTTGCCAAGATTTGAACTCGGTTGTTCAGTATATGACAAGCCTATACATTAACCGTTACGCTGTCACTTATTTGCTTCTTCTATATCTTATATATATATATTAGGTAGTCACAACATATATTATCAAAAATAGTTCATGATGAATTCATTACTTTATTTTTAAAAACTAGCATAAAGCTTCACAATAATTTTTAGAGTTTCGAGATATATACACACAAATAAATTAAACAAGTAAACAATCAGGTATTTAAAAGCATCTACAACGAATCGTAAAATAATTCTTTTTAAGTTTTTTTCGGAAATTTTAATAAAAAAAAGTATAAGGCGTTACAAGAAATCTTTTCCACTATACTTTCTAAAAGTAACTAATAGTGCAAATATCATGATTGCAGAAATCAAACATTATTTATATATGATTCAAAAAAGTTCGAAAAAATTTTTATTTTGAACAACAGTAATATTTATAACAAATTTATATTTATTTTTATATACAATAATAATTGGTCAGTTTACATATATTAACTAATTATGCATTGTTACCGCAGAAAAAATTAAAAAGAACTTTTCCATAACCGGGAATCGAACATCAAAAAAGTCCGTAACAAACGCGAACGCTCTATCCACTTAGATAACACGATGCTTGGTGCCTACAAATTTTTGGAACTAGTATATAAACATCATTTAGGTATTACTAACTTAATAATTCTTATTTATTTTCTATGTATACATAACATGTTAGGAAATAATTAATTATAAACTTATCAATTTTTGTGATTTATCGATGTTTTCCCAACAAGCACACCTTTAAGAGTTAACAAATGTTCTCAAAATTTGAATACTTAAAATATTTGGTCAGTTAAAAAATGTATTAATATTAGAAAATCATTTTTGTTTCGTATTAATAGAAGAACTAGGAAAGTGTTCTTCTAAAATATTCAATTATTTTTGAAAAAATGCAATGAATAATTTATGTCCATACTTAAAAGGCGCGACAGCGCCTGACGCAAGTATAAAGGCGCGTAAGCCATATACAGGGTGTTCTTTTAATGATTCCGTTCCTTCGGCATACATGCAGAGCAGGAGATTCTAAGCAACTTTTTCCTTTAGCAAATTTTGATTTGATGCATAATTAATAAGATAATGTCAATTAAAGTTACAAATAAATCAGCGAATGAGAGCGCACCTGAGCGTACGGAGGCAAGTTGCGGGGCAAGCGGCGCGAGGAAGAGTCGCTTGGAGAGGGAAGCGGTAACTCGCGGTAGGAGAAGAAAGAGAGACAGAAAATGAGAGAGCGGGAGAATGAAATTTTCTGGAGCTTACGTATAGCGAGTCATTTTTTTTATCGATCATTTTTTATACTCGTAGTATAAAATAATAAATTTTTTCATTGTTTAATGACTAATAGCCACTAATTAAAAAAACTTCAGAATATGAATTCATTGCGGTTCATGAATTTTATACTTTTTAAGTGCGAATAAAAATATGCGAGATTTAATTTTATTGTCCGTCATTTTTTCTACTCATAGTGTAAATGCTTATTTACAAAAATTGATAATATTGTTATCAATTTTTTGAACATTTAGCGTCATTTAGCCGATGAAATAAAATATTATCAGAATATGATTTAATTGTTTTTGATGAATTTCTCCGTTTAACAACAAATAAAAAATTATAAGAATTTTTTTTAATATCGATCGTATTTTTTACTTCTAGTATAAATCTTATTTTACAAAAATTAATAATTATTTAATAAATTATTTGATTATTTAACGACTTATAGCTGCAAAATACAAAATTTATCAGAATATGAATTCAGTGCGCTTCTTGAATTTATCTCATTAAGTGCAAATAAAAATATGCGAGATATAATTTTATTGTTCTTCATTTTTTTTACTTAAGTGTAATTGCTTAGTTACAAAAATTGATAATATTGTTATTAATTTTTTGAACATCTAGCGCCTTTTAGCCGATGAAATAAAATATTATCAGAATATGATTTAATTGTTTTTGATGAATTTCTCCGATTAACAACAAATAAAAAATTGTAAGAATGTTTTTTATAATATCGATCGTATTTTTTACTTCTAGTATAAATCCTATTTTACAAAAATTAATAATTATTTAATAAATTATTTGATTATTTAACGACTTATAGCCGCAAAATACAAAACAAAATTTATCAGAATATGAATTCAGTGCGCTTCTTGTATTTATCTCATTAAGTGCAAATAAAAATATGCGAGATGTAATTTTATTGTCCTTCATTTTTTTTACTTATAGTGTAAATCCTGATTTACAAGAATTGATAATATTGTTATCAATTCCCAAACTTTCTTTTAATGCATATAATGTTCGTTTCAGGTTATATCAATCAGTTGAATCTTCAATCGCACAATTTTTAAACTTCGGAATAATATTGCCCGTGCTAAGTTCGTAAAAGAAAAATTCTCCCAATCTTCAGAAAGTTTATGATAACCCTTATGTAAAAATCCTGCAGATAATTATGCAGTGAAAAAAATACACAATTGTATATAAATACCTACAGAAAAACGTGCATGACATTATACATGTAAGTTTTCTGCACAAAAACATACAGGCAAATGTATAGAAATTTATAGACAAAATCGAGCTGATGATTTTACAGCTAAATGTACACAATATTGTTAGTTGACTCTGCTAATATATCTGCAAGGTTTTCGTCATAGTTTGTAGCTAAAAATTAAGCACTAGGTTATGTAGAGAAGCATACAAGGTAATGTACATGAACATCTGCACTAAAGTGTATAGAATAAACGTCGATTTGAAAATTAAATTAAACTTAAATAATAAATAAAATAAAGATGAAAGAAAGTAGAATGAAACGAAAAAAGTCGAATTAAATGAAAAAAAAATCGACGGCACCAGGATTCGAACCCACAACCTTTATATCCTCCGCGAAACGAAAGAAAAACAAAAATCCGCACATCAATTGTTTTGCATATTTTACATTTACTCAGTTGCTTCTCTATCGCGATGGAGAGACGTGCGCGATTGGGGTATTCGCGCGAGGAGTATGCACAAATGGTGCACTTTTTTTATTTGAATGGTGGCCAATTAGCACCGGCTGCACGTGCATACAGAGAAAGGTGGCCAAATAGACGTCATCCGGATCCTGACACGATTGGTGCCGCGCATCGGCGGTTTATGGCGACTGCGGATGCGGCGCCAGGACCCCGAGACGTCGGTCAGCAGCGTGTGGTGCTGAATCCGCAGATGGAGGAGAGGATCGAGGACCTCGTGGAAGCGGACCCGACAACGAGTTGCCGATCTATAGGACGGCAACTGAACGTGTCGCACAGCCGTGTACACAGCGTGTTACGAGATGCCGGCAAACATCCGTACCATTACACCAGGGTGCAACAACTCTTGCCAGGGGACTACGAGCTTCGAGTTGGATTTTGTGGTGGACTGCTCGCCCAAATTCGGCGTGAACCCTGTTTTCACCACAAAATTCTATGGGACGCTAAACCAGCATAATTATCATTATTGGTCAGACATTAATCCACACCTTGTACGCGAATCAAAGTTCCAGTACAGATGGTCCCTAAATGTATGGGCTGGAATGATGGGGAAGAAGATTGTAAGTAAATTTGTATACTTACATTTCTATAATTAATAAATTTTTATTAAATTTGCAAGATTTAAATTAGTCACTTTTTTTTACTTTTTTTTAATTTTTTTCTACAAGCCCCTTAATCTCACCGGATATCCCGAAATTACAAATTGATGTCATTCTTCAATTTTCTTTATATTGATATGTTATGTTTGTCTTAGTACTAGAAATATGTAGGAAAAGTTTGATCGTTTGGAAAAAGATTGAAGGGTTGTTTATGAGGGATAAAAAGTGTCATTTTTGCCATAATCAGCTTTTTTGATCGGTTTTCTCGAAATTTCAAGCTGTTGAAATCATTTAATTTTCTTTATATTTGTAGGTTAGGTTTGTCTTAGTATTAGAAAGATGTAGGAAAAGTTTGATCGTTTGTAAAAAGATACATGGGTAGATTATAAGGGATGAAAAGTGTCATTTTTGCCGTAAATCTGCTTTTACCATCGGTTTTCTCAAAATTTCAAACTTTTGTAATTCTTTAATTTTCTTTACATTGGTAGGTTTATTTTGCCTTTGTATTTGAAACATGTAGGAAAAGTTTGATAGTTTGTAAAAAGATACAAGGGTAGATTATAAGGGATGAAATGTGTCATTTTTGCCGTAATCAGGTTTTTGATCGGTTTTCTCGAAAATTAAAGCTGTTGAAATCATTTAATTTTTTTTATATTTGTAGGTAAGGTTTGTCTTAGTATTAGAAAGATGTAGGAAAAGTTTGAGAGTTTAGTAAAAGATAGAAGGGTAGTTTATGAGGGATGAAAGTGTCATATTGGCCGCTAATACGCTGTTTCTCCATCGGTTTTCTCAAAAGTACAAACTATTGTAGTCCTTTAATTTTCTTAATATTCATAGGTTAAGTTTGTCTTAGTATTAGAAAGATGTAGGAAAAGTTTGATTGTTTGGATAAAGATAGAAGGGTTGATTATAAGGGATGGAAAGTGTCATTTTTGCCATAACCAGCTTTTCTTTAACGGTTTTCTCGAAATTTCAAACTGTTGATTCCTTTAATTCACTTAACATTAGTAGGTTTAGTTTGTCATTGTATTAGAAAGATGTAAGAAATATTTGAGAGTTCAGTAAAAGATAGAAGGGTAGTTTATAAGGGATGAAAGTGTCATATTGGCCGCCAATACGCTTTTTCAATCGGTTTTCTCAAAAGTTCGAACAGTTGCAGTCCTTTAATTTACTTCATATTCATAGGTTAAGTTTGTTTTAGTACTCGAGAGATGTATCAAAAGTTTGTTCATTTGGAAAAAGATAGAAGGGTCGATTATAAGGGATGGAAAATGTCATTTTTGCCGTAAATCTTCTTTTACCATAGGATTTCTCAAAATTTCAAACTGTTGTAATTCTTTAATTTCAATTTAATTATAATTGACAAGTTAAGCTTGACTTAGTTTTAGAAAGATGTAGGAAAGTTTGATCAGTCGAAAAAAGATACAAGGATTGTTTATAAGGGATGGAAAATGTCATTTTTGCCGTAAATCTGCTTTTACCATCGGTTTTCTCAAAATTTCAAACTGTTGTAATTCTTTAATTTTCTTTAGGTTCGTAGGTTTAATTTGACTTTGTATTAGAAAGATGTAGGAAAAGTTTGAGAGCTCAATAAAAGATAGAAGGGTAGTTTATGAGGGATGAAAGTGTCATATTGGTCGCCAATACGCTTTTTCCATCGGTTTTCTCAAAATTTCAAACTGTTGTATATCTTTAATTTTGATTTAATTATAATTGGCAAGTTAAGCTTTACTTTGTTTTAGAAAGATGTTGGAAAAGTATGGTCATTCGGAAAAAGATAGAAGGGTTGATTGTAAGGGATGGAAAGTGTCATTTTTGCAATAATCAGCTTTTTTGATCGGTTTTCTCAAAATTTAAAGCTGTTGAAATCATTTAATAATCTTTATATTTGTAGGTTAGGTTTGTCTTTGTATTAGAAAGCTGTGGGAAAAGTTTGATTGATCAGAAAAAGATAGAAGGGTTGTTTATGAGGGATGAAAAGTGTCATATTGGCCACACATACGCTATTATCATCGGTTTTTTTCAAAATTTCAAACTCTTGTTGTCCTTTAATTTTATAAAAATGTACAAGTTAAGCTTGCCTTAGTTTTAGTAAGATGTGGAAAATGTTTGATAGTTCGGAAAAAGATAGAGGGGTAGTTTATAAGAGATGAAGCTTATCATTTTTGCCGTAAATCTGCTTTTACCATCGGTTTTCTCAAAATTTCAAACTTTTGTAATTCTTTAATTTTCTTTACATTGGTAGGTTTATTTTGCCTTTGTATTTGAAACATGTAGGAAAAGTTTGATAGTTTGTAAAAAGATACAAGGGTAGATTATAAGGGATGAAATGTGTCATTTTTGCCGTGTAATCAGGTTTTTGATCGGTTTTCTCGAAAATTAAAGCTGTTGAAATCATTTAATTTTTTTTATATTTGTAGTTAAGGTTTGTCTTAGTATTAGAAAGATGTAGGAAAAGTTTGAGAGTTTAGTAAAAGATAGAAGGGTAGTTTATGAGGGATGAAAGTGTCATATTGGCCGCTAATACGCTGTTTCTCCATCGGTTTTCTCAAAAGTACAAACTATTGTAGTCCTTTAATTTTCTTAATATTCATAGGTTAAGTTTGTCTTAGTATTAGAAAGATGTAGGAAAAGTTTGATTGTTTGGATAAAGATAGAAGGGTTGATTATAAGGGATGGAAAGTGTCATTTTTGCCATAACCAGCTTTTCTTTAACGGTTTTCTCGAAATTTCAAACTGTTGATTCCTTTAATTCACTTAACATTAGTAGGTTTAGTTTGTCATTGTATTAGAAAGATGTAAGAAATATTTGAGAGTTCAGTAAAAGATAGAAGGGTAGTTTATGAGGGATGAAAGTGTCATATTGGCCGCCAATACGCTTTTTCAATCGGTTTTCTCAAAAGTTCGAACAGTTGCAGTCCTTTAATTTACTTCATATTCATAGGTTAAGTTTGTTTTAGTACTCGAGAGATGTATCAAAAGTTTGTTCATTTGGAAAAAGATAGAAGGGTCGATTATAAGGGATGGAAAATGTCATTTTTGCCGTAAATCTTCTTTTACCATCGGATTTCTCAAAATTTCAAACTGTTGTAATTCTTTAATTTCAATTTAATTATAATTGACAAGTTAAGCTTGACTTAGTTTTAGAAAGATGTAGGAAAGTTTGATCAGTCGAAAAAAGATACAAGGATTGTTTATAAGGGATGGAAAATGTCATTTTTGCCGTAAATCTGCTTTTACCATCGGTTTTCTCAAAATTTCAAACTGTTGTAATTCTTTAATTTTCTTTAGGTTCGTAGGTTTAATTTGACTTTGTATTAGAAAGATGTAGGAAAAGTTTGAGAGTTCAATAAAAGATAGAAGGGTAGTTTATGAGGGATGAAAGTGTCATATTGGTCGCCAATACGCTTTTTCCATCGGTTTTCTCAAAATTTCAAACTGTTGTATATCTTTAATTTTGATTTAATTATAATTGGCAAGTTAAGCTTGACTTTGTTTTAGAAAGATGTTGGAAAAGTATGGTCATTCGGAAAAAGATAGAAGGGTTGATTGTAAGGGATGGAAAGTGTCATTTTTGCAATAATCAGCTTTTTTGATCGGTTTTCTCAAAATTTAAAGCTGTTGAAATCATTTAATAATCTTTATATTTGTAGGTTAGGTTTGTCTTTGTATTAGAAAGCTGTGGGAAAAGTTTGATTGATCAGAAAAAGATAGAAGGGTTGTTTATGAGGGATGAAAAGTGTCATATTGGCCACACATACGCTATTATCATCGGTTTTTTCAAAATTTCAAACTCTTGTTGTCCTTTAATTTTATAAAAATGTACAAGTTAAGCTTGCCTTAGTTTTAGTAAGATGTGGAAAATGTTTGATAGTTCGGAAAAAGATAGAGGGGTAGTTTATAAGAGATGAAGCTTATCATTTTTGCCGTAAATCTGCTTTTACCATCGGTTTTCTCAAAATTTCAAACTTTTGTAATTCTTTAATTTTCTTTACATTGGTAGGTTTATTTTGCCTTTGTATTTGAAACATGTAGGAAAAGTTTGATAGTTTGTAAAAAGATACAAGGGTAGATTATAAGGGATGAAATGTGTCATTTTTGCCGTGTAATCAGGTTTTTGATCGGTTTTCTCGAAAATTAAAGCTGTTGAAATCATTTAATTTTTTTTATATTTGTAGGTAAGGTTTGTCTTAGTATTAGAAAGATGTAGGAAAAGTTTGAGAGTTTAGTAAAAGATAGAAGGGTAGTTTATGAGGGATGAAAGTGTCATATTGGCCGCTAATACGCTGTTTCTCCATCGGTTTTCTCAAAAGTACAAACTATTGTAGTCCTTTAATTTTCTTAATATTCATAGGTTAAGTTTGTCTTAGTACTTAGAAAGATGTAGGAAAAGTTTGATTGTTTGGATAAAGATAGAAGGGTTGATTATAAGGGATGGAAAGTGTCATTTTTGCCATAACCAGCTTTTCTTTAACGGTTTTCTCGAAATTTCAAACTGTTGATTCCTTTAATTCACTTAACATTAGTAGGTTTAGTTTGTCATTGTATTAGAAAGATGTAAGAAATATTTGAGAGTTCAGTAAAAGATAGAAGGGTAGTTTATGAGGGATGAAAGTGTCATATTGGCCGCCAATACGCTTTTTCAATCGGTTTTCTCAAAAGTTCGAACAGTTGCAGTCCTTTAATTTACTTCATATTCATAGGTTAAGTTTGTTTTAGTACTCGAGAGATGTATCAAAAGTTTGTTCATTTGGAAAAAGATAGAAGGGTCGATTATAAGGGATGGAAAATGTCATTTTTGCCGTAAATCTTCTTTTACCATCGGATTTCTCAAAATTTCAAACTGTTGTAATTCTTTAATTTCAATTTAATTATAATTGACAAGTTAAGCTTGACTTAGTTTTAGAAAGATGTAGGAAAGTTTGATCAGTCGAAAAAAGATACAAGGATTGTTTATAAGGGATGGAAAATGTCATTTTTGCCGTAAATCTGCTTTTACCATCGGTTTTCTCAAAATTTCAAACTGTTGTAATTCTTTAATTTTCTTTAGGTTGGTAGGTTTAATTTGACTTTGTATTAGAAAGATGTAGGAAAAGTTTGAGAGTTCAATAAAAGATAGAAGGGTAGTTTATGAGGGATGAAAGTGTCATATTGGTCGCCAATACGCTTTTTCCATCGGTTTTCTCAAAATTTTAAACTGTTGTATATCTTTAATTTTGATTTAATTATAATTGGCAAGTTAAGCTTGACTTTGTTTTAGAAAGATGTTGGAAAAGTATGGTGATTCGGAAAAAGATAGAAGGGTTGATTGTAAGGGATGGAAAGTGTCATTTTTGCAATAATCAGCTTTTTTGATCGGTTTTCTCAAAATTTAAAGCTGTTGAAATCATTTAATAATCTTTATATTTGTAGGTTAGGTTTGTCTTTGTATTAGAAAGCTGTGGGAAAAGTTTGATTGATCAGAAAAAGATAGAAGGGTTGTTTATGAGGGATGAAAAGTGTCATATTGGCCACACATACGCTATTATCATCGGTTTTTTCAAAATTTCAAACTCTTGTTGTCCTTTAATTTTATAAAAATGTACAAGTTAAGCTTGCCTTAGTTTTAGTAAGATGTGGAAAATGTTTGATAGTTCGGAAAAAGATAGAGGGGTAGTTTATAAGAGATGAAGCTTATCATTTTTGCCGTATATCTACTCTTACCATCGGTTTTCTCAAAATTTCAAACTGCTGTTGTCCTTTAGTTTGATAAAAATTCTCAAGTTAAGCTTGTCTTAGTTTTAGTAAGATGTGGAAAAAGTTTGATAGTTCGGAAAAAGATAGGAGGGTTGTTAATAAGGGATGAAAATTGACATATTGGCCGCTAATACGCTATTTTCATTGGTAATCTCTAATTTTCACACTGTTGTAGTCCTTTAATTTTGAATTAATTATAATTGACAAGTTATGCTTGACTATGTTTTAGAAAGATGTTGGAAAAGTTTGATCTTTCGGAAAATATAGAAGGGTTGATTATAAGGGATGAAAAGTGTCATATTGGCCACACATACGCTTTTTCCATCGGTTTTCTCAAAATTACAAACTATTGTAGTCCTTTAATTTTTTTCATATTCATAGGTTAGGGTTGTCTTAATACTGGAAAGATGTAGGAAAAGTTTGATTGTTTGGAAAAAGATAGAAGGATTGATTATAAGGGACGGAATGTGTCATATTGGCCGCCAATACGCTTTTTTCATCGGTTTTCTCAAAAGTTCGAACAGTTGCAGTCCTTTAATTCTTTTTATATTTATAGGTTAGGTTTGTCTTAATACTAGAAAGATGTAGGAAAAGTTAGATTGTTTGGAAAAAGATAGATGGGTTGATTATAAGGGATCGATAGGGTAATTTTTGACATAATCCGCTTTTTTTGATCGGTTTTCTCGAAATTTAAAGCTGTTGAAATCATTTAATTTTCTTTATATTTGTAGGTTAGGTTTGTCTTAGTATTAGAAATTTGTAGGAAAAGTTTGATCGATCAGAAAAAGATACAAGGGTAGATTATAAGGGATGAAAAGTGTCATATTGGCCACACATACGCTATGATCATCGGTTTTTTCAAAATTTCAAACTGTTGATGTCCTTTAATTTTATAAAAATTTACAAGTTTAGCTTGTCTTAGTTTAGTAAGATGTGAAAAATGTTTGATAGTTCGGAAAAAGATAGAGGGGTAGTTTATAAGGGATGAAACTTATCATTTTTGCCGTAAATCTGCTCTTACCATTGGTTTTCTCAAAATTTCAAGCTGTTGAATTCATTTAATTTTCTTTATATGTGTAGATTAGGTTTGTCTTAGTATTAGAAACATGTATGACAAGTTTGATCGTTCGGAAAAAGATACAAGGGTAGATTATAAGGGATGAAAAGTGTCATATTGGCCACACATACGCTATTATCATCGGTTTTCTCAAAATTTCAAACTGCTGTTGTCCTTTAGTTTGATAAAAATTTTCAAGTTAACCTTGTCTTAGTTTTAGTAAGATGTGGAAAAAGTTTGATAGTTCGGAAAAACATAGGAGGGTAGTTAATAAGGGATGAAAATTGTCATATTGGCCGCTAATACGCTATTTTCATTGATAATCTCTCATTTTTAAACTGTTGTAGTCCTTTAATTTTGATTTAATTATAATTGACAAGTTAAGCTTGACTTAGTTTTAGAAAGATGTTGGAAAAGTTTGATCATTCGGAAAAAGATAGAAGGGTTGATTATAAGGGATGGAAACTGTCATATTGGCCGACAATACGCTTTTTCCATCGGTTTTCTCAAAATTACAAACTATTGTAGTCTTTTAATTTTTTTCATATTCATAGGTTAGGGTTGTCTTAATACTAGAAAGATGTAGGAAAAGTTTGATTGTTCGGAAAAAGGAAGAATGGTAGATTAGGAGTGATGGAAAGTGTATATCGCTAATGTATATGCCGTGTACCCCTTAAAGCCATCTCCTGGTGTTGGATTTGGGATTGGTCGGTGTATTTCTTTTCCTTTCTCATGTTATACGACTTTTAATGCATTCTGATGGTTTTTAGTTGGATATTTTAAATTTTGTAATTTCGTTGTGGTCCAACGATGAAAACTTCAGTTACATTGACTTTCGTCGATTTAGTTCTAAAAAAGTAAATAATAATTTTTTTCTACTGTCCTTTATTTTTTCTATTTGTATTTATCGGTTTTTTTAGTAAGAAAATTTATATAATGTTAACATTTCATATAATTTCTTTTTCTTAATTTTCTCTTACTCTTCCACAATTTAAATGTATTTTTTAATAATTTCTTTTTCTTAATTTTCTCTTACTCTTCCACAATTTAAATGTATTTTTTACTAATAAATGTTCGTCCTGTTCTAGTTGTATGTTTTCTTTGTAGTACACTAACTGTTACTGATATCCTTACTAGATTGGTCCAGTATTCTTACCTCCTCGGGTGAATGGTCCCTTGTACCTCCAATTCCTTACCAAAACGCTCCCAATCCTGCTTGAAGATTTACCACTGGCTGACAGGCAGAGCCTTATTTACATGCATGATGGAGCACCGTGTCATTTTTCTAGAGTGGTAACGGACCATCTTAACAGGACGTATCCAAACCGCTGGATAGGGCGCAACGGTCCGATTCGATGGCCACCGCGTTCTCCCGATTTGACCCCACTTGATTATTTTCTATGGGGAAATATCAAGGAGCAGGTATTCCGTAAGGAAGTCAGGTCTGCGGATGAATGTCGTCGGTTGATCGAAGAGTCATTCGATAACCTCAAGCAGGATGAGGATCTAATTGTAAGGGCTATTGATTCCCTTATAAGAAGATCCGAATTTCTGTTGGAAGTCGAAAGGCGACACTTCGAACAGCTTCTTTGAAGAATCCCAAGACAACGTGAGTTTCCGTACATTTCTGACTCTTCAATGACATGTAAACCTCCCGTTTCATTCTATCTTACTCATTCGCCCTTCCGTCTCTTTTTTCAGCTGGATTTGGGATGCTGCAGTGTGCCGAAAATTATAGCCCGAATATTGTACGTAATTCAAAATTGTACAAAAATGTATACCAAACTTGTATATAAAATAGGATTTATACTAGAAGTAAAAAATATGATCGATATTAAAAAAAATTCTTACAATTTATTTGTTGTTAATCGGAGTATTTCAACAAAAACAATTAAATCATATTCTGATAATATTTTTATTTCATCGGCTAAAAGACGCTAAATGTTCAAAAAATTGATAACAATATTATCAATTTTTGTCAATAAGCATTTACACTACGAGTAGAAAAAATGAAGGACAATAAAATTAAATCTCGCATATTTTTATTTGCACTTAATGAGATAAATACAAGAAGCGCATTGAATTCATATTCTGATAAATTTTGTATTTTGCGGCTATAAGTCGTTAAATAATCAAATAATTTATTAAATAATTATTAATTTTTGTAAAATAGGATTTATACTAGAAGTAAAAAATACGATCGATATTATAAAAAACATTCTTACAATTTTTTATTTGTTGTTAATCGGAGAAATTCATCAAAAACAATTAAATCATATTCTGATAATATTTTATTTCATCGGCTAAAAGGCGCTAGATGTTCAAAAAATTAATAACAATATTATCAATTTTTGTAACTAAGCAATTACACTTAAGTAAAAAAAATGAAGAACAATAAAATTATATCTCGCATATTTTTATTTGCACTTAATGAGATAAATTCAAGAAGCGCTTTGAATTCATATTCTGATAAATTTTGTATTTTGCGGCTGTAAGTCGTTAAATAATCAAATAATTTATTAAATAATTATTAATTTTTGTAAAATAGGATTTATACTAGAAGTAAAAAATACGATCGATATTAAAAAAAATTCTTATAATTTTTTATTTGTTGTTAAACGGAGAAATTCATCAAAAACAATTAAATCATATTCTGATAATATTTTATTTCATCGGCTAAATGACGCTAAATGTTCAAAAAATTGATAACAATATTATCAATTTTTGTAAATAAGCATTTACACTATGAGTAGAAAAAATGACGGACAATAAAATTAAATCTCGCATATTTTTATTCGCACTTAAAAAGTAAAAAATTCATGAACCGCAATGAATTCATATTCTGATGTTTTTTTAATTAGTGGCTATTAGTCATTAACAATGAAAAAATTTATTATTTTATACTACGAGTATAAAAAATGATCGATAAAAAAAATGACTCGCTATACGTAAGCTCCAGAAAATTTCATTCTCCCGCTCTCTCATTTTCTGTCTCTCTTTCTTCTCCTACCGCGAGTTACCGCTTCTCTCTCCAAGCGACTCTTCCTCGCGCCGCTTGCCCCGCAACTTGCCTCCGTACGCTCAGGCGCGCTCTCATTCGCTGATTTATTTGTAACTTTAATTGACATTATCTTATTAATTATGCATCAAATCAAAATTTGCTAATGGAAAAAGTTGCTTAGAATCTCCTGCTCTGTATGTATGCCGAAGGAACGGAATCATTAAAAGAACACCCTGTATACAGCTAATTAGCCCCTCGATTTTAAGTATCACAAATATTCCATCATTTATTGAATATATCATGTATTTATGATCATACTGCATCTTCTCTATGTATTTCTTGAGTGTGCAGCAAATTCTATCGAGATACATGCACGCATAATAAAGAAATCCCCGTGTCAAAGAAATTGCTTGCCGATTTACTTAAATCGATTTTTGCTATTTCCTTTTTCTCGTTTCCCAGATATATATATATATATATATATATATATATATACATATATATATTTATATATGGGAGATTCCATGTGAAGTGATCCAGTTAAAAAATAGAGTTTTGTTTTAATGTATGGAATCAGTAAAAATCTACTTGAATAGAGTGTAGCTAAATTTTTAGACCTAAATTTCAATTAGTACCAGAGCTGTAACCAATCAAAAAATTGAATTTTTTGAAAAAAATGACTTATTGGCCACTTTTATCACTACATAACTCAAAATCTAACAATTTTTTCTTATATACATTAAATTTGAAAAAGTTTATAAATTTCAAGAAGAATCTGTTGAAATATTTCATTTATATTAGTTTAACACATTGAATATAGTTATAATTAATAAAAACCTTTGTAGTAAAAAAATGGGTTGTACGATCAAAAATATTTTATCCATCCAAGAATCTAATTCATCGATGATTAATTACCTTCAAAGTGATGCAAAGTTTGAGTGCGGCAGAGCATTTCAGATAAAGTTATGCTGTTTTTAGGCAAATTTCTTAAAAAAAGAGAGCGTATGCATTTTATGAAAAAAACAGAGTAACCGTATACTTGCATTCAGACAATATGGCACTAATATTCTTCAATAATACTAAAATATACTATTTAATGTTAGTTACTGATACGTTTCAATCTCTAAGCTGCATACAAATACAAAGCAGTAGGTATAAGCAGTTATACCTGTTATATAATTGGGTTTATTGGAATTTTAATAAGTTTCAGGTATTTATTCTACTACATAACAGGTATAACTGCTTATACCTACTATTTTGTGTTTGTAAGCAGCTTAGAGATTGAAAAGTATGAGTAACTAACATTAAATTGTATATTTTAGTATTAATGAAGAATATTAGTGCCATATTGTCTGAATGCAAGTATACAGTTACTCTGTTTTTTTCATAAAAGAATAAATACCTGAAACTTATTAAAATTCCAATAAATCCAATTATATAACAGGTATAACTGCTTATACCTACTGCTTTGTGTTTGTAAGCAGCTTAGAATTGAAAAGTATCAGTAACTAACATTAAATAGTATATTTTAGAATTATTGAAGAATAATAGTGCCAAGTTGTTTGAATGCAGGTTTACGGTTACTCTGTTTTTTTCATAAAATGCATTCGCTCTCTTTTTTTAAGAAATTTGCCTGAAAACAGCATAACTTTGTATGAAATGCTCTGCCGCACTCAAACTTTACATCACTTTGAAGGTAATTAATCATCGATGAATTATATTCTTGGATGGATAAATTTTTTTCATCGTACAACCCATTTTTTTACTACAAAGGTTTTTATTAATTATAACTATATTCAATGTGTTAAACTGATATAAATGAAATATTTCAACAGATTCTTCTTGAAATTTATAAACTTTTTCAAATTTAATGTATATAAGAAAAAATTGTTAGATTTTGAGTTATTAAGTGATAAAAATGGCCAAAAAGTCATTTTTTTCAAAAAATTCGATTTTTTGATTGGCTACAGCTGTGGTACTAATTGAAATTTAGGTCTAAAAATTTAGCTACACTCTGTTCAAGTAGTTTTTTACTGATTCCATACATTGAAGCAAAATTCTATTTTTTAACTGGATCACTTCACATGGAATCTTCCATATATATATAGGCGCTAGCACGTCAAGTGGTACGATGATAATTTTGAATCGCTCCAAAATTTGAGAACAGGCTGGAAATATCTTCAAGAAGATAGAAAAAAATTTTAGGTTTTAAAAATAATTTGCCTAAGAGTTATTCCACCATGAAAAATGGAAGTTTTTCAATTTTTTAGAAAATTTTCTATTTTCAAAGCCATTTATCTCAAAATCTATTAATTTTTTTGAAAAAACATTACAAACAACTTTTGTTCAAAATAATCTTTAGAACTTATCTACCTGGGTTACAATTCTTAATTTTAGAATCGCGAAGAGATAGAACGACCGGAAATATTGAATATCAAAAAAAGGCGACCACGCCACAAACGATTTTGATCTAACACCGCTCAAAAGATCACATTTTTCGAGAGCTTTGGAATGGCGGCGGTTAGATTATTGGCCAAGACAGCTGGTATAGGTTATGCCCTAAAATACATGAAAATTAGTGATAACCTATACCAGCTGTCTTGGCCAATAATCTAACCGCCGCCATTCCAAAGCTCTCGAAAAATGTGATCTTTTGAGCGGTGTTAGATCAAAATCGTTTGTGGCGTGGTCGCCTTTTTTTGATATTCAATATTTCCGGTCGTTCTATCTCTTCGCGATTTTAAAATTAAGAATTGTAACCCAGGTGGATAAGTTCTAATGATTATTTTGAACAAAAGTTGTTTGTAATGTTTTTTAAAAAAAAATTAATAGATTTTGAGATAAATAGCTTTAAAAATAGAAAATTTTCTAAAAAATTGAAAAATTTCCAGTTTTCATGGTGGAATAACTCTTAGGCAAATTAATTTTAACACCTAAAATTTTTTTTCTATCTTCTTGAAGATATTTCCAGCCTGTTCTCAAATTTTGGAGCGATTCAAAATTTTCATCGTACCACTTGACGTGAAATAGCCCATATATATATATGTATATGTGTGTGTATATGTGTCTGTGTTATTTTGTGAGGAGGCGGTAAAAATGATCTTTACGCACGGAGTATGGGACGCGGTCGGCGTGACCCATATACCCACTAAAAAACCACCCTGCCTTTGGTCTTGCAGGGCTCCTCCTCTCGACTGATCTTGCTCCTCCTCGGAAACCGCCGTGAGGCATTACTTCGAGAGGGGCAGTCATGCTACGTTTGGCCCTTTGTGATCGGTAATCACCTCACTGTCTTCTGCATGTGCGGCGGCTACTAATGTCGCCCCTTGTACGCTCTTCTTCTTTCCTGATATGGTTCAGCCGCCCCATAATGGATACTGCAAAGATCATTACGGCATCCCAACCTTCTTGCGAATCAAGAAGGCACACCCTGATACCCTCTGGTGTCAAAGGCCCCTTTCAAAAGGTTTGGAAATCACCCCTTTCTTCCGCGAATCCAGGACACCAGGACAAGACGTGCTCCACGTCTTCGTCGACACCCATACCCGGTAAACACCTGGGTTAGGTGGAAGGTGACGAATCTGTGTTTCCTACTCATCCACTTGGCGACATCTGGGATGACACGGTGGGTCCAGCGATCTTTGCTTGCCGAATCCCATCTCTGCTGCCACAGTTCAATGGTCCTGTTTGACTACCGACTGCTACTACCACGTACTGCATCGCTGCTATTTCCTAAGGTACGCCGACCTTTTCTGTACATATCAGCTCTCTCTATCGCCAAAAGATCGATGGGAGGAATTCTCGCGATCACCGAGAGGGCTATATCTGACACGGTTCTATAAGCATGAGCCACCCTTAGTGCGGCTATTCTGCAGGCTCGCCGACAGGATGCACCGTAGCTTAGGTTACTTCTCAGGGCATCCGCCCAAATCGGGGCTCCATATAAAATTACCGAGCATATCACTGTCGCTAAGAGGGCTCGACGTGGCTGCTTTGGCCCTCCGATATTAGGCATTATGCCCGACAAAGCTCTAGCCACTCCTGCGGCTTTCGACCCTGCACTCAGTAGGTGATCCTTGAATGTTAGCCGCGCATCCAAGACGACTCCTAGGTATTTCACCGTGTCTGCCGATCTTATACGTTTACTATTTACAGTAAAGGTGGCATACCTCCTTTGCTTCGTTCTGGAGATGAGTACCACCTCGGTCTGCAGCCACTACCGCGATAGAGACATCTCCGAGATATTCTATCTCATTGATGCTCCTTTCGACGACGACCAAAGCCACATCGTCCGTAAAAGTCACCATCGATACTCCCTCTGGAAGCTGCTGCCTAAGCAGTCCGTCGTAAATGACGTTCCAAAGAAGAGGTCCCAAGACTGAACCCTGCGGCACGCCTCCGGTGATGTTATAGGAGTGCGCGCCATCCTCGGTGTCATAGAGGAGGATCCATTCTGTTAGGTAGCTCGAGACGACTTTGCGTAGGTAGAGCGGCACCTTTAATTGTTCCAAGGACAACATTATGTTGTCCCACCGAGCCGAGTTGAAGGCATTGCGGATATCCAGTGCGATTATCGCACACATGCGCCTAGAATTCCTAGTACCACCGATGGCATTGGTTGCCAGCTCAACAACTCGACTTATAGCGTCAATAGTTAAGCGCCCTTTCGGAAAACCGAACTGATTGTCGGACAGATCGCTTACCTGTGCAATGGCTGCTTGTAGCCTGACACAAATGACCCGCTCGAATGTGTGTGTCTGTGTGTGTGTCTACTAGAAAGAGAAGTAAGACAACGACAAGGAGATGTGTGGAATAGAAAAAGAGATCGGATTTCCCAGCCCATGAACTAACAGCCACAGAGCTAATAACTGTTTGGATTTTGTATATGTGTCAAGTATATAATATCGGGCTCTCCGAACTAAATGCTTTATTTTAGAATAAAGCAGGCCTATCGTACTCTTTGTCCACTATGGTTGGTGGAATTTCCCAGAGCACGGCCTTTTAAAATAATTAAAGGCGTTTCGTCCTCGATCTTCAGCTTGGACTCCTCAGTAAGGAACTGGAGATCTTACCTTAGACGCCTGTCGCAAGGACAGTGTTTGGATTTTGGTTTGGATTTTATTGTGAAGAGTATGAATTAAGGGGAATTCGTACAAAACTGATTGATGGGTTGACAGATTTAATAGATTTGACAATTTAAGGTTCTAAAAAAATAATTATAGAATCATATAATACATAGTAGTATACAGAACCATAGGTAAGGTACACCGCATATACGTGCCGGTAAGCACTCAACACTAATAGCTGATAGGTCGATTCGACAGATCGAGACCTATAGGAATATTGCGCAGCGCCACCTTTAGGCAAAATAAAATAACCTATATTTTTCGCAGATAACCTGCAACACTGTTTATTGTTTACAAACTAATTTTAAAACATCTACATAATAGAAGAATAGTGCAGAATACAAATTATTTTATGCATTAAAACTGTCATATTTGGTAATTTTTTCTATTACGACCTCCTCTTAAAATAGTTATCCGCATGATCATTTCTAAGCTAATTTACGTTTATTTATATTGTGTTCAGTTAGAGTTTAGTACTTCCTAGTTTTACTAGTTTTAATTAATTAAATAAATTAAAACCTAGTTTTCTTTAAAAAAAAAAGTAATAAACATACTTAGCTATAATTTGCTTTACCAATTTTTTTTTTGTTATTTAACGTCGCTCTATTTATGCTGCCAGGGCTAATCAGCGACGGAGGTGAACGGTGTGTCTGTAAACAAAGCACATGTAGTTGAAACAGTGGTGCTTGTGTCCATCGGAAGATATCATCGGTCACTGTAATTACTCTAATAATTACAGTTTCCTGTCCTCCCGATGGAACCACCGCGCTCCTCTTTACATCTTCGCGTCCCTAACGTTGCTTTACCAATTAATAAGGTTAATCAAATAAGTTTAATAAAGTTAACAAACATAAGTTCAAGTCAGTATCACAAGCCGATAACACAGTTACTCGTACATATATAAATTCCACTTTTAAACTCCCGCCTATTATATATTATATGTTGTAACAGTTTGACTGCCGCGCGGATGTTTATTTTATTATCGCGGCTGCTCAGCGGTACGGTTAAACTTACCGTATTCAAATAAACGTATTTTTCCCGCGTTGTGGCGACGGTTACCTGTCCGCTCTACCAAATCTGTTAATTGCTAATCTGAAACCGAGGTACTGTTTCAGATAACAACCAGGTATAAATCAAACCTGAAATTGACTGAGCTCTTAGGATTACGGAAGGAATCGTACGTGGGTTAAATTCAATTACTCGAATACCGGATAGAATTTGTATTAATAAAAATGAATTTATTGAAATAAATATATAAATAAATAACAAACAAAAAGAGAGGAAACTACTGGCGAACTCTAGGACTCTCTCTTCTCCGCCGACAATCTGTAGCAACGCTGCACTAATACCAGTGTCACTAGCGTCTGTCTGGACCACGTACTCACCGTTCTCATCGAGAGTTTGCAGAACGGGTGCTGTCATTAACAGAGCTTTAAGCTGCTGAAAGGCGCTCTTTTGTTCTTCCTGCCAAAGATACTTCTGGTCTTTCTTGGTCAGACGCGTTAGCGGCTCAGCTATGGTAGCATAGTCGTGCATGAAGCGTCTGTACCAAGATTCCATACCGAGAAACTGTCTCAGCTGCTTCAAATTCTTGGGAGTCGGACATTCTTTAATCGGTTCCGTTTTAGCTGGATCGGGTCGTATCCAGTCTCGGTTAACTCGCACACCCAAATATCTCACTTTGGGCTGGCAGAAAACGCACTTCTTCCGGTTAACAGATAAGCCGGCTGCTGCCAAGCCAGTTGACACCTCAATCAACAGTTGCTTATGCTCTTCAAAAGTCTCAGTGACAATAATGATATCGTCGAGATATGCATAAGCAACCGGTTCGAGTTCTGGTCCAATTACCTGATCGATCATGCGCTGAAATATCGCGCCTGCATTTGCCAACCCATACGGCATACGAGTAAACTGGAACAAACCCATTTCAGGTACCGTAAAAGCCGTTATCGGGCGCGACTTCACCTGTAGAGGTATCTGGTGGTACGCACAGTTCATGTTGATCGTGGAGATGTGTCGGACTTTCTTGAGTTTGCGTAGGATATCCTGCATATATGGCAAAGGATATGCATCAGGCTTCGTCAAAGCGTAAACTTTCCTAAAATCGATGCTAAAGCGCTTAGCATTCTCACCTTTCTTCCCCATCACCACAGGGCTGGACCAACTACTCTTTGAGGGTTCAATAACGCCAGTCTCGAGCATCTCGCGAACTTGGCGTTGCATTTCCTCTCGAATCTTATCAGAGACGGGGTAGTACCTCTGTTTGATCGGCCTGGCTGATCCGACGTCGATTATATGTTCGACATCGTAAGAACGGCCGAATTTTGGCAAGGTAGTGGACAACACTCGATCTAGAAGTTCGCGCTATTGTGTGCGCTCTACTTCTGTTACGTCAGCGACACCTGCTGACGATAATGAAGTATTGCCATTTGTCGTCAATCGATAAAGTAAACCATACCTTACCGTTACAATGTATATATATTGGTCATCCCGATCTGTTGTATCTCTCTCGAAAGTCGGTTGGCAATAGCCGAATACACAATCGAGAATACATACAGAATAAATACAGAATTATGAAAAATGCAAATTTTATTCAAAACTAGAGCTTAAAAACAACTATTGGTAAATTGATTTACATTGCGAATCGCGTAAGTTAACTGCTTTTCTATTTGAATTTGCAATGTATCAATTCACCAGAGTGCCTTTTGGTATAAAAAACGCCGGATGCGCATTTATGCGGGCAATGAGAGGAGCTTTGCAAATATCTTCAGACAAATTGAGGAGGGCACTGACTTATTACGTTGACGATTTAATTATAGGTAGCGAATCGGTCGATGATCATATTAGTCTGTTAAATGAATTATTCTCTATAATAAACATTTTAATTTTACAATAAATTTAGATAAATGTCAGTTTTTACAGTCGAAAATCGAATCTTGGGTTTTATCGTATCAGAGAGAGGTATTTCGCCGAGACCGGATAGAATCGAATCTTTTATGAAGTTAGAGATCCCCAAAAATAAAAAAACATCTACAAAGAATACTGGAAGTTTTTAATTATTATAGGAGATTTTACATACAATATAGTAGCTTTATTTCTCCATTACGTAAGTTATTGAAAGAGAATAATTCTTGGAATTGGACTGATGAACACACTAAAGCCTATCAAAAGTTGAAAATAAACTTTATACGTATTGCATGCTTAAATCACATAATCCCAAATCTAATTTTTAAAGTTCAAACTGACGCGTCTGCACTCAGAATAAGAGGTGTTATGTGGCAGCAGGAATAGGATGTGTTATGTATAAGCAGATGTTTAACCGACGCGGAATCGAGATATACGACAACTGAGTTGGAATTACTGGCAATGGTATACACTGCACATAAATTAAGAAATTTTTTAATTGGGACAACCTTCGAATTATTAATGGACCATAAAAGCGTCACGTTTTTAAACTCCACGATCTCCACTATCTCCACTATCACAATAATCGAATGATTAGATGGAGTTTACTACTACAACAATTTTCTTTCACGGTACATCACTGTAGAGGTGCAGATAATATTACGGCTGATTTACTTAGCAGAAGCCCAAATGGGAAGTTCTTAGATTTCCTTAATAACAACAACAATTTAAACATACCGACACTAAGGAAATTCTTTCCTATAGAAAATAGTCAAATCAATTCTCTAGTAGTTTTTGAAGTTAATAAAATAAACAAATCAAGGTATAAACACTTTGATGAAACATTTGAACATTACAGCATTGGACGTTTTTTTATAAAAGGACTACCCGTAGATATTGCTTGCCAAGTGGACGCCAGCCATCCAAACAGTTTCGAAGAAGTAAACAGAAAAGTTGTAAGAATCGAGACACGAATTGAAGTGAGGGTTCTGCCTGATACTAGATATAAATGCAGCAGACAAAATGAACAAGATTGGGAGTTGAAAGAATATTCTGTCGCTTCTAGATACAGAAAACCTAACTACAACCAAAGATGACAAGATAACAATACATTTTCCAATCAGTCTAGACAGATAGGATGTGCACACCACGAAAACAAAGTAGAAAACCGATCAAGGAGTATGCCGAAGCAAAGGAATAGTTATAATTATTCTGATGTTAGGCAAATTGATCGAGAGTATAGACCAAATAGCGACAAAATTCGACCACAGAATTATCGAATTAACTACCAGAACAACTATCGCCAAGATAATTATTCAGAACCAAGAAATAGTTACGAGAATGACCCAAAAACAATTTTAAGAGAAATAATTATGTGAATCCACGATATGACAACGGGAATTATAGAAATAACTACTATAGAAATAATTACTCTTGCAATGGTCAGAACCAAAATTTCAAGAATCGAAACTCTCGGACTTATTATCAAAATCGTAATAATTATTATCAACAAAGACCTCGAGCAGACTACCAAGCTAGACCTGAAAACCAAGGAAGGTACAGACAAGATGATAAGCTTTTAAACTCTGACAGAGCTCGCCATGCCGAATTGGCGAGCCAAAACCCCTTGAACCAGACGAAATCAAACGAAATGAACCAAGATGCTCAGGTTCAACCGATGAGAAATCAAATAATGCAGATAATGTCTAACGATGCCACCAAGGAGAACGGATTGGGATACGGATCATTTCGCCCAAGGAACAAATCGCCCACCGATTTCGCCCACCGTATGCGGCGCCACATTTGCATGACGGAAGATAAAAAATCAATGTTATGTCGATAATATAGATTAGTTAATAATTACTATAAAGTTACGAAGATGTCGCGTCTAGATTGTAATTGTATGAATTTTGCAATTATTTGAATATTACAAAATGTTCGAAATGGAATTTAACATAGAGAAAATCATTATTGAAAAATTTTCATTGAAATTGTTTCCTTAAATTAAATTTTGTAATGAAATTTTCTAGCAAATTTTGCCCCCGTCCAATTCCCATATCACTTGTAATTGACTGTACATCTTCTTCGATACTTTGGTCTCCTACATCTATCATCATTGATTCGGAGTAACTAAGGGAAGACGCAAATTTGTACCATACCTTTTAGGAATCATATTATTCCTAAAAAAATAAGAACATAAAAAATTACGATATTGTAATCTATTTTTAATATATTTTTTGATTTGAAACAAAAAAAAATAAGAATTTACACTTTATGAATAACAATAAATACATTGCATTACTTATGTATTAATATTATTTTTAAATTAATTAATATTAATTATATATTATTATATTATTTATATATTAATTACTATTTATTTTTATATTTTTGACTGTAAGACCGAAGTAATAGTCTTTTAAATATTTATTAAAATTATAAAGTTTTTTATAGATTTTTTTTTATATTTTGTTCATAGAATTTTTAATTAAATTTGACAATTATTTTAATTTAAATTTCATCTAGTCACTATGTTTGTATCTTTGTTCACTGATAATATATAATTTATTTCTGATTTTTCTTTAAATATCAATATTGCAATTCTATTATATTGTGTATAAATTAAATATTAATTTATTTAATTTTAATGCTAATTACAGTTTCACTGTGTCTTTGGCATCAGAAAGTAGCTGTTCTTTCAATCATTTTTTAATATATATGTATATATATATATGGGCTATTTCACGTCAAGTGGTACGTTAAAAATTTTAAATCGCTCCAAAATTTGAAAACAGGCTGGAAATATCTTCCAGAAGATAGAAAAAAAATTTTAGGTGTTAAAAATAATTTGCCTGAGAGTTATTCCACCATAAAAAATGGAAATTTTTCAATTTTTTAGGAAAATTTCTATTTTCAAAGCCATGTATCTCAAAATCTATTGATTTTTTTAAAAAACATTATAAACAACTTTTGTTCAAAAGAATCTTTAGAACTTATCTACCTGGGTTACAATTCTTAGTTTTAAAATCTCGAAGAGATAGAACGCCCGAAAATATTGAATATCAAAAAAAGGCGACCACGCCACAATCGATTTTGATCTAACACCGCTCAAAAGATCACATTTTTCGAGAGCTTTCGAATGGCGGTGGTTAGATTATTGGCCAAGACCGCTGGTGTAAGTTATGCCTCATAAACCTCATAAAATCACTAATTTTCATGTATTTTAGGGCATAACTTACACCAGCGGTCTTGGCCAATAATCTAACCACCGCCATTCGAAAGCTCTCGAAAAATGTGATCTTTTGAGCGGTGTTAGATCAAAATCGATTGTGGCGTGGTCGCCTTTTTTTGATATTCAATATTTTCGGGCGTTCTATCTCTTCGAGATTTTAAAATTAAAAATTGTAACCCAGGTAGATAAGTTCTAAAGATTATTTTGAACAAAAATTGTTTGTAATGTTTTTAAAAAAAAATCAATAGATTTTGAGATAAATGGCTTTGAAAATAGAAATTTTCCTAAAAATTGAAAAATTTCCATTTTTTATGGTGGAATTACTCTCAGGCCAATTATTTTTAACACCTAAAATTTTTTTTCTCTCTTCTGGAAGATATTTCCAGCCTGTTTTCAAATTTTGGAGCGATTTAAAATTTTCATCGAACCACTTGACGTGAAATAGCCCATATATATATATGGGTGGTTCTGTGTGACGTCGAAGATGAAAAAAATAAATATTGCTATAACTGTGGGAATATGTTTTAGAGGTATCCAGTAGTTCTCCTGAATTTTTTCAGATTTTTTCTGGGCCATTATTTTAAGTTACAGAGAGTCAAAGTTGACATTTTAGCACGTTTTTGTATTATATGCCCGTTTTCATGAATTTTTAGCTCCCAGGGGATGCATTTTTCACTAAAAACATAAGTATGACTTTTTTTGTAAAATTTTCCGAACTTTTCAATAAAAATACTTTTAAAGACATAAATGTATGCTGTCACACTCTTGTAAGCCATTTAAACTTTAAATAGTGAAAATCAGCAATTATGCTCCGGACTCTGGTAACCTAATACTGTCTAAAAGATGTCTTTTTAAAGTCAGAAACTCCCTAAAAAGTTCCAGAGTGTGTCTAAATCATTAAGATCATTTATGGTCAAAATATCCGGGAAAAGTGCTCAAAATATTAATAGAAATGTATATTTGTTGCCTTATAACGATGAATCTAGTAGCATGATCACTGCAAAAAAATTTATGCACTTACCTTGGAATGGTAGAAAAGTATCTCCACTTGTTTCAGTATCCATCTAATCCCCTGTAAGCTGCTAAAAATACAAATATTATTATAAAATTATAAAAAATTATTTTTTAAACATTTATTATGCTGGATTTTTAGTTTTACATCCCTTACAAGAATTATAATACTAATCTGTAGGATTACTACAAAAGTATCAACATTATTATTATTATTATTCAGCAATACATTGTTTTGATTTCACAAACTTGTCACTGTCACGTTATCATATTATTCGTTATAATTATATATCCGATTTATTTATATATCTTTTGTATTAAATACGTATATTCAGTTATTGTAATAATGATGTTTATATATTTATAATAATCCTTCAGATTAGTATTATAATTCTTGTAAGGGATGTAAAACTAAAAATTCAGCATTATAAATGTTTAAAAATTAATTTTTTACATTTGTATAACAATATTTGACACAGGGGATTAGATGGATACTGATACAAGTGAAGATACTTTTCTACCACTCCAAGGTAAGTGCACAAATTTTTTTACAATGATCATGCTACTAGATTCATCGTTATAAGGCAACAAATATACATTTCTATTAATATTTTGGGCACTTTTCCCGGATATTTTGACCATAAGTGATCTTAATGATTTAGACCCACTCTGGAAATTTTTAGGCAGTTTCTGACTATAAAAAGACATCTTTTAGACAGTATTAGGTTACCGGAGTCCGGAGCAGAATTGCTGATTTTCACTATTTAAGGTTTAAATGGCTTACAAGAGTGTGACAGCATACATTTATGTCTTTAAAAGTATTTTTAATAAAAAGTTCGGAAAATTTTACAAAAAAAGTCATACTTACGTTTTTAGTGAAAAATGCATCCCCTGGGAGCTAAAAATTCATAGAAATGGGCATATAATGCAATAACGTGCTAAAATGTCAACTTTGACTCTCTGTAACTTAAAATAATGGCCCAGAAAAAATCTGAAAAAATTCCGGAGAACTACTGGATACCTCTAAAACATATTCCCACAGTTATAGCAATATTTATTTTTTTCATCTTCGATGTCACAGAAAACCACCCATATATATATATATATATATATATATATATAGATATAATTACGAAATATATTCTGAACAATGTTAAAAACATAATTTTAATTATTTATATATCTAGGATAAAATAAACAATTGAAATAAATATTATATGTACAGGTAAGTAGTTGTTATTTTTACATAGATATTAAAACTTATCAACATTAAATTTGATAAATGACAAATTTATTCAGAAGTATGCAGCTTTTACACTTTTAATATTCGATAATATTTAATTTTGTAAAGTATTCTTATTTGTTTAATATATATATATATATATATATATATATATATATAATATCTGTAGTATGAGTATGCTGGAGCAAGATATGCATGCATTGATTTATATACGTGAATGTACCTGTGTGTGCTTATTCAACTGTTTATTGTACATCGGCAGCATAGCTTGAACAACATTTTTGAATAGATAGTTGGCTATTGCTCATCATGGAAAGTGATACAAAATGTTGATTCGAGAAAATTGAGGAGCTTCCACCACGATGGTTATAATTACAATTGCAAAATTCGGGACAAAAGCCAGTGAACGGACGTCTAAGGTAATTAAGAATATTGATGATATTTTGATTAATTTGTTGCAGTCGTAGGTTAAAATTCTAACCATGCAACGTTATTAAAATTTTTAAATCAAGGCTCAATAGGATTGGGATTTCCGTATCTTTCCCACAATCCTGTCGGTAAAATGTATAGAGCTTTTGATTTTGACTCAAGTTACATGATTGATGTTTGCATTCTTTCTTTGACTTATAAACATTTTGCATTTAACCTCATTATACCGCAAAATGACATCTTATCGTTTAATCAACTATTTTTGCTTACTTATATTTCTATAATTACTTAATGATTTATAATATCTGTAGTATGAGTATGCTGGAGCAAGATATGCATGCATTGATTTATATACGTGAATGTACCTGTGTGTGCTTATTCAACTGTTTATTGTACATCGGCAGCATAGCTTGAACAACATTTTTGAATAGATAGTTGGCTATTGCTCATCATGGAAAGTGATACAAATGTTGATTCGAGAAAATTGAGGAGCTTCCACCACGATGGTTATAATTACAATTGCAAAAATTCGGGACAAAAGCCAGTGAACGGACGTCTAAGGTAATTAAGAATATTGATGATATTTTGATTAATTTGTTGCAGTCGTAGGTTAAAATTCTAACCATGCAACGTTATTAAAATTTTTAAATCAAGGCTCAATAGGATTGGGATTTCCGTATCTTTCCCACAATCCTGTCGGTAAAATGTATAGAGCTTTTTGATTTTGACTCAAGTTACATGATTGATGTTTGCATTCTTTCTTTGACTTATAAACATTTTGCATTTAACCTCATTATACCGCAAAATGACATCTTATCGTTTAATCAACTATTTTTGCTTACTTATATTTCTATAATTACTTAATGATTCTACAACTGATTTAAAAAAATATATGTAAAAGGAAATCACGTACATCTAATACTAAGTAATAATTTATTTAATAAATAATAATAATTTTTATTATAATAATATATTATATTATATATTAATTATATATCATTAATATATATTTAGTAAATAATAATTTAATGTCCATTGTGTTTTTTAATGAAATAAAATTATATTTAGTCTTATGTTTATTCGTAATATCTTGAAAACTCATATTTATATTTTCTTTAAATTGTAAAGTTAAGCTTTTATAAGTGAATCAAGGGTGTCTGTTACAATATTCTTATGCGGAAATAATTACGAGGGCCGATATTACGGGTAGAAATCGGTCAAAAATAAGAGAATTTTTAATTTTCATCGATCTTTCTGAAATATCTCGAAAAGTCATATTTTTATATTCGTTAAACTGTAAAATTAAGATTCTAAAAGTTTAACTGTAGCACTAATTCTTAAATAAACCAAAGTGTAAGGCATATTTTACATGATTTAAAGTATGATATTTCATATCTTAGCTCCTATAATATGCATCTGTAGAATACAAACTTGATTTGTTTATATATTTTGTTTGCACATTTAATTTATTTATATATTGACCTAGATGTTATATAATTCCAACTGTCATTTACCAATGCACATACCGAAGAAAATTGTATAACTTCCTGACTGTTCATTCGTTTTTACTAATGTCAACAATAAAAGCTAAATATTATTATTTTCTATATAAAAATAGTTGAAATTCAGTAATTATTACAGAAAAAACGAACTCTTGGAAAACAAAAAATAATTGCAAATTAAACTTGCAGATATGGTTGCATTAAACCCGATTGCCGTGCCAAATTATATGTTTATCCGGAACGAAAAGAAAATAGCATTGAATTATGTGTGCCCCACTCATGCCTAAAAAGCAATCATCAAACTCTTGAAAAAAGGACGATGCGCCAACAGTTGAAAGTGAATGCGTCTAATCCTAGGTCGGGAACTGCAAGAGATATTTTTAATGATACGTCAAAGCAGTAAGTAAAATTTGTCAAAATAAAAGTGGGTCTGAAGTTTCCATTGTTTGACTCCAACAAAAAGTATAAAGTTTAGAAATTACTTTTTTTCTCTCTAAAATCTATAGAATATGCTATTAAATAATAAAGAAAATGAAAATATGCTATAATTTTATTAAGAATTTTCCGGAAATGAAAATTACGGTACTTAAAGTCTACCATATAAATATAACTATAACACGAAATGTCATATTAATTTTTTCTTTATGATGCTAAGTCGACTACGTACATGTGTAACAAGAGTGTTTATTCAATATTATTGTTCGAAAAAAATATTAAGGGTAGCTGCCAGAGTGAAATTGGCTAATACCTTGATAAAATCGAATTTTCGTACATTTTTCATAAATATCCCAAAAAGTCATATTTTAATTTTCTTTATATTGTAAAATTAAGCTTATATTATTTATTATTATGCGGAAAAAGTTAAGAGGGTGGCTATTAAGTGGGAAGAGGTCCAAAAATTGAAAAATCGAATTTTCATCGACTTTTACCAAATCTCTAGAAAAGTCATATTTTTATTTTCTTTATATTGTAAAATTAAACTTATATATATATATATATTATAACGGTAAGCGAGTTACCGATCAGGTGAGTAACCGAAAAGAGTATCGAGATTGATGCGCGCGCAAGGAACGCGCGCAAGAATCGTGCGCAAGAGAAGTAACAAGAGAGTTCGCGCGCGATCGGCAGCAACATCGTGTTGATAACTGCCGAGTGGTTTTTACGGGAAAAACGAGCGAAAGGACTGTTGTGCGTTGTGTGTGTGTGTGAGAAGCTTCTCCCCACTAACCTCCAGTCGACGTGTGCAGCAGCACTTCTCACAGGCAGTGAGAAAAGGAGGCCCCGTGAATCCCACCTTCTCGACTGTTGGAGAGAGTGAGAGAGAGAGATACACGAGTACGAGCTCTCTCTCAGTGGCACAGACTGTTCCCGCCGAAGCGAGATATTCAGATACGCGATAAGTGGTGCACCACGTTTAGACCCGCGTGTCTATCTAGCATTCGCGCCCCGATTTACCTGGTACGGTCCAGGTGAGGAAGCGTTCCTCCTTTTCCCCCTCTCGTGACAATACCCGCACGGATAGATAGGTCGGTGGTTCGCGGGAACTACTTCACGAGGGAAGGCGCGCGTGACGTAGAAAGCTTCTACGTCAAAGCTCTCTACGTCAGAGATCCATACGTCACACGGTGTGACGTATGCCATCAGTTTAAGCAGCCGATCATACCCGGATCGGTTGCTCGTAATCTACTGTTAAATAGATTTTAACTGATTCTTTTCGCGCTGACCTCGGGGGTACACGGAGAAACATTTTCAGCGTAAAACACGGTGAGAGCTAGTCACCTTGCTTCTTAATGCAGGAGCAGCATAAACATCGACCCCCTCCACCGTCTAATACGCGACGCTTCAGCTACAAGAACGATGAACGATACTGTTTTTTACAGTGAACGATTAGTTTTGTCTGTTCGGTGTATAGGATACATTGAAATAGTTGGTGTCGCCACCGTCAAACAGCATGCTTTTCTAGTGGGCACCGTCTTTAACTATGAAAATGTCTCTCCATGTAGTCTTCGGTACGACTCCACGCAAATAGTTAAAGTTCATTTGTTCTTAATATATTAATATTTAATTGTTAATTTAATAAATTGACTCGGCAAGACAATCTTTCTTGCCGATTTACAATAATATCGATTGTTGATAGTATTTTACCAGTTAACGTCCTATCCTACGAATACCGCCCTCTCCGGTGTTTATCCTAGTTGGCAATTTTTGGCATAGGGCCCAACACACGGTATATAAGTCAAACGGAGTGTTTGACGTTGTTAACGGCATTGCACGGGAATCAAAGGGATTCCCGGCCGCATCGTGGGACTGCACACTTAAGGTTGGAAAGTTGGGACAGATTGGGCCTAACCGTGGGCCTTACATATCCCCAGTACCCACCCCGTTACAACTGGCGCCCAATACGTGTGGATTTTGGATACAGGACATCGGAAAAATCAACAAGCACGATATAGTTGTTCAATTGTTAATAATATTGTTAATTAACAATTGGATAACTCGCGTACAATAACGAGGTCAGCAGTCGCGTTTCGAAATTCTGAAGTATATTTCGGTACTCTTTCATTGCCCCCTCAAGACGGGATTTGTTTATTAACAAATAGAATTGTTATAAACAAATAAAAAAAAATTTTTATAACAAATAAAATTTTTTTTATTTTTCTTGTCTCGACTACTTAGTAGTAGACACAGGAAATTGGTTCCTGGTCAAACATAGGTGGCGCTACTGGAAAAAGGTCGCACAAATAGGAAATTTGGTGGGTTTTCGAACGGAATCGATAGACCGACCAACGTTACTTGGAAATTGAGTAGTTTGGACCAAACCAAGTAACTAGCGCCACTTAGAGGAACGAAAGAACGCGACACAGCGCGATATAACCTGGTGGCAATTTATTGGTCTAAATAAATTGTTTGTAAGTGTATGCAAGGTTTAACAGGTTTTTGCTGGCACAAAACAGGAAGCTTATAACCTGGCTCAGACCTTTACAAATTGTATTATAGGTTATATTTTTGTAAGAGGTCAAGCGCGCGGTAACTTTAATTATTTAATTTATTTATTTATTGATTTATTTATTATTTATTATATAGTACCGTTAAGGTTAGCGCAAGGTAAGAGCCAGGCAGTAGTTTATTGTAAATTTATTAGCATATTTGCTAAAAATAGTTTAAACTCGGTAGTGCTTCCTGATTAAAGTAAGACAGGACTTACTTTTGGCATCCGGTTTTGTGCTTTAGCGGTTAGCTTAGGTAGAAGCAAAACCCAGTTACGCGGATTGGACATTTGGCAAGTAACGCCAAAGTTAAATATTCGACAGCATATAACCTTGCACACACATAGGTCGGTGGTTCGCGGGAACTACTTCACGAGGGAAGGCGCGCGTGACGTAGAAAGCTTCTACGTCAAAGCTCTCTACGTCAGAGATCCATACGTCACACGGTGTGACGTATGCCATCAGTTTAAGCAGCCGATCATACCCGGATCGGTTGCTCGTAATCTACTGTTAAATAGATTTTAACTGATTCTTTTCGCGCTGACCTCGGGGGTACACGGAGAAACATTTTCAGCGTAAAACACGGTGAGAGCTAGTCACCTTGCTTCTTAATGCAGGAGCAGCATAAACATCGACCCCCTCCACCGTCTAATACGCGACGCTTCAGCTACAAGAACGATGAACGATACTGTTTTTTACAGTGAACGATTAGTTTTGTCTGTTCGGTGTATAGGATACATTGAAATAGTTGGTGTCGCCACCGTCAAACAGCATGCTTTTCTAGTGGGCACCGTCTTTAACTATGAAAATGTCTCTCCATGTAGTCTTCGGTACGACTCCACGCAAATAGTTAAAGTTCATTTGTTCTTAATATATTAATATTTAATTGTTAATTAATAAATTGACTCGGCAAGACAATCTTTCTTGCCGATTTACAATAATATCGATTGTTGATAGTATTTTACCAGTTAACGTCCTATCCTACGAATACCGCCCTCTCCGGTGTTTATCCTAGTTGGCAATTTTTGGCATAGGGCCCAACACACGGTATATAAGTCAAACGGAGTGTTTGACGTTGTTAACGGCATTGCACGGGAATCAAAGGGATTCCCGGCCGCATCGTGGGACTGCACACTTAAGGTTGGAAAGTTGGGACAGATTGGGCCTAACCGTGGGCCTTACATATCCCCAGTACCCACCCCGTTACAACTGGCGCCCAATACGTGTGGATTTTGGATACAGGACATCGGAAAAATCAACAAGCACGATATAGTTGTTCAATTGTTAATAATATTGTTAATTAACAATTGGATAACTCGCGTACAATAACGAGGTCAGCAGTCGCGTTTCGAAATTCTGAAGTATATTTCGGTACTCTTTCATTCCCCCTCAAGACGGGATTTGTTTATTAACAAATAGAATTGTTATAAACAAATAAAAAAAAATTTTTTATAACAAATAAAATTTTTTTTATTTTTCTTGTCTCGACTACTTAGTAGTAGACACAGGAAATTGGTTCCTGGTCAAACATAGGTGGCGCTACTGGAAAAAGGTCGCACAAATAGGAAATTTGGTGGGTTTTCGAACGGAATCGATAGACCGACCAACGTTACTTGGAAATTGAGTAGTTTGGACCAAACCAAGTAACTAGCGCCACTTAGAGGAACGAAAGAACGCGACACAGCGCGATATAACCTGGTGGCAATTTATTGGTCTAAATAAATTGTTTGTAAGTGTATGCAAGGTTTAACAGGTTTTTGCTGGCACAAAACAGGAAGCTTATAACCTGGCTCAGACCTTTACAAATTGTATTATAGGTTATATTTTTGTAAGAGGTCAAGCGCGCGGTAACTTTAATTATTTAATTTATTTATTTATTGATTTATTTATTATTTATTATATAGTACCGTTAAGTTAGCGCAAGGTAAGAGCCAGGCAGTAGTTTATTGTAAATTTATTAGCATATTTGCTAAAAATAGTTTAAACTCGGTAGTGCTTCCTGATTAAAGTAAGACAGGACTTACTTTTGGCATCCGGTTTTGTGCTTTAGCGGTTAGCTTAGGTAGAAGCAAAACCCAGTTACGCGGATTGGACATTTGGCAAGTAACGCCAAAGTTCAATATTCGACAGCATATAACCTTGCACACACATAGTGCGTCAAGCCAGCGAGGCTACTTACTGTTAAACGTATAAACGACGCTACAACGGAAGATGGCCGCTCAGCAGAAAGACGTCGATAGTCAAATCGATGCATCGATAGAGACGCTCACCAGGGAGCAAATTGAATTACACCTGGACGCCTTGAACCTAAAATCGGCAGGCTCGGTTCATAGGAAAGCCGAGCGACTCCACCAGTGGCTATTAGGAAATTATTCGGCCCAGGAGTTTAACCAGGAGGAAGATGAAGCCACAGCAGTTCGCAGCCGTCTCCAACGGAGAAATAGGTGGCTGCAGATGCTAGGTGAACATCAAGACGAGGAGTCTGATGAACCTAGCCCAGATCAGGAAGTGTATCTGGTACTGCGGGAGAACGCTGCGGTTAAAGATAACCTGCACAGGACGGTGCAGGATTTCGATGACGTCGAGCTAGATGAAACGACGTCAGCCGCGACCAACACAGAGCCTCAACCCGAACGAGAGGAAGAATGGCTGTCATTGGTCTCAGAAGAGGGAAACATTTTTAAAATCCCTCGATCGTTCTCCCAGATCTTGGTGCAGTTTATCAAAAACGTGAATGACCTCACTGTAAAGGTAGATAAGCTGATGTCCGAGCGCACTCAAACCGCTCACAGCACGAGATTGGACGGTGCCAACCAATCTCACCATGTGCAATTTCAGGACACATATACGTGTTATGGTCCTGATGTGAGCGAGATAGGTGAGGCGCAAGTAAATGGCGAGCAACAACGCGCAAGCGCCCCTCAGTCTAAGCCTGATGGAGCTTGGAAGGGGGGGAATGCGCGCGAATCCCAGAGGATTCCTCAAGCGCGCAGCTCGCCAAACACGGATCGGACATTCTCAACACCAAGCTTCTCGACGTCATCGAGGTTGAATGGAACACCTCGGGATGTCGGCGGCATTGTTAGGAAGTGGCAGGTCAAGTTCTCTGGCGACAAGAGCCAGAGCATTGATGCCTTCCTAACCAGGATCGAGGATTGCAGGATCCTGGCTAACCTGTCAGAGGACGAGTTATTGCCGTCACTCTCGGAACTTCTGACAGACACTGCCGCCACGTGGTACCAGAACGAGAAACACAAGTGGCACTTCTGGCAAGGTTTCGTGACTTCAGCTAAACGTTGGTACGGAATGAGCCAACGTTTCCAGCAGAGGATCATCGCCGAGTCCAACGCACGGACTCAAGGACCCGATGAACCGGTTAGGGTCTATATGACGTGCTCTATCGCAATAATGCGAAAGATAGTCCCTACGCCGACTGAAGCGCAGCAGCTCGATCATTTGTATCGGAACATGCTGCCACAGCTTCAGCGGCTGTTCAAGAGAGCGGAAGTGAGCTCAATTGAACAAATGCTGGACCTCGCCACAGAAGCGGAGCAGACGATAGAAGATGAAAAAGTATATCGTCCACCACCTACGAAGGAAGGGTCTGTGCTTCCTGAGATGGAGTATAAGCCGAAGCGGAAAAAAGGTTCGCCGAAGGCTAAGGTAGCGGCCGCTGAGGTAAGCCCAGCCAAACCAAGCGAGCCAGACGTCGTCGACCGCATCGCAAAGATGCTGGAGGATACGCTGCGGCCCATCGTCTCCCAATTGGCGTCGACGACCCGACAGTCCCGTAGGAGAAGCCCAAGGTCTGGCTCTCCAAAGAAAGGCTCGCCGGCCAACCGATGTCCGAAGAGTAGGAGGTTTGGTAGACCTAATGGCTCGAACAAGAGCTTTGGACACCGGCAGGAGAAGAAGAGTGCTAGTCCACCAAGGGAAAAAGGAAAGGAACAGCCGAAAAACCGAATGTACTCGACGTTCGATCCGACTAAGTCTCTTACCTGCAAGGGCTGCGGGAAAATTGGATATTCCCTCAGGTACTGTCCGGTGTGCTCGGGAAACGCCAAAGGGAGCGGCTAATCGGGACGAAAACCGCGACCCAAGAGCTTGAGTCCCCGCTGTCCCAGATGAGTTCGGGACAGACCCACTCCAACCGAGAGTATGGTCCAGAGAGGAGCGGAAATGGGCCTCAAAAGGAGGAACGGTCCTAAGAAGCCAGCAGAACAACCTCATCCAATAAACCAGAGGATGAGAGTCGTTGGTGGCTTCTCGTGGAGATTGAGGGCTTTCGTATAAGAGCCTTATACGATCCCGGAGCTTCCACGACCGTGATGGGACCCAGCGGTCTGCAAATCGCCGCAGCATTGGGCAAGGAGATCATTGTGGCGAACGCCGGACGCGTCAAGATGGCGGATGGTAGTTACCAACCGCTAAACGGTCATGTGATCTTACCTTTCACTGTCGGGAAGGAGACACATGAAATAAGGGTAGCGATCATACCAAATCTTGACGCCGAATGCTACGTAGGAGTAAATTTCGTACGAGCATTCAGAGCCATATTGGATCCGGATAGCGACCGCCTGTTCTTCAAGGACAGCAAGCAGCAGATCCACCTCGAGGTTGTTGGAATAGGGGGTATGGCCACCCTCTCGTCCGCTGGGGCAGCGGACGCAACCGAGGCGGAAAGGGAAGAGCTGCGAGCGCTAGTAAGCAAAGTGCTGCCTAATACTTCTCCTAAAATCGGGCGAACCCAACTCATCGAGCACTCGATTGACGTGGGATCAGCTCGCCCGATAAAGCAGAAGTATTACCCGGTGTCGGAGAAGATCCAGGAGGAGATGCACCGCCAGGTCCGAGAGATGCTAGATTTAGAGATCATAGAGCCCTCGGACAGCGGTTGGTCAAGCCCCGTGGTGATGGTACGCAAGGAGAACGGATCACGTCGGTTTTGCATTGATTTTAGGAAAGTCAATGCGCTAACGAAACCAGACGCTTATCCCCTACCGTTCATGCAGGATATCTTACGCAAGCTGAAGAGATGTCGGTACATTAGTACTCTGGACATGAACTCAGCGTATCATCAAATACCTCTCTAGAAGGAATCGCGTCCTTATACGGCTTTCACAGTCCCGAGGATGGGACTGTATCAGTTTAAGCGGATGCCATACGGATTGGCATACGCCGGAGCGACCTTCCAACGCATGATCAACCAAGTGGTTGGTCCTGATCTCGAGCCCAATGCCTTTTCTTACCTCGATGACATTATCATAGTCACCGAGACATTTGAAGGGCACAAGAAGTATCTCGAGATGGTGCTGAAAAGACTGACCGAAGCTAACTTGACAGTAAATAAGGACAAGTGTGTCTTTTGTCAAGATGAGGTGAGATATCTTGGCGTACTGGTCAACAGGGATGGAATTCGTCCCGACCCAGACAAGACAGAGCCTATAAGGGTTTATCCGACTCCCAAGAACCTCAAACAGCTTTGAGGATTCCTCGGCATGGCGTCGTGGTATCGGCGTTTTTTGCCGGATTACGCCACGATTGCCGAGCCACTTACCCGTCTCACAAAGAAGAACCAAGGGTACGAGTGGTTAGATAAACAGGAACAAGCCTTTCAGCAGCTGAAGGCCCTGATCATGACTGCTCCAGTTCTTCAACGTCCCAGTGCAGATGGACTGTTTAGCCTGCACACGGACGCAAGCGATACCGGCATAGGAGCCGTGCTCGTCCAAGAGATAGACGGAGAAGAAAGAGTCATTAAGTTTGTTAGTCGCATTCTCACAGCACCCGAGAAGAATTATAGCGTTACGGAGAGGGAATGCTTGGCCGTGGTCTGGGCTATTAATAAGTTCAGACCTTACATCGAAGGGTACCACTTCAAAGTGATAACGGATAACAGTAGTCTTCGCTGGTTGTGTAATATGAGAAATCCAACAAGCCGACTCGCGAGATGGGCTTTAGAGCTGCAAGCTCATGACTTTGTCGTCGAGCACAGAAAAGGAGCTCTGCATCACGTTCCCGATGCCCTATATCGCATGTATGAAGACGACGAGCCTACAGTAGCAGCAATGTCGTGGGCTCAAACTACTGAAGATCCTTGGTACCTAGACTGGATCAAGAACGTTTCCGACAGACCCCGTGATTTCCCCGACTGGAAAATAGTTGGAGGAAATCTATACATCTATCGCCCCGACAAGGAGTTAGAGGAAGTGATGGATGATGAGCAAGCATGGAAGCTGGTCGTACCCGTAGAGAATCGACACTCTATTCTGAGAGTGTCACGATGATCCCTCAGTTGGCCATCTCGGAAGGGAAAAGACATTCGCCCGCGTGGCCCAAAACTATTATTGGCCACGGTTTTACGCAGAAGTTGCGGATTACGTTAGACGATGTCAAGTGTGCCAGCAATGTAAGGTCGAGCAACGTGCTCCCTCAGGGTTAATGGGTCACCGTCAATCGGACAGACCATGGCAGGTGGTAGCAGGAGATATCACTGGCCCGCTTCCACGCTCTAGCCGAGGATACGAATACATCCTAGTATTCCAGGATTTATTCACGCGCTGGATTGAAGCCATGCCGATAAGAAAAGCTAACGCAAAGACGATAGTCCGCGAGCTTCACGAACGAGTGATTAACCGGTTCGGCACCCCGGAAGTATTTCACTCGGACAACGGAACCGAGTTTAAAAATAAACTCGTAGACAAATACCTCGAATCTAAGGGAGTGTATCATTCGACGACACCCCCTTATCACGTACAGGCCAATCCTGTCGAGAGGGCCAATCGGACCCTTAAGACAATGGTGGCGTCGTATATCCAGGATAAGCACAGCGACTGGGACGACAAGCTGCCAGAGTTTGTCTTTGCACTAAACACAGCGGTGCAAAGTTCTACTGGATGGAGCCCGGCTATGCTGAACTATGGTCGCCAACCCGAGGCGCCTAATACAGCTCGTCGAGAGCAAGACCGGCTTGCCCAGCAACAGTTTGAGTTCCGTAGACTGCAGGATTGGAACGACAAAATCAAACAGTTGCCAAGACTGCACGAGAACGCAAATCGTCAGTCGGCTGCCAGTAAGGCCCGGCAAGCCGAAATCTTCAACTCGCGACGAAAGCCAGCGGAATTCGAGGTAGGAGATCTGGTGTGGAAACGCAACCGGATCCTCTCGTCCAGCGCACAAGGTATCTCGGCTAAGCTTGCTCCGAAATATACAGGGCCATATCTGATCATCGGTAGGAAAGGCATGAATACCTACGTCATACAAGATGATCAAGGGGACCAAGAGGTATCTCATATAGAGCATCTGAAGAGATACGTCCCCGAAGATGATGCTGAACCAAACGATGAAGAGCAACCTACGAGATCTCAACCGTCGAGGGATCAACAGGTGAAGTGCGACCCACCTGTAGCGAGCGAAGCCTCCCCTGCGAGGGAGTATAATGCGAGCGAGTCACCTAGCGAAGGGACTCGGTGTAAACCGCGTAAGACGTCGCGTACGTCCTTAGATAGGGCCCCCGCTACTAAACGACCACGTGGTCGTCCCCGGAAAGCGAATGCGACCGTGCGACGCCGATCCCCAGTAACACGACAATTAGATGCGCAGCCAGAAACTGTTCCCCTTAGACGAGGACGAGGGCGTCCTCGTGGATCGAAATCCAAATAAAGAACAGTATCGTTTGAAACGATGGGCCATAACCTGAGATCGTGATTTTTGTTGCAGATGATCATCGAGGTTGAGCAGGAAGCCCTGGAGTTCCTCCTAGCCAGGATGATAGACACCCTGGCCAGCCACGGTGAGATGCAGACGGCGGACGGCCTGTCTGCAGTAGTTGCTGCCGTAGATCATCGGCAGCAACAGCTCCAGGAGGAGCATCGCCGTGGCCAGGAGGATATCGCCGCCGTCGTCATAGAAGAGGTCCTGGAGGAGGGTCAGGGCCAGGACACGGCCTACGTAGCGACCCCTGCGGACCGCTTGAGACAAGCAAAAGGGACGATACCCCTGCCCTCTCCGCCGAAGACAGCGACCGCGACGGAAGAGCGGATGGAGAAGGAGGGCAATCCGGTATCGGATCGTCCGCAGAGGAAGACTGAGCCGGAACCAGCCAAGACTAGACCCCAGCTCCGTCGTCCCCACTCCACCGGGTCCCAACCCGCAACCTCTGCGGCGACAGAAGAGGCGCGACCCAAGACACAGGAAGAGGAGTGGCAGGAGACGGAGGCTGCCCTCAGGCACATGAAAGCCCTGAGGGTTCAGCTACGGGCAGCCGAACAAGAGGCCTTGGCAAAGTTCGATGCTTTTGCCGAGGCTCATCCGACGGCTCCCATCACCAAGGGTGTCTGGGGTGAGCGAGTTCAGGACCTCAAAAAGGAGCGCGAGGTCCTGGCAACGTTCCGTGCTCAGCAGCGCGAGGCCAAAGAAAAGGCGGCGGCAAAAGGGAGGAAGCGCGAGGAAGAGCGCTGGCGGCTGAGGGCTGAGGCAGCCTATAGGCAGGCTGCTAAAGAGCACCGGCATCTCCAGCAGAATGCGGATGATGCTAAGAGAAAAGTCGCTGAGCTGGAGGCGCGGCTGCAGTCTCAGCCCTCCACGAGCGGAACGAGCGGTTACAATGAACCGAAGTGTCCGCTCTGCTGCTGCAAAGGGGTCGTTGACCCAAAGAAATGCCCTCGCTTCAAGGCGCACGCCGAAATCAAGGCGGGGCGCAGGAGGCAGGGCTGAGAGCCATAAGGAGACAACGGCCCAACCCTCCAAATGTAGATACTGTTGTTTTTTATTAAAGTTTTATAATAAAAATAAGGTGTACCTCCTGATTATTTATCCTCTTTCCTGTTCCTCGCGGTACAGAGTCCACATACAGAGTATGAGGAATGCGGAAGGGGGGTATAACGGTAAGCGAGTTACCGATCAGGTAGTAACCGAAAAGAGTATCGAGATTGATGCGCGCGCAAGGAACGCGCGCAAGAATCGTGCGCAAGAGAAGTAACAAGAGAGTTCGCGCGCGATCGGCAGCAACATCGTGTTGACAACTGCCGAGTGGTTTTTACGTGAAAAACGAGCGAAAGGACTGTTGTGCGTTGTGTGTGGGTGTGAGAAGCTTCTCCCCACTAACCTCCACGTCGACGTGTGGAGCAGCACTTCTCACAGGCAGTGAGAAAAGGAGGCCCCGTGAATCCCACCTTCTCGACTGTTGGAGAGAGTGAGAGAGAGATACACGAGTACAAGCTCTCTCTCAGTGGCACAGACTGTTCCCGCCGAAGCGAGATATTCAGATACGCGGTAAGTGGTGCACCACGTTTAGACCCGCGTGTCTATCTAGAATTCGCGCCCCGATTTACCTGGTACGGTCCAGGTGAGGAAGCGTTCCTCCTTTTCCCCCTCTCGTGACAATACCCGCACGGATAGATAGGTCGGTGGTTTGCGGGAACCACTTCACGAGGGAAGGCGCGCGTGACGTAGAAAGCTTCTACGACAAAGCTCTCTACGTCAGAGATCCATACGTCACACGGTGTGACGTATGCCATCAGGTTAAGCAGCCGATCATACCCGGATCGGTTGCTCGTAATCTACTGTTAAATAGATTTTAAATGATTCTTTTCGCGCTGACCTCGGGGGTAGTCTTCGGTACGACTCCACGCAAATAGTTAAAGTTCATTTGTTCTTAATTTATTAATATTTAATTGTTAATTTAATAAATTGACTCGGCGAGACAATCTTTCTCGACGATTAACAATAATATCGATTGTTGATAGTATTTTACCAGTTAACGTCCTATCCTACGAATACCGCCCTCTCCGGTGTTTATCCTAGTTGGCAATTTTGGGCATAGGGCCCAACACACGGTATATAAGTCAAACGGAGTGTTTGACGTTGTTAACGGCATTGCACGGGAATCAAAGGGATTCCCGGCCGCATCGTGGGACTGCACACTTAAGGTTGGTAAGTTGGGACAGATTGGGCCTAACCGTGGGCCTTACATATCCCCAGTACCCACCCCGTTACAATATATGTAGTAGTACGCCTGTTTTTTCGAACTATAATATTGAATAGGCACCGTTGTTACATGTATATGGTCGACTTCACATTATGAAGAAAAAAGAAATATGGCTTTTCGAATTATCTTCGATAATTTTGTTTTCAATTTGTAAACTTTGCTCAATCAATTATAGTTTGTTTTACAAATAAACATTTTGATTTGAAAAGTAAGAGCATTCAAAAGCGCTTAATAATGCTTTTCAAATTATTTTAGGGTTGTTTTTAGAAAGCTATCAGCGCTCATAGTGTTGTTTGTGTTAAAAAATTATGTAAATCAATTTTTTATTAATAAATGTATTTATTGCTTTATAAGGAATTCGGATATCATGGCCGCAAGCGTTACATTTCCACCTACGAAGCAGACAATCTTACGAGCTAAAACATTGAACAATTCTGTAGATGTCAAATATGAGTACGAATCCATCAAGGAATTTGGTGAACATTTAGACAAAGCTCCATCTCTTTTAAGCGTTAAATGTGGCACGAAAGAAATATCTTTGAGTTGTGCACTATTAAATTCTTCATCGGGGAGTGACCATTTGCTTATATTCAACAGAACTCTGATTGAAGAATTTGATTGCCACAATGATATTTTCGTGGATGGCACATTTAAGATACGACCAAAAATTAAAGGAGTTGCTCAAGTAGTCACAATAATGGCGAAAAAGTATCACACAGTAAGTTACTACTTTATAATATAATAATTGTAAGGGATAATGATTATGTCAAGCGCGATAGCGCTTTTGAATTTCCTACTCAGTGGAAACTAGATTGATATTTTCATTAGAAACAGACTACTTTTGTTACAAAATATAAAATTTTTCATTTTTAACTCAATTCAGCATGGTTTTTTTTATTTTTATCCACAAAATATTAGGGAATTTAAAAGCATATTTGGATGAAATTTTTGGAGATAGATAAACATTCGCCGGTGTTCCAATTATAATTTTGTAACGCGCGGCCGTTATATTATAGTTTCTATTAATATTTACGAAGATTATGATGAATAATATAAGAATTACAATACATTTAAATTTTATTATAAACTATAGCAAATTTTCTCGTAAGTATAAAGTAATTTTGTTTGTTTTGTGAATTCTTTGCTAAAGACTATTGTCATTTTTAATCTGTTTTTTTCTCAGTGTAATATAAAAATATTCAAATAATTTCTCTTTTTAAAAGAAGTACCGGCTTTGAAAAAAATTACACAAAAAGTATGAAATAAAATATATAACCTCAAAGACACGGGATTGTATGCACTGTATCTTTACAATGATGATTTTTACGGCGTCAATATATCGTTAATTTCATAAATAAATTGTTATACGCAAGCGTACTATTAATAGGCGTGAACCGCACGGCCTTTATATATATAGCTTATACATAGTAATTAGTACCGATAACGGCCGTAAGGTGGCTACCCCCTTATCGCGCCGTTCCCGTTATCGAGATAAGCGAGCGCCGTTATAAGTATAGGCCAGTTCGAGCGTACAGCAGCTCGCCTTCTCCCATTGCGGGAGTATCCCACCTTTCGGGATAAATACTGTACCTTCTCTACAGTTCTTGAATAAAGGCGAATTTTAATTAAAGATCATTTGCTGATCGTAATTATTAGCACCTTTCTTCCATCCCATCCATGCCATACGAACTCACCGAGAGCGACTACATTGGGCTCTCCCTCGCTCAAGACTACGCCGCCCGGATCACCTTGGAGTACCGGAATCAGACCGCCGCTGCCCAGACCATCATCAAGAAGGACCAGGCCACCCAAACCGTCAGCAGCATCAGCACCCAGACGGAGCAACCGCTACCCCGACTCACTCCTCTCAAAGGTTGGCTGGTGGACAACGGCGTACAACGGACGGTGCGGTTGGATCTACCACCTCCAGGGACTCCGAGGATCCGAGCAGAGCCGCCACCTCCACCTAGGCGTGTTCCCACCGTAGCAGCCACACCGTTAGAGGCAGTCCAACTCAAACCGACTCGGCCGAGACGACCACCAACTCCGGCAGCCCCGAAACCTCCATCTACTCAGCGGGCAGCAGCCACGATTAAGCCTCGAGTGGTCGCCGACATCATCCTGCCACCTACAAGGCGCCTCCCGCTTCCTCCGAGGACACCTCGCCGTTAGAGCGGCTCGCGCCTGGGTTGGTCCATCTTGACCAACCCTACCAAGAACTTCATAAAGTGAGCGGGGCTCACCGGCGGTCATCCGACCGTCCGACTCTGGCCACGAGTTTCTCGAGGCCAGGGCCAGGCTCGTAGAGAGCTAGTTGAGGGGTTAGTGCTGTGTCCTCCCTCAGCCAACGCAGAAGCCACAACGACAGCGGCGCAGCGGACCAGCATCTACTCGGCCTTACTGGCCGACATACCGTCGACACCGGACTCACCAGCGTCACCCGACGCGCCGGCTTACGACAAAATATTGGGAAAGTTTCATCATTAGTTACAAATCAATTCGATCTTTCAAGGCCAAAGTTGTAAATTAGTAATTCCATATTCTAAGTAATGTTTTCAATTGAAACGTTGATTAAACTGCTCAAATAATAAGATATCAATTTATGAGTATGGGCAGAGTAAGCTCAAAGATTAAGGTTTTAAAGTATTTCAGACATAAAATCAATTTTTAGAAATTTCTTATGTGAAAAATTTTTAAAAATTGAAAATATTTATAAAAATAGAAAATATGCTTAAACCGCTTTAAAAACAATTTTTTCGAGCTTATCTGGGGATTGTTTTCGCTTAAAAATGATTCCCTATACTCAGAAATTGATTTTTTATTTTTTGAGAAGTTTAGTATTATAATATACTATTTAATGGTAATTTTAGACTTATATCATTCATTCTATTTATTTGCATTATGTTCTTAAACATAATTTTCGGTAAGTTTAAAAGTATTCTATTTTGTTGTATTAATTTAATAATTAGAACGTATTTACTCTTAGACATAAAACCAGATATTTATTCAAGACGTATATAAAATTTGCAACTTTTGAATTCATTTTTTAACACTGCGTGCGAGTTTCTCTCACGTCGTGTTAAAAAATAATATTTGACACTCATTTCGCTCGTACGTAAATTGTCCCGCAAAGAACAAATCATATTTTCGCACTAGTATCGAAATGTACTATTAATTAATTGTTATTATAACAATGAGATAAAAATTATACGTTTAGTGTAACAGTTTTGCGGAACTAATGTAATTATTGTAAATTTTAATAAATATTTTTCAACTTATTAATTTCAGGTTGTGCCGTGTATGTGGATTATTATGTCAAGGCGTACGAGCGCCTCATACAAAACAATATGGAAGTTTATTAAAGAAAAATTGCCATTTTTTCGTCCTTTACGAATGCACTGCGATTTTGAAAAGGCTTTAATCAAATCAGCAACTGAGAGCTTCGATGACATAATTATTTGCGGTTGCTATTTTCACTATTGCCAGGTAAAAACTAAATCAGAAGTATAGTTGACGGTAGACGTTAAAAATATGAAAAACTTTGCGATTTGTCTTGATAAATTTGAACGTCAGATAGAAGAAAAGTAATTGCAAATTCAAAGTTTTATATGTATAAGGTAATTTTTCACCCTAAAAAAACCGCTGCTAATTCATTGGCACGTAACTTTCACAAAATTAATGAATTTTTTTTCACTTTCTAAAAACATGTGATTTGGACCCTAGATATGTTGAAACATACTTCTAGCATGTTTTTAGCAAATAAAAAAATTTCACAAAGTTTCCTCTACGAGGAAGCACATAAAAAATAACAGTAGCAATTAGTTTCGGGAAAATATAACAAGGTATTTATTTTTCCGCTGTATAAAAACCCGAAATAATTTTTACACAAGAGAATGTAAAACACATTTTAAATAATTTTAAAACTGTTAAAATACAGTTTAGCTTTACAAAATAAGAGGGTTCATATGATAAAAAACTGTACATATTTAAAACTGGCGCTAGTTCAACTTACCAAAAAATAAACTATTAAACTCCTTATCGCGGGGAGCTGCCGAAATACTAAGCGATAAATAAAAAATGTTCTAAATAACGTAAAATATATTTAAACACATGAAATATTTAGCAACATAATCATATAGATTAACTCTTTCACTCGTTTGAACCCATTGAAATTTCGTTATTACTATAGTATTTGTTAATAAATATAATGCGTATTGCAATTAAATGTTGTATTTATCAATATTACTATTTTCATGTGTAGTTCATTAATTTTAAATAAATTAATATAACGTGTTTAAAAAATAAAAATACTTGCAGCTAGAATCAGATTCTGATAAAAAGGGTTTTAAATTGTAATTGCAAAAACTCCTTGTTAAAAAATTTATAAAAAATTTAAATATTTCTACATTTATTATCAAATATTTATTACAAAAATTATGATTTTGAAATGATTATAAAACTGTAATAATTGCAAACAAACAATTTCAATCAAATAAAAAATAGAGGGTGCCCTTGAATTCGTATTATCTTAAAGATGTAGTATGTAAACGTACTATATTAATGCTAGTGTTTATTGCCTGTGTTTTAAAATAGTGTATAATTTATTAAAATTTAATACAAATTAAAATTATTAAATTTATATAGAAAGCTTTTTATTTTATTTTTGTTGAATAAGATGTAAAACACTCTTTTTTTTATTAATATTAAATTTTGAAAGCGTATGTACTCATATCATGGTTAGAAAGTGGGTACAGACGAATATGGTATAAAATACTAGATGCAATTTATCCCTCGCACGACTACTGCCCTTCGCTATCAACGCATCCTCGTGAACAATCTTTTTGTTTGTACAGAAACCTATCCGCGGGAAAAGTCTTCTACTTTCGTCTTATCTTGTATAATGTACATTTTTAATAAATTTACATAAATATCCATATTTTAGGCAATTATTCGAAAGGCAAAGTCAGCACCGTACAGGCTGTTTGTAAAAAAATTGTACAGAAGAACCCTAAAGGCAATAGAATGATTAAAAAAATTCTAGCTTTGCCTTTATTACCAGCCAACAGGATAGAAGAGGGTTTAAATATTATAATTGAATCTATGAAGGAAATGTTTAAGGAAAAGGAAGACGCGACAAGCCTAAAAAAATGGACAAAGTTTCTGGAGTTGTATTTTAAAAAAGAGTGGATGCAGCGAATTACTCCTGACGTTTTTAGCGTATACCTCGAGAATGACAGGACAAACAATTATTTGGAATCTTATCATAGAACGGTTAATGCAACTATTCGAGCTAATCCCAGTTGCCCTGTATTCATAAGTGAGATATTTTACGTACATATTTATATACAATTGTTAATTCAGAAATTAACGAAATGTCGAACTGAAATTACAGGGATCTGTACCTTTCAACGTAATAATTATAATTAAAATATTGAATTAAAATCTGAAATAATTCATACGGGTAGCTTAAAGCATAAGCGAGAGCATGGCATTTTAATTATTTACGAAAAAATAATTTTTTGATCACAATTTAATAAACAGTTTTTAGTCGGTAATTATTAGTCAAAACGCATAAACTTATAACACAAACATCATAATTAAATTATCGCTATAAAAATCTGGAAAAACTTCGTTAATTGTTTAAAACATACCTGAAGGTATAGCTATTAGGACTTTTTCTAAAATTCATTCTCTTGTTTGTAAAAGAATATTAAAAATGACCATTCTCTTAGTCCGACATCTGCATAATAATACAATACGAAAGTACCAAATGCTTGGACAAAGTAAAATTGTGTACCTACGCTAATAATTAAACAGCAGTATTAGCACTATTGCTCTCCAAATTTTTTCTAAAGAAATCACTTCTTTTACCGAAAGCTTGTCTTTTGTCGGAATGATAATTTCATTATAGTAATTTTTTACTCGAGTGGTAAAACCTGGGTTATGTTTAATAATTTCACTTTCCGATTGGAGTCGATGATTTGACTTTATTCGAATGTGATCTCACTCGATTCGAATGAATTTTTCATGCTTTTTCTGTCTTAACTGTAATAAAATCTCTTGACACTCCAAGGAATTTTCAGAGTAGTAATAAGAGTGATTATAATATCAATACATTAAGATTATTTATGACTTAAAATTTCCTCCCTCTTTAGCGCCAACATTCAGTTTCATTACTTTCTATTTAGTTAATAACTAAATTCATTAAAGTTAAAAATCAATTTACATTTTTTGGTATTTTAAAAAAATAGTTTTAATACTAATAAATGCCGTTTTATAGTATACCATACTATATTAGATATTTATTATTTTTTCTATAAAAAAATTTGAGGTTGAAACTGATATTAGTAACGAAAACTCTAATGTAAACTTCAGTACGAGAGCTTTAAAATAAACCTTAATGCGAGGTCGTAGTCCTATAGTTAATACAGAATTACCGACATTTCTGTTATGCACTTTACTCTGCGAATTTTTATTTTTTCACATCTTTGTAGAGTACCCTTCACTAGAATATTATGTATGGTGCTTAGTTAAGAAAATATAAAAATTTCGAAATTATTAAAATAAAGTGAATAACTGCAATGTCGATATCTGACCTCCTCTTAAATGCAGTAAAAATGTTCTGATCTTCTTTCGGCTTATCCTTTACTAATTTCAGGAGGCATCACTGATTTAATTAAAAAATCCATAGACGATTTAGAGAGGTCAAAAAATAAATTAAAGACCTCTACTAATATCAGGGAAAAAGCTAGATTAAGAGACGAGACGATTAGGGATACGTGGACGGATATCATAGCTCATCCAACCTGGCCGACATGTAAATTTTTAAGTGAATTATCCTCATTTGAGGATACTGGAACTTTCGAAGAGCTTGGGGATGGTAAGCGATAAAAATATTATTATTCAGAATTGCTTGTGATAAAATAATCGGTACTAACAGGTGTTTGTTCCCTGAGAAATGGATCTTTCTCTAGGATATAATTTTCATTTTTACGAAATATATATATGTAGGAGATTTTACGTCAACTGGACAGGAAAAAAACTGCTTAAACTTTAGGAAACTAATCTAAATTTTTTAAATAATAACTGTGCAAATTTTTAGAACTTTAAATTAAAATGCTCAAAACTAATCGACGTTTAAAAAAATGAACTTTTTGAAAACTCATGATTTTTGAGCTATTACTACTTTAAATAGATACATTTTGGTGAAAAAATGATAGAAATAAAAATGTTTAAAATTGTGTCAAAAATATGTGTATAAATTGTGCCTCTTGCATCATAATGTACATTGCTAACAATTGGTTTTATTATTCTATTTGGTTGTATAATCATTGATTACTGGAGAACAATATAATTAAACAAATCAAAGCTACAATTAAAAAATAATTACTTAACTTTTTAACTTAAGTAAGCGTTTTAAAATATATATACTTGTATTTCTAAATAAACAGAAAGTCAACTTCAAGATCAGTTTCTTTATAAAAGAGGATAAATTTTATAAACTAAAAGAATACTTACTATTATTGAATATTAATACTGATTATTTTATATATAGTTTATGACTATTTTATATAATATTTATACTATTATTATTATTATATTATATGATTATATTTTTATTATAAGCATTAAATTTCTTAAAAGTATGAAAGAATGCAGTAAAACAAATACTGTTTGACAGTTGTGTCAATATCTCTTTCTCTCTCTCTCACATGACAGTCTTCCTAAGATTATTGATTTTTCGAATAGCCTTGTCAGGTGATAGAGAAAAGAGAGCCAGAGAAGTGTTACAGCTGCTAATGGAAGTGTGCACCAGCCACACGTTTGTAGTTCAGTTTTAAGCTATTATAATATCAAGTAGAATTATATATTATATATATTATATTATATAATATCTAAATAAAATAAGTAAAAAAAACTAGTGGTTTATAAAACTGCATGAACAAATTATATCAGATAAGTATTTGCATAACCTTAAATTTATATTTTGTTTATGTCAAGAAATTGATTCTTTGTTTCTCCATTTCAGCATAACCAATGTGTCAACACTTAGATATACAATATTTGCAGAATACAGATAAAATTATAAACAAGTGTTTTGTTATGCTCAGTGTATTTGTGCTTAGTGCGATATTATGTGGTTGAAGTTATTTTATGTGTACTTATTTGTGAAAGTGTTTCAAACCTCCAATATAATTAGTATATTTCATGCCGTAAAGTACCACTCTCTATATTCTTTTGTTTCTTCTTCTGGTCGCAATTCACATGCTCTGCAAAAATATTGCTTTGGAGGAACGTCAATTACTTTTTCATTCTCATGCAGTATCAACACCTTGAAGAGAATTGAATCCTCGCTTCCTCCAAGAACCATCACCTGATACACTTATATGGCAATTCTGACTTGTTGAATCATATACTTGCTCGACAGTTGCTTTCATAGACTGTTTACCAACTTCTTTACAAACATTTTTTATCTCTGTATTAATAATGTCATAATTACTGTGAGAAACTGGACTCGGCAAATCCATATTTCCACAAAAAGTAACTAAACCAGCATGCCCATGACCAAGAGTTCTCATTGTGTACACTAACATCTATTTATTTCATAAGCGTTACTTTTTTTCCAACTTTTCTACTTGAATCAATAACAAATACCTTAAAACAGTTTGTACATGTTATTGTTATTTTACTTCCCAAACCTCTCACATCAACTTCAGAAAATTTAACTGTACCATGACAATTCTGACAAACTAAAAATTCTTCTAATGTTGGGAAAAGTAGTGATATATCTATAATTTTATTTTCTGTGCTACTTTCTTCAATGGTATCAGTTTTTAACTTTTTACTTGATCTGGATCAATGTTGATGGAAGTGCATCGTAGTTGGATCTTACTGATGTTGATAATTTTTTTATGAGCAGATGTACCAGGTATTCTGTTACTTGAGTCTGGCATTTGTTTTACTGCTCGTTTTTTGTATAAACTTATAATTAATTTCTTAAAACTAATAAAATTTAAAGTTAAAATATACTTTTAATTTAAAATCCACTGAGTATTTACTAAAATAATGTAAATACTTTATCAATGCAGGCAATATTTACTTCAAATAGAACTGTACGTATTTGTGCAATATATTAGAGTAAAAAGAATCATTTATTTATTAACTATTAAATTTGAATCGTATGGTAAAGTAGATTTCTACTTTACCAAACTCTACGCTTGATAGTTGCTTCGTTTAATATACTTGTATGTAAACGTCGAAAACCTCGCAATTATTATTTTAGTTAAATTAAAATAAAATGTATTTTTTTGCAAAAATAATTTTAGAGAAATAATGTCTATTGATGCTTACTTTATTTTAATTATAACTTGCGAAAAAATTTTTTGTTTTTTTTCAAATTTTGGGATAATGTTTTATGTAAGAAATACTTTAAAAAAGTTAATAAAAAAAAAATCGATTTTTTGAGCAGTTAACCCAGGCTTGACCCCTTAATACTAATAAATGCCGTTTTATAGTATACCATACTATATTAGATATTTATTATTTTTTCTATAAAAAAATTTGAGGTTGAAACTGATATTAGTAACGAAAACTCTAATGTAAACTTCAGTACGAGAGCTTTAAAATAAACCTTAATGCGAGGTCGTAGTCCTATAGTTAATACAGAATTACCGACATTTCTGTTATGCACTTTACTCTGCGAATTTTTATTTTTTCACATCTTTGTAGAGTACCCTTCACTAGAATATTATGTATGGTGCTTAGTTAAGAAAATATAAAAATTTCGAAATTATTAAAATAAAGTGAATAACTGCAATGTCGATATCTGACCTCCTCTTAAATGCAGTAAAAATGTTCTGATCTTCTTTCGGCTTATCCTTTACTAATTTCAGGAGGCATCACTGATTTAATTAAAAAATCCATAGACGATTTAGAGAGGTCAAAAAATAAATTAAAGACCTCTACTAATATCAGGGAAAAAGCTAGATTAAGAGACGAGACGATTAGGGATACGTGGACGGATATCATAGCTCATCCAACCTGGCCGACATGTAAATTTTTAAGTGAATTATCCTCATTTGAGGATACTGGAACTTTCGAAGAGCTTGGGGATGGTAAGCGATAAAAATATTATTATTCAGAATTGCTTGTGATAAAATAATCGGTACTAACAGGTGTTTGTTCCCTGAGAAATGGATCTTTCTCTAGGATATAATTTTCATTTTTACGAAATATATATATGTAGGAGATTTTACGTCAACTGGACAGGAAAAAAACTGCTTAAACTTTAGGAAACTAATCTAAATTTTTTAAATAATAACTGTGCAAATTTTTAGAACTTTAAATTAAAATGCTCAAAACTAATCGACGTTTAAAAAAATGAACTTTTTGAAAACTCATGATTTTTGAGCTATTACTACTTTAAATAGATACATTTTGGTGAAAAAATGATAGAAATAAAAATGTTTAAAATTGTGTCAAAAATATGTGTATAAATTGTGCCTCTTGCATCATAATGTACATTGCTAACAATTGGTTTTATTATTCTATTTGGTTGTATAAATCATTGATTACTGGAGAACAATATAATTAAACAAATCAAAGCTACAATTAAAAAATAATTACTTAACTTTTTAACTTAAGTAAGCGTTTTAAAATATATATACTTGTATTTCAGCAGATGAACCTTCGTTATCGGAAATTGAAATTGAAGATTCCGACAATGAAGATGAAGAAATGGACTTTGAGGATTTTAAATACAACGTTAGTGTTAAAAGATTTTCTTCTACTACAAATCTTTCACCAACAAAATCTGTTTTTGTATTTAATTTTTTTGAAATTAATGTTTTGAAAAGCTTTTGAAAGAGTTCTTTTTATAATACTTAACGCAGCTTATCATTCTACCAAATAATAAGACCGAGAAAAATTCGTTTAATAATTTTTTTTAACTAACAATAATAATAATAATAATAATTTTAATGACCGGATGATGAACAGAAATGAGAGTCCTGGATTTTAGTTTTAAAACTAAATGATACTTTTTCTGAATGCACATTTTATAAATACTTACATAATAAAAAAGTCAAAACTTTGAATCAGACCTTAAATTAATTTTCTTATAACTTGTAAACAAATAAAGATACATATCTGATCAAAAATTAGAAAGACAACTAAGATCAAGTAGATGGCATTTAAAAAAATCAGCTCAAATCCATCAATTTGATGTACAGTTACGGCAGAAATAAAAATTAAAATATTTTTATCTCATACAAAATGACTGACAACATTTTCATTATAATATCTTCTGATTTTTTTATGTGATTTAGCTTAGCATCAAATTAAATGATTATAACTTATTTTTTTTTTAAATCAAATCACATTGAACTCGGTTTTTTTCTAATTTTGGATCAAGAATCTATCTTGGTTTGTATCTAAGTTATAAACGTTTAAAGTTAAGGAGATGTTAGCTTAAAAAATTTGAATCACTTTAGTTTATAAATAAAAGGTTACATTTAAAAAAAAATTACTCTGTGACGCTCATTAATTTCCTTTGAATACGCTGCATGAATCTGTTCAACATTTTTTGTCACAAAATAGTTGAGATTTTTAAGCAGCGACAAAGAATCATTACCGACAGGAAACAATCATTAATTCTCAATTATGTTTAAAATAATCATAAATAAAACAGTTTCATTGATCGTCACAAATTATACTTATTTATTTTATTTTAAGCTTCTGACGACGTTTCGAAAATTGTTATAAATAAATATTGTTTTGTTATTGAAGTTAAATTCGAAATTCCAGACAACCATCCTTCGTATAATTAAAATATGCATTTTGAGTTTTGGCGTAAGGTACACTTTTGACCGATGAACAAATTTTGGGAATTTAGGATCTAATCCCACTCTCTTTTTGTAGCTAAAACATATCTTGTCAGACTGAAGCTATTTAGATTGTGATATTTCTGAATCCTAAATTGTTAGGTTAAGACATTTTTTTAATTCGACAATTTACAGTTTAGAAATATCAGAGTGATTAGGTCAAAATTGATTCATCGGTCACAAGTGTACCTTATGCCATTGTTTAAAATGCATGTTTTCATTATATAGAGGGTGGTTGTATGAAATTTGTATTATTTAGATCAAACTATTTCAATTTTTCTAGTTATATATAAATATAACTTCAATAACAAAAAAATATTCATTTATAAAAATTCTTTAACTCAAAATTCATTTTACCAATTTTAAGATGAGGTTTTAGTGAAATTTCAGCTTAGTGATAAACAATTCGTAGGTAGGTGAAAATTTAGTTAGTGGTATAACTTTGTACGCTGATTGCGATGGTACATCTGGTAAAAAAATTTTTTTTATGTCTAGATTATTTTTGCTATCTGTGCGAGATGTTACTTTAAAATTCCTTTTTATGCACCATTAAAATTTTAGTTCAAATCCTGAAAACTATAAGTTTTCTAGAATATTGATAGTAGCTGGTGCAAAGAGGATTCTAAGCCACTTACCATCAGAGTATGGTTCTGATCCGTGCTAACAGTTTCCTACCTTACCGACCGATGGTAATACCGACGCAACCTGCGTTACCAAAGCCTGGCATATCGATACGCGCCCCAGTAGGCACCTGTTTTACCGACAGAAGCCTGTTTTACCATGGCAAACATATCGATACGCACCCCAGTAGGAACCTGTTTTACCGACAGGAGCCTGTTTTACCATGGCATATGAATAATAAGCTGTTTTACCATGGCAATCGATGCGCGCGCCCGAATGGAACCTGCATTACCATGGATATCGATGCGAGCGCCCCCTGAATCTAACCTAATTTACGACGGGTATCGACGCGAGCGTCCCCCATCGGCACGCGCGCGCGCGCCATCTTGCCAACGCGACGTAATCTGTTGTATCGACATTGACATTAATAATTAATTATAGTTATTAATGATATGTGGGAATGGAAAGATGGTGATAAAAGAAAAAAAAAACTTTGTCTGTGTTTGTAAGATATTTATTTATTATTTCAAATAACATTTATACAAGTTTTTTTACATCTCCACTAATAGGGTTATATTGTACAATACGATCGTGTAATATTAAGCAGTAAGCAGTAGTTCCCGCAGGAATATTATTTTTAACTTCAAATTCTAGACGTACATCAACGGCAGCTTGCTTCAGTGTTTCGTTTTGTTTTGAACAATCGATAACAATTAGTGGTGCAATTGTTTTAAATTCATTTTTAGTTAATAATGGATCTACAATATTGTCTTTGTTATAATAAACATTTTGAAATTTTGCATACATATCATACAAGAGAGCATACTGATTATGTGATATATCAAGATTTAAGTTTCCATAAGGATAATATTGTGAATTAAGAAATAGTTTTATATTGGTAATGTCGCAATGATCAAACCTACTTGCATTCATGGAATTTATATTTTTTCGATTGGTTTGAAATGCTACGATTACAAATCTTGGTTTTTCCAACTGATTAGTTGTTTTTACAGTCCAGATGTGGTGTGATGTTGATGGAAGCATTGGATATTCATACAATTCCCAAGACCGGAAGCTCATAGCTATCGGTATATCTTTTTGAATATAATTAAATAATTGTATTTTACGTCGGTCTGACATTACTATGTAAGGCATCAACCATTCTATACGATTTAAGTGAATCTTGAATGATTCGTAGACATTTCTCTCATTTACTTTAAAAGATTCTTGAACAACAGCATTCAAGTCATTTCTAGATCTCATGAGTATGAGCTCGTGTTTAACATTAATAACAATTTTTCGATAATCTTCAGTGAATCCTAAAATCATAGACAATGGTATAGAAACGTTAAAATATCCATTATTATCAGTTATTTGATTTTTTTCTTCAACATCTATCCATCCAGCATTTTCTAAAAATTTGCTTTGATTCGGACTATAGGAGATGTAACCTTTCATAAGACTAGTTAGTCCTACATTTTTATATCTAACGATTTCTATCGCATTAATTTCATATCGAATTTCTTCGAATAAATGGCAAATAGCATTATTTACTAAAGTTGTGTGAGATAATGCAGTTCCATCAGCTTTTGTTATTTTTCCACAAATGTGAAGTGAACTTTTGTATGGTAAAAGGCATAGATCTTGATGTTGTATGGATATACGAATCTCATCACTATTGTTGAATGCTAGTGAAGTGTATGGCTGATGCGCATGTATTTCTTGATGTGCTATCGTATGACTGTACATTTACTATTTCTTCCATTTCGTTGACGACAGCAGCAAATTAAAATGCAAGTTATTTTTTGTTGTATAGTCTTCTTTTCCTTATGTCGACGATTCTGAGACCCAAGCTCCTTAGAAATTGAATGTTTTGACGTGTTAGTCTGTTGACTGTCTGAGGACGATTGATCGTCTGACGGCATGGTGACGAGTTAATATACCCTCTACCAACCTTAGCATTAAAAACAATTCCCATCACGTCACTTTTTTTAAATGTAAGCGAATTGTGATAACCTCACCACGAAGATTTACTAAGTCACCGTCTTGATCTATGATACGTAATTGCAAGTAGTCGATAATTTTTACAGATATAGGTAAGTAAATAATTTGCTTTGGAACCTCAATAATTTTATATCCTGGTAGTACAGCAGGAAAAAATTCATGAGTTGTATGAACTTTATTTTGGTTAATGTACGCTCCTGAAGTGATATTACATTCAACTCGTAGTGCGTTTACTTTGAGAATGGCTACTGGTAAGTCAGATGTATGACTTATATAGGGTGGTAAGAGACGTTTTGTAAAGCCTAACACACGTCCGATAGAGTCATGTGGACGAAAATCAATCTGATGACTGGATGTAATAATACTGCGCAACGTGTTGTTGTTTGGTTTGATACTAATTTTTATATTTTTTGATTTAAGAATTTCCAATAATGTTTTCTCAAGATCTTCTATTTCATAACTACCTGTAGCTAGTTCAATAGTTTCATTTCCAACGTAGAATTTATTGTGTCCAAAATCAATGTTTGGAATTGAGTTGAATGTTAACAGTTCAACGAGACCTAAAGCGTATGTCTTGTCATGATCTAATTCAATAGGTGGAAAATAGTGAGTCTCCAATACTGAGGAGGTACCTGATAAGCTGAGAGTCAGAGATTCAATCATCTTGACTGTTCATCTATTACTAAAATCTTAACAGCAGCAACATTTATTTATAAAGATTATAATTGTCTGAATGGTACAACAAATTTGCTAGAAATTTTAAGCAGAGGTGTCCACAAATAAAATAATTAAATTCTTGATATCTTTTATAATTATATTGAGTTTTATTATTTTTTAAGTAATTAATAATATCTGTGGGTGGTCTCAAATCTCCAAAACTGTCGAAATAGGAAACGTTGTTACCATCTTTGCGATAAGCTACCCAATGAGTACCAGGACCAGTTTTGTTATCGAGATTTACAATAGCTGATTCCTTATACCATGGCCCACTGCGAGGTAATGAATCTCTCATAAACACTCCACGAAAATTTGATATTTTTAATTTCTGAACATATTTAAGTATATCGAGTTCATTCAGTGATCGATGAGGAAGTATTATTTTGATAAAGCTTTTTTTCTTGGACATCTTTTTTTTTTCTTACGTATTTTATTACTATTATTAACGACTATACCGAAACCTTTTTGATGTGGTTTCAAATATAAACCTTTTCCAATAGCTAGTGATTCCATATGTAGGTTATGTCTTTTTTTCTCTTCCAATTGTTTCTTAGCAGCACTAGCTTTATTAACAATATTTGCTATGCCAGCAGCTCCACCTGCCAAAGAACCAACGGCACTGAGACCTGCAAAAATTGGAATGAGCGCTGGTAAGAAACCACCCATTTTTGGAATGGGTAGTATTCTTGATAATATTATTTTACGTTTACCTCCCACCTTCTTTACGCCATCTCGTGCAGCTTTTAACGCTGATTTAATAACTACTTTTGAATTACTACTAGGTGTAATAAACTTTGATGTTTTATTAATTATTTTTTTTAATGAAAATTTTTTTTTCTGTATATTTCTACGTTTTTTCACCCCCATACCAAGTTTCGATTTCATTTTTATAACGTTTGTTATAGCATAAGCTGTAGCTTTTTCACTAAAATTAGCGTCCTTTGCAAACACACGATTCCACGCCTTCTCTGCTAAACTGTGAGTAAGCAATATCGTGTTCCTTACAAGAAGCGTCCAATGGATTAATACCAGGATCTCCACGTTCTAACCTCTTTTTTAATTTAGTACCTGGTCCACAATATTGATAGCCTGGTACATGCAGTTCGAATGGTAATTTATTAATAAGTTTGTTTAGTGCACCTTTACCTTTGTGAACAATCATTCCACTCCAGAGGTTCAAGTATGAATGACTCTGAATCGTATAAATACTTCCTTTTATACTATTAGTCAACAGTTGTGATTGAAACTTTGAAAGCGATGGATTTCAAAAAACAGTCTCTCAAACTTCCAGTCATAAATTTTGATACTCTTACAGAGGTAAAAGATAAAAATATTAAACGACATGGTGATTTGTTACCGAATACCATACGTGCTGTAATTTGTGGACCGTCAAACTGTGGAAAGACTAATGCATTACTAGCGCTAATCACACATCCTAATGGTTTAAAATTCGAGAATATTTACATATACTCGAAGTCCTTGAATCATCCGAAATATAAGTTTCTTGAGAAACTCATTGAACCAATTGATGGTGTTGAATACTTACCTTATAGCGATTATGATCTTGTAGTATCCCCCGATACAGCACGTCCTAATTCAGTTATGATTTTTGATGATATTGCGTGTGAAAAGCTGGGTAATGTAAAAGCTTTCTATTGTATGGGTCGACATAAAAATGTTGATTGTTTCTATCTTTGTCAATCATATGCACAAGTACCGAAACATTTAGTTAGAGATAATGTAAATTTTTTAATAATTTTTCGACAAGATGATATGAATTTAAAGCATGTGTACAATGATCATGTTAATACTGACATGACATATCAACGTTTCAAAGACTTGTGTTCATCCTGTTGGAATAGTAGTCATGGTTTCTTAGTATTAGATAAAGATCGAGAAATAAATGATGGTAGATATAGGAAAGGATTCGATCAATTTCTTATAAATGCAGCATTAACCGTTTAAAACAGTCATTCTAGTCCAAGTCTTTGAAAAGTCAACATGACTGATTTTAGTGAGCAAATTAATGTTCTACAGCAAATGGAAAAAGCTCGTAATGCCATCAAACGCAAATATGATTTACTCAAATCAAGCAAAACTGATACTGAAAAAATTTTAAATGAAACATTTGAACCTATTGTTCAACCACTTGAAAAATTAATTAATGTTTCTGAAACACCTTTCCACCAACAGAAGAAAAAAAAGTTAAGTTCACATGTAAAGAATGAAGTAAAATCAGAGTTTAAAACTAAAGAATTAAAGAGTGAAGAGGAGAATGATTTTGATGATGACGAAGTAGGCTATATGTCTGCAGTTAGTGATGTTGATACAACCTTAACAGATACCCCACCAACATCTCCAAACTTTGATCTTGAGAATAAATACATTACAATGCTTCGAAGAGGAGAAACTAAAACATTAGACATTGTGTACGGTGTAAGAAAGTTTATGATTGATACGTTTAAAATTGGTGATAGTCCTATATCATTTGATAATGATGATATTATTATAGGTAATAAAAAGTATAAAAAAAAGTCCTGGTCTTGTACAATTATTATTTAAGAAAGAACCTGATAATACAGTCATTAATAAAGCAGATTTGAATGCTTATGGTGAAATTATTAACAATACGAATGCTTTTAGAAAGTATTATAAATCAGCTGAAGAAATACGAGAACAATCTAGTAACAAGTATAATAATTATATTGCAAAGTTAATTAAAAATAAACGACGTAGTGGTACTGGATTATCATTACCCCCACTACTACTGACTATATATATTGGGACAATCCTAACGAACTGGTAGATCGTTTAAGGCTGTTGTTAGCTGAAACATCAGCTGGCAATCAAAATCACGTAAACGAGATTCATTCTATCGTTGAAGAATTACGTGAGGCTAATATCATCCATTGAAGATTACAGTATGAGTGTTGATGTGTTTGGTAGGTTCTTGGGGCATATGCCAGTTAATCGTGGTCCTCCAGGCATTGGTTACAAGCATACTCAAGATGGACAATATGACATTGAAAACAAGAGACTATGTAACGTGGCAGCACCAACTCAACCAAAGGATGCTGTAAATCTTAAAACTCTGCAGGAGGAAATAAAAAAAATAACTGACGTCACAACACGATTATTCAATGCAATCACTGAAATAGAAAACTTAATAGATATGTTACGAGATGAAATTGATTTAAAAATTAAGAATTATGATGTAAAACTTGTTCGAAATGTAAAAGATTATAGTCCAATTGTAAACAATGAAATTTCATAAATAATAAAATAGTATAAATAGATTGCATGTGTTAATATTACATCATTCGATAAGTATAATGGGACCGAACAGTAGTAAAGGTTATACTCCTCTTGAGCAAAATAATCAAAAAACAAAGAATCAACCTTCACGGCAGTGGAAACAGTATCATAAAAAATTCTCTACAAACACGAAATCTATGCCAGAACAAAAAGCTTATAAAAAGTTATAAAAAAAAACAAATATGCAATCTGAGCGACGAAATTTGGTAGAAGAACTTCATAAACCAGCACGAAGAAATTATGCACGTCGAAAGTATGAACTACGTGATTTGAATGAAACTTGGCAAGCTGATTTAGTTGAAATGATACCTTATCACAGAGAAAATAAAGGATTTAAATATTTACTTACAGTCATTGACACACTGTCTAAGTTTACATGGGCTGTACCAGTAAAACAAAAAACTGGTAAAGAAGTATTAAAAGCAGTAGAATCAATATTTAAAAAAGGATATGTGCCAAAGAACTTGCACTGTGACCAAGGCAAAGAATTTTACAATAAAGATTTTGATAGTCTCATGAAGAAATATAAAGTTAATTTATACTCAACTTTTAGTAAACTTAAAGCTTCCATTTGCGAACGATTCAATCGCACATTGAAAAGTAATATGTGGAAAAAATTTAGTTTACAAGGTAATCATAAATGGTTAGACATCTTACCAGATTTAATCATGAAATATAACAATACTAAACATCGAACAATTGGAATGAAACCTTCAGATGTGAAAACAGCTGACGTTGGTGCAATAATTCAACGCATTTCCACTCAAAATCTCTCAAGAAAACTGCTTAAATGTACAAAGTTTACAGTTGGTGATAAAGTGCGTGTTAGTAAAAGCAAGCAAGTTTTTGAGAAAGATTACACACCAAACTGGTCTACAGAAATTTTCACTATCGACCGAGTTAGTCATACGAATCCAGTTACATTTCACTTAAAGGATTATAAGAATAAGCCAATAGCAGGAGGATTTTATGAGCAGGAACTTCTCAAGACTAAATGTCCAGATATATATTTAGTAGAAAAAATTATTAAAAAAAGTGGTAATAATTATTATGTAAAGTGGTTAGGATTTGATAATTCTCATAATAGTTGGATAAATAAAAATGATATGTAAGTTTGAAATAAATAAACACTTTATTAATTAAAAAATTTGTAGTTATTCATTTATTTATTCCCATTCACTTTTAAACATATTATAAATAAATTAACAAGCTATTTAAGAATAAATTACATTTATTTATTCATTTAAAGAAAATGTAATATTTAATTAAAAAGTTAATCATTTAGTTACATTTATTTCATAAATTTTTTTTAACAATATAGGTGTAACAATTGTACTAGTTTTCATAATTCTTAAACGAAATCGTTCTCGATCGCAAGCAATCTGCATCCATTGTCCCCGTCGAGCATTCTGGTATGCATGTTTCCATGAATGCAAATAGTGAATTTCAACGTTTTCTTTAAAATGAACATGTTTATCACTATTCATCTGAAAAATAGTAAAAAAACATTTAAAAAACAAATTACAAGCAAATGGTACTGATTTAAAAAAAAATGGATACTTACTTTATTTTATAATGACCCCAAGCCAATGTGTCTGTACTGTTTGGAATTAAATATCTCTTATCATCGTATGGATTGAGTGCAACTTTTTGTTGTCTAACAGTTTCAACCTTATGCAGTTTAGATTGAGTTGTGTACTGCTGTCTTTGTTTAATGTTTGAATTTTGTAAACAGTCCAGGTAGTCATTAAAATCGATTGTATTTTTCACGACTGACGTTTTGATTCCTTTAATTTTTTTCATACAATCTTGTCCATTCACTCGTGTACAATACATCTTACTTCTTAAGCCTATAAATTCTGTTAATATTTTTCCATTACATTCATCCTTCATAAGTCCAACAATTTTTTTATTTACGCGTGGCATTCCAAATTCGTTGTCTTCGGGATAATCTGAAGTATCAAAATATTTTAAATTTCTTTTTATATCCTCGTATATATCCTGACACTTTATAGCATAAATTAGACTATCTGTATCCGTGTACAAGAGTTTACAATTTCGTTGATACATTTTTATCAAATAGTTGTAGTGGAAATCGTACATAGGTGTTTTTGAGATATCCAGTACTGTGAGTCCTACATATATAGGCTTATTCATAAATACTTCTGTTTTTTGCAATTCAATGGCAACTAAATTTTCACTAAATATTGTTCTACTATGAAAATTTGGTTTTGATATTAAAGCTTCTACACCATATCTTCCATCCCACTTTGTTACAAGTTTTACGTCTACATGTTTACGCACATTTTCCATAGTCTTACCAAACACAGCATTATTCATTAGTTTAAATAGATTTTTTTCAAATTCATTTTTAGCTAAAGCTCTCATTGAACTATTTAATTCTATGTAAGGTTTGAGCCAGGTTGATTGCGCAAACTGTAAAACTTTATGAATTTTTTTTAAATGAAGTCCATTTGATACTGAGGGTTCGGTAATGTATGACATAATTTCGTTTATTTTCGAGTGTAGCTAAAAGTTTTTCCTGCTTTGAACCAGGAGGTTTTGCATGATTCGTACAAAAAGGTAAATCATTATGCTTGTCATGAATACTATCTGGATAGTCTAAATCCATCTCTAGTATGTAACCAATTGATGCATCGTCATCAATTTCCAGAAAATTAATATCTTCATAATTTTCTAACCATTCGAAACCATTGTAAGGTAGTGCTTGAGTCATCGACCAACCGTACAAATTGTTATCATCTAAGTACATTAGATAAACATCCTCTTTATCAGAATCATAGGTATCTCTCATATATTTATTGTTTGCGATAGCGTATCTGTTTGAACATTGACTAAGACCTCCTCTAATTCCTCGTTCTACAAACAAAACCATATCGATATCACATAAAAGTTTTAATTCTACACCTGTATGCTTTAACATGCAATCCCATGTAAATCCTGATGTAGTAAAATAGTGACCTGGATCAAGACCGTACGCTTTAATGCATTGATCACGAAAATTCTCGAAAACATCAGCGAGTAATAAGATATCCGTCTTCATATATAGATCTGAATATTGACCTAGTGTTTGTAAATTAAATTCTTTAATCATCATCCGATACTGTTGAGTCGTTAAGATGACTGAAAAATTTATCTTTTTCAGGTAATTGAGTTTGATCAAGTTTCTCAAAGCAATCAATATACTCATAAGGTAAAACTCCTTTTCGAGTTAATAGTCTGATTTTTTCCTCCTGAATATTTGAAAATACTGAATTAACTATTTTATACTCATGAAGATAAGATGCTAATTTGTCAAGTGATGAAGCCATAAATCGGTAAGAATCTATAAATCGAAATTGAATATTGTTATTTGCAACATGTTTTGTGAAAGAGATGTAACGTTCCTTAGTCAATGGAAGCAAATCGATGCGACCTGCAAAATTATTACAAACATCATAAATTATAAAATGTGCATCATAGCCACTGAGATTATGAAATACGACAGGTATCATTCTTGAGTCTTGATAATTAAGATTACAGCCAGCATGTGCAGGGCCTCTATATTTGTTCGTTAAATGACAGTGATCATGAACTTTAATTCGATTATGAAACGATTTTTCACAAATAAGACAAACATTTGAATTTCTATGATAAGTAATTTTTTCTGAAGTTAGTGTTTCCATAGGCTCTGGATGTTTGTATACATTTTGAATAAAGTTAGCAATAAATTTTAATTCTTGAGCAAACCATTTGGCTGCATCTTGTGCTCGATAGCAATTATATCTTGAAATATTTTCATCATAACTACATTTCAAATAGTATCCAATACTAAATATTTCATACCTTTGAAATGCTACACTTTTCTTTATAAGTTCATTTTCCTCCTTCTCTTGAACAATAGGTTTTAACAGACATTCACAGTCGGCATATATAATAAAGGGAATTTTTTCTTTACAATGAAAATTTTTAAATTTTATTACATTTTTTCCCTCTTTCGGTAGAGTTATTTTACAATTATTCATTTCTTTACAACACAATTCATGTTCACTGAGTTTTTGTGTAGTATTAAAAAAGTGTAAACATCTATCACATATGTATTGTTTACGTTTTGTATTTGTTAAACTTTTTCTTATTAATCTCGATAAGTCTTTAATATGTACATAATGATATTTTATTTCATCATTACTGCAAACAGAAGCTCTGATATCAAAAGAATGTGTAAATTTAAGTAGATTAATATGTTTATTTTTTTTATTCTTTGTTAAATAAAGAGGTATAAAATTTTTGTTTTCGAAGCCAAACACGTTTATTGATATGTTACTGTTTTGTTTTTCAAATCTGTGAATTTGACGTATAGATACTGGAAATGTGATACCTTTCATATTTAATTCATCGCTAAAAGGTTAATAATGTGTAACTCTATATGGATGATTTTTGTAAGAAACTGGATGCAAAGCGGATAGAATCGCCCATTTAAAACATTCTTCATCATTATTTTGAACATTTATACATGCTTTCTTTTTCTGTATGAACTCTGGTAACGGTATGTAAGATCCTGCAGCTCGTAGTGGATTATATCTATTTATATTAAGTTGAATATTTATAATTGAATCAAGTGTCCAACCAGAATCCCGCTCTTGAAATTCTTCTACATCTCTTAAAAGATAGTCTCGTACATGCTCATTAAACCATGATTTCAATAATGTATATGGAAAAATTTCAACGTTAGGTGTAGTAAAGTGTTTGGTATCAACTATTTCCTTAATATTATTTTTAACATTATTTGAAATTTTTTTAAATTTGCATGATAATACAGTATTTATTTTATACGCTTTACCATTTTTTAATAGTTTTTTCACATTCTTTGTGAATAAAATAAAAACATCTTTTAAAAACGATGTTAAATCAATGTGCGTAATGTTTGCAATTACATTCGTTTGCATGCGATTCTCAAAAGCACTATCCAATTTAATCCAGCGAACACGGTCACTTATATTTACTTTACTGATTCCTTCTCCTTTTTTTACTTTTGCAATTAACCGCACTTTCATGCATTCAACTTTAGAAATAGCATACAGTACCGCTTGTTTCTGAGAAATGGAAAGCAAATTATTATGAGAAACTTTTCGTAAAGTCTTGAGTGAAAAAGTACATTGGTTTATCCACCGATCTACAATTTCAGGCTTAAATGTTGTTGTTGAAGAAATCAAATTTTCAGCTTCCTCCAAGTGACGTACATGACCTCACACTCTGCTAAAATATTTTCCATTTTAGAGACGATGTGAAGTTCAAAAGGGGTTAAATTAGCTGTCTATAATGGCTCTCGCGCTATACTTGCGTCAGGCGCTATCGCGCCTTTTGATTAAAAAACAGAATGAAACCTCATTGTGGATACGTCTCATTATATACTCTTAATAAGAGAAATGGTGGGGGAATTGTTGAGTGTAAAATGTTAATTTAAAAATTTAAATATGAGATAAAATGTACATGGAGAAAAAACTATGTATGCAGTTCACATTCCCCGCGCTTTCACTAGCGACAAAGAGGATCTGTATTGCAATGCGCCACCGCTCGAGTACGGAGCTTCAACTCTCTGAGACAAGGGGGCACAGCGCCACCGCTCGAGTACGGAGAGAGAGAGAGAGAGAGAGAGAGAGAGAGAGAGAGAGAGAGAGAGAGACGCGAAGGCTCAACTCTCTGAGACAAGGGGGCGCAGCGACATCTCGCGTTGGGGAAGACGCCAAGATTCGTCTGCCGCGCCACCTCGAGTGACGCGTCACCGCTCGCGTGGGGGGAAGACGCCAAGCTTCATCTGCCGCGCCACCTCGAGTGACGCGGCACCGCTCGCGTGGGGGAAGACGCTACCGGGAGTAGTTGACGCATGCGCAAAAGGAAAAGAGATGTAGAATGTTAGGTAATTTTGTGTGTATGTGTATGTGTGTGTGTGTGTGTAATTGGTTAGTTAAGATATTGTATAAATAAATGAACTCAAATTATTTTTATAAAATATATATATATATATATTTAAACAAAATATAAACTATACAAAACATTTAAAACTAACCTAAATAAAGTAATATTAATTATAAAAATAATGACATAAAAAATGTAGAAATTATACTTAAATCTAATAATACAAAAAACCTTCTATTACTAAAATTAAAAACTAAAATTAAGAATGCTAGGCTGTATAGAAAAAAAAAATATAAAACGAATCATTATAATAACAAAAGTAAAAAAAACTATAAAATTTTTTTGTTAAAAAAAAGTAGTTATATTATTTTTTTCGGTCGCGTTTTTCTTCTTTTTGTAGGTCCCGCTTCCTCCTCCTCAATCGCTTCATTTTTTATGAAATTATCAAAAAAATTTTGAAATTTTTTTCTTCGAGCAGTGTTTATAATCGGTAACGGATTTTCCAACTGTAAAGAAAAAAAATTAAATTTTATATATTATTTATAATATTATTATATTAATAAAAATTTTATGCTTACCAGAACGATTTTTTTATTTTAATGTTATTCCCCGTCAGTCTTGGTGGTGTTAGTGGTGGTGGTGTTGGTAGTGTTGGCGGTGGTGGTGTTGGTGGTGTTGGTAGTGTTGGCGGTGGTGGTGTTGGTGGTGGTGGTGGTGTTGGTAATGCTGGTGGTGGTGGTTGTGGTGTTGGTGGTGAGGTGGATGCTGGGATGGGTTGAATATTAGGTGGGGGTGAAGGAGGCTTTTAGAAAGTGGGTGGTGAATGTATCGGTGATACAGGGTCTGGTGGGGTACTCATAGTACTGAAAATGCTATGCATCGGTGGTACATCCCACCTCGTCCGCTTAATCTTTGGTCTAACCTGTAAATAAATATAAAATATATGTTTATCTATAATTTATAAAAAAATTTTTTATACTTACATGATCTTCCGCAGGTTGTTGCGGGAGCTCTAGAATGCAATACTCCGCTCGCTGTAAAAAGTTAATTAATTAAAATTTATGTAAAATGAAATTTTTATTTATAGACAAAAAAATTATATTAATGTACTTACAACGGCAAATCTCGTTATCCACTCTGGAGAATGGATGTGCCAGTTAGGCTGAAAAAATAATATAATTTATTATTAATTTTTTATTTACAAGAACACTAATAATAACGAAAAAAAAACACTCACGTTTAACTTCTTAATCCACGGTGGTAGTGGTAGATTTATCACAGGTCTTTTAACCCGCGCAAGGCGCGGATCGTGCCGTTCATCGGTATTAACATGTATAGCTAATACCGATGATACACCGTCACTTCTTTCTACAACACTTCTTTCCACAATAACTGCTGGAGCAACCATGTTTCAACGATGAAGTTTTAAAGAATGCTGACAAAGTAAAATAATTTTCATCCTTGCAAACACTCAAAAATCTGTTTAAGCTTATCAAAAAAAATGTAGGAAACATATTGAACATAAGGGCTATTGTTTTTTGTATGAAACCCTTTTTGACCTTCTGAACGTTTCCTACAAAGAATAAAATATCCTATTGAAAAAAAAATGAAACTAAACTTATACATTAACTATTATACAAATGAAATTTCAATACCTTTTATCAATAAGAGACCATTAATTCAAATCTCAATAGCTCAATACTCAAATCAAATTGTACCTGTGAAAAAAAATTTCAAATAATTATAATATTACATATGAATCGATCAATGATAAAATCAATATATACTCACATCAAAGGTTGATAACTGTTACCGACGCATGTTTCATACATTGATGCCTCTCTACCTTACCCTAACAGGGTAAACTCTACTTTACCAGCTCACATTCTCCCCATCTTACCAACATCCACCTACTATGATTCAATGATATCTCGAAAGAGGGCTCTTCAATTCACTTTTTTCGCCTTCTTTTCCACGCATGCATCATTTTCAACATGAAACATAAAGATTGATATTCTTATGTAAAACTGCTCTCTACATCAGAAAAAACTAGTTGACCTATATCAATATCTGAAACAAAAGAAAAAACCGTGGACATCTGAAACAGAGGAAAGAAAAAAATACGGTGAGATCTGAAACAAATAAAAAGAAAAATCCATGGATATCTGAAACAGAGGTAAAATAAAAAAAAATACAGCTACATCTGAAACAAACGAAAAAAAAGAAAAATCCATGGATATCTGAAACAGAGGTAAAATAAAAAAAATACAGCTACATCTGAAACAAACGAAAAAAAAGAAAAATCCATGGATATCTGAAACAGAGGTAAAATAAAAAAAAATACAGCTACATCTGAAACAAACGAAAAAAAAAGAAAAATCCGTAGATATCTGAAACAGACGTAAAATAAAAAAAATACAGCTACATCTAAAACAAACGAAAAAAAAAAGAAAAATCCATGGATATCTGAAACAGAGGTAAAATAAAAAAAAATACAGCTACATCTGAAACAAATGAAAAAAAAAAGAAAAATCCATGGATATCTGAAACAGAGGTAAAATAAAAAAAAATACAGCTACATCTAAAACAAACGAAAAAAAAGAAAAATCCGTGGATATCTGAAACAGATGTAAAATAAAAAAAATACAGCTACATCTGAAACAAACGAAAAAAAAAGAAAAATCCGTGGATATCTGAAACAGAGAAAAGAACACGAAGATCGTTGAACAGAACAAATTCCTTGATCCTTCTACATCATTGCCCTGAAACAATAAAAACATAGTAAGAAAGTATATTACCTTATTATTCACACCGCCGTAGCTCCTTCTCGTCGACCTTCTCGTCGACTATTGACCGGAACGTTGCGCAACTCGTATAAATAACATCCACCCCACTAACGGATACTCGCGGTGCAGCATGCGTGCGCAGATACGAACTCGCGGTGGGGAGCGAGTTTACTTCTGTGTATGCATCGGTGAGAGTTGCGCGCGCACTCGTATTCGCGGTGGGGCGCGCTCGCGGTGGGAGATGGTCCCGTTGCTTACGCAATTGTGTGCACGCGCACAGCTCAACGAAGTCAGCGATAAACTTATAAATTTCGCTAAAAAAAAATACAGTTAATTGTGGAATCGTTTGCAGGATTTGTAAATGGAAAGTAAAAAATTGCGGGTGTCTTAGTTTTTTTGCAAAAAATTAAAAACTATTGAAGCAGCGGAAAAGTGGGGGTAGGGTATTTTTGCCGTTAAAAAAGCTTCATATTAATATGAAACCAATACCATTCGTTTGCAAATTAATTGCGGATTACGAATTCAATGTCAATTGTACCTAATTTGAAATAATTATGTAAATAATAATTACTTTTATACATGAGTCAATCGCGCCTTATAAGAGTCGGTCTGCGCATGACAGTTCGTTTCGCGTTCCGATTTTCTGACATATGGTCTAGAGAGTTTGATACTATGATTATGCTTAACTCTCTATAATCTATCTTTCATTGTACTTCCAAATGTTAAATAAAAAAATAAATACTTCATTAACTGCACCATTTTTTGTACTTAATAAAAAATAGATCATTCACTCTGATCTTGTTAAATATATATTAGATTAATCTATTTAACAAGAGTATCGATACAATGACCAATATTTATAAAATTAGTAGCTGCAAGAGTAAGATTTTAAAATGTCAATAGTGCAATAATTTATTATTTCTGTTTGCAAAAGCAGGCTTAAGTAAATTCAATATTTTAACATAATATAACTCATTTTTATTACTTTTGAGAACTAATAACATAAATTAATAAGATTTTTATTCATGCTATTCTGTTTTTTTTTTCAATAGTGTAACTAAACTTTGTATTATGCACTTAAAATAAAATTAAAACATTAACACACAGCTTTTTTTAATCTCTGACACAAGATTGTGAGCGAATACTTCTGCAACTCTGTTCGAATGATAGTATTAAGTACTCCCAATTTTAATTTCTTGTTTAATTTCAGTATAATCACATTAACAACACTAAATAAATTATCTAAATCAAATATATTATTCCTTCACATTCAGTTACAGTGATCAATTTGCAACTGCAGTTACTGAACTTTAATTTTTAGGATATTAGATCAAGTCAAACAGGATATCATATGTCAAACGACTAAGATATAGATTTTAAAGTTTTAGTTTTAAAAAATTATTTATAAATTAATTAGCTCTCAATTTTATCCACAAACATTATTTAGTTTATTTTAGTACCAATTATTAAATGTACATATATTAAACTATATTTTATGATTTTACCGTACTAACAATTTTTCTTAATGATTAAACAAATATTCACTTTAATCAAATTTTTTGATAATTATAAGTAGTGAATTCTTTACAAGGAAATAAATGAAATGTAAATTGTATTTGAGTATATCTAATGAATGTACAAAAAATTGTAAAATATATTTGTAAAATATTAATATAAGAAATATGCATAATAAAACTGTAAAAATGGTAAATGTTGACTGTTAAAATTTATAAATTTTTGTAAAATGAGTACATAATTTTACTAATTTCAGACCAACTTTTACTTTAAATTTAAATGAAATGGTAAATAATTAGATAATTTATTGGTATAAAAAAAAGTCATTATATAATATATCTTTATTATAATATAGCTGAGTATATCTTACTATTTCATTATTAAATAAAATTTAAAAAGAAAGAAAGTTGATAAGAAAATTAGTTTCACATGTCGATATGTACCATGTATGATTTTGAAATGTACACTTTCATTTCATATTATAAAAAAAATAACACGAAAAAAGTAAAAAAAATATATTTTAAAAAATTTCTTTCTTCAGAACAAAATATAAGCTTTTTTTAATGGTATGCACAGAGAACAGATTCCAGTCTTCTTTATCAAAATTTTACCATACTTATGACTAAATCAATTTGCGTAATTGCTGCTGAGTTCAAATACATTTTTGTAACTGAATATACTAGTTTTTTGACATCATATTATTATTAGATTGTAACCTACATTTAAGCCTAATTTCTTAAAATTTAAAGATTTTAAGCATAATACAACTATTTTTAATATGTAAAAACTTTTCCTATGAAGCTCCTCTTTTGCCTGCAAACTTAGATTGGCTTTATTTGGAGGAGTTGATAAAAACTTCAGTATAAATTTTTTATATAATGTTTTAATAATTAACTGCATTATAATGATTTACTTAGTTATACAAACAAATATGTATTTTAATTACCAATCTTTATTAATAAAAGAAAATCTGCAAAGAAAAATAAGGCAAAACATTACAAAAACAGTATCCGAGGTCTTTTAAATTGCCCAGGGACCGAGGATTCATGTCAAATAATTTGTGAATTGTGATAGAATATATTATTTCTAATTACAAAAAAAACTAAGTTATTCAATATTTTGATTAAACCAATAAAAGTTTATGGTGTACTCTTATATTCTTCTTTATTATACACTTAAAAACATTTAATTGCAAAACGACAATATCGTCCAGATGTTTAATAATAAAAGTTAGGTTATGCCAGAAAATCGGAACGCGAAACGAACTGTCATGCGCAGACCGACTCCTATAAGGCGCGATTGACTCATTTATATCAGTATTTATTATTTGCATAATTATTGCAAATTAGGTACAATTGCCATTGAATTCGTAATCCGCAATTAATTTGCAAACGAATGGTATAGGTCTCATATTAATATGAAGCTTTTTTAACGGCAAAAATACCCTACCCCCACTTTTCCGCTGCTTCAATAATTTTTAATTTTTTGCAAAAAAACTAAGGCACCCGCAATCTTTTACTTTCCATTTGCAAATCCTGCAAACGATTCCACAATTAAGTGTATTTTTTTTTAGCGAAATTCATAAGTTTATCGCTGACTTCGTTGAGCTCACGCGCACTCGTATTCGCGGTGGGGTGCGCTCGCGGTTAGAGATGCTCCCGCTGCTTACGCAATTGTGTGCGCGCGCACTCGTATTCGCGGTGGGGCGCGCTCGCGAATACTCCCGCTGCTTATGCAATAGTGTGCGCGCGCCACTTCTCCTACATGCTACCTTTTGTCTTCATAAACTTAAAAAATGCATTTAGTACTTAAGACGATAAAAGATATTTGATTTCAAAATGTGATTATAAAATTAGATAAAGACTATAGTGTACCTATATAATTATAGTGTTTAATATCATTATTATAGTATAATTCATTGAGAAGTATAGATATCAATACAATATGAAATTGAAATTGAAAAATTTGCTGGTGAAATTTCACAAAACTTCACTCGGCCTTTATACCCACTCCTCCCTACATGCTAACTTTTTTATTAATAGAATTAAAGCAATATAAAAAATACTGGGTGAATCTACGTTTCAAATGATGAAAAAAAGGTATTCTTTAAATTTTCTGTAATATCAATAGTTTTTGAGAAAAAAAATAAAATCCATAAATTTCATAAGAAAATGCTTGACTCAGCCTTTATCCCCACTCCTCCCTACATGCTAATTTTTTTATTAATTGACTTAGAGCAATTTAAAAAATACTGGGTGAATCTACGTTTCAAATGATGAAAAAAGGTATTTTTTAAATTTTCTGTAATATTAATAGTTTTTGAGATAAAAAATAAAATCAATTTTTATGTACGTATAGATTTTTTAAACATTTTTATCTCAAAAACTATTGATATTACAGAAAATTTAAAGAATACCTTTTTTTCATCATTTGAAACATACATTCACCCAGTATTTTTTAAATTGCTCTAAGTCAATTAATAAAAAAGTTAGCATGTAGGGAGGAGTGGGGATAAAGGCCGTGTCAAGCATTTTCTTATGAAATTTATGGATTTTATTTTTTTTCTCAAAAACTATTGATATTACAGAAAATTTAAAGAATACCTTTTTTTCATCATTTGAAACGTAGATTCACCCAGTAATTTTTATATTGCTTTAATTCTATTAATAAAAAAGTTAGTATGTAGGGAGGAGTGGGTATAAAGGCCGAGTGAAGTTTTGTGAAATTTCACCAGCAAATTTTTCAATTTCATATTGTATTAATATCTATACTTCTCAATGAATTATACTATAATAATGATATTAAACACTATAATTATATAGGTACACTATAGTCTTTATCTAATTTTATAATCACCCCAAGCCAATGTGCTTGCATTATTTGAAATCAAATTTCTTTCAACTTTATGTAATGGGAAGCGAGTTGACTCGCGATGTACGCATAGCTGGGAGTTGAGCGCGCACACGTATTCGCGGTGGGAGATGCTCCCGCTGCTTACGCAATTGTGTGCGCGCGCACGCGTATTCGCGGTGGGGTTTATAATTCTTGCTACGCTGTAGTAAGATGCCCATGCATATTATATTAAAGTAGGGCTGACCCAGTCTGCGCGCGCATAATTAATTAATAAATGGCAGAGGGGGGGGGCGCATGCGTACTAAGCATGATTGTGGGTATAAATAGTGGGTTAAAGAACGTTGTACTTCATTCGTCGATTACTTTTTGTACAATTTAAAAGCGTTACTACATTAATATAAAATTCGTAAGTATTACAGTATCTTTTTTATATACATTATTTCTAATTTAATCATATTAAATGGTTTTTTAATCATTTTTGTTACAGAATATGCAGTATATTGTGGACATGCCATGCTTCAAGAGCAGCAGGCATGAGATTGTTTTCAAAGAAGTTGCGATTCTTGATCTAAACAACGACTATGCTACACCATGTGTATATCTATTTCAACCACCATGTGAATGGGGTTCACTACCAATGGAAGGTGATGAGAATATGTGGCTGACAAAGTATAATCACGGTTTATTCTGGTATTCTGGTGATACACCGTACTATATAGGTGGATAATATTTTTATTGATATGGAGCAGCACTTGCAACCTACGTTATATGTAAAAGGCTTGCAAAAGGTTCAATGGCTTAAACCATACTTTTCGAATGTAAAAAATTTGGAAGACTTCAATTGTCCACCTTTACGCCAACTAATTACAAATGTAAAAGTTCAATGCGATAACCATTACCCAAGTGTACAGAAAAATTGTGCAGTAAGAAATGTGTATGCTTTAAAAGAGTGGTTTATAAGTAACTTTGGACCCACGACCTCATCGACCTGTAGTACATGTTCGGCAGACGATGAAGCTGATGATGGGGAAGGGGCACTCGATCTTACCATTAATAATAAGTTTAATTATCTAAAAACTGTACACTCGGTGGGGGAAACATCGAGAAATAGAGTGGGGTGAGATGAATCTGCTATAAAAAGGCGAGTTACTAGGCTTGAGCATTATTTCCATACTACTTACAACTGAGTAAAGACTGAATATAAGTAAAATATGGAGCAGTTAAACGCAGCAGCCCGATCGTCATGCTACTTGCCTTTTCGTAGACTTAAAGATTTAACTATAGGAGAGAGATACCCAATACCTTATGTTAAACGTGTTAAAACTAAATTTGGTGAGAAAGTAGTAGTGGAATTAAATAAAACGTTTGACGTATTTATGCCGGCGCAAGTGAATAAACATTTACTGGAAACTGAAATGTTTAACTTTTTAAGCGATGAAATTAATAAGCGTGTTATATATCTCAAATACTTGGGAAATTGTAAAGATGAATTTGTATGAATGTATGAATGTGTATGCATGAGTGTTACATCGTTTATATTCAGTTAAGCTTGTAAAAATTTTGTAACAAAATCATTTTTTTTTTTACAATATATGTATTAAACCAATTTATAGTATTATAAGTTTTAACCCATCTTCTCATCCTCTCTCCTTAATCACACTTGACATAATAAAATCTAAATAAGTTAATTCATTGAAAAAAAATTCATTTTAAACTGCTTTGAAAAATAATTATTTGTTTCATAAGAATATTGATTTATATTATAAAAAGTAATTTTCCAATTAACTTTAACATGCATTGTCAAAGTCGATACAACAGATTACGTCGCGTTGGCAAGGTGGCGCGCGCGCGTGCCGATGGGGGGCGCTCGCGTCGATACCCGTCGTAAATTAGGTTAGGTTCAGGGGGCGCTCGCATCGATATGCATGGTAATGCAGGTTCCATTTGGAAGGGCGCGCGCATCGATTGCCATGGTAAAACAGCTTATTATTCATATGCCATGGTAAAACAGGCTCCTGTCGGTAAAACAGGTTCCTACTGGGGTGCGTATCGATATGTTTGCCATGGTAAAACAACTTATTATTCATATGCCATGGTAAAACAGGCTCCTGTCGGTAAAACAGGTGCCTACTGGGGCGCGTATCGATATGCCAGGCTTTGGCAAAGCAGGTTCCGTCGGTATTATCATCGGTCGGTAAGGTAGGAAACTGTTAGCACGGATCACAACCATACTCCGATGGTAAGTGGCTTAGAATCCTCTTTGCCCAAGCTACTATTGATATTCCTTTTTTTTAATATCGAAAACTGATGTGAAAATGTGTCAGTATCATTTTAAATACATAGAAATATCAATTTTAGACTTCTTTTACATATAACTGATACATTTTATATAGTTTTTAAACGAACATGTGTCAATTAGTAGGACCCCCCCTTAAGTGTATTAGCCCGTTAAAGTGCTATTTTTTAAAATTTGGCTTCTTTATCATGTAATTTTTGATAAAACATTGAGGTAAAGTGCATTCAGATAAAGTAGTTGAAATTACTTTATATTTTTACCTGAATAATTTTTGTTAATTATTATTTACATTTTTAACATTACGTTTAATCTGAATTAAACGTACCTTTGTTTAATAGATACCTTGTCATTCTTCTGCAACCACATCCTTCTTCCTTATTGGAAGTCCTTGTCCTGCAAGTTCCACCTATACCTCAGCTACAACAAGTCTTCCTCAACTAAGCGATTTTACCAGTCCTGAACCAACTGTCTCAACTACATCTCAATTTTATGGTGCACCTAAACCTATCCCCGATACTAATTCTTCAAAACGATATACACCTGAAGTGTCAATGAAAACGATATCGCAAAAACATAGAAAATTAAAAACTAAGAATATAGAATCGGCTCTGAAAGCAACGACATCGCAAAAAAAGAAAAAATTAAGTAGTAAACCTAAAGAAACAACTATGAAAGAAAAATCAAAAGAAACTAAAAAATTAAAAAATAAAGATATAGAGTCAACTGCAAAAGTTAAATTACCAAAAATTAAACAATTAAAAACTAAAAATGTTCAATTAGCTACAGATACAACTAAATCAAAGAGAAAAATAACAAAAAAAGTGGATCTTGATTATAATTATTATTAAATAAATAACCAAAAAATATGGAACTAGGATTTACTTTTAAATAGTAGTTTAAGCAGTATTTGTATTTATTCAAAGTTCAGTGTACGAAAATGTTTAATTTTCCATTTTATGTAGGTGATTTTTCACCATCTAAAGTTAAACGAAAAGAAATTCGAAAGATGAAGAAATTTTCTTCATTTTCCTTTTTAGGATTTTCTTTGATTGTATATTTGCAAATAAAATATACATATATATTTATTATAGTTGTTATTTATTGTAAACATTTTATTCATTTTATCAGATTGTATCTAATTACAGGTGTTTCCCTGCTATAAGGAAAAATTATAGATTTTATTAATGTTAATGAAACAAATAAATAAATACAGATTCAACAAGAATTTTAAATTGTATTTACTTATTAAATCATTCCCTGCTAGAAATCAGAAAATTAAAAATCGGCAAATTATAGGTTATTAACTAAATTAACGTATTTTATAGCTACTTCTGCTAGCTTGTTACCACTGTTAAATGAAACGCTTTTTCCTCTTTAATTCGCCCATTTCTTAGATTGAAAACAGCTAATCATTACGATATGTTCATTTAAGTCCTTGTTTCAACCCATAAAAGATCGGATTATTTGATAAAATGGACACCGAAACTATACCTATTTCCTAACTATTTAAATGACATTTTAAATAGATTTGGAAAATAAATTGGAAATATTGTAAATCTGAATGATACTTTAAAATGACTGATTTAAATGCAGAATTAAGAGTAAATTAGTATTAGTATTCGAGTAAACGATCCAATTTGACTAAAAATTTGAAGTTTTAAGTACATGTATGGCCAGAAGGTGAAGTGCAAATATTTGAAGGTTACGGCAATCTATTAAATGGACGAACGCAGTGGGAAAAAGCGTTTCATTTAACCTATTAACTGACTACTTTTAATTCCTAGTTTTAAGTTCACATTTCCAGCAGGGTTGTTTATTCTAAATAAGAAGAAAGTTAAGAATTATTAAAGAGTATATAAATAAATCTTTTTGATATAGTGTATGTAAAATGGCACATACGTATTTTTCAAATTCTTTAAATACTTTTTACGCACACGGTATCAAAAAATAATTTTCGATACAATGTTTACAAAATATCGTTCGTAACACGTGCGTTGCAAAGTTACAATTGCGTATGCTAAAAAAGCACGAGGTTTGGCGAAGCCGAACTTGTTACAAAATATAAAAGTTCGACACACGCGGGAAAGATGATTTCCGACTAGCGCAAGCCGAAAATCAACACTTTCACACTTCTATTCAAGATAACTATTTTACTTAATTATGCATTTCGTCGGTATTGGCAAAAATATTGTTATAGGAAAATTTTTAATGTAAGTATTTTAATTTAATTTTCATCTTTTTCTACTTTAGATAAAAAATAGTTTTAATTCGTTAAACTTATATACAGGATTCGACAAAAATATTAAAAATCATAATAGACGCGAAATCTTCCAAATTTAACAGTTATTTACAAATAAACTGTATTATCGACATAACGTTAATTTATTATCACCCGTCATGCAAATGTGGCGCCGCATACGGTGGGCGAAATCATTGGGCGATTTGTTCCTTGGGCGAAATGATCCGCATCCACGGATACGGATTGCATCCAGTAACCGAAATAGTAAACAATGTCAAGAAAATGACTCTTCTACAACGATTTCGTTTACTGGAGGGATCCAAACAATGCTTGACCTCAATTATAGATAGTGGAGCCTCTGCCAATTTAACCAATTGAATGCTCGTAATTCAATTTTACGACCCAAAGAAAAAAACTGAAATATTTGGCATTACCAACGATTGTGTACCTACATATGGGCTTACTTGGATTACTATTCAACGTAATTTAATGAATTTCATATATTGTGCCAGATAACTTTCCCGTTCTACAAGATGGAATGTTAGGAAGAAGTTATTTAAAACAAGAAGAAGTAGTCATCTCTTGCCATTAGAACGCTCTAATGATAAGCGGAGATGTTATGAATCCGATACCATTTATGCCTGTCGATCTTCAATAAGAAATTTTTAATAAAAGAAATGTCGAGATGTAAAATACTGATAGCAAAGATATAATGACCGTACAATATGAAACAAAAGAAATGAAGAAAACAAACATAGATGATTAGAGAAATGAAGATATAACAAAAAGAAAAGTTATAATTTAAAGAGGCAAATTATAAGAATTAACCTGGTACAAATTGAATTAAAAGAAGGATATTCATCAAGAATTGATGTAGGTCATGAAGATGTATATAGGAAAAAGAATAGTGAAAAATTAAAATGTAAGTTGTAATATTATCGGTATAAATACAAAAGAAGAAGATATACAATTAGATATAGAACCAAGAGTTTTGTTGCTCTTTGAGTGAACCAATGTTTAAAAATAACTACGAAAATAGATCATTTGAATGAAAAAGAGAAGAAATATGTAGAGAACCTTATAAATGCATTTAGTGATGTGTTTTTGATACGATGAGAAAAATTACCATGTACCAATAAAGTAGAACATGAAATTACGTTAGAAAATTATATACCGATAAATACAAAACAGTATAGACACCCGTCGAAACATTCTGAAGTGATTAAGAACCAAATTAATAAGAAATTGAATGATGAAATTATTGAACCATCGACATCAGCCATGAATATTCCGATCTGGATTGTACCTAAAAATCCGACAGTTAAGGAAAACCAAGGTGGAGAATATTAAATAACTTTAGAGAACTTAATAAGAAAACTATCGGAGATGCATACCCACTACCGGATATTTCTGATATATTCGACCAACTTGCAAAAAGCTTCTAATTCAGCCGATTTGATCTGGCTAACGGTTTTCAACAAATTTCCCTGAAAGGTAGCGAAAAATGAAAAATTGCATTTTTTACCCTACATGAACATTATAAATACCGAAGAATGCCATAATGCTAGGATACCTCTTTATCCTTAAGTAAATTGATGCACTAAGTTCGTATCTGAAGTTGGTTTGACCTTATCATTTCAGAGTCAAGGTCAATGAAGATCATTTGAAGGTCAAACCTAACATATGGTTTGAATCATTGCAAAAGATATATCTTTATGTTTTTGGAGTCACTGAATTCGGGTTTTACGTCATTTTGACCTCAAATTAAAAGAATCAAAACACATAAACCCTGAGATGGCCATATACCCAGAAAAATGAGTATAATTATGTCTATTCACAATCAAGCAGGTGTCAGATTCAGATGCAGCACCTCGGGATACTCTTAAATATAATTTTTGTTCGAATATACATGATACTTTCTGCATTTGACCATGAAGTGACCTTGGTTGACCTCGAATGACCGTGATGATGAGCAGCTACGGTCGATTATACTCCAGATTTGGATGCAGCACATTTCAAAACCTGAGAATATGATTATATTCCTATGTTACCGAACTAAAAATTGTTCATGACCCTTCAGGGCCGGGGAGCCGATATATCGGCTCGGTCTATGATAGAAACATTGTAAATAGTTGATGGGTGATACAAGACATGAATTTGGGCATATTCAAAGGAGGTTTCGAAACCTCAAAACCCGGCTCTTTAAAGGTTAAAAAATGCACCAGTAACCTTCCAACGTCTAATGGACCAAGTACTTCGAGGACTACAAAATTCCGAGATGCTTGTATAGCTTGACGACATTTTAATTTATGCTAAAGATCTGCATGAACATGATCGAAAACCACAAAAATTACTGGAACGACTACGAGACGCCAAATTAATTCAATCACATAATGTTGAATTTTTAAGAAAAGAAATATTATTTTTAAGGCCACATAATAAGCAAAAAAGGAATAGAACCAGACCCAAAGAAGGTATCCGCAGTAAAAGACTTTCTAATCCCACGTACTCAGAAAAATGTTCGACAATTTTTAGCCCTCGTTGGATACTATTGCCGATTCATAAAGGATTTATCAAAATTAGTAAAATCTCTAAAATTGTCGATTTTGCAATTCCCAGATTTTTGCAAAACATTTACATTGACAACCGACGCTTCCGATTACGCAATTGGAGCAGCACTAAGCCAAGAGATAAGCGATTAATGGATTTGATCACCCTGTAGTTTATCTTTCTAGAACTTTCAGCAAAGCCGAACGAAATTATACTACGACCGAAAAAGAGTGTTTAGCAGCATTCTATGCAATGCATCAATTTTGACCTTATCTATTAAGTCATAAATTTATAATAAGAGCCAATTATGAGCCTCTAAATTAGATGTACAAACGTTGTGACATTGTAGTTATACTACATGTCACTTAGAAATAAAATAGCGAGACGAGGTATAGTATAGCACCTGTCAAGCTTACTATGCGAAGTAAGCGTGCTATACATACCAATCAAATCCTAATAGACACACATATGCGAATGTGTGAAACCGATATAGGCTTACAGTGCGTAGTAAGCAGGAGAACTCGAAGCGAAGGAGATGCGACTCCTGACTGCGCACAATTGCACACACACACACACTGCTCCGTTGATCCAGCATCCTAATGCCTTCTCCAGCACCAGGAATGACCCGTACCATATCCCCAGGTCCCATCCAGCCTTGAATGCCCTCTCCAGCTGATTGACAATATACGGCACCTGCAATAAAGAAACTCGAGGGGCTCGATTTAGCTTAAAATCGAGGTAAAAAGGAACGAGTTAAAAGCTTACCTCGCAGATAGTATTCTCAGCAGGGCCGCAGTTACTCAATCGCCATCCAGCACCACGAAGTCAACGTCGTAGACGACATCTCCGTTGAGGCAGCGAAACCATGGCCCGAGCGGCCAGTACGAACCGAGCCGAGCGCGCACGACTCGAGACGCGAGAGTAGGCGCGCCTGCGCAATACGCAGAGAAGAAACTCTCTCGCTTCGTGCGTGCCGATACTCGACAGACTGCGACCGACCACCGATCGTGCGACCCGAGATACCGCAATTTTCATAAACTACGTGTGTGTCCGAGGACCCAGGAGACGAGCGTCCAGGTGAGCCGTGCTCCTTCCTCCCAAGTCCAGCTTCCTTTAAGTGTGTGTGCGCGACGCGTGGTTAGGTGCGGGACGGCCCGCAATTGCGCGAACGCGAGCGACCGCGGCCAACGTGACTGGCAATTTTGAACGGCAAAGCCGCTGCTTTGCCGTGTATTACTCTTGAGCACCTTGAGTGCAATAAACCTGCAATCGTTTTATTTGTTCTTTTTTGTATTATTTCGTGACTCCACCCTAATCCCCAGTGGACACGTCACAACGTACTGATCCAGGCCAAAGATTAATAAAATGGATGTTTAAATTTACAAATTATCATTAGATTTTCAAATATAAACCGGGTAAATTAAATGATAACGCCAACGCTTTGTCAAGGAATTCAGAAATCGAAACAATAGAGCAAAATCAACAAACATACCAACATTAAAAATTCCCGTATTTAAGAGTAAAGAACAAGAACTTAGAGCAGAAGGAAAATTAAAGAGACCAAGAGCAAAAACTCTAGGAGATGCAACAAGTAAACCAACCCGAGGAAGACCAGTTGGGTCCAAGACAAAAAAGATGGCACCAAAACTAGATCATAGTGTCATAGCACAACAAACACGTTCCAAAGTAATGGGTCCAGGAACAACTCAAGTGAAAAATGCCGACCAGCCTACCACATCAAGAGAAAAAAGTAATAGTACTATAAGTTTTCGAAGTATATAATCATATGCCTCATCAGGTATATGATTCGGAAGTACCCAGTAGTCGTAATGAGAAACTACCTATATCCGACCCTAGGAGAAATTATTTAAGAGACGAAACAACTATCGATTCAGATACTGATTTTACAACTAACCAAGACCAAGATCAGATGCAGATCCTAGTTACTCCAGTACCCTCGAGTGAACCTGAAAAAACCATAGAATTTCAAAATGATGATGATAACGTGTTTATTGAATCTAAGGAAAGTTTAATTAAGGATTCAATCCTTAATTATTACGAACTACAACAATCAATTGAAAAATTTAATGACAATCTCATACGTAGATTATGTGGACCGATAGATGAAAACGAAGAACTGACGAAAATAGTAGCTGTGACACATTTTTTGAATAGATATGAGATACCTTCAGAAGTCCAAGATGAACTGGTCGAGATAGATTCCTACGATCCGGACAATAATGACGGTTCTATTATGGAAAGCAGAATATTACAGCTCTTTCGAAAAGCTGAACAAGTGACACGACAGCCAACTACTGACTGTGTTGAACAAAATAAAGAAGAAGAAAATAATTTAGCAGATATTGAGTCTGATCACGGTGGTACAAAAGTTGATATCAGACCAATTCCACGAGCAATCTCTGTAACATCAACAGTAAAAACGGGAGTTGTACAAGCTCGAAGTACGCCAATCATTATAAAAAATAATACAAATAAAATACCCAGATTTAGACTGCTGGACTGTATACAAGAAGAAACATCTATTGACCCCGTACAATTAAATTTTACAGATCCATCCAGATTCGATCTCCCGATATTTTACCTGATCCGACCACCCGAAGGACCTATTAATCAGTACAAACCGCTCAACGAAAATGATATAAATATAAGTGAATCCGAACCGTTATCAGATCTACCATAATTATGAATCAAATATTTAATTGCAGTGCCTATACCCAACTTAAGAGCGACAACTATACCGATGCACTAGCAAGGCACATAATTTGCCAATTTGGAGCTCCGAGAGCAATTTTATCAGATCGTGGAACAAGTTTCCTATTCAAAATAGTAAGAGCGGTGCTACGTACTTTCAAAATTAATCATTTGACTACTTCAGGATATGGACACCAATGCTTTATTAGAAAGGAGTCATGCACCGTTAATGAAATTTATAAAATGTTAATCAGAAGATTTCGATGCTTAGGAGATATTAATATCATTCGTTGTATTTACGTAAACACTAGTGTGTATTCAGCCACAAATTTCACCCTATACGAACTAGTATTTGGAAAAATAGCTTGATTTCCAATGTATATCCCAGACCACGAAAATTATATACGTTGTGACGTGGTATTTGCGTACCCGATTAAAATTAATTAATTTACGTAATTAAATTAACCGTTGGGCCGCGTTGCCCAATACCGCGCACACAATTAATTATTTTGTTATCGCGAACTGCGGGCCGTCGCCAGGAACACGAGTTCGCTGGGACGATCGGTGTGGAGGATTCGGGCAATCCTCCTTGCCTCGACACGAAATAAAAATTAAAGGATGTCGGCGGGAGCGGGGAGAATAAACTAAACACACTCAGTTAAAATAAAAATAAAAATAAAAGAACATTTATTTTAATATTAATTAACATTGGCCATCCAGGCCGTATGCCGCGACAAAGGTTGTTCCTCGCCTGCGGTTGACTCTTCCGATCTCCGCTATTCGGGTACCGGCGTACCCGAATACACTCCCGATGTACACACTCTCATACACTCGGGGGGAAGGGGGGAACGCACGGTAATAAACACAAACTTATCGGAGTGCGCCCCGTGGATGGCCCAGCCGATCCGTGTCCCTTTGTCCTCCTGGGCAACGGAGGACGACGTCGGCTGCGGTGGTGGAAGGCGGCCCTGTGCCGCGGCGAGTGCCTCGCGAACCGCGTCCGCACTCACTCAATACTTCCCGTCCTTAACACACACACCAGGTCACTCGCGGTACACCTCGCGAGGACGATCCGGGTAGTCGACGGCTTTGCGCCTCACGCGCCTTTGCTTAGCCGGAAAACTCTAACACTCGACACCGGATAGTTTTGTCCGCCTCGAGCGGCGGATCGGGATATACTGATTAGGCAATCGCCTAATTTTCGAAAAAAGGATGAGAGTGGGAAACACACACACTCTCGCGCTCTCATCCCTACGTACTATTGCGCGCGTAATTGTACACTTGTAGAAAAATAAACAAGTGTCGTCGGTTGGCCTTGACATACCAAAGGCTCCGACGACTTACAATTCGACAATTTAAATACTCTATTCGTCGTGAATAGATTGTGTGACGATTTCCGTCACAAAGCCCCCCCCCCCCCTAGACTCCACTTCCCTCGGGAAGGCCGAGTCGAAAGAAAGGCACAATCTATCCACGACTGCGCGCTGTACGCTTTTCTTCTTTTCTTCAATTGGAGGCTGCTTCAATGATTCTTCGTGCTTCGGATGATATTGACATGGCATACAGTCACCAGGCCTAGCCTTCACTGACTGTTCTCATGTACGCCGATACGTTTTTCCTATCGCTTCACATGGCAACCCGAGGTGGTACATATCTCTCCACAACGGATATGTGTACCTCGGTCCGTTTCCGACCAGACTCTTCTAGTCTCAGAACTACTGGAGATAGTACTTCTTCAACTTCAAAGGATCTGTCATACTTTAGTGCCAGTTTAGCGGACATGCCTTACGCACCTAAGGAAAATGTACGGCCAATTTAAATCATAAGTCTTGAGGACCTGCTTGAGACGTCTTATAGTTCTGACATATCAGACACCGTAAGACAAATTGGTGGGTATCGTGGTAGATACCTGGCCAATAGTAATCTCTTGCAACGCGTTCGTAAGTTTTTTCAATTCCCATGTGACCCATAGCTGGGTGGAAATGAGAATCTACTAATACTCGGTTCCTCTGCTCTAAGGGTAGCACAAGACGCCAGCCTTCCTCTCGTTCTGTTACAGAGTCCAAGAGTTTATCACTTGTAAAACAATATAGCATATCATCCTCAATTTTCCACTCCGGAAATCTTCGAGGGCATGAGCGTACATCGTTTAAACTAGCAATATACCATGGGTCTGTAATTACTTCGAACGAGACAATCTCTTCTTCGTCGGGGTCTGGGTTGACGGCACGAGAAAGCGCATCCGGGACATAGTGCAAGGCTCCTTTCTTATGCACTATTTCAAAGTTCCATTGCTGCATTTCAAGTATCCATCGTGCCAACCTACCCGACGGCTCCTTGAGATTTTTGAGCCATATGAGAGCACTATGGTCGGTCACAGCCGTAAATCGATAGGCCTCAATGTATGGTCTCAATCTCTTAATAGCCCATATGAGAGCCAAGCATTCCTTTTCCGTTGTCATGTAATTACGTTCAGCGCGATTTAATAATCGGCTGACGTAGACAATCGGATGCTCGAAACCCTCGTCGTCCAGTTTCGTCAACACCGCACCTATTGCTAAGTCACTAGCGTCACTTTGGACGGTAAATGGCTTAGAAAAGTCTGGACGGGCTAATACAGGCGCTTCAGCTAACGCAACTCTAAGCTGACGAAACGCCTCTTCCTGCTCCTCGCCCCAATCCCAAGCCTGGTCTTTACGCAGCAACTTGGTAAGGAGAGCTTTAATGTCAGCTTCTCGATTAATGAATCGAGAGTACCAGCCTACCATCCCGAGAAAGGATCTCAGCTGTTTGACATTACGAGGAGTAGGGTAATTAAGGACTGGAGCGACTCGTTCCTCGTCAGGCCTCAAGCCGTCCGCGTCCAATTTGTACCCAAGGAACGTTACGCTGGAACAACAGAACTCACACTTCTCTCGATTCACTTCGAGTCCAGCGTCATTCAACGTCCTTAGTACGTATTCGAGCCATTTTAGATGGTCCTCAAAAGTTTCGGTAATGACGATCAAGTCGTCTAAATAACCAAACACATGAGGTTCCACCTTAGGCCCGAAGATTGCATCAATAAGCCGTGCAAAGGTCATAGGAGCATTCATGAGGCCAAAAGGCATTCTCGTGAACTGCCACAGCCCCGACCCTGGTACAGCAAATGCAGTATAATGCCGGCTCGCCTCGGCCATTAATATTTGGAAGTACGCTTTCTTAAGATCAATTTTCGATATATACCTTGCATTATGCAGCTTATCCAATATGGTATCCATATTAGGAATTGCATAAGAATCACGTTTTGTGACTGCATTAAGGTCTCGAAAATCGATACAGAAGCGATAACTTCCTTCGTCCTTGCGGACGATGACCGGAGCAGCTGACCAATCACTCGCACTCGGTTCAATAATGCCCTTGTCAAACATCTTTTTGACCTCACTCTGGGCAAATTAGAGGACCTTGGGAGACATACGTCTTGGCTTATGACGGACCGGTCTTGCACCAGGTTCAACCTCTATGTGGTGCTCCTTTAACGTCGTAAAGCCGTGGACGCCTCCCGAGGGCAAGAGTAGGCTTTCAACTAACTCTTTGACTTGTTTCCGCTGGTCGTCCTGTATCTCAATTATACCAGCACATTCAGCGGAAATCCTCGAATCGATGTCATGAGATGTATCTCTGACGAAGTGTCTCCAATCACTCTCGCCAATACGCCAAATAGCTTCGCCTAATTTGACTTCCATATTCCAATGTTGTAGAAAATCCATACCGAGAATGATGGAATGCTCAATATTCTCTACAATTCTCAGTTGGATATTGCCATCAAGGCCTTCTACACAGAACAGAATGTCGATTAGGCCAAGGACTTTAAGTGCTGGTCCAGCCACACCTTTCACGATAACCTTGACAGGTCTCCATTTAAACTTGTACTGTTCGACAACATCTGATCGTACAAGAGAGACCATGGCGCGAGGATCGAAAAGTGCTTTAAAGTCCTTCCCACCGAGTCGTACCAAAAAGAATAGCCGGTTATCCGATTGGATTCCAGCAATTATTTGATCGGTTTGACTATCGTCGTTAGGAGTCGATGCCGTGTGCGTCATTTTAGACGTACTTGGTACGGCATCTGCCCCCCCCCCCCTGAACGGTACTTCTCGGCAACGAGTTTGTACGGTTCATGTTATGCACACCATCGACAACTACCTTCTCCACCAAGGGCTCGTTGTTGAGGACAATTTCCTTCTCCACCAAGGGCTTCTTGTCCTCATTACTAGGTGTGTCACAACGGGGCAACGATGAGCAACAACCAAGGTCGTTCACTCCGATGGTGCTAAGCGGCTGAGAAAACGATCTCTTTACGCTTTCTTCACCAATAATATCTCTGCTATCAGAGTATATTTGCCTTTGGAGTTCCTTAGACCAATCTTTAGCCTCACGCTTTTGTTGGTCTAATAAGGTTCCTTGTTCTGTTTTACCTTGCAAAGCTCGGGTGGGATTGACAGGTTGTGTTCTAAGAACTTTTCCATCTGTCGAATCCCCAGAACGTTTAGGATCCTTACACTCAGACTTACTTTCAACACCAATTTCGGTCTGAGAGGGAATTTGATCTCCGTTAAGGACTTTAGAGAAGTCAGCAAATGATTTGCTAGACTTCTTAAAGAGTTTAGAGGGTTCTCCAACCTTAAACTCTTGCCCTTGTAAACCATGCGGTTTACTTACTGCAGTGCAGGGCGCCCGGGGCAGCTCGGGTGCCCTGCGTTCAGGTTTCCCACGTTTTGGAGGAATCTGACGCAGTTAGGACATATTTGGAGTGTAACGCCACTAGTTCCACACAGCTGGCACTCCTTTGCTACCAATTCGGTAGAGCACTGCTCAGCGGAGTGCCCAATGTTTCCGCATCGGTAGCATGTTCGGCTCGGGCAATCCGACGACCTATGACCGACTTTTTGGCATGTGAAACACACGCCGACAAAGTTGGTGCTCAGGTTCGTTGGGTTTACTGCCGTCGCCTGTGGTTGCACATACCTCACCAGGTTTTGTGCCATTTGTGGGACAAAAATATTTTGCTGGGGCAGATGAGAATTCGTCAAAACACGTCTTTCTCTTTTTCCCGAGCTCTGTTTTTGTTCCCCGGGTGACTGTTGAGAAACAGGCACGTACGATACGGATTTCGAATTGAGGTCACTCACTCCATTATTCGATTTGCCGTATCGTTTCTGAAAACTATTAGCGACGTTGGAAGTACCGTACACAGCGGCTGCTTCGTATTCGCTTGAAGAAGAGTTTGGCGAGTTTTTCGCACTTTTCTTGCTCTTCTTCTTAATAGTTTTCTTCGACGACTGTTTATCCGCATGAGAAGACTCATCCTTACTCTTTTCGGTAACAGTCGCCACTTTGCCCGAAACTCGTGCTGCACCACTCTGTTTCGGAAAAGCTTCTGGTACGAGCTTCTCGCGCTTAACGTTGAAACTGGAAAATTTCGTGTCCCATGTTAAATGCTGCTCGTACTCTTTACCGTAGCTTGTCAAATCGGAGAAATTCCTGATTTGTCGTACTGGTATGTACCTACGGTAATCTGGCCTCATCTGCGAGTAGGCCATTTTCACCTGTTGTTCTAATGAGGGAGGGCATTTAAATTTATTTACGATCGCTCTGAAACAGTTCAAGAACGTCGTAGCCTTTTCTCCCTCATTTTGTGTTCTTGATCGAAGTTCCATGAGTAAATCTTCGTCATTTAATATACGGCCATACTCATTTAGGAACTCGATCTCAAAATCACGCCAATCTCGAAGAGATGGCTGAACTGTTCTATACCAGAACAGTGCTGATTTTGAGAACACATTGGGCAGGGCACTGAACATCCTGCGATCTGAGAACTCGTTGTCATTTCTGAAGTCGTGCAAACGGTTCAGAAACTCTTCCGCGTCCTTTTTGGTCTCACCATCAGAGGACATGTTCCAGATACGCAGCTCTCGTGCGCACCCTGTCCGATCGTGCGTTCGGTTATCGTCTTCACGATACCTTGGCCTGGCCTCGTAGGATTCTCTTTCCCGACGGTCATCTCTATTATCCGTCCGGGAACTCCTACGCCTGCTGGTAGAAGGATTCCTACTCTCTTGTCGGCCTTCATCCGCCCTACGAGAATCGGATCTCCTACGAGCAGGTTCGCGATCAGACTGATACCCATCGGACGAATCCGTCTGAGTACTCTGATCGCAAGTGGCCACCGCACGTTTCTCTACGTCTGTCCGACCTCTCTCTGTGACTTTGCTCCGAAATTTCCGGCTGTGCTCGGTCGTCGAGTTTACGGTTGGACTGACGTTTATGAGCACGTCTCTCCGTACAGCTGTCACCACGTTCATCGTCGCTTGAGGCTCTACTCACAGAACGATGGTATCGTGACTTTCTGTTTGGAGTCGTGTACTCACGCCTCTCTCTTCTATCTTGTCCTTCACAAGTCTTAGAAGAGGTCTCACGACGTCTCTGTTCAAATCTCGGTTTTTCGTAAGATTGAACACTGACGTCATTAGGAAGGTCATATCCATTCCTATCATCAACAAATTGACGTTCGGTTGTATTAGCCTCGGGTTGCCTGTTGTCGTATTGTCTAGAGGTGTATCCTCGTGACGTACGATGGTCGGCTTCCGTCTGCGAACCCAAGTCAAAATGTTGTGTTGGCACTTCACTCTCTCTAGTGCCAAGATGTCCGCTGTTTCTCTGCTCTTTAATTGGGAGGTAATGTGCGGGTGCATAAAAACCTCCGAGTTGAGCAGTCGTCACGGTCGTAACCGTCGACGTAGTGGTTGTGCACGAGGTTGCAGCCACCGAAACAGGAACATAAGGGATTGCAGTCGTGGTCATGTTTGCTCCCAGTACCTCACCAAACCGTTTAGGTATAGCACCTGTTGGTGCCAACCTCGGGCTTTGTGCAGTACTCAATGGCGAGTTTCTGGACAGACCACTTGATGACAGAGCTCCATCTTCTTCAGGGATAGGTGCTCTGTCACTAGCAACCCTTTCGCGATCCGACATTTCGGACTCGCAGGAAACTTCCGTTCCTGATGGGACCACATTCCCTTTCCCGGAACGAGGTTTCCTAATTTCCCACAGTTCCTGACATACTAGAGGTTTATGTGCAGGCTCTGCCCTTACATTCTCATCGTATTCAGGGAACCATGGTATTTCCAGATTAATGTCTACACAACTTATCCGGTGACGCAAAAGGCGTTCGCGGCACTCCGCCTCTTCGCCATTTGCGTTTAAACTCAGATGCTCCAATTGGGCATACACTGCCTCAATCGGAAGCTTCTTCGTTTCCCGACGAATATCCCTAGCTATGCGTGATTCACGCATAAGCTGGGCCATTTGGGCTTTATAGCTGCTGGCCATTATTTTTTTGACCAGCAGCAGCCGACGTGTTACGTCGGGAAAAGTACTCTCAACCGGGATTTCAGATGAAATCCCTAGTGTTTCAAATACTTCGGAAGTATCCAATTTTCAATTGGAAATTATTTTATTGGACTCACCACAATAAAATAATTAAAACTCCCATCAAGTAAAAAAAATAAAAAAATTAAATAAAAAAAAAAATTTGGTGTCGGCTTAATTACAATAAATTGTAAAAATGCACCGACTAGTGTACCAACAAAATTAATTCACTTAATTAAAATCCAAAAGATTTTCTTTAAAAGGAATTTATTTCGTCCTTAGAAGGACAAAATAATTAAATTTTGTTGGTTAAAGTTGTGGCAAATCACACACTTAACACTTGCACCAAATTAAAATTAATTATTTAACTTGCTCACAAGTCTAAATAATTAATGTTTATAATAGTGTCTTGTGATTCACACGCACCAAGACTCTATACAATTGCTTCTGCAAGCAAAAATAATTATTAACAAAGAGAAATCTTCAAATTATTTCAATATCGTCGGTAATTTAACCAGGAATGGTAAATTTAACGATTTCCCAAAATATCTCTCTCGCCAGTTATAATCCAAAAGATTCCTCACTGGCGAAAAGAATTAATTTTGTTATGGAAATTGAAATAATTAAAGTTTCAATCTATTAATAAATACAGAACAACAAATTATAAAGGAAGAAAAGACAAAGAAAAAATTAAATTATTTATCTCACTAACGAGCCTAAATAATTAATTTTAAAATAAATATAAAAATAAATACAGTGTCTTGTGATTCACACACACCAAGACACTATTTATTATTTTGCTTTTCCAAGCCCAAAACAACAAAAAAAAATTTCCTTTATAATTTACACTACACTAAGGGGGCTACCGACGGTGCTGCAGCGAAGGACAACTTTCTTCTGGTGCAGATGCCGGAGTCCCAAGCTAGAGCCCTTCAGGCTCTAGATTGCAGACCCTTCTACTCACTGGAGCGTATCACTTTCAAAGTACACGCGCCGGCGGTAGCGGAGTCTGATAAAGAGGCAGCAGTGCCGGGAAGCTCGAAATAATGACCTTCAAGGCGCTGCAAATCTCACAAATTAACTTGCATCACTGCAAAGACTCTTCTGCACTATTGCCTAAGGGTTTGGCAGAGATGCACACAGGCCTGTCACTGGTCCAAGAACCATGGACGGTGAGAGGAACAATCAAGGGTTTAAGGGGAAAGGGGCTTGTTTGTTACAGGGACATGGAAGCTGAGACGCCCAGAACGTGTATCATCACTAAGGGAGTAAATGTAACCCCGCTGATGGATTTCTGTACAAGAGACCTGACAGCGGTGAGGACGGAATCGGAAGGCATAGGAAACATAGTCATTGCCTCAGCGTACTTTCCATATGATGGAGAGGTAAATCCACCCACGGAAGTTAAAAGGTTAATTACCTTCTGTGAGAGTAAAAACTTACCGCTCCTAATAGGCTGTGACGCTAACTCACATCATATACTGTGGGGGAGCACAGACATCAATAGGAGAGGAGAGGAACTGGTAGAATATCTAGCCACAACCAAACTAGATATTCTAAACACTGGTACAACGCCAACATTCTGTAATAAACTTAGAGCAGAAGTATTTGACATCACGTTATGTGCTGGAGAAATTACAAATAGGATCAAGAGGTGGAGGGTATCTGATGAACCGACACTATCTGATCATGCCAAAATTGTTTTCGAGTTAGTGGGACCTGGTACAAATCCTAGAACATGGACCAGGAAACCGAAGAAGACAAATTGGATAACCTACAAGGAAGAAATAAGCAGCTCACTAGCAAATTTTCCAGAACATATAAGAAACTGGAAGGAGCTTGAAGAAGCTGCTGATAAACTAAATAAAGGAATTATCTCAGCTTTTGAGAACAACTGTAGACCCACATTGGTGGGTAAGCGAGATAAAACCTACTGGTGGAACGAGAACCTAGAGTGTCTCATGAAACAAGTAAGGAGAACCTATAAGCTGGCCCAAAAAAAGGTACAGCAGACGAGTGGAATCATTACGCAAGTAAAAGAGACAGCTATCGAGCAGCAATTAGGAAGGCACAAGCAGAATCATGGGCCAACTTTTGCAGCGACATAGAAAAAGGCTCACAGGCAGCCCGGTTGGACAAGATCTTGTCAAAAAATCCGGAAGCTATATTGGGAGCACTTAAACTGCCAAATGGGAAATACACCATGACAGACGAAGAAACGTTGTACCGCCTGATCGAATCCTTCTACCCGGATTTCTCGAAAGAAGGGGAAGGGGCGATGGAAGTTCATGAGTCAAACGACTACGGAACGGGAAACCAGCATGCGGTGATCCAAACCGGATCATGCAGTGTGCTGGGGACCGAAATTGCCTCAGAGGACAAAGTCAGGTGGGCCATCGGATCTTTTGGGCCATATAAGTATAAGGCCGTATAAGTCACCAGGACTGGATGGTATTTACCCCGCACTATTACAAAGGGCGGGGAAGTGCATTATTCGTCCAATGACCAGACTTATTAGGGCAAGTCTGGAATTATGCCATATTCCAGAAAGTTGGAAGGGAACGAGAGTGACGTTCATTCCGAAAGCAGGTAAGGGGAGCTATACTTCTCCTAAAGACTTCCGACCTATAAGTCTTACATCGTTTATGCTGAAGACAATGGAAAGGCTCATAGATAGACATATTAAAGATAAACCTTTAAAAGAACGACCACTTCATAGGGATCAGTATGCGTACAGAGCAGGACACTCTACTGAGACTGCTCTGTGCAAAATAGTGAACCTGATTGAAGAACAAATTGAAAACGGAGGCTTCGCTCTAGTGGTCTTTTTAGACATAGAAGGAGCTTTCAACCATACCTCCATAAGAGTAATCAAGGAGGCAATGAGAAGACATGGAATAGCTCAGCCAGTTACTGACTGGGTCGAACTCATGTTATCAAACAGAAAGCTGGTAATGACCAAGGGTAACACCAAGGTAACTGGCTGGGTGAACACGGGATGCCCACAGGGGGGGGGGGTTATTTCCCCATCCCTCTGGAATCTTGTAATGAACACACTATTATGCCTACTAACCAACACGGGATGTGAGGTTGTAGGATATGCAGATGATCTAGCAATAATAGTTAGAGGACCATTTTTAGAAACACTATTTGACATCATGCAAAATGCCTTGAATAAGGTATATAAGTGGTGCCAAGGAGGTGGACTATCGGTTAACCCGGAAAAAATGGAAGTTATGGTGTTTACACGTAAATATAAGTGGAAAACAAGCATAAAACACCTCGAATATGGAGGAAAACGGCTAGAAATAAAAGAAAAAGCTAAATATCTAGGTGTCATTCTTGACAGTAAGTTAAACTGGAAAGAGCACCTTGAGAATCAGTGTAATAAAGTTATAAGAGTACTATGGCAAACACGTAGAGCTCTGCACTTGAACTGGGGTCTTAAACCAGAAACCATGATGTGGATTTACACAGCAATTCTGAAACCAAAACTCACGTATTCGGGTACGAGGATTGGTCCTGCGCTGCATCACCAATTCTCTAAGAACCACGCCAGTACAAGCTATGGGGGTCATAACGAATATTGAGCCCTTTCAGCTCACTCTTAAGTCAGAAGCCATAAAAGGATACTTAAGAGTTAGAAATCTCTTAGATCGACGGGCGGACAGGGGACTCCTAAGTACGCTCCCGCGAAATCTAAGAGAGAACTTATACGAGGGAACTGATAGATGCAGCACTGAGTTCCTATTCGATAAGAGATACAGAGTCAGTCTGCCTAGCAAAGATGACTGGAGTCAAGGACGTGTTAGGGTGCCGGAGGGCAAAGAACTCTGGTATACTGATGGGTCCAAGAATATCCAGGGAGTCGGAGCAGGGGTATACTGCAGAAAAAATGGGAAGGGTAGGATATATTCCTTAAAGGAATACAATACCATTTCCCAAGCGGAAACATTTGCAATCCTACAATGTGCTAAAGCGGCACAGGAGAATTGCAAAGACGAAGAGATATACATTTACTCGGACAGCAGAACTGTGTTACAGAGTCTGAATGGTCACACCACTAAGTCCAGACTAATTTGGGAATGTCATAAGACACTAAATAGACTGGCAGAGTTGAATAAGCGACTAACGCTAACATGGATACCAAGTCATGTAGGTATACGTGGTAACGAGATAGCCGATGACCTAGCAAAGATAGGTACAAATGGAAAACATGCGGAACCAAGCATGATGGTGAAGATGCCACATAGCCACCTCATAGAATTATTAAAGGAATGGCTGGTGAAGGAACACCAAAGGGCTTGGGTAAAAACTGCAGGATGCAGACAAGCTAAAGCCGCACTCGGAAACGCAATAAGCGGACACTGGGAAGAAGGGCTTAGGAAACTTAGCAGAAAGACAGCTCGCAAGCTAATGGACATACTTACTGGACATGGAGATTTGCGATACCATAGGTATAAAATGGGACTGGAAACAGATCCATTATGCCGAATGTGCAAGGAGGCAAACGAAACACCTCTACACATCTTATGTGAATGCCCCAGAATCATGACAAGAAGATGGCGCCTCACAGGTGAATTTCTAATTAATTCAGGAGATATCCCCAGTTGGGATGTCCAGAGAATACTTGCTGTTTGGCAGGGTCTCTGGGCGGTGCCCGATTGAAAAAACCAAGGACCCATAAGAAGGCTCACCCAGGTGTGGCAATATTGCTATACACTTCGGGGGGCTAAAGATGGGAAATGGAAAACAGGGCGCAAAGGAAATACCCAAGTGCCTGGCATAACCTAGTCAAATAGGAGGGTGCCAACTGAGTAACTTAATAATAATAATACACTACACTACAAACACAAATTTAATTAAATTATTTCAACAATAGGGGTATTTACGAAATGTTGTAAATCCCGTATGGTTTGCAACAAAAATAATTATTTCACTAATTGTCGTCCCAAACGACAATTTTTCAGCGAAATATATTTATTTTATCCTAAAAAGGACTAAATAAATAATTTATGTTGCTACCAAGTTGAAATAATTTATATTTCCTTTTTTTTTAAATAAATTGAACGAAAAGGAAATGAAAATTTAATTATTCAACTTGCCAACAAGTCTAAACAATTAAATTTATACACCGAATTAATTTACTCAAACACACCAAAAAAAAAATTATAACCAATTATTTAACTAACAAACAAGTCTAAATAATTGGCAAAAATGTGTGGAGATATAATTTAAACACACAAAAAGAGAAAAGAAAGTTTTTAACATATATTAAAATTTGACAGCAAATAACGAATACGAAATATTAGGTTAAATGCCGATCATTAAAATACATGCAAAAAAAAATTCAATTATTTAACTCACTCTCGAGTCTAAAGAATTATATTTTACAACTCTCGTATCTTTGCGGAACAATCACACAAAGATACTTAACATTAATTGTTTAACTTGCAACAAGTCTAAACAATTAACACGAGTTATAAAAAAAAATTTTCTCACACTCAAAAATTTACAAAAATATGTTATAAATATCGTGAACAGTAATACTTAATAAATACAAAATATTAAATCAAGTAATTACTGTCAGACAATTGTAATACAACAATAATTTTAATTATTTTACTCACACACGAGTTTAAATAATTAATATTACAACTATTGTAACTTTGCGGCAGATTCACACAAAGTTACTTACTGTTAATTATTTAAAATCGTTCAAAGAGTAAGTGTGAATTTTTTCAGAATTTTTTGAGAGGTTTTTAGATTTTTGAATTTGGCAATTTTTCGAAAAATTAAAAAAAGTCTTTAAACTATTTTGAAAAAATTTAGGCGTATTTTCTGAGTGATTCTAAACACTTTTTATTCTATACAATTTTTTTCTAAGATTGACTGTTCGTAAGAAAAAAAATAATGAAAATTTACACTAACATTGACCCATTTTGGACGCCATTTTGAATTTGTTATGTCAAAGTTAATTATTATAAGTCCATAACTTTTAAGTTCTAGGTATAATTGCACGATTTTGAAAGGTTCCATGTGAAATGAACTGGTGGTTCGAGGTGAAAATCGAGTTTGAAAGAAAAATGTATTATAAAAATCATGTTTTTTTTATTTAAATTCAAAAATTTAATGGTTTTTTGAAATTTTTCGAAATTTTTAACTACGCCAATCGAAAGAGCATACCCCAAAATAGTCAAGTATAAATTTTCAGACATTTTTATCATTTTTACGTTAATTGGCACTACCTCAAACTTAGACTACTCAAGAACTGCAATTCAGGCGTTAAAGGGTTAACTTGCAAACAAGTCTAAATAATTAACAATAGTTGTAAAATATATTTAATATACACAAAAATTTATACATATATTACATAAATAAATAATAATAAATAATAAACACAATTATTAAATTATAATTACTATATAATATATGTCAGGGAGGGGAGAAAGCAGCAAAATTTTCGCTCTCGAACTCAAAAAAAAACCAATTAGAATTTCGCCGCGTCCCGTATAAAAAGAAAACAAATATTATAATTTTAAAATTTTCTTTAAAAGGGAGGAGGGGTGGGACAGCTACCTCTCCCGAAAGAATCTATTTTAAACACTCTCACACCAATAATAAAATAGATTGAACAGGGGAACGAATTTATTTTATTAGATTGGAATAAAATAATTCGCCGCAGTGGTTTCTCCCGGCGAAACCAACTGCAAAGACTTAATACGCGAAAGGGCTAGGCGATCGCGCTATCTCTCTCTCACACACACACCGTATAGCCCGCCTAGCACCTAACTCCGATTCCCCGCGACTAGGGATTCTCTCTCTCACTCCCACTCGCGGGCGCAATCGGAGAGAGCCGATGATGATCGGCTCTCGCGAAGTCTTTCCCGTGCGCTGTTCGGGGGGGATTCTCGCTGCCCGCGATCCGCGGCGCAAGCTACTCTCTCCCTACTTTGCCGCTCCCATACAAGCTAGGCAAAGTTCTCCCGTCAAGCTTACGATCGGGAGAGACCGATCTCGGTGAGATCGGGCGCTTCCGGCTAAACACGGTCGCGCGCGAACTCTCTCCCGATATACCGGTGTATACCTCTCCTCGGATATCCGAGCAAGAGGGGGAATACTCCGGTATAGAGACGCGTCTCACACGCCGTCTCTCGTGCTCTCTCTCTCTCCCTCTCTCTCACTCTAACTCGTATAACTCTCTCTCTCTCTCTCTCTCTCTCTTTACCCGCTCCGTTTCGCCGCGACACTGCTCGCGCGCGAAAAGATGGCCGACAACTTTCTTTAATTTAAATTAAATATCGGTGAGGACGAAACCGAACGTCCTGTCACGGTCGCCATTTGTGACGTGGTATTCGCGTACCCGATTAAAATTAATTAATTTACGTAATTAAATTAACCGTTGGGCCGCGTTGCCCAATACCGCGCACACAATTAATTATTTTGTTATCGCGAACTGCGGGCCGTCGCCAGGAACACGAGTTCGCTGGGACGATCGGTGTATAGGATTCGGGCAATCCTCCTTGCCTCGACACGAAATAAAAATTAAAGGATGTCGGCGGGAGCGGGGAGAATAAACTAAACACACTCAGTTAAAATAAAAATAAAAATAAAAGAACATTTATTTTAATATTAATTAACATTGGCCATCCAGGCCGTATGCCGCGACAAAGGTTGTTTCGCGCGGGCGGAAATATCGGGAGCCAACCGGATCGAGATCCTCGCCTGCGGTTGACTCTTCCGATCTCCGCTATTCGGGTACCAGCGTACCCGAATACACTCCCGATGTACACACTCTCATACACTCGGGGGGAAGGGGGGAACGCACGGTAATAAACACAAACTTACCGGAGTGCGCCCCGTGGATGGCCCAGCCGATCCGTGTCCCTTTGTCCTCCTGGGCAACGGAGGACGACGTCGGCTGCGGTGGTGGAAGGCGGCCCTGTGCCGCGGCGAGTGCCTCGCAAACCGCGTCCGCACTCACTCAACACTTCCCGTCCTTAACACACACACCAGGTCACTCGCGGTACACCTCGCGAGGACGATCCGGGTAGTCGACGGCTTTGCGCCTCACGCGCCTTTGTTTAGCCGGAAAACTCTAACACTCGACACCGGATAGTTTTGTCCGCCTCGAGCGGCGGATCGGGACATACTGATTAGGCAATCGCCTAATTTTCGAAAAAAGGATGAGAGTGGGAAACACACACACTCTCGCGCTCTCATCCCTACGTACTATTGCGCGCGTAATTGTACACTTGTAGAAAAATAAACAAGTGTCGTCGGTTGGCCTTGACATACCAAAGGCTCCGACGACTTACAATTCGACAATTTAAATACTCTATTCGTCGTGAATAGATTGTGTGACGATTTCCGTCACAACGTATAAATCGTTTTTATGCGATTTAATCATGCGACTAACAGAAATGCGAATCAAAGAATATGAAAATCAAATTAAAGCTGAGTATAAGTCAAAAGAAAGATATGATAAAAAACAAAAACGTTTGACGCGAAAGTGGGTAATTATCCATATATATTAAATAAACCGCGATCATCCAATCAAATCTGATTCTTGTAATAAAAAGCCCTTAAAAATGATTGAAATAATAGATCGCAGCAATGTCATTTTAGAATTGCCCAATGGTAAATAAATTCGAAAACATATTAATAAATTAAAACCCGCCCCATACGCGAAACCCTTATAGAATAAATCTATTTTTCTGTTTGCTACTCTTCTTACAATATAAAGACTTACCTCACATACACTTTTACTCTTGCCTTTACTTCTACTGACAGTTACTGCAACGACTGAACCCTATGATATAGATCAATTAGACTCTATATCTGGTATATATTATAAAGGAATAGGAAATTTAAGAGTAAAGAAAGCAAGTGGACGAAACGCTTATAATTTTTATTAGCGAGGATCTGTTGTAGGAAATTCCACTAAATATAGTGGACAAAGAGCAGATTTTGCATCGTTTAATTTAAGTTTGATCGAATCGCAAAAACGACTGTAAATGCTTTCAAAAGTAGAGAAAGCAGATTGGTAAATAGCAATTTATATAGATGCTGAGAAATTCCTAAGTAACCATTCTAGCTTCAAAATTGATGACCGAGTCTACTTATATTGTAAAAACAGAGGCCTGCGATGGCTCGGTCGGTAGGGCGTCGGGCTCGTAATCTGAAGGTCCCAGGTTCGATTCCCGGCCCCGGCCGATTGATACAAGCACCACTGGCGAATATATTTTCAACAAGTGCTTTCTTCACCAAGACATCGTATGACCTCCATCGCTGATTAGCACCGGTTTGGGAGCATAAAAAGAGCGACGTTAAAATAATAATAAAAAAAAAAATATTGTAATAACGCTATCTTCACCTTGAAATGTGACATGTCGTTAAACGAAGAATTGATGAACATCAAAAATAACATTCTGCAAGAATTACAAAAAGAAATAAATACCGTATTCTCAGACCAAAAATACACACCGATGAATGATAAAGGGACACCGTATACCATCAGAAGAAAACGATTAACGCCATTTGGAATAATAGGAAGTATTAGCAAAAGCCTTTTCGGAGAGACCACCATGGATGAGATAAATGTAATTAGTAACAATATAGACCAGATTTATGAAGACCAGAAAGAGATAACACCGACACACAAAAAAAGCGGTCTGACATCGGAACCAGACCACCATACCTGTATGTTCTTGACATAGTTCATATAAAATATTTAAAATACCGGAAGTTTTATCGTCATTATTAGGTCACATATGCATGTATTTTGACGTGGTATTTTGGTTACTTGTTATCTTTCTTGTAGTTTTAAGACTCAAGTCTCTTATAATCGAAGTCTCTTATAACCAATGCACTATAAAATGTCCGCTTAGGAAGAAATGGGTTAATGAAACAATTTGTGAAGGCTGTAGATAAGGAAGGACAATGTTTTCAATACTTGACAAATCAATTTCCTCAATTCACTGAAGCTAATTTGAAAGAAGGGATATTCAATGGACCTCAGATTAGAAAACTATTTTACAATGAACATTTCATAAATACAATGGATGATTTAAAAAACACTGCATGGCTTAGTTTTCGAAATGTTGTTCGAAACTTTTTGGGAAATCAGAAAAGTGCTGACTATGAAGCAATCGTAGCAAATATGGTAAGTAACTTTCAGCTTTGGGATATTTGATGAATATTAAACTCCATTTCTTAGATTTTCATGTGAGCTATTTTTCAGAGTATTTAGGCGATTACAGCGAAGAGCAAGGTGAGTGTTTCCATCAAGATCTGAAAGAAGTCGAACAACATTGACAAGGAAAATGGGACGTAAATATGACGGCAGATTACTGTTGACCACTGAAATTCGGAAAGGATTAGGAATTCACTACATAGATCCTTTGAAAACAAAAGAGAACGTTACAAGCGAAAGAAGGATTAAGCCGTTTTCTCAACTGCATTATCCAGCGCTTTGATTAAAAGAGACTTGAGTCTTAAAACTACAAGAAAGATAAAAAGTAACCAAAATACCATGTTAAAATACATGCATTGAGCCGCGGTGGCTCATGGGTAGAGCTCCCGACTCTCACACCGAGGGTCGTGAGTTCGATCCCAGACGTGTACCTCTGAAAATTTTTTCATGTGCATTTTTCGAACACCGCGACTCAGTGGCTCGGCGTGTCACTATAATGTGACGCCAGTTCAGGTGCGCGTGCGTTTCGTGCACTTGTCAGTGCATGAGAGGCACGGGCATCTGAACTATAGGGAACGTTAGGGACGCGAAGATGTAAAGAGGATTGCGGTGGTTCCATCGGGAGAACAGGAAACTGTAATTATTAGACAAATTACAGTGACCGATGATATCTTCCGATGGACACAAGCACCACTGTTTCAACTACATGTGCTTTGTTTACAGATACACCGTTCACCTCCGTCGCTGATTAGCCCTGGCAGCATAAATAGAGCGACGTTAAATAACATAAAAAAAAAATACATGCATATGTGACCAAATAATGACGGAAAAACTGTTCCGGTATTTTTAATATTTTATATAAACTATGGCAAAACTGTGGGCGATGAGGTCAAACCGACCCCGGATTCGAATTCAGCGACCCGAAGAACATACAGGTATGGTAGTCTGGTTCCGATGTCAGACAGCTTTTTTTGTGTGCCGGTGTAATTAATTTACGTAACAAAAAGACACATAATTAATACTTCATTAGACCATTTATGTAAAATTACCTATTATCGTTCAAAAACTTTGCAAACCCTGGTAAACATTATTAAAAATAGGATGGATGGATTAGGTACAAAAGAAGAGCACATGAACTATATACTAGAATTTATAAACTATACAAGGAAAACTGAAGCCATTTTCGATAACTTAATCAACAGCAATAAAGAATTTCTAGAAATTCTCCAGTTTTTAAGGGGAAAGGAAATGCAATCCAAGATTATTGAAGACCAACCCCAATAGACATATGATTGCAAATTGACAGCAACTTTGCAAAAAAAATTTGTACCTGTTTATCCAAATTTGCTTCAAATCATTTATATGAAAATAGTGACAGCAAATTTATATAAAATTAAAGTTAATTGTTGCATAAAATTATTACTTTTTAAATAGCAAGTATTGCTATAAATGTGCTTTTATTTTGTTGAAATAATATTTTAAGTAAATATAATAGAATACTTATATTATTTTTGTGCAACGAGATCGCACGTCGCATCGCCACAACTAATAAATGTGTTAGACTCTTAAAATTGCAAAAAAAGTAACAAAACTTGAAATACTTCACAAAAACACAGATTTTCTTGAATAAAAAATACATTGAAATTATTATTTTCATGATTGCAAAATAGCAACAAATTATCATCAAATCTTGTTGCAATATACTGCACTATGTAAGCATTTACTGATTTAATTTTGCTACCAATTTGCTGAAAAAGAATTTCTCAGATTATGATATATTTCTTAGCAAATATATACCAAAATTATATCAACTCGTGCAGCAGAGTTAAATAACAAATTAATCTAAATCTGCGTCCTTATTTGTTAGTAAATTTATAGCAATTATTTGTTGCAACTTTTTTTAACAATTTTACATAAAATTTAGGTACACGTCACTATTATGTAATGTCTTATTAGCAAGCTTAACACAAGTTGTTTTCAAAAATTGTGTAGCAAGTTTTAACGAAGTTTTGTCTGTGCAACTCTGTCTATTGGGGAATTTGATTAAGCAAATAGTAGACGACGTACATCGAGAGATGAATAGTTTAAAACTACCCATTCCCTAACAACATTTACAAGCAGAAGAAATTTCCAACATAGCTGAGATTAACACAATTTCTCAAAATGGACAAGTACTAGCCACCTTACATCTGTCATTAGTAGATCAAAATTCATCCAATTTATATAAAATACACTCTTTAGCTGTACCTTACGAAATAGACAATAAAACTATAAGATTTGCCTACGTTAAAACAAGTCACTCCTACATTATAGTGAGTGAGGACCATAAAAAATATTTAAAAACGAGCTATATGACATACTCAATGAATGTCGGCACCTCTTTTATGGACTTATTTGTTACCTTAAAGAACCTCTCAAGGAAGCGTTGATTAAAAACGATTGTGAATTATCTATGTTAATGAAACCGAAAATTAAAAAATTATAAATTTGTGAAATAATATACTATTATAAACTCGAAACCTAATGGAACTATATATAAGAAGACGAAGCATGGCTATTCTTCGCAGTCAAACAGGAAATGCTAAGAAATTACTTTAAAAGTAAGGTAGTGTTGGCCAATTATTGATTTTTAATTTTTGTTAACCAAAAATCGATTTTCAATAAATTTGATAATTTTGATAAGTAGGTTTTTTTCACTTTAATAGAATTTAATTTAATTTTATTGTATATATCGATACATATTTATTTAAGAGTATTATCTATATATGTATTGTATATGGGTGGTTCTCTGTGACATCGAAGATAAAAAAAATAAATATTGCTATAACTGTGGGAATATGTTTTAGAGGTATCCAGTAGTTGTCCTGAATTTTTTCAGATTTTTTCTGGGCCATTATTTTAAGTTGCAGAGAGTCAAAGTTGACATTTTAGCACTTTTTTGCATTATATGCCCATTTTCATGAATTTTTAGCTCCCAGGGGATGCATTTTTCACTAAAAACATAACTATAACTTTTTTGTGAAATTTTCCGAACTTTTCATTAAAAATACTTTTAAAGACATCAATGTATGCTGTCACACTCTTGTAAGCCATTTAAACCTTAAATAGTGAAAATCAGCAATTCTGCTCCGGACTCTGGTAACCTAATACTGTCTAAAAGATGTCTTTTTATAGTCAGAAACTGCCTAAAAATTTCCAGAGTGGGTCTAAATCATTAAGATCACTTATGGTCAAAATATCCGGGAAAAGTGCCCGAAATATTAATAGAAATGTATATTTGTTGCCTTATAACGATGAATCTAGTAGCATGATCATTGCAAAAAAATTTATGCACTTACCTTGGAATGGTAGAAAAGTATCTCCACTTGTTTCAGTATCCATCTAATCCCCTGTAACCTGCTAAAAATACAAATATTATTATAAAATTATAAAAAATTATTTTTTAAACATTTATAATGCTAGATTTTTAGTTTTACATCCCTTACAAGAATTATAATACTAATCTGAAGGATTATGTAAAGGTAAGCTACATACTCTTATGCGTATGAAGCTATACCTTATAACGAGCGCGAGTGACGATCGGAAAAGCTCGTAGGTGATCGGGAAAGCCCGCGCGTAAGCCGCGTAAGGACTAATAATGGTCCGACGCGCAAGCTGACTGAGGAGAGTATATGGAGAGTTTATGCGAGTCATCATAGATAGACACGTCGCCGGTAACGCCTTCCTTGCTAATTCGTGGCAAGAGTACAAGAATCGTTATCGCGGATTCTTGCTCGGGTTCTGGGTTTCGTGCCGTAAAGAACGAGTGATTTTGTGGAGTGAGTGTGCTGGTGTCGAGCGCACAGCTCCAGAGACTCCCAGGAACCTGCGAGGACGGCGAAGTTGCCGCGCGCGAGAGTCCGACGGAGAGTAGGGAAACAGGCGAGGCCAAGCGCATCGACGGGGAGATAAGGTACGTGGTACACCACTCGCCAGCCGCCGAAGCCGTAAAGACTCTCTCTTTACGGCTATAACTTTAAGTTAGGAATCGGCGGATCTCGCCCGCGCGCGACGGCGAGGAAGCTAACGGGCGACCGCGTACGCGTGCTAGAAAGAGAGACACCTCGTCGCGAGACCTCACGCGGCCTATATACGGCTTTTGTTAAATCTTTGTTCTTTGTTAAACTTTGTTTCTATTTCTTTAACTTGAATAAAATTCATATGTAATCAATATCCGAGTATGAGTTTGATTATTGATTACCGGCGTATGTTATACCCGTTATCCCGAATACCGCCCTCTCCGTTTCAGGAGCGACCGAGGTAAACTTACCGCGAATTTATCCCTTTTATTCGCGGTCCTTTTCAGCTCACGACGTTTTAGCTGTACAAAGACGCGAGATCGGCAAGTGATCTCGCGGTTGTTAACGGACATCGCAACGGTAGGTCGTGCGCGGGGATCACTGATTTGAATCCGCCGCGCACTCTCGGAGCACCGCCTAGGGAGTATAACTAGGCAGTGCCGTAGCAACCGATCCCTTTACCCCTACCGACGCGAAAGATTGTACCCCGTTACAATTACTATAAATATATAAACATCATTATTACAATAACTGAATATACGTATTTAATACAAAAGATATATAAATAAATCGGATATATAATTATAATTAATAATATGATAACGTGACAGTGACAAGTTTGTGAAATCTAAACAATGTATTGCTGAATAATAATAATAATAATGTTGATACTTTTATAGTAATCCTTCAGATTAGTATTATAATTCTTGTAAGGGATGTAAAACTAAAAATCCAGCATTATAAATGTTTAAAAAATAATTTTTTATAATTTTATAATAATATTTGTATTTTTAGCAGCTTACAGGGGATTAGATGGATACTGAAACAAGTGAAGATTCTTCCACTCCAAGGTAAGTGCACAAATTTTTTTGCAATGATCATGCTAATAGATTCATCGTTATAAGGCAACAAATATACATTTCTATTAATATTTCGGGCACTTTTCCCGGATATTTTGACCATAAGTGATCTTAATGATTTAGACCCACTCTGGAAATTTTTAGGCAGTTTCTGACTATAAAAAGACATCTTTTAGACAGTATTAGGTTACCAGAGTCCGGAGCAGAAATGCTGCTTTTCACTATTTAAGGTTTAAATGGCTTACAAGAGTGTGACAGCATACATTTATGTCTTTCAAAGTATTTTTAATGAAAAGTTCTGAAAATTTTACAAAAAAAGTCATACTTATGTTTTTAGTGAAAAATGCATCCCCTGGGAGCTAAAAATTCATGAAAATGGGCATATAATGCAAAAAAGTGCTAAAATGTCAACTTTGACTCTCTGTAACTTAAAATAATGGCCCAGAAAAAATCTGAAAAAATTCAGGAGAACTACTGAATATCTCTAATACATATTCCCACAGTTATAGCAATATTTATTTTTTTCATCTTCGATGTCACAGAGAACCACCCATATACAATAGAAATTATTAAATACATATTTAAATGTTGCGCGAAAAAGGCTACTGTTTCTTATAGAAATAACTAAAACTTTGGCTACATGCCTGCTTTAGGGTGTTATGGAATTGTCACCTCCAGACTTGTACCCACTACTATAAAAATATTACAAGAAGGCAAATAGTTAATAAACCATTCGCATTCCTTTCGCTCTTTTTTTTATATTTATTCAATTAATAAATCGACGCCTAAGTGGAACAAAGACCTATCTCGGCAGTTGCTTCGATAAGACCCTATCTCGGCGGCGGCTTGAAGAAAGCCCTATCTCGGCCGCCGCTTCGATAAGACCCTATCTCGGCGGCAGCTTGAAGAAAGCACTATCTCGGCCGCCGCTTCGAGAAGACCCTATCTCGGCGGTGGCTTGAAGAAAGACCTTTCTCAAATCAGATTTTTTGTTCTCAAATTTTGTAGTGGCAGTACTGCGCGATTTTAAATTATGGTTTTAAGGCTTCAAATGTTAGTAAAAAATTCTGAAAAAAATCATTATTTGTTTTTTAATGTTGTCCATGCTTCTGACCTCGTAATTAATAGAGCAGGGTTTGCAGGGGCAAAAAGCCCTGCTTCTGTACAAACGCTTCTTACAAACCATTGAAGCCATCCGATAATTTTTCTACAGCTTCGTAATCTATTAAAAAATTAAATTATTACAATTAATAATTCAGTAAAAAAAATTTAAGTAAAAATAAATAATTTATTAGTGTAATGGAGCTTTATTGATCGCCACGAACAAATTGGTACATATCTTGATATGCCGACGTTTCGGATGTATTGAAAACATCCCTTTTCAAGGCTATAATATTTACAATTTTTTCTAAATTAATTGTAAACCAAATTATGGATAATAACACAAATAATAAAACTCACCATAAACATAATCTACACAATCATATTTGTGGCAAAATCATCGAATAAAATATTTTACATCAACAAATATAGACAGAATTATTTTAATGATAAGAATAGTAACTTAAAGGAGAAATGGGTGGTTAATATATCCGACAAAATTATTCCTAAGTATGTTATGGAGACATTACGGTTTGGAGAAAAATTTAATTTCACGTCGCAATTGGATAAAAAGAGTATCTTTGAATTATTAAAAAATATTGAATATTATTTACATATTAATAAAGATGACAATAACCCCAATAATAAAAAATTAATTGAATATAATGAAAACATTAAGAAAGAACTTTTACAATATATTAATGGATTTATTAAAAATAAAAAACACATAGATATTTCTGATAAAAAAATTTTATATAATTACAATAACACATTAAAATTCATTAAAAAAAATAAAGACGTAATGTTTACCAGAGCAGATAAAGGTTCCGTTTGTGTAATTATGAATAAATCCAATTATGTAGAGAAGATGGAAAGTTCCCTATATGATGGTGAATTTTATATAGAAATTAAAAAATCTCCTCTTCGACAAGTACAATCAAAAACAAAAAATCTTATTAAAGATTGGGGAGATAAAGGAATGTTTGATAATGAAGAATGTTTTAACAATGTTACTTTAAATTTAGAAAATACTAACATTCCAAGAGCATATGGCTTAACAAAGATTCACAAAATAGATTATCCTATTCGCATCATAGTGTCAGCGATTAACAGTCCCACCTACACTTTAGATAAAGCCTTAAGTAAATTGTTTAATAAATACTTTCCTAAACTAAAGTCTAATATAAAAAATAGTTTTGAATTAAAAAAACTTTTAGAAAAATTAATCATTCCTAATAATTTCAAACTAGTTTCTTTTGACGTAGTCGCACTTTTCTCTAATCTCCCTAAAGATTTAATAATTGATGCTCTTTCTAAAAAATGGATATTTTTACGAAGTCCCTTTCCTCTCACAAAATCAGAATTTTTAGAAGGTATTAAACAACTTTTGGATTCTACATATTTACAATTTAATAATAAATTTTTTAAACAACGTATAGGTGCACCCATGGGTTTTTGCACAAGCCCATGTTTTGCAGACATAGTCCTCGAAATGATTGAAATAGAATGATTAAAGGGTTTTAACAAAGATATTTTGCTCTATAAGAGATATGTAGATGACATTTTCTTAATTGTTGATAGTGGAAAAATAGATTTCATCTTAAATAAATTTAATAATTTTTGTCATTCTTTGAAATTCACCATGGAAGTGGAGGTTGGGAGAAGATTGCCTTTTCTTGACATATAAATACATAGGCTTGATAATAAAAAACCTTTAACAAATTGGTATCGAAAAAATACAGCATCCGGGCGATATTTAAACTATTTGTCACACCACCCACAACACCAGAAAATAGCTATGGTATATAATTTAGTAGATAAGGCGATCTTATTGTCGGACTCTTCCTTTCATGATAGAAATAAAAAAATAATAGAAGAATTTTTAACCAATAATAATTATCCTATTGCTTTTATACATAAATTTATAAAAAAACGAATTTCTTATATTAATAGTAATAACAAAAATATTGATTTGAATATTAATATTAATAAAACAAGAGACCTTCTACGTAGACCAAAGGTTGTTTTGCCATATATTAAAGACTTAACGCCAATAATAAATCAAAATTTAAAAAAACATAATTTTTTATCTATAAACTGCACAATTAACAAATTTAATAATATTATCAAGTTAGGTAAAGATAGAATACTAAAAGAAGACAACTGTAACATTATTTATAATATTCCCTGTAAAGATTGTTCTGCCCAGTATATAGGTACAAGCAAAAGAAAATAAAAAATCGAATTGGTGAACATAAAAATGACCTGAAAAATAAAAATGAAAGATCAGCCATAGCTATGCATGTACTTAATACTGGACATTCTATTAACTTTGATAAAACTGCCATTTTAGATATTGAAAACAATTATAAAAAACGATTATTCTCTGAAATGATTAATATTTTTTCACATAAACATACATTGAACCGTATAGAGGACATTTATAATTTAAAAAATATATACAAAGTTACTCTAAACATTATTACTAACCATGATATATAGTTATACTTTTGCAGAAGTTATATATATATAGACCCGGTATTATATGGTTTCTCCCACCTCGTTTTCTTCATATACTAATATACGAATATACGTATATATGATACTATGTATTGGTTTAGGTTAGGTGCGAAGAGGTGTATAATATCGATCTAATTATTGCCTTGGACACCCTCTGGGGTGCTCCTAAGGCACATTTTTGCTAAATGTAATTAAGTGTGAGTTTTTATTAAGGTTCTTGCAATTTTAAATTTGGAATTTCATTAATTTATTGACAATATAATTTTAAAATAAGTTAATATTTTCTGTTTTTAGAGGTTTTGTTGGTTGATTATAGTGTATTGTTGATGTAAAATATTTTATTCGATGATTTTGCCACAAATATGATTGTGTAGATTATGTTTATGGTGAGTTTTATTATTTGTGTTATTATCCATAATTTGGTTTACAATTAATTTAGAAAAAATTGTAAATATTATAGCCTTGAAAAGGGATGTTTTCAATACATCCGAAACGTCGGCATATCAAGATATGTACCAATTTGTTCGTGGCGATCAATAAAGCTCCATTACACTAATAAACAACTTTGGACGAACAATAGTTTTCTTCTTTTTTACCTTAAAAAAAAATAAATAATATTTACCTATTTTTCCATGCTTAGCTATGGAATTGGTATGAATTTTTTAAATTTCTAATTAGTTTGTAATTATTCGTATATCCACTGTGCTTTATATAATCCTATCGAATAGTTCGAACCTTTTTCAAGTGACAGATATCCGGTGCAGTCGAGGTCTGTAATGCAACGAATAAGTTTATTGCGCGCTCTGCCGGACTGCCGCTCTCCGAGCAGTCTGAGCTCTCTTGGGTGTGTTCCTATTTCGCCAATGCCAGCAGCAGTCAGCTGACCGTCTTAAAATGCCGCGTCGCCCGGTTTTTTCTTTTATCGCTCGCTCACTACCTTTTCACACGTAAGAAGTAGAATCTAATTATTAATTTCGGATTAGAAACTGATTATGGATTTACGTAATAATTTTTCTCGTACTTCAATAATGAATAAATTCAATTAATTTAGCTCGTCTTTTAACTTGATAAATATTAATATTTTTTTAATAAATAAACGTCATAATTTTTGGCACAAAAGTATAGATTATTAATTCTATAAATTTAAATGCAAAAAACTTTCTAGCAAAATGAATTACTGAACATAGTAAAAATTTTAAACGTTAAACTAAAAATGACGAACAGTTTATAAAAAGTTATTGATATCAGGACCGAGTTAACTTTTAATAAAACAAAAACATAAATTAGTAAATTTTGAAATGTTTTTTAACAGGTGCAAAATTAATTCAATAAAAACATTAATACACCTTCCAAATATGTGCAAAAAGTTTGGGTTCCTGGCAAAAGGTTACAAGACGAAATAATAAAAAATGTAGCCTCGTAGCCTTTCGTCCAGGGACCAAATTTTTTTGCACATATTTATGGAAGGTGAAAATATTTGTTTTATACATATACGTATATCTGTATATGTATATATAAGTAAACCATATCACTTATTAAAGATGAAAAATAATTCACTGAAGACTTTTTTTTAAACATGCGCAGGTGCTAGACTAAAAATCAAATTGTTAATTTATTGGAAGCATTGTTTAATATTTGTTTAAATATAATTTAAAATCGCGCAGTACTGCCACTACAAAATTTGAAAACAAAAAATCTCATTTGAGAAAGGTCTTTCTTCAAGCCACCGCCGAGATAGGGTCTTCTCGAAGCGGCGGCCGAGATAGGGCTTTCTTCAAGCCGCCGCCGAGATAGGGTCTTATCGAAGCAACTGCCGAGATAGGTCTTTGTTCCACTCAGGCGTCGAAATCTACTATTATGAATTGTTATAGAGAAGAAAAAATTACTTTTTTTATGCAATATAGATACACCCTTCAATATGAACATTGTTAGTACTTCTTATATTAATACGCTTAATAATATATTTATATATATTTTTATAAAAGCATTAGGAGTGAACAAAAATTAATTTTCTTTGCTCTCCCTCCCCCACCAAAATAAGACGAACACATAATTATTTGACTTTTTTTTGCTTAGAATTTTCTTTTCAGCCATTTTAAACAAAGATTCACTTTTATTATAATATAATATATAATTTAGAAATAGTTAATTTAGTTTGATAAGAAAAAGATACAATCGATACAAATGAAAAATGAAATGAGCAATACATAAGTGACAATGCGAAAATAGGTTAAGTGGGCTCATGTAAAACCATGCTCCTGTATCTTGGGAGAAAGAGTAGACTACACTGAATAAACGGTACGACGGAATAACACAAGCAGTTACGGAACTGCCCGATGCTTGCGCATCATAGAATTATGGCAGCAACGTTCGCTTTTATTCGCTTAATTTCATTATGTTTCGCGTGAAAATGATTAATTTACACTCTTTTTATTTTTATATTTGGAGGAATGGTTTAAATATTCGTCATTTTCTTGATTTTATTTAAACTAACAACTGTAGAAACTTATTTGTTATGTTCAAGTAAATGAAGAAAAATCGTTTGAATTTGTTTACTTGCTAGTTCCAAATGAAAGAAAATTAATTTCGAATAATAATTAAATAAATACACCAGAATTTTACTACTAGTTATATTATTTTTGTATTTCTTTTTTTCTACACATTGTATTATTGGTAATATAAACATACAAAAAATATTATTTATCTGTATCAATTATTATTGTATATCCTGAATAGTTTTTAAAATTTTGAAATTATTTATTATGTATTTTTTTTATACCATTCGTAACAATTAGCATACCTATTGTTTATAAATAAGAGGAAAATCTTCTAATGTGCTTGTCTTAGGTTTTATATTATTAGTTCTGTATAAAAAATTGATTAATTGTATGGAATTGATCGTATGAAAATAAATGTTGTTTTATTTTTTTAAACTTTTTTTTATATACATTGTTTGCTTAAATCATTACTTATAAACAAAGTATTAGATGGAACACTTGTATGAACTACGTTGGCATAAACACTAAATTGTACAATTTTAATTATTATTTTTATTAATAGTTGAATTTTGAACCTTTTCCACGAAATTAACTAATATATCGAATTTGCTTTATTTTTTAATTAAAATCAATATTAGAAATATTCTCATACTTTGAATTTGAATCGATGATTTTATCCGACATGTGTATTGATACTATTTGTGAGTTTACTTTATTTAATTCCTTTAATTAATGAAGTTTTCTTCTTTTTTTTTAATAATTAATTTTGATAAAATCTTTCTTTTCTCTCCTTTTCTCGTTTCTTTGCAATCATTATTTTGTTGTGCAGATTCTCCCATGTCCATTGAGCCTAGTGTTAGATTATTTTTTTCTAGTATGCCAAACTCTCCTTATATATTTATATCTGCTCGTCCTTAACAAAGTATGACTAATTAAAAGAATTACTAGAGTTAAGGGGGTGCTATAGTGAAAAACTATCGACGAAGCGTCGGTAATGTAGTAAGCTGTAATGTACTAGTAGCGCCATCATCCGTTGAAAAATTATATTAATTTATAACCTCACAGTAGATGGCGCCAATAGTACATTTCAGCTATCATATTCATTCACAAATAACCTTTGTAGATTGCATTATTTAACATAAAATATGCAGACGATGCAGCAATATTTTAATCAGAATTTTTACAATAATCTTTTTGACAACAATTGCTATCCACTTTCCATGCAATCGTTTTCTGCATTTTGATATGCAGACGATGCAGGAATTATACAACTTAATTTTTACAAACATAATTTGACATTTATTACTACATTTTCCGTGCAATCGTTTTCTGCATTTTGATACGCAGACGATGCAGGAATTTTGAAACCAAAAATTATTACAATAATCAATTATACAACTATTGCTATACATAATTCTATGCGATCGTTTTCTGCATTTTGTTAGGCAGACGATGCACGAATTGTTACCATAAAATTATACAATGATCATTTTGACAACTATTGCTATACTTTTTCCATGCAATCGTTTTCTGCATTTTGATACGCAGACGATGCAGAAATTTTGAAACCAAAAATTATTACAATAATCAATTCTACAACTATTACTATACATAATTCTGTGCGATCGTTTTCTGCATTTTGTTAGGCAAACGATGCACGAATTATTACCATAAAATTATACAATAATCATTTTGACAACTATTGCTATACTTTTTCCATGCAATCGTTTTCTGCATTTTGATACGCAGACGATGCAGAAATTTTGAATCCAAAATTATTATAATAATCAATTTAACAACTATTGCTATATATTTTTTTTTTTAGTAAAACGTTTTGGACTGTATTACTAAACTTTTTATGCATTCATTTTCTGCATCTGATATGCTGTTCAATGCAATCATTATATGAATCACCTTATTTTACCCAAATCTACTTAATAAAAATTTATGTTGGCATCGTAGCTAAGCGCTAGCTGGTGTTGACATGGGCATCGCAAACAGTAGTTAGATGCAGGACTAGTTGGCTAGTAGACAGCAGATAAATAAAGGATCTATTGTCATCGCACTGGGCATCTAGTGGAAGATTCTATGAATGTTATACTAAACTTCAATCCTAATCCGACCACTGATAGAGATGTACAAATGCACTTAGACATTAACCTGGAAGTACCTAAAATGTTTTTTTACATGAACTAATCATTCACACATATAAAAGGAAACCGATGCAATAATTGAAGAGTAAGAACAGTAACCTAATCTACAAACGCAACTCTCATAATTACGGTCAATCGGTTAATTTTTCACTCACAAGATAGTCCTACATCCTTCACACATGATTTGATTGTACTTCTTTAGGTAGAGAATAAGATCTGCATAATGGTTTGGCGTTGGGTATTATTTCTAAAGACATTAATATGTATGCAATCAAACATAACCTTTATTACGTGTATGCAAGGAGTACCTGAAATTTCTCGTATATGGACTGCTTAATTACTAATATAGACAAAAGCCGTTGCATTAATTGAAGTACTTAGGTTTGGTAGATGATTAGTGGACGTAAATATGGACAGTAACCAACTCACAGGTAGAGATCCTATGGCTACTGTAACCAGCAGTTAGATGGAGATTCCATTGCTATTATAGACAGCTGTTCGAAGTCCAATTGGCAATTATATTCAGCATTAGCTAGAGGATTCATTGACATCATAGGTCTACTGTTAATTCGAAAATTTCATGGCTGTCGTAGCTATCTATTACCCTACTAGCACACAACGTTGTAGCAACGTTGTGGCAACGTTGTTTTGACAACGTTACATCGTTGTTATAAAAGTTGTTGAAACGTTAGAACAACGTTGCTACAACGTGGGATATGTCCGCTAAGATTTATGTAAGTTGCCGCAATAGGTGGAAATAACGTTGTAACAACGTTTAAGCAACGTTGAAAATGCCTTTGAAAAATGTATTTCTTATAAAAATTTAAAAAATGTCCTGGACAAGGGAAAAAATACATTTTTAAATGCATAAAATTTTAACTAATAAAAAAAAATTTTTCAACCCGCGGGAATTGAACCTCGGTTCTTTAGATCCGGAGGCTTACTCTCTACCATCTGAGCTATTTCGTTGTTCCTATCATTAAATTTACTTTTGGTTATATAAACTACTAACAAAATATGCTCCAAAATTAATAACCTAAAGTTTATTTAATGACAGGAACAACAAAATAGCACAGTTGGTAGAGAGTAAGCCTTCGGTGCTGAAGATCCGAGGATCAATTCCCGCGGGTTGACAATTTTTTTTTTCTTTTTTTTATTAGTTAAAATTTTGTGCATTTAAAAATGTATTTTTTTGCTTGCCCAGGACATTTTTTAAATTTTTCTATGAAATAGAATTTTTAATAAAATTGTTATTTTCACCTATCGCGGCAACTTACATAAATCTTAGCGGACATATCCCACGTTGTAGCAACGTTGCTTTAACGTTTCAAAAACTTTTATAACAACGTTGTAACGTTGTTAAAACAACGTTGCCACAACGTTGCTACAATGTTGTGTGCTAGTTGGGTAGTAACAGGAGGTTACCTGGATTAAGAAAGACCAAATGAATTTCAATCCGGATCCGACTACTGACAGGGATGTACAAATGCACTTTGACGCCAACCTGGTAGTATCTAAAAAGTTTTTTGTACATGAACTAAACATTCATACAAATAAAAGATGATCAATGCAATAATTGAAGAGAAAAACAGCAACCTAACCTATAAACACAACTCTCATAAATACGGTCAATCAGTTAATTTCTCACCTACAAGATAGCTCGACATCCATCACACATGATTTGTTTGCAGTTCCTTGGGTAACAAACATAACCTTTAAGTCGGACACCATCAAACACTGGATAGCTGGGTATCTATCTTATACAAGAGTAATTGTATGAACTCGGCAACATTGATGTAGTCAGAAAAATCAACATGCAGTATTTCGAAATTTTCACCATATACAACAATGCCCACGAAAAAACACAACAATGTTTACAAGCCGAAGCACAACTGCGCATGCGCGCACTGACTCTAGTCGAACGAGAGACCGACGCAACCCGTTCTATCGACACTCGCGACTTGATAAAAGGCCGTGATTTCTTATTAATTTTTACTAATTTGTATAGCATCTGTTAATGCATAGCAATCTACTACATAACTATCACAATTAATTAAAAACTATTATTATCAAATAATTTAAATAATACGAGACATTTTTTAAATTATGCGATATTCAACCTCACATAACGACAAATATAACCTACGCGGCCGGCTAACTCGATTACTCGACGCGCGAGCCGGCCGCCTAGGCCTCCGACTGACAATTTTTCACTCCTTTAAACGACCTTGATTTTTGTTTGTCATTTTACGAATATACCTAAAGTTTATAGATGTGTAGTTTTGTACAACCAATAACCATGTACAATTTTAATTTATATTAAATCAACAATATAAATATTACTAGCCAAAAACGCTCGCTTCGCTCGCGATTAAAACAAGGTTTGGGACACAATATTGAAAAAAATACAATATCGAAAGAAAATGTAATAGAAGAATCACAAAATTATAAAGAAGAATTACAAACAAAGATACTGTAAAAATAAGTATTGACAAAAAACAAAAACAAGAAATAGTCAACAAAAATTATATTGAAGACAAAAATATTAATATATTAAAACATGGTATTAAAATAAAAAATATCCAGGAAATCCCGTAATTAATGGAGTCTTTCTGAAATATTTCAGCAATTCCCAAAATTTCTAGGAAATCCCGTAACTTGTAGCGTCATCCCGAAATACCTCATAAATTCCCGAAATATCCTGGAAATTCCACAATTAGTGGAGACATTTCGAAATACCTCAGAAATTCCCGAAATAACCAGGAAATCCCTTAATTTGTAGAGTTATCCAAAAATACCAGATAAATTCCCGAAATATCCAGGAAATACCATAATTAGTGGAGTTTTTTTTTTAAATATTTCAGAAATTCCCGAAATATCCAGGAAATTCCACAATTAGTGGACATATTTCGAACTACCTCAGAAATTCCCGAAATATCCAGGAAATCCCTTAATTTGTAGAGTTATCCAGAACTACCTCAGATATTCCCGAAATATCCAGGAAATACCATAATTAGTGGAGTCTTGCTGAAATATTTCAGAAATTCCCGAAATACCCAGGAAATTCCGTATTTAGTATACTCATCCCGAATTTCCACAGAAATTCCCGAAATATCCAGGAAATCCCGTAATTAGTAGCGTCATCCCAAAATAAATCGGAAATTTCTTAAATATCCAGGAAATACCACAATTAGTGGATACGTTTCGAAATACCTCAGAAATTCCCGAAATATCCAGGAAATCCCTTAATTTGTAGAGTTATCCAGAAATACCTCAGAAATTCCCCAAATATCCAAACAATCCCTTAATTTGTAGAGTTATCCAAAAATACTACAGAAATTCCCGAAATATTCAGGAAATACCATAATTAGTGGAGTCTTTCTGAAATATTTCAGAAATTCCCGAAATATCCAGGAAATCCCTTAATTTGTAGAGTTATCCAGAAATACCTCAGAAATTCCCGAAATATCCAGGAAATCCCGTAATTAGTAGCGTCATCCCGAAATAAATCAGAAATTTCAGAAATATCCAGGAAATTCCACAATTAGTGGAGACATTTCGAAATACCTCAGAAATTCCCGAAATATCCAGGAAATCCCGTAATTAGTAGCGTCATTCCGAAATAAATCAGAAATTTCTGAAATATCCAGGAAATACCACAATTAGTGGAGACATTTCGAAATACCTCAGTAATTCTCGAAATATCCAGGAAATCCCGTATTGGTAGAATCATCCCGAAGTACCTCGGAATTCCCAAAAGATCCAGGAAATCCCGTAATTGGTAGATTCATCCCGAATTTCCTCAGATATTCCCGAAATATCCAGGAAATACCATAAATAGTGGAGTCTTTCTGAAATATTTCAGAAATTCCCGAAATATCCAGGAAATCCCTTATTTAGTAGAGTTATCCAGAAATACCTCAGAAATTCCCGAAATATCCAGGAAATTGCGTTATTATTGGTGTTATCCCGAATTTCCCCAAAAATTCCCGAAAGATCCAGGAAATCCCGTAATTGGTAGAGTCATCACTAATTTCCTCAGATATTCCCGAAATATCAAGGAAATCCCGTAATAAGTAGAGTTATCCAGAAATATTTCAGAAATTCTCGAAATATCCAGGAAATCCCTTAATTTGTAGAGTTATCCAAAAATACCACAGAAATTCCTGAAATATCCAGGCAATACCATAATTAGTGGAGTTTTTTTTTAAATACCTCAGCAATTACAGAAGGATCCAGGAAATCCTGTAATTGGTAGAATCGTCACGAAATTCCTCAGATATTCCCGAAATATCCAGAAAATTCCGTAATTAGTAGAATCATCACGAATTTCCACAGATATTCCCGAAATATCTAGGAAATCCTGTAATTGATAGAGTCATCACGAATTTCCTCAGATATTCCCGAAATATCCAGGAAATACCATAAATAGTGGAGTCTTTCTGAAATATTTCAGAAATTCCCAAAATATCCAGGAAATTCCTTATTTAGTAGAGTTATCCAGAAATACCTCAGAAATTCCCGAAATATCCTGGAAATCCGTAAATAGTAGAGTTATCCAGAAATATTTCAGAAATTCCCGAAATATTTAGGAAATCCCTTAATTTGTAGAGTTATCCAGAAATACCTCAGAAATTCCCAAAATATCCAGGAAATCCCGTAATTAGTAGCGACATCCCGAAATAAATCAGACAATTCCGAAATATCCAGGAAATACCAAAATTAGTGGAGACATTTCGAAATACCTCAGAAATTCCCGAAATATCCAGGAAATCCCTTAATTTGTAGAGTTATCCAGATATTCCTCAGAAATTCCCGAAATATCCAGGAAATCCCGTAATTAGTGGAGTCTCTCTGAAATATTTCAGAAATTCCCGAAATATACAGGAAATTCCGTAATTAGTAAATTCATCCCGAATTTCCACAGAAATTCGCGTAATATCCAGGAAATCCCGTAATTAGTAGAGTTATCCAGAAATACCTCAGAAATTCCCGAAATATCCAGGAAATCCCTTATTTTGTAGAGTTTTCCAAAAATACCACAGAAATTCCTGAAATATCCAGGAAATACCATAATTAGTGGAGACATTTCGAAATACCACAGATATTCTCGAAATATCCAGGAAATCCCTTAATTTGTAAAGTTATCCAGAAATTCCTCAGAAATTCCCGAAATATCCAGGAAATCCCGTAATTAGTAGAGTCTTTCTGAATTATTTCAGAAATTCCCGAAATATACAGGAAATTCCGTATTTAGGAGATTCATTCCGAATTTCCACAGAAATTCGCGTAATATCAAGGAAATCCCGTAATTGGTAGAATCATCCCGAAATACCTCGGAATTCCCATAAGATCCAGGAAATCCCGTAATTGGTAGATTCATCCCGAATTACCTCAGATATTCCCGAAATATCCAGGAAATACCATAATTAGTGGAGTCTTTCAGAAATATTTCAGAAATTCCCGAAATATCCAGGAAATCCCTTATTTAGTAGAGTTATCCAGAAATACCTCAGAAATTTCCGAAATATCGAGGAAATTCCGTTATTATTGGTGTTATCCCGAATTTCCCCAGAAATTCCCGAAAGATCCAGGAAATCCCGTAATTGGTAGAATCATCACGAATTTCCTCAGATATTCCTGAAATATCAAGGTAATCCCGTAATTAGTAGCGTCATTCCAAAATATCTCTTAAATTCCCGAAATATCCTGGAAATCCCGTAATTAGTAGCGTCATTCCACAATATCTCAGAAACTCCCGAAATATCCTGGAAATCCCGTAATTAGTAGAGTTATCCAGAAATACCTCAGAAATTCCCGAAATATCGAGGAAATTCCGTTATTATTGGTGTTATCCCGAATTTCCCCAGAAATTCCCGAAAGATCCAGGAAATCCGGAATTGGTAGAGTCATCACGAATTTCCTCAGATATTCCCGAAATATCAAGGAAATCCCGTAATTAGTAGCGTCATTCCACAATATCTCAGAAACTCCCGAAATATCCTGGAAATCCCGTAATTAGTAGAGTTATCCAGAAATACCTCAGAAATTCCCGAAATATCCAGGAAATCCCTTATTTTGTAGAGTTTTCCAAAAATACCACAGAAATTCCTGAAATATCCAGGAAATACCATAATTAGTAGCGTCATCCCGCAATACCTCAGAAATTCTCGAAATACCCAGGAAATCGCTTAATTTGTAAAGTTATCCAGAAATTCCTCAGAAATTCCCGAAATATCCAGGAAATCCCGTGATTAGTGGAGTCTTTCTGAAATATTTCAGAAATTCCCGAAATATACAGGAAATTCCGTATTTAGTAGATTCATTCCGAATTTCCACAGAAATTCGCGTAATATCAAGGAAATCCCGTAATTGGTAGAATCATCCCGAAATACCTCGGAATTCCCATAAGATCCAGGCAGTCCCGTAATTGGTAGATTCATCCCGAATTTCCTCAGATATTCCCGAAATATCCAGGAAATACCATAAATAGTGGAGTCTTTCTGAAATATTTCAGAAATTCCCGAAATATCCAGGAAATCCCTTATTTAGTAGAGTTATCCAGAAATATCTCAGAAATTCCCGAAATATCGAGGAAATTCCGTTATTATTGGTGTTATCCCGAATTTCCCCAGAAATTCCCGAAAGATCCAGGAAATCCCGTAATTGGTAGAGTCATCACGAATTTCCTCAGATATTCCCGAAATATCAAGGAAATCCCGTAATTAGTAGCGTCGTTCCAAAATATCTCATAAATTCCCGAAATATCCTGGAAATCCCGTAATTAGTAGAGTTATCTAGAAACACCTCAGAAATTCCCGAAATATCCAGGAAATCCCTTATTTTGTACAGTTTTCCAAAAATACCACAGAAATTCCTGAAATATCCAGGAAATACCATAATTAGTAGCGTCATCCCGAAATACCTCAGAAATTCCCGAAATATCCAGGAAATCCCGTAATTAGTGGAGTCTTTCTGAAATATTTCAGAAATTCCCGAAATATCCAGGAAATCCCTTATTTAGTAGAGTTATCCAGAAATACCTCAGAAATTCCCGAAATATCCAGGAAATTGCGTTATTATTGGTGTTATCCCGAATTTCCCCAAATATTCCCGAAAGATCCAGGAAATCCCGTAATTGGTAGAGTCATCACTAATTTCCTCAGATATTCCCGAAATATCAAGGAAATCCCGTAATAAGTAGAGTTATCCAGAAATATTTCAGAAATTCCCGAAATATCCAGGAAATCCCTTAATTTGTAGAGTTATCCAAAAATACCACAGAAATTCCTGAAATATCCAGGCAATACCATAATTAGTGGAGTTTTTTTTTAAATACCTCAGCAATTACAGAAGGATCCAGGAAATCCCGTAATTGGTAGAATCGTCACGAAAATCCTCAGATATTCCCGAAATATCCAGAAAATTCCGTAATTAGTAGAATCATCACGAATTTCCACAGATATTCCCGAAATATCTAGGAAATCCTGTAATTGATAGAGTCATCACGAATTTCCTCAGATATTCCCGAAATATCCAGGAAATACCATAAATAGTGGAGTATTTCTGAAATATTTCAGAAATTCCCAAAATATCCAGGAAATTCCTTATTTAGTAGAGTTATCCAGAAATACCTCAGAAATTCCCGAAATATCCTGGAAATCCCGTAATTAGTAGCGTCATTCCACAATATCTCAGAATTTCCCGAAATATCCTGGAAATTCCGTAAATAGTAGAGTTATCCAGAAATATTTCAGAAATTCCCGAAATATTTAGGAAATCCCTTAATTTGTAGAGTTATCCAGAAATACCTCAGAAATTCCCGAAATATCCAGGAAATCCCGTAATTAGTAGCGACATCCCGAAATAAATCAGACAATTCCGAAATATCCAGGAAATACCAAAATTAGTGGAGACATTTCGAAATACCTCAGAAATTCCCGAAATATCCAGGAAATCCCTTAATTTGTAGAGTTATCCAGAAATTCCTCAGAAATTCCCGAAATATCCAGGAAATCCCGTAATTAGTGGAGTCTCTCTGAAATATTTCAGAAATTCCCGAAATATACAGGAAATTCCGTAATTAGTAAATTCATCCCGAATTTCCACAGAAATTCGCGTAATATCCAGGAAATCCCGTAATTAGTAGAGTTATCCAGAAATACCTCAGAAATTCCCGAAATATCCAGGAAATCCCTTATTTTGTAGAGTTTTCCAAAAATACCACAGAAATTCCGGTAATATCCAGGAAATACCATAATTAGTGGAGACATTTCGAAATACCTCAGATATTCTCGAAATATCCAGGAAATCCCTTAATTTGTAAAGTTATCCAGAAATTCCTCAGAAATTCCCGAAATATCCAGGAAATCCCTTATTTAGTAGAGTTATCCAGAAATACCTCAGAAATTTCCGAAATATCGAGGAAATTCCGTTATTATTGGTGTTATCCCGAATTTCCCCAGAAATTCCCGAAAGATCCAGGAAATCCCGTAATTGGTAGAATCATCACGAATTTCCTCAGATATTCCCGAAATATCAAGGTAATCCCGTAATTAGTAGCGTCATTCCAAAATATCTCTTAAATTCCCGAAATATCCTGGAAATCCCGTAATTAGTAGCGTCATTCCACAATATCTCAGAAACTCCCGAAATATCCTGGAAATCCCGTAATTAGTAGAGTTATCCTGAAATACCTCAGAAATTCCCGAAATATCCAGAAAATCCCTTATTTTGTAGAGTTTTCCAAAAATACCACAGAAATTCCTGAAATATCCAGGAAATACCATAATTAGTGGAGACATTTCGAAATGCCTCAGAAATTCTCGAAATATCCAGGAAATCCCTTAATTTGTAAAGTTATCCAGAAATTCCTCAGAAATTCCCGAAATATCCAGGAAATCCCGTAATTAGTGGAGTCTTTCTGAAATATTTCAGAAATTCCCGAAATATACAGGAAATTCCGTATTTAGTAGATTCATTCCGAATTTCCACAGAAATTCGCGTAATATCAAGGAAATCCCGTAATTGGTAGAATCATCCCGAAATACCTCGGAATTCCCATAAGATCCAGGCAGTCCCGTAATTGGTAGATTCATCCCGAATTTCCTCAGATATTCCCGAAATATCCAGGACATACCATAAATAGTGGAGTCTTTCTGAAATATTTCAGAAATTCCCGAAATATCCAGGAAATCCCTTATTTAGTAGAGTTATCCAGAAATACCTCAGAAATTCCCGAAATATCGAGGAAATTCCGTTATTATTGGTGTTATCCCGAATTTCCCCAGAAATTCCCGAAAGATCCAGGAAATCCCGTAATTGGTAGAGTCATCACGAATTTCCTCAGATATTCCCGAAATATCAAGGAAATCCCGTAATTAGTAGCGTCGTTCCAAAATATCTCATAAATTCCCGAAATATCCTGGAAATCCCGTAATTAGTAGAGTTATCTAGAAACACCTCAGAAATTCCCGAAATATCCAGGAAATCCCTTATTTTGTACAGTTTTCCAAAAATACCACAGAAATTCCTGAAATATCCAGGAAATACCATAATTAGTAGCGTCATCCCGAAATACCTCAGAAATTCCCGAAATATCCAGGAAATCCCGTAATTAGTGGAGTCTTTCTGAAATATTTCAGAAATTCCCGAAATATCCAGGAAATCCCGTAATTAGTGGAGTCTCTCTGAAATATTTCAGAAATTCCCGAAATATACAGGAAATTCCGTAATTAGTAAATTCATCCCGAATTTCCACAGAAATTCGCGTAATATCCAGGAAATCCCGTAATTAGTAGAGTTATCCAGAAATACCTCAGAAATTCCCGAAATATCCAGGAAATCCCTTATTTTGTAGAGTTTTCCAAAAATACCACAGAAATTCCGGTAATATCCAGGAAATACCATAATTAGTGGAGACATTTCGAAATACCTCAGATATTCTCGAAATATCCAGGAAATCCCTTAATTTGTAAAGTTATCCAGAAATTCCTCAGAAATTCCCGAAATATCCAGGAAATCCCGTAATTAGTAGAGTCTTTCTGAAATATTTCAGAAATTCCCGAAATATACAGGAAATTCCGTATTTAGGAGATTCATTCCGAATTTCCACAGAAATTCGCGTAATATCAAGGAAATCCCGTAATTGGTAGAATCATCCCGAAATACCTCGGAATTCCCATAAGATCCAGGAAATCCCGTAATTGGTAGATTCATCCCGAATTTCCTCAGATATTCCCGAAATATCCAGGAAATACCATAATTAGTGGAGTCTTTCAGAAATATTTCAGAAATTCCCGAAATATCCAGGAAATCCCTTATTTAGTAGAGTTATCCAGAAATACCTCAGAAATTTCCGAAATATCGAGGAAATTCCGTTATTATTGGTGTTATCCCGAATTTCCCCAGAAATTCCCGAAAGATCCAGGAAATCCCGTAATTGGTAGAATCATCACGAATTTCCTCAGATATTCCCGAAATATCAAGGTAATCCCGTAATTAGTAGCGTCATTCCAAAATATCTCTTAAATTCCCGAAATATCCTGGAAATCCCGTAATTAGTAGCGTCATTCCACAATATCTCAGAAACTCCCGAAATATCCTGGAAATCCCGTAATTAGTAGAGTTATCCTGAAATACCTCAGAAATTCCCGAAATATCCAGAAAATCCCTTATTTTGTAGAGTTTTCCAAAAATACCACAGAAATTCCTGAAATATCCAGGAAATACCATAATTAGTGGAGACATTTCGAAATGCCTCAGAAATTCTCGAAATATCCAGGAAATCCCTTAATTTGTAAAGATATCCAGAAATTCCTCAGAAATTCCCGAAATATCCAGGAAATCCCGTAATTAGTGGAGTCTTTCTGAAATATTTCAGAAATTCCCGAAATATACAGGAAATTCCGTATTTAGTAGATTCATTCCGAATTTCCACAGAAATTCGCGTAATATCAAGGAAATCCCGTAATTGGTAGAATCATCCCGAAATACCTCGGAATTCCCATAAGATCCAGGCAGTCCCGTAATTGGTAGATTCATCCCGAATTTCCTCAGATATTCCCGAAATATCCAGGAAATACCATAAATAGTGGAGTCTTTCTGAAATATTTCAGAAATTCCCGAAATATCCAGGAAATCCCTTATTTAGTAGAGTTATCCAGAAATACCTCAGAAATTCCCGAAATATCCAGGAAATACCATAATTAGTAGCGTCATCCCGAAATACCTCAGAAATTCCCGAAATATCCAGGAAATCCCGTAATTAGTGGAGTCTTTCTGAAATATTTCAGAAATTCCCGAAATATCCAGGAAATCCCTTATTTAGTAGAGTTATCCAGAAATACCTCAGAAATTCCCGAAATATCCAGGAAATTGCGTTATTATTGGTGTTATCCCGAATTTCCCCAAATATTCCCGAAAGATCCAGGAAATCCCGTAATTGGTAGAGTCATCACTAATTTCCTCAGATATTCCCGAAATATCAAGGAAATCCCGTAATAAGTAGAGTTATCCAGAAATATTTCAGAAATTCCCGAAATATCCAGGAAATCCCTTAATTTGTAGAGTTATCCAAAAATACCACAGAAATTCCTGAAATATCCAGGCAATACCATAATTAGTGGAGTTTTTTTTAAATACCTCAGCAATTACAGAAGAATCCAGGAAATCCCGTAATTGGTAGAATCGTCACGAAATTCCTCAGATATTCCCGAAATATCCAGAAAATTCCGTAATTAGTAGAATCATCACGAATTTCCACAGATATTCCCGAAATATCTAGGAAATCCTGTAATTGATAGAGTCATCACGAATTTCCTCAGATATTCCCGAAATATCCAGGAAATACCATAAATAGTGGAGTATTTCTGAAATATTTCAGAAATTCCCAAAATATCCAGGAAATTCCTTATTTAGTAGAGTTATCCAGAAATACCTCAGAAATTCCCGAAATATCCTGGAAATCCCGTAATTAGTAGCGTCATTCCACAATATCTCAGAATTTCCCGAAATATCCTGGAAATTCCGTAAATAGTAGAGTTATCCAGAAATATTTCAGAAATTCCCGAAATATTTAGGAAATCCCTTAATTTGTAGAGTTATCCAGAAATACCTCAGAAATTCCCGAAATATCCAGGAAATCCCGTAATTAGTAGCGACATCCCGAAATAAATCAGACAATTCCGAAATATCCAGGAAATACCAAAATTAGTGGAGACATTTCGAAATACCTCAGAAATTCCCGAAATATCCAGGAAATCCCTTAATTTGTAGAGTTATCCAGAAATTCCTCAGAAATTCCCGAAATATCCAGGAAATCCCGTAATTAGTGGAGTCTCTCTGAAATATTTCAGAAATTCCCGAAATATACAGGAAATTCCGTAATTAGTAAATTCATCCCGAATTTCCACAGAAATTCGCGTAATATCCAGGAAATCCCGTAATTAGTAGAGTTATCCAGAAATACCTCAGAAATTCCCGAAATATCCAGGAAATCCCTTATTTTGTAGAGTTTTCCAAAAATACCACAGAAATTCCGGTAATATCCAGGAAATACCATAATTAGTGGAGACATTTCGAAATACCTCAGATATTCTCGAAATATCCAGGAAATCCCTTAATTTGTAAAGTTATCCAGAAATTCCTCAGAAATTCCCGAAATATCCAGGAAATCCCTTATTTAGTAGAGTTATCCAGAAATACCTCAGAAATTTCCGAAATATCGAGGAAATTCCGTTATTATTGGTGTTATCCCGAATTTCCCCAGAAATTCCCGAAAGATCCAGGAAATCCCGTAATTGGTAGAATCATCACGAATTTCCTCAGATATTCCCGAAATATCAAGGTAATCCCGTAATTAGTAGCGTCATTCCAAAATATCTCTTAAATTCCCGAAATATCCTGGAAATCCCGTAATTAGTAGCGTCATTCCACAATATCTCAGAAACTCCCGAAATATCCTGGAAATCCCGTAATTAGTAGAGTTATCCTGAAATACCTCAGAAATTCCCGAAATATCCAGAAAATCCCTTATTTTGTAGAGTTTTCCAAAAATACCACAGAAATTCCTGAAATATCCAGGAAATACCATAATTAGTGGAGACATTTCGAAATGCCTCAGAAATTCTCGAAATATCCAGGAAATCCCTTAATTTGTAAAGTTATCCAGAAATTCCTCAGAAATTCCCGAAATATCCAGGAAATCCCGTAATTAGTGGAGTCTTTCTGAAATATTTCAGAAATTCCCGAAATATACAGGAAATTCCGTATTTAGTAGATTCATTCCGAATTTCCACAGAAATTCGCGTAATATCAAGGAAATCCCGTAATTGGTAGAATCATCCCGAAATACCTCGGAATTCCCATAAGATCCAGGCAGTCCCGTAATTGGTAGATTCATCCCGAATTTCCTCAGATATTCCCGAAATATCCAGGACATACCATAAATAGTGGAGTCTTTCTGAAATATTTCAGAAATTCCCGAAATATCCAGGAAATCCCTTATTTAGTAGAGTTATCCAGAAATACCTCAGAAATTCCCGAAATATCGAGGAAATTCCGTTATTATTGGTGTTATCCCGAATTTCCCCAGAAATTCCCGAAAGATCCAGGAAATCCCGTAATTGGTAGAGTCATCACGAATTTCCTCAGATATTCCCGAAATATCAAGGAAATCCCGTAATTAGTAGCGTCGTTCCAAAATATCTCATAAATTCCCGAAATATCCTGGAAATCCCGTAATTAGTAGAGTTATCTAGAAACACCTCAGAAATTCCCGAAATATCCAGGAAATCCCTTATTTTGTACAGTTTTCCAAAAATACCACAGAAATTCCTGAAATATCCAGGAAATACCATAATTAGTAGCGTCATCCCGAAATACCTCAGAAATTCCCGAAATATCCAGGAAATCCCGTAATTAGTGGAGTCTTTCTGAAATATTTCAGAAATTCCCGAAATATCCAGGAAATCCCGTAATTAGTGGAGTCTCTCTGAAATATTTCAGAAATTCCCGAAATATACAGGAAATTCCGTAATTAGTAAATTCATCCCGAATTTCCACAGAAATTCGCGTAATATCCAGGAAATCCCGTAATTAGTAGAGTTATCCAGAAATACCTCAGAAATTCCCGAAATATCCAGGAAATCCCTTATTTTGTAGAGTTTTCCAAAAATACCACAGAAATTCCGGTAATATCCAGGAAATACCATAATTAGTGGAGACATTTCGAAATACCTCAGATATTCTCGAAATATCCAGGAAATCCCTTAATTTGTAAAGTTATCCAGAAATTCCTCAGAAATTCCCGAAATATCCAGGAAATCCCGTAATTAGTAGAGTCTTTCTGAAATATTTCAGAAATTCCCGAAATATACAGGAAATTCCGTATTTAGGAGATTCATTCCGAATTTCCACAGAAATTCGCGTAATATCAAGGAAATCCCGTAATTGGTAGAATCATCCCGAAATACCTCGGAATTCCCATAAGATCCAGGAAATCCCGTAATTGGTAGATTCATCCCGAATTTCCTCAGATATTCCCGAAATATCCAGGAAATACCATAATTAGTGGAGTCTTTCAGAAATATTTCAGAAATTCCCGAAATATCCAGGAAATCCCTTATTTAGTAGAGTTATCCAGAAATACCTCAGAAATTTCCGAAATATCGAGGAAATTCCGTTATTATTGGTGTTATCCCGAATTTCCCCAGAAATTCCCGAAAGATCCAGGAAATCCCGTAATTGGTAGAATCATCACGAATTTCCTCAGATATTCCCGAAATATCAAGGTAATCCCGTAATTAGTAGCGTCATTCCAAAATATCTCTTAAATTCCCGAAATATCCTGGAAATCCCGTAATTAGTAGCGTCATTCCACAATATCTCAGAAACTCCCGAAATATCCTGGAAATCCCGTAATTAGTAGAGTTATCCTGAAATACCTCAGAAATTCCCGAAATATCCAGAAAATCCCTTATTTTGTAGAGTTTTCCAAAAATACCACAGAAATTCCTGAAATATCCAGGAAATACCATAATTAGTGGAGACATTTCGAAATGCCTCAGAAATTCTCGAAATATCCAGGAAATCCCTTAATTTGTAAAGATATCCAGAAATTCCTCAGAAATTCCCGAAATATCCAGGAAATCCCGTAATTAGTGGAGTCTTTCTGAAATATTTCAGAAATTCCCGAAATATACAGGAAATTCCGTATTTAGTAGATTCATTCCGAATTTCCACAGAAATTCGCGTAATATCAAGGAAATCCCGTAATTGGTAGAATCATCCCGAAATACCTCGGAATTCCCATAAGATCCAGGCAGTCCCGTAATTGGTAGATTCATCCCGAATTTCCTCAGATATTCCCGAAATATCCAGGAATACCATAAATAGTGGAGTCTTTCTGAAATATTTCAGAAATTCCCGAAATATCCAGGAAATCCCTTATTTAGTAGAGTTATCCAGAAATACCTCAGAAATTCCCGAAATATCCAGGAAATACCATAATTAGTAGCGTCATCCCGAAATACCTCAGAAATTCCCGAAATATCCAGGAAATCCCGTAATTAGTGGAGTCTTTCTGAAATATTCAGAAATTCCCGAAATATCCAGGAAATCCCTTATTTAGTAGAGTTATCCAGAAATACCTCAGAAATTCCCGAAATATCCAGGAAATTGCGTTATTATTGGTGTTATCCCGAATTTCCCCAAATATTCCCGAAAGATCCAGGAAATCCCGTAATTGGTAGAGTCATCACTAATTTCCTCAGATATTCCCGAAATATCAAGGAAATCCCGTAATAAGTAGAGTTATCCAGAAATATTTCAGAAATTCCCGAAATATCCAGGAAATCCCTTAATTTGTAGAGTTATCCAAAAATACCACAGAAATTCCTGAAATATCCAGGCAATACCATAATTAGTGGAGTTTTTTTTTAAATACCTCAGCAATTACAGAAGAATCCAGGAAATCCCGTAATTGGTAGAATCGTCACGAAATTCCTCAGATATTCCCGAAATATCCAGAAAATTCCGTAATTAGTAGAATCATCACGAATTTCCACAGATATTCCCGAAATATCTAGGAAATCCTGTAATTGATAGAGTCATCACGAATTTCCTCAGATATTCCCGAAATATCCAGGAAATACCATAAATAGTGGAGTATTTCTGAAATATTTCAGAAATTCCCAAAATATCCAGGAAATTCCTTATTTAGTAGAGTTATCCAGAAATACCTCAGAAATTCCCGAAATATCCTGGAAATCCCGTAATTAGTAGCGTCATTCCACAATATCTCAGAATTTCCCGAAATATCCTGGAAATTCCGTAAATAGTAGAGTTATCCAGAAATATTTCAGAAATTCCCGAAATATTTAGGAAATCCCTTAATTTGTAGAGTTATCCAGAAATACCTCAGAAATTCCCGAAATATCCAGGAAATCCCGTAATTAGTAGCGACATCCCGAAATAAATCAGACAATTCCGAAATATCCAGGAAATACCAAAATTAGTGGAGACATTTCGAAATACCTCAGAAATTCCCGAAATATCCAGGAAATCCCTTAATTTGTAGAGTTATCCAGAAATTCCTCAGAAATTCCCGAAATATCCAGGAAATCCCGTAATTAGTGGAGTCTTTCTGAAATATTTCAGAAATTCCCGAAATATACAGGAAATTCCGTAATTAGTAAATTCATCCCGAATTTCCACAGAAATTCGCGTAATATCCAGGAAATCCCGTAATTAGTAGAGTTATCCAGAAATACCTCAGAAATTCCCGAAATATCCAGGAAATCCCTTATTTTGTAGAGTTTTCCAAAAATACCACAGAAATTCCGGTAATATCCAGGAAATACCATAATTAGTGGAGACATTTCGAAATACCTCAGATATTCTCGAAATATCCAGGAAATCCCTTAATTTGTAAAGTTATCCAGAAATTCCTCAGAAATTCCCGAAATATCCAGGAAATCCCGTAATTAGTAGAGTCTTTCTGAAATATTTCAGAAATTCCCGAAATATACAGGAAATTCCGTATTTAGGAGATTCATTCCGAATTTCCACAGAAATTCGCGTAATATCAAGGAAATCCCGTAATTGGTAGAATAATCCCGAAATACCTCGGAATTCCCATAAGATCCAGGAAATCCCGTAATTGGTAGATTCATCCCGAATTTCCTCAGATATTCCCGAAATATCCAGGAAATACCATAATTAGTGGAGTCTTTCAGAAATATTTCAGAAATTCCCGAAATATCCAGGAAATCCCTTATTTAGTAGAGTTATCCAGAAATACCTCAGAAATTTCCGAAATATCGAGGAAATTCCGTTATTATTGGTGTTATCCCGAATTTCCCCAGAAATTCCCGAAAGATCCAGGAAATCCCGTAATTGGTAGAATCATCACGAATTTCCTCAGATATTCCCGAAATATCAAGGTAATCCCGTAATTAGTAGCGTCATTCCAAAATATCTCTTAAATTCCCGAAATATCCTGGAAATCCCGTAATTAGTAGCGTCATTCCACAATATCTCAGAAACTCCCGAAATATCCTGGAAATCCCGTAATTAGTAGAGTTATCCTGAAATACCTCAGAAATTCCCGAAATATTGAGGAAATTCCGTTATTATTGGTGTTATCCCGAATTTCCCCAGAAATTCCCGAAAGATCCAGGAAATCCGGAATTGGTAGAGTCATCACGAATTTCCTCAGATATTCCCGAAATATCAAGGAAATCCCGTAATTAGTAGCGTCATTCCAAAATATCTCATAAATTCCCGAAATATCATGGAAATCCCGTAATTAGTAGCGTCATTCCACAATATCTCAGAAACTCCCGAAATATCCTGGAAATCCCGTAATTAGTAGAGTTATCCAGAAATACCTCAGAAATTCCCGAAATATCCAGGAAATCCCTTATTTGTAGAGTTTTCCAAAAATACCACAGAAATTCCTGAAATATCCAGGAATACCATAATTAGTAGCGTCATCCCGCAATACCTCAGAAATTCTCGAATACCCAGGAAATCGCTTAATTTGTAAAGTTATCCAGAATTCCTCAGAAATTCCCGAAATATCCAGGAAATCCCGTGATTAGTGGAGTCTTTCTGAAATATTTCAGAAATTCCCGAAATATACAGGAAATTCCGTATTTAGTAGATTCATTCCGAATTTCCACAGAAATTCGCGTAATATCAAGGAAATCCCGTAATTGGTAGAATCATCCCGAAATACCTCGGAATTCCCATAAGATCCAGGCAGTCCCGTAATTGGTAGATTCATCCCGAATTTCCTCAGATATTCCCGAAATATCCAGGAAATACCATAAATAGTGGAGTCTTTCTGAAATATTTCAGAAATTCCCGAAATATCCAGGAAATCCCTTATTTAGTTATCCAGAAATTCCTCAGAAATTCCCGAAATATCCAGGAAATCCCGTAATTAGTGGAGTCTCTCTGAAATATTTCAGAAATTCCCGACATATACAGGAAATTCCGTAATTAGTAAATTCATCCCGAATTTCCACAGAAATTCGCGTAATATCCAGGAAATCCCGTAATTAGTAGAGTTGTCCAGAAATACCTCGGAATTCCATAAGATCCAGGCAGTCCCGTAATTGGTAGATTCATCCCGAATTTCCTCAGATATTCCCGAAATATCCAGGAAATACCATAAATAGTGGAGTCTTTCTGAATATTTCAGAAATTCCCGAAATATCCAGGAAATCCCTTATTTAGTTATCCAGAAATTCCTCAGAAATTCCCGAAATATCCAGGAAATCCCGTAATTAGTGGTCTCTCTGAAATATTTCAGAATTCCCGACATATACAGGAAATTCCGTAATTAGTAAATTCATCCCGAATTTCCACAGAAATTCGCGTAATATCCAGGAAATCCCGTAATTAGTAGAGTTGTCCAGAAAACCTCAGAAATTCCCGAAATATCCAGGAAATCCTTATTTTGTAGAGTTTTCCAAAAATACCACAGAAATTCCGGTAATATCCAGGAAATACCATAATTAGTGGAGACATTTCGAATACCTCAGATATTCTCGAAATATCCAGGAAATCCCTTAATTTGTAAAGTTATCCAGAAATTCCTCAGAAATTCCCGAAATATCCAGGAATCCCGTCATTAGTAGAGTCTTTCTGAAATATTTCAGAAATTCCCGAAATATACAGGAAATTCCGTATTTAGGAGATTTATTCCGAATTTCCAGAAATTCGCGTAATATCAGGAAATCCCGTAATTGGTAGAATCATCCCGAAATACCTCGAATTCCCATAAGATCCAGGAAATCCGTAATTGGTAGATTCATCCCGAATTTCCTCAGATATTACCGAATATCCAGGAAATACCATAATTAGTGGAGTCTTTCAGAAATATTTCAGAAATTCCCGAAATATCCAGGAAATCCCTTATTTAGTAGAGTTATCCAGAAATACCTCAGAAATTTCCGAAATATCGAGGAAATTCCGTTATTATTGGTGTTATCCCGAATTTCCCCAGAAATTCCCGAAAGATCCAGGAAATCCCGTAATTGGTAGAGTCATCACGAATTTCCTCAGATATTCCCGAAATATCAAGGAAATCCCGTAATTAGTAGCGTGCGTTCCAAAATATCTCATAAATTCCCGAAATATCCTGGAAATCCCGTAATTAGTAGAGTTATCTAGAAACACCTCAGAAATTCCCGAAATATCCAGGAAATCCCTTTATTTGGTACAGTTTTCCAAAATACCACAGAAATTCCTGAAATATCCAGGAAATACCATAATAGTAGCGTCATCCCGAATACCTCAGAAATTCCCGAAATATCCAGGAAATCCCGTAATTAGTGGAGTCTTCTGAAATATTTCAGAATTCCCGAAATATCCAGGAAATCCCGTAATTAGTGGAGTCTCTCTGAAATATTTCAGAAATTCCCGAAATATACAGGAAATTCCGTAATTAGTAAATTCATCCCGAATTTCCACAGAAATTCGCGTAATATCCAGGAAATCCCGTAATTAGTAGAGTTATCCAGAAATACCTCAGAAATTCCCGAAATAATCCAGGAAATCCCTTATTTTGTAGAGTTTTCCAAAAATACCACAGAAATTCCGGTAATATCCAGGAAATACCATAATTAGTGGAGACATTTCGAAATACCTCAGATATTCTCGAAATATCCAGGAAATCCCTTAATTTGTAAAGTTATCCAGAAATTCCTCAGAAATTCCCGAAATATCCAGGAAATCCCGTAATTAGTAGAGTCTTTCTGAAATATTTCAGAAATTCCCGAAATATACAGGAAATTCCGTATTTAGGAGATTCATTCCGAATTTCCACAGAAATTCGCGTAATATCAAGGAAATCCCGTAATTGGTAGAATCATCCCGAAATACCTCGGAATTCCCATAAGATCCAGGAAATCCCGTAATTGGTAGATTCATCCCGAATTTCCTCAGATATTCCCGAAATATCCAGGAAATACCATAATTAGTGGAGTCTTTCAGAAATATTTCAGAAATTCCCGAAATATCCAGGAAATCCCTTATTTAGTAGAGTTATCCAGAAATACCTCAGAAATTTCCGAAATATCGAGGAAATTCCGTTATTATTGGTGTTATCCCGAATTTCCCCAGAAATTCCGAAAGATCCAGGAAATCCCGTAATTGGTAGAATCATCACGAATTTCCTCAGATATTCCCGAAATATCAAGGTAATCCCGTAATTAGTAGCGTCATTCCAAAATATCTCTAATTCCCGAAATATCCTGGAAATCCCGTAATTAGTAGCGTCATTCCACAATATCTCAGAAACTCCCGAAATATCCTGGAAATCCCGTAATTAGTAGAGTTATCCTGAAATACCTCAGAAATTCCCGAAATATTGAGGAAATTCCGTTATTATGGTGTTATCCCGAATTTCCCCAGAAATTCCCGAAAGATCCAGGAAATCCGGAATTGGTAGAGTCATCACGAATTTCCTCAGATATTCCCGAAATATCAAGGAAATCCCGTAATTAGTAGCGTCATTCCAAAATATCTCATAAATTCCCGAAATATCATGGAAATCCCGTAATTAGTAGCGTCATTCCACAATATCTCAGAAACTCCCGAAATATCCTGGAAATCCCGTAATTAGTAGAGTTATCCAGAAATACCTCAGAAATTCCCGAAATATCCAGGAAATCCCTTATTTTGTAGAGTTTTCCAAAAATACCACAGAAATTCCTGAAATATCCAGGAAATACCATAATTAGTAGCGTCATCCCGCAATACCTCAGAAATTCTCGAAATACCCAGGAAATCGCTTAATTTGTAAAGTTATCCAGAAATTCCTCAGAAATTCCCGAAATATCCAGGAAATCCCGTGATTAGTGGAGTCTTTCTGAAATATTTCAGAAATTCCCGAAATATACAGGAAATTCCGTATTTAGTAGATTCATTCCGAATTTCCACAGAAATTCGCGTAATATCAAGGAAATCCCGTAATTGGTAGAATCATCCCGAAATACCTCGGAATTCCCATAAGATCCAGGCAGTCCCGTAATTGGTAGATTCATCCCGAATTTCCTCAGATATTCCCGAAATATCCAGGAAATACCATAAATAGTGGAGTCTTTCTGAAATATTTCAGAAATTCCCGAAATATCCAGGAAAATCCCTTATTAGTTATCCAGAAATTCTCAGAAATTCCCGAAATATCCAGGAAATCCCGTAATTAGTGGAGTCTCTCTGAAATATTTCAGAAATTCCCGACATATACAGGAATTCCGTAATTAGTAATTCATCCCGAATTTCCACAGAAATTCGCGTAATATCCAGGAAATCCCGTAATTAGTAGAGTTGTCCAGAAATACCTCAGAAATTCCCGAAAATATCCAGGAAATCCCTTATTTTGTAGAGTTTCCAAAAATACCACAGAAATTCCGGTAATATCCAGGAAATACCATAATTAGTGGAGACATTTCGAAATACCTCAGATATTCTCGAATATCCAGGAAATCCCTTAATTTGTAAAGTTATCCAGAAATTCCTCAGAAATTCCCGAAATATCCAGGAAATCCCGTCATTAGTAGAGTCTTTCTGAAATATTTCAGAAATTCCCGAAATATCCAGGAAATCCCTTATTTAGTAGAGTTATCCAGAAATACCTCAGAAATTTCCGAAATATCGAGGAAATTCCGTTATTATTGGTGTTATCCCGAATTTCCCCAGAAATTCCCGAAAGATCCAGGAAATCCCGTAATTGGTAGAATCATCACGAATTTCCTCAGATATTCCCGAAATATCAAGGTAATCCCGTAATTAGTAGCGTCATTCCAAAATATCTCTTAAATTCCCGAAATATCCTGGAAATCCCGTAATTAGTAGCGTCATTCCACAATATCTCAGAAACTCCCGAAATATCCTGGAAATCCCGTAATTAGTAGAGTTATCCTGAAATACCTCAGATATTCCCGAAATATCCAGAAAATCCCTTATTTTGTAGAGTTTTCCAAAAATACCACAGAAATTCCTGAAATATCCAGGAAATAACCATAATTAGTGGAGACATTTCGAAATGCCTCAGAAATTCTCGAAATATCCAGGAAATCCCTTAATTTGTAAAGTTATCCAGAAATTCCTCAGAAATTCCCGAAATATCCAGGAAATCCCGTAATTAGTGAGGTCTTTCTGAAATATTTCAGAAATTCCCGAAATATACAGGAAATTCCGTATTTAGTAGATTCATTCCGAATTTCCACAGAAATTCGCGTAATATCAAGGAAATCCCGTAATTGGTAGAATCATCCCGAAATACCTCGGAATTCCCATAAGATCCAGGCAGTCCCGTAATTGGTAGATTCATCCCGAATTCCTCAGATATTCCCGAAATATCCAGGAAATACCATAAATAGTGGAGTCTTTCTGAAATATTTCAGAAATTCCCGAAATATCCAGGAAATCCCTTATTTAGTAGAGTTATCCAGAAATACCTCAGAAATTCCCGAAATATCGAGGAAATTCCGTTATTATTGGTGTTATCCCGAATTTCCCCAGAAATTCCCGAAAGATCCAGGAAATCCCGTAATTGGTAGAGTCATCACGAATTTCCTCAGATATTCCCGAAATATCAAGGAAATCCCGTAAGTAGTAGCGTCGTTCCAAAATATCTCATAAATTCCCGAAATATCCTGGAAATCCCGTAATTAGTAGAGTTATCTAGAAACACCTCAGAAATTCCCGAAATATCCAGGAAATCCCTTATTTTGTACAGTTTTCCAAAAATACCACAGAAATTCCTGAAATATCCAGGAAATACCATAATTAGTAGCGTCATCCCGAAATACCTCAGAAATTCCCGAAATATCCAGGAAATCCCGTAATTAGTGGAGTCTTTCTGAAATATTTCAGAAATTCCCGAAATATCCAGGAAATCCCTTATTTAGTAGAGTTATCCAGAAATACCTCAGAAATTCCCGAAATATCCAGGAATTGCGTTATTATTGGTGTTATCCGAATTTCCCCAAATATTCCCGAAAGATCCAGGAAATCCCGTAATGGTAGAGTCATCACTAATTTCCTCAGATATTCCCGAAATATCAAGGAAATCCCGTAATAAGTAGAGTATCCAGAAATATTTCAGAAATTCCCGAAATATCCAGGAAATCCCTTAATTTGTAGAGTTATCCAAAAATACCACAGAAATTCCTGAAATATCCAGGCAATACCATAATTAGTGGAGTTTTTTTAATACCTCAGCAATTACAGAAGAATCCAGGAAATCCCGTAATTGGTAGAATCGTCACGAAATTCCTCAGATATTCCCGAAATATCCAGAAAATTCCGTAATTTAGTAGAATCATCACGAATTTCCACAGATATTCCCGAAATATCTAGGAAATCCTGTAATTGATAGAGTCATCACGAATTTCCTCAGATATTCCCGAAATATCCAGGAAATACCATAAATAGTGGAGTATTTCTGAAATATTTCAGAAATTCCCAAAATATCCAGGAAATTCCTTATTTAGTAGAGTTATCCCGAAATACCTCAGAAATTCCCGAAATATCCTGGAAATCCCGTAATTAGTAGCGTCATTCCACAATATCTCAGAATTTCCCGAAATATCCTGGAAATTCCGTAAATAGTAGAGTTATCAGAAATATTTCAGAAATTCCCGAAATATTTAGGAAATCCCTTAATTTGTAGAGTTATCCAGAAATACCTCAGAAATTCCCGAAATATCCAGGAAATCCCGTAATTAGTAGCGACATCCCGAAATAAATCAGACAATTCCGAAATATCCAGGAAATACCAAAATTAGTGGAGACATTTCGAAATACCTCAGAAATTCCCGAAATATCCAGGAAATCCCTTAATTTGTAGAGTTATCCAGAAATTCCTCAGAAATTCCCGAAATATCCAGGAAATCCCGTAATTAGTGGAGTCTCTCCTGAAATATTTCAGAAATTCCCGAAATATACAGGAAATTCCGTAATTAGTAAATTCATCCCGAATTTCCACAGAAATTCGCGTAATATCCAGAATCCCGTAATTAGTAGAGTTATCCAGAAATACCTCAGAAATTCCCGAAATATCCAGGAAATCCCTTATTTTGTAGATTTTCCAAAAATACCACAGAAATTCCCGGTAATATCCAGGAAATACCATAATTATGGAGACATTTCGAATACCTCAGATATTCTCGAAATATCCAGGAATCCCTTATTTAGTAGAGTTATCCAGAAATACCTCAGAAATTCCCGAAATATCGAGGAAAGTCCATTAGTTATTGGTGTTATCCCGAATTTCCCAGAAATTCCCGAAAGATCCAGGAAATCCGGAATTGGTAGAGTCATCTCGATTTCCTCAGATATCCCGAAATATCAAGGAAAGCCCGTAATTAGTAGCGTCATTCCAAATATCTCATAATTCCCGAAATATCATGGAAATCCCGTAATTAGTAGCGTCATTCCACAATATCTCAGAAACTCCCGAAATATCCTGGAAATCCCGTAATTAGTAGAGTTATCCAGAAATACCTCAGAAATTCCCGAAATATCCAGGAAATCCCTTATTTTGTAGTGTTTTCCAAAAACCACAGAAATTCCTGAAATATCCAGGAAATACCATAATTAGTAGCGTCATCCCGCAATACCTCAGAAATTCTCGAAATACCCAGGAAATCGCTTAATGTGTAAAGTTATCCAGAAATTCCTCAGAAATTCCCGAAATATCCAGGAAATCCCGTAATTAGTGGAGTCTTTCTGAATATTTCAGAAATTCCCGAAATATACAGGAAATTCCGTATTTAGTAGATTCATTCCGAATTTCCACAGAATTCGCGTAATATCAAGGAAATCCCGTAATTGGTAGAATCATCCCGAAATACCTCAGAAATTCCTGAAATATCCAGGAATACCATAATTAGTAGCGTCATCCCGCAATACCTCAGAAATTCTCGAAATACCCAGGAAATCGCTTAATGTGTAAAGTTATCCAAATTCCTCAGAAATTCCCGAAATATCCAGGAAATCCCGTAATTAGTAGAGTTATCCAGAATACCTCAGAAATTCCCGAAATATCAGGAAATCCCTTATTTTGTAGTGTTTTCCAAAAATACCACAGAAATTCCTGAAATATCCAGGAAATACCATAAATATTGGAGCCTTTCTGAAATATTTCAGAAATTCCCGAAATATCCAGGAAATCCCTTAATTTGTAAAGTTATCCAGAAATTCCTCAGAAATTCCCGAAATATCCAGGAAATCCGTAATTAGTGGAGTCTTTCTGAATATTTCAGAAATTCCCGAAATATCAAGGAAATCCCGTAATTGGTAGATTCATCCCGAATTTCCTCAGATATTCCCGAAATATCAGGAAATCCCGTAATTGGTAGAATCATCCCGAAATACCTCGGAATTCCCATAAGATCCAGGAAATCCCGTAATTGGTAGATTCATCCCGAATTTCCTCAGATATTCCCGAATATCCAGGAAATACCATAATTAGTGGAGTTTTTTTTTAAATACCTCAGCAATTACCGAAATATCCAGGAAATCCCTTATTTAGTAGAGTTATCCAGAAATACCTCAGAAATTCCCGAAATATCCAGGAAATCCCATAATTAGTGGAGTCTTTCTGAAATATTTCAGAAATTCCCGAAATATCCAGGAAATCCCTTATTTAGTAGAGTTATCCAGAAATACCTCAGAAATTCCCGAAATATCGAGGAAATTCCGTTATTATTGGTGTTATCCCGAATTTCCCCAGAAATTCCCGAAAGATCCAGGAATCCCGTAATTGGTAGAATCATCCCGAAATACCTCAGATATTCTCGAAATATCCAGGAAATCCCGTAATTAGTAGCGTCATCCCGAATACCTCAGATATTCTCGAAATATCCAGGAAATCCCGTAATTGGTAGAATCATCCCGAAATACCTCGGAATTCCCATAAGATCCAGGCAGTCCCGTAATTGGTAGATTCATCCCGAATTTCCTCAGATATTCCCGAAATATCCAGGAAATACCATAAATAGAGGAGTCTTCTGAAATATTTCAGAAATTCCCGAACTATCCTGGAAATCCCGTAATTAGTAGAGTTATCCAGAAATACCTCAGAAATTCCCGAAATATCGAGGAAATTCCGTTATTATTGGTGTTATCCCGAATTTCCCCAGAAATTCCCGAAAGATCCAGGAATCCCGTAATTGGTAGAGTCATCACGAATTTCCTCAGATATTCCCGAAATATCCAGGAATCCCGTAATTAGTAGCGTCATTCCAAAATATCTCATAAATTCCCGAAATAACCTGGAAATCCCGTAATTAGTAGAGTTATCTAGAAACACCTCAGAAATTCCCGAAATATCCGGAAATCCCTTATTTTGTACAGTTTTCCAAAAATACCACAGAAATTCCTGAAATATCCAGGAAATACCATAATTAGTAGCGTCATCCCGAAATACCTCATATATTCTCGAAATATCCAGGAAATCCCTTAATTTGTAAAGTTATCCAAATTCCTCAGAAATTCCCGAAATATCCAGGAAATCCCGTAATTAGTGGAGTCTTTCTGAAATATTCAGAAATTCCCGAAATATACAGGAAATTCCGTATTTAGTAGATTCATTCCGAATTTCCACAGAAATTCGCGTAATATCAAGGAAATCCCGTAATTGGTAGAATCATCCCGAAATACCTCGGAATTCCCATAAGATCCAGGAAATCCCGTAATTGGTAGATTCATCCCGAATTTCCTCAGATATTCCCGAAATATCCAGGAAATACCATAAATATTGGAGCCTTTCTGAAATATTCAGAAATTCCCGAAATCCAGGAAATCCCTTATTTAGTAGAGTTATCCAGAAATACCTCAGAAATTCCCGAAATATCCAGGAAATTCCGTTATTATTGGTGTTATCCCGAATTTCCTCGGAAATTCCCGAAAGATCCAGGAAATCCCGTAATTGGTAGAGTCATCACGAATTTCCTCAGATATTTCCGAAATATCCAGGAAATACCACAATTAGTGGAGACATTTCGAAATACCTCAGAAATTGCCGAAATATCCAGGAAATCCCTTAATTTGTAGAGTTATCCAGAAATTCCTCAGAAATTCCCGTAATGTCCAGGAAATCCCTTAATTAGTAGCGTCATTCCACAATATCTCAGAAATTCCCGAACTATCCTGGAAATCCCGTAATTAGTAGAGTTATCCAGAAATACCTCAGAAATTCCCGAAATATCCAGGAAATCCCTTAATTTGTAGAGTGATCAAAAAATACCACAGAAATCCCCGAAGTATCCAGGAAATACCATAATTAGTGGAGTTTTTTTTTAAATACCTCAGCAATTACCGAAATATCCAGGAAATCCCTTATTTAGTAGAGTTATCCAGAAATACCTCAGAAATTCCCGAAATATCCAGGAAATCCCATAATTAGTGGAGTCTTTCTGAAATATTTCAGAAATTCCCGAAATATACAGGAAATTCCGTATTTAGTAGATTCATTCCGAATTTACACAGAAATTCGCGTAATATCAAGGAAATCCCGTAATTGGTAGAATCATCCCGAAATACCTCGGAATTCCCATAAGATCCAGGAAATCCCGTAATTGGTAGATTCATCCCGAATTTCCTCAGATATTCCCGAAATATCCAGGAAATACCATAAATAGTGGAGTCTTTCTGAAATATTTCAGAAATTCCCGAAATATCCAGGAAATCCCTTATTTAGTAGAGTTATCCAGAAATACCTCAGAAATTCCCGAAATATCGAGGAAATTCCGTTATTATTGGTGTTATCCCGAATTTCCCCAGAAATTCCCGAAAGATCCAGGAAATCCCGTAATTGGTAGAGTCATCACGAATTTCCTCAGAAATTTCCGAAAGATCCAGGAAATCCCGTAATTGGTAGAGTCATCACGAATTTCCTCAGATATTCCCGAAATATCCTGGAAATCCCGTAATTAGTAGAGTTATCTAGAAACACCTCAGAAATTCCCGAAATATCCAGGAAATCCCTTATTTTGTACAGTTTTCCAAAAATACCACAGAAATTCCTGAAATATTCAGGAAATACCATAATTAGTAGCGTCATCCCGAAATACCTCAGATATTCTCGAAATATCCAGGAAATACCACAATTAGTGGAGACATTTCGAAATATCTCAGAAATTCCCGAAATATTCAGGTAATCCCTTAATTTGTAGAGTTATCCAGACATTCCTCAGAATTCCCGTAATATCCAGGAAATCCCGTAATTAGTAGCGTCATTCCACAATATCTCAGAAATTCCCGAACTATCCTGGAAATCCCGTAATTAGTAGAGTTATCCAGATATACCTCAGAAATTCCCGAAACATCCTGGAAATCCCTTAATTTGTAGAGTGATCAAAAAATACCACAGAAATTCCTGAAATATTCAGGAAATACCATAATTAGTAGCGTCATCCCGAAATACCTCAGATATTCTCGAAATATCCAGGAAATACCACAATTAGTGGAGACATTTCGAAATATCTCAGAAATTCCCGAAATATTCAGGTAATCCCTTAATTTGTAGAGTTATCCAGACATTCCTCAGAAATTCCCGTAATATCCAGGAAATCCCGTAATTAGTAGCGTCATTCCACAATATCTCAGAAATTCCCGAACTATCCTGGAAATCCCGTAATTAGTAGAGTTATCCAGATATACCTCAGAAATTCCCGAAACATCCTGGAAATCCCTTAATTTGTAGAGTGATCAAAAAATACCACAGAAATCCCCGAAGTATACAGGAAATACCATAATTAGTGGAGTTTTTTTTTAAATACCTCAGCAATTACCGAAATATCCAGGATATCCCGTAATTGGTAGAATCATCACGAAATTCCTCAGATATTCCCGAAATATCCGGAAATCCCGTAATTAGTGGAGTCTCTCTGAAATATTTCCGAAATTCCCGAAATATACAGGAAATTCCGTAATTAGTAGATTCATCCCGAATTTCCACAGAAATTCGCGTAATATCCAGGAAATCCCGTAAATGTTAGAATCATCCCGAAGTACCTCGGAATTCCCAAAAGATCCAGGAAATCCCGTAATTGGTAGCTTCATCCCGAATTTCCTCAGATATTCCCGAAATATCCAGGAAATACCATAAATGTTAGAATCATCCCGAAGTACCTCGGAATTCCCAAAAGATCCAGGAAATCCCGTAATTGGTAGCTTCATCCCGAATTTCCTCAGATATTCCCGAAATATCCAGGAAATACCATAATTAGTGGAGTCTTTCTGAAATATTTCAGAAATTCCCGAAATATCCAGGAAATCCCTTAATTTGTAGAGTTATCCAGAAATACCTCAGAAATTCCCGAAATATCCAGGAAATCCCGTAATTAGTAGCGTCATCCCGAAATACCTCAGCAATTACCGAAATATCCAGGAAATACCACAATTAGTGGAGACATTTCGAAATATCTCAGAAATTCCCGAAATATCCAGGAAATCCCTTAATTTGTAGAGTTATCCAGAAATTCCTCAGAAATTCCCGAAATATCCAGGAAATCCCGTAATTAGTAGAGTTATCCAGATATACCTCAGAAATTCCCGAAATATCCTGGAAATCCCGTAATTAGTAGAGTGATCCAGAAATACCTTAGAAATTCCCGAAATATCCAGGAAATTCCGTAATTAGTGGAGTTTTTTTTTAAATACCTCAGCAATTACCGAAATATCCAGGAAATCCCGTAATTGGTAGAATCATCACGAAATTCCTCAGATATTCCCGAAATATCCAGGAAATACCATAATTAGTGGAGTCTTTCTGAAATATTTCAGAAATTCCCGAAAGATCCAGGAAATCCCGTAATTAGTAGAGTTATCCAGAAATACCTCAGAAATTCCCGAAAGATCCAGGAAATTCCGTAATTAGTAGATTCATCCCGAATTTCCTCAGATATTCCCGAAATATCCAGGAAATCCCGTAATTGGTAGAGTCGTCTCGAATTTCCTCATATATTCCCGAAATATCCTGGAAATCCCGTAATTAGTAGAGTGATCCAGAAATACCTTAGAAATTCCCGAAATATCCAGGAAATTCCGTAATTAGTGGAGTCTTTCTGAAATATTTCAGAAATTCCCGAAATATCCAGGAAATTCCGTAATTAGTAGCGTCATCCCGAAATACCTCAGCAATTCCCGAAAGATCCTGGAAATCTCGTAATTGGTAGAATCATCACGAAATTCCTCAGATATTCCCGAAATATCCAAGAAATCCCGTAATTAGTGGAGTCTTTCTGAAATATTTCAGAAATTCCCGAAATATCCAGAAATTCCCGTAATTGGTAGCTTCATCCCGAATTTCCTCAGATATTCCCGAAAAATCCAGGATATCCCGTAATTGGTAGAGTCATCACGAATTCTCGTAATATTCAAGGAAATCCCGTAATTGGTAGAATCATCCCGAAATACCTCGGAATTCCCATAAGATTCCCAGGAACATCCCGTAATTGGTAGATTCATCCCGAATTTCCTCAGATATTCCCGAAATATCCAGAATACCATAAATATGGAGCCGCCTTTCTGACATAATTTCAGAAATTCCCGAAATATCCAGGAAATCCCTTATTTAGTAGAGTTATCCAGAAATACCTCAGAAATTCCCGAAATATCCAGGAAATTCCGTTATTATTGGTGTTATCCGAACTTTCCTCGGAATTCCCCGAAAGATCCAGGAAATCCGTTAATTGGTAGAGTCATCCACGAATTTCCCTCAGATCTTTCCGCAATATCCAGGAAATACCACAATTAGTGGAGGACATTTCGAAATACCTCAGAATATTCCCGTAATGTCCAGGAATCCCTTAATTAGTTAAGCGTCATTCCCACAATATCTCAGAAATTCCCGAACTATCCTGGAAATCCCGTAATTAGTAGAGTTATCCAGAAATACCTCAGAAATTCCCGAAATATCCAGGAAATCCCTTAATTTGTAGAGTGATCAAAAAATACCACAGAAATCCCCGAAGTATCCAGGAAATACCATAATTAGTGGAGTTTTTTTTTAAATACCTCAGCAATTACCGAAATATCCAGGAATCCCTTATTTAGTAGAGTTATCCAGAAATACCTCAGAAATTCCCGAAATATCCAGGAAATCCCATAATTAGTGGAGTCTTTCTGAAATATTTCAGAAATTCCCGAAATATACAGGAAATTCCGTATTTAGTAGATTCATTCCGAATTTACACAGAAATTCGCGTAATATCAAGGAAATCCCGTAATTGGTAGAATCATCCCGAAATACCTCGGAATTCCCATAAGATCCAGGAAATCCCTGTAATTGGTAGATTCATCCCGAATTTCTCTAGATATTCCCGAAATATCCAGGAAATACCATAAATAGTGGAGTCTTTCTGAAATATTTCAGAAATTCCCGAAATATCCAGGAAATCCCTTATTTAGTAGAGTTATCCAGAAATACCTCAGAAATTCCCGAAATATCGAGGAAATTCCGTTATTATTGGTGTTATTCCCCAGAAATTCCCGAAAGATCCAGGAAATCCGTAATTGGTAGAGTCATCACGAATTTCCTCAGAAATTTCCGAAAGATCCAGGAAATCCCGTAATTGGTAGAGTCATCACGAATTTCCTCAGATATTCCCGAAATATCCTGGAAATCCCGTAATTAGTAGAGTTATCTAGCAACACCTCAGAAATTCCCGAAATATCCAGGAATCCCTTATTTTGTACAGTTTTCCAAAAATACCACAGAAATTCCTGAAATATTCAGGAAATACCATAATTAGTAGCGTCATCCCGAAATACCTCAGATATTCTCGAAATATCCAGGAAATACCACAATTAGTGGAGACATTTCGAAATATCTCAGAAATTCCCGAAATATTCAGGTAATCCCTTACTTTGTAGAGTATCCCAGACATTCCTCAGAAATTCCCGTAATATCCAGGAAATCCCGTAATTAGTAGCGTCATTCCACAATATCTCAGAAATTCCCGAACTATCCTGGAAATCCCGTAATTAGTAGAGTTATCCAGATATACCTCAGAAATTCCCGAAACATCCTGGAAATCCCTTAATTTGTAGAGTGATCAAAAAATACCACAGAAATCCCCGAAGTATACAGGAAATACCATAATTAGTGGAGTTTTTTTTTAAATACCTCAGCAATTACCGAAATATCCAGGATATCCCGTAATTGGTAGAATCATCACGAAATTCCTCAGATATTCCCGAAATATCCGGAAATCCCGTAATTAGTGGAGTCTCTCTGAAATATTTCCGAAATTCCCGAAATATACAGGAAATTCCGTAATTAGTAGATTCATCCCGAATTTCCACAGAAATTCGCGTAATATCCAGGAAATCCCGTAAATGTTAGAATCATCCCGAAGTACCTCGGAATTCCCAAAAGATCCAGGAAATCCCGTAATTGGTAGCTTCATCCCGAATTTCCTCAGATATTCCCGAAATATCCAGGAAATACCATAATTAGTGGAGTTTTTCAGAAATATTTCAGAAATTCCCGAAATATCCAAGAAATCCCGTAATTAGTAGTCATCCCGAATTTTTCCAGAAATTCCCGAAATATCCAGGAAATCCCGTAATTAGTAGCGTCATCCCGAAATACCTCAGCAATTCCCGAAAGATCCTGGAAATCTCGTAATTGGTAGAATCATCACGAAATACCTCAGAAATTCCCGAAAGATCCAGGAATTCCCGTAATTGGTAGAGTCGTCTCGAATTTCCTCATATATTCCCGAAATATCCTGAAAATTCCGTCATTAGTGGAGTCTTTCTGAAATATTTCAGAAATTCCCGAAATATCCTGGAAATCCCGTAATTAGTAGAGTTATCTAGAAACACCTCAGAAATTCCCGAAATATCCAGGAAATCCCTTATTTTGTACAGTTTTCCAAAAATACCACAGAAATTCCTGAAATATCCAGGAAATACCATAATTAGTAGCGTCATCCCGAAATACCTCAGATATTCTCGAAATATCCAGGAAATCCCTTAATTTGTAAAGTTATCCAGAAATTCCTCAGAAATTCCCGAAATATCCAGGAAATCCCGTAATTAGTGGAGTCTTTCTGAAATATTTCAGAAATTCCCGAAATATACAGGAAATTCCGTATTTAGTAGATTCATTCCGAATTTCCACAGAAATTCGCGTAATATCAAGGAAATCCCGTAATTAGTTGTCATCTCGAATTTTTCCAGAAATTTCCGAAATATCCAGAAATTCCCGTAATTAGTAGCGTCATCCCAAAATACCTCAGGAATTCCCGAAAGATGGAGGAAGTCCCGTAATTGGTAGAGTCATCACGAATTTCCTCAGATATTCCCGAAAAATCCAGGATATCCCGTAATTAGTGGAGTCTTTCTGAAATATTTCAGAAATTCCCGAAATATCCAGGAAACCCCGTAATTAGTCGACTCATCCCGAATTTCCTCCGAAATTCCCGAAAGATCTAGGAACTGTTTGTCATAATTCCAGGGACACATAAAGTCTAAAAAAGATATTGTTTATTTATATAATTATTTACAGTAAAATGGGAATTCACAGAATAATGCTTATTTTAGATATATTTCTAAATATAATTTGTTATTAATATTACAAATAATATATATTTATTATAATTTTTGAATACATACAATTTATACCTGGCACCACGACAATTAATTGTTGACAACAAAATTAATTATCGGTTGTGCAATTGTAATAATTAATGGTAAAATGTATGTATAAAAAGTTGTACGTACGTACGGACGCACGTACGTACGCGGATTACTGAAACTTCCAAGCCAAAAAACTAATAAAAAACGACTCTTTAAAAAATTTGTAATAGTGGTAAATTTATCCTCGTATCAATGCGATCACAATGGACTCATAAAATACATACAATTTATACCTGGCACCACGACAATTAATTGTTGACAACAAAATTAATTATCGGTTGTGCAATTGTAATAATTAATGGTAAAATGTATGTATAAAAAGTTCTACGTACGTACGGACGCACGTACGTACGCGGATAACTGAAACTTCCAAGCCAAAAAACTAATAAAAAACGACTCTTTAAAAAATTTGTAATAGTGGTAAATTTATCCTCGTATCAATGCGATCACAATGGACTCATAAAAAATGACATTCACTAAATATTTTTTACAGTATAAGGGGTTTTTTACAGAAAAATTCACAATTTCACTTATAAAATTTTAATATTATGTAGATTTGTAATTTTTCACTCATTGAAACGGCTATTCGTTATTCATTTTCTTCTTCATTTTAACAAATATATATTTAATCTATATTTATATCTGGTTTTGTATTAATGAGATAACCAAATATAATTAATATTTTTTTTATTTAATAAACAATATAAATATTTTTGGCAATTTTCACTTTATGAATAAATAAATATAATTTTGAATAAATAATATTTATCAGTAAATAATAAATATAAATAATATTTGTAATTTATCGATATAGAAAAACCCATTGCTACTTTGTTCAGTCAATCGAGAGATATTTTAAATCGATCTAATCCCCCCCCCCCGAAAAATGATTTCTAGCCTTACACACCGTCGAATATAGCCTACGCGGCCGGCTAACTCGACGATTCGACGCGCGAGCCGGCCGCCTAGGCCTCCAGCTGACAATTTTTCGCGTTTTTAAACGAGCCTGATTTTTGTTTGCTTTTTTCGAGTTTATCTGAAGTCTATGAATGTGTGGTTTTGCATAAACAATAACCATGTATATTTATAATTTACGATATTAGCATTATTTGTAATCTACCGCATTTTAAAACGGATTTAATAATTATTTTTTGTTTTCGTTATTAAAAATATATTTAAAGTCTATAGATATCTGGTTTTGCGTTAAACAATAACCAAGTATAATAATTATTTTTTTATTAAATTATCAATCTAAACATTTTTGTCATTTTCTTTTTGAAATGCCTTTATTTATATATTATATTTCTGTTTCACCTAATATAATTATTAATTCAATTATGAATAAATAATATTTATCAGTAAATAATAAATATAAATAATATTTGTAACTTATCGATATAGAAAAACCCATTGCTACTTTGTTCAGTCAATCGAGAGATATTTTAAATCGAGCTAATCCCCCCCCCCCCCCCGAAAAATGATTTCTAGCCTTACACACCGTCGAATATAGCCTATGCGGCCGGCTAACTCGACGACTCGACCCGCCAACCGGCCGCCTAGGCCTCCGACTGACAATATTTGCTTTTTTAAACGTACTTTATTTTTGTTTGTCAATTTACGAGTTAATCTAAAGCCTATGAATATGTGCTGATGCAGAAACAATAAACATATACAATTATTATTTTTATTAAATAAACAAGAGTAATATTATTTGTAATTTTTCGCATTTTAAAACGGATTTAATATTTATTTTTTGTTTTCGTTTTTAAAAATGTATCTAAAGTCTATAGATATCTGGTTTTGTGTTAAACAATAATCAAGTAATATAATAATTTTTTTTATTAAATAAACAATCCAAAGATTTTTATCATTTTCACTTTTTGAAATGCCTTTATTTATTCGTTTTTTTTTGTTTCAACTAATATAATTACTTATTCAATTATGAATTTATAATATATTTATCAGTAAATAATAAATATAAATTGTTAGAATTATTCGTCCATAAGTGTGAGTGATGTGTGTGTGTGTTGCGTGTGTGGCGCCTCTGGTCGACTCGAGACTCGCGTTCATTCGGTGATCCGCCTTCGTCCAGTTCAGACTATTACCTGTTTGTCGCCAAGTGTACGCGTGCTCATGTGCATTAGTTATTATTGTAATTACCCACAAGCATTTCACCGCTGTAGCCTGACTGTTTATAATAAACTACATTTACACTACTTTGGTTTATTACTGTGTTAACAGGTTATGGGCCCAGGTTTGCGCAAGTGAAGTGTTTTGGAAGTTTTTTTTTTAAATAAAATGGGCGACGATATTACTTTGCGGTGTATCAATAAATTCGATGGTTCCAACTTTCAAGTATGGAAATTTCAAATCAAACAAGCCTTGACGGCTGTGGGTTTGTTGGAGATTGTGGTAGGGACAGAAACGCAACCTGCACTAACTAACCAAAATGCTGCGGAGAGAGCAGTCTGGAGTAAAAATAATGCTCGGACGATGATGATTTTGTCCTCCGCAATGACAAACGAACAAATGGAGTTATTATTAACTTGCGACACCGCAAACGATATGTGGACGAAGGTATGTACAATACACGAAGGCAAATCGGCAGCAAATAAGCTAGTAATTATGCAACGATTTTATCAATGCACTATGGATTTAAATGACACGGTATTGCAATATACCTCAACAGTGTTAAATCTTGCACGTCAACTCAAGGATATTGGCGAAGATATTTCGGACCTGTCTGTAATGGCAAAAATTGTAATAGGTCTACCGCCAAAATTCGGACCATTTGCGTCGGCCTGGGACAGTGTGGAATCATCAAAGCAAACAATTGACCTCTTACAAGAAAGGCTGATTAAGGAAGAGACGCGTTTAGACGCAGACGATAACAGAGTTAGTGCTTTCCTATCAGCAAACCACAGTAACAACAAGGAGAACGTTAAACATGTAAACACTAATCAAAGGACTTGTTATTATTGCCAAGGCCATGGTCATATCGCTCGGTTTTGTAGAAAGAAATTTCGAGATCAGTGCGAGAAAGAAAAACATAGAAGTGAGACAGATTCTCAAGGCCGTCCCAACTCGAATTCGAACGACAAATTTGACGGTTGTTTTGTAGCTGTGACGAACATTGAAGCAAATGTAACTAATGCGGTGAGAGAACCATTGGGCAGTACCGACGTCAAGGATCTCTGGCTTACCGATAGTGGAGCGAGTAAACACATATCACATCGAAAAGAGTGGTTCGAAACTCTCACAATATTGGATGGAAATGAAAGTGTACACGTTGGAGATAATTCTGCGCACAGGATTGCCGGAGTTGGTACAATTTTAATTGAACGTTTGATGAATGGATGCTGGATTGAGAGTAAATTAGAAAACGTATTATATGTACCCACGTTCGCTAAAAATTTATTTTCAACAAACGTTGCCACATCTAAGGGCTTACAAGTTGTTTTTGAATCTAATAAGGTTGAAATACAAGTGCGATCGACGGGCGAGGTCGTTGCAAGTGGCATTAAGTATTACAGCGAAATTTGCTGCTTATTTTTCAAGGTTATAGTCGCACAAGCAAATCAAGTTAACAACAGCATGCAGTTCTTGCACGAGAGCCTCGGTCACGTCAACACTGGTACGTTGCGGAAGATGATTAAGAGCGATTCGGTGGATGGTGCCGGAAATGTCGACGATCAAGTTTTTTTCTGCGAGGCAGCATGGGAAATTGCATCGCTTAAATACAAAGAAAGGTAACAAGACAAATTATAATTTTGAAGTTGGTGAATGCATTTATGCCGACTTGTGCGGACCGAATTCACTTTCCTTGTGTGGCTCAAAATTTATTTTTCTTTTGAAAGACAGAAAATCAGGTTTTCGTCGGGTATATTTTATGAGACACAAAAATGATGCTCTTGTACATTTTAAGGTTTTCTGCAAGGAGATATTGACGACATTCAAAAGACCAGTACAGGTGCTGAGGACCGACAATGGCCGCGAATTTGCAAATGCTGATTTTACACGTTTTTTGAAGAGTGAGGGAATTCGTTTCTGGACGTCCGCACCGTACTGTGCCCACCAGAATGGTAGGATAGAACGAGAGAATCGTACAGTCGTTGAGTCTGCTCGCAGTATGTTACACGCAAGAAGTATTCCACGCAACTTATGGGCTGAGGCTGTTCGTACGGCAGTTTATGCATTAAATAGAACTGTGACATCGGCAAATAGTAAGGTAACCACATACGAGATGTGGTACGGTAGAAAACCGAAAGTCGACCATATGTATCCGTTTGGTGTCGATGCATTTGTGCGTATACCTGACATTCAAAGATGTAAATTTGATTCCAAAGCGACCAAGACGATTTTTGTTGGTTATCATAACGATTCTGAAAATTACTGACTGTTCAACTTATCTACAGGAAAAATCATTACTGCCAGGGACGTTGTCTTCAACACAATAGAACAACATGCAGAGACGAGGGTTCCTGTTAATCGAATTGTGTCTCAGTCAACACAGACAGAATTATTAGCGGAATTTTCCGCGAGTAATGATGACCATCAATTAATTGAAGAGATGGAAGTTGACCAGTCGTCGAATCCTTGTGATGGACAAATCATCGATAAAAGTTTGCCGAGGGAACGTTGTGATTTTCCATCTAGTGACGGCAAACCGAGGAAAAGAAGATTCGCTGAAGTACAACCATCTACACCGTATTTGCGTGATAGAGGAAAAATCAAGAAACCAAAAAGGTATGAATGTAATTTTTCTTCTATTCATAAGCCTGTAAACTATGATAACGCTATCCAAGGTCTGGAATCCGAGGAGTGGAATGATGCTATTAAGGAGAAGTTGTTGTCACACGAAAGGAATCACACGTGGACAATTGTTGAGAAACCTCACGACGCGAATGTCATTGACACAAAGTGGGTGTTTAAGGTTTGCGTGGATTCGTCCGGAAGAATAAGACGATACAAGGCCAGACTGTGTGCCCGTGGTTTTTGTCAGATACCAGGAGTGGACTATGAAGAAACGTATGCTCCTGTAGTGAAGTATGAGTCTCTTAGAGTTTTGTTTGCGATTGCTGCCCAAGAAGACTTGGAATTGGCACAGTTCGATGTCAAGACCGCATTTCTTTATGGTACTCTTGAAGAGGATATTTACATCAAACCACCAAGAGGATTAAAGGCCGAAGATTTAAAGAACAAAGTTTGTAAATTAAATAGATCATTATATGGACTTAAACAGTCATCGAGATGCTGGAACCAAAACTTTTTCAATTTTTTATCGCGTTTTGGTTTTGTAAAGTGTGAATCAGAGTGGTCGGTATTTGTACGCAGAAACAATTGTAACTTGTTGTATTTGGCTCTTTTTGTGGATGATGGAATGATTGTTGGACGAAATGTGGAAGATATGAAGGATCTGATTGATGCGTTGAAGAGTGAGTTTGAGGTCACGCTGGGGACGGCTGATGTATTCGTTGGAATGCAAATTGTGAGAAACAAAATCAATAAAAGCATCTTTATTATGAGTGTGCGGGTACCCAGAAAGCCGGGTTACCCGATTCGGGTTTGAGTCGGTCGGGCTTCGGGTTTTACCGTAATCCGAAAATTTTCGGTCTGCTCGAATGTTTCGGGCTACCGAAATTTTTCGGACTACCCGAATGTTACGGACTACCCGACTGTAATGAACTACCCGAATTTTTCGGACTACCCGAATATTTCGGACTACCCGAATGTTTTGGACAGCCCGAACATTTCTCGCGCTGTCCCAATGTTTCAATTCTAATAATTTATTAATTAATATTCCTTTCACTTTTAATGTAAAAAAGATAAAAAGTTTTTAATAAGAATTACAAGGGAAATATAATAATAGGAAAATAAAATAAATAAATTAATAAATAAACCAGCTAATAATATAGCTACTTTATAAGTTTAATTTTTGAAAAACCACTTCTTTATACCAAAACTAATGAATTGAAACTTGAATTAAATATTGGGAATTGCTGGATCACAAGAAAAATTCGGACTATCCGAAATACTCGGATTACCTGAAAAATTCGGAATACCCGAAATACTCGGTCTACCCGAAAAATTCGGTCAACCCGAAATTCTCGGGTTACCCGAAACAACTACCCGAAATATTCGGTGTACCCGAAAAATTTGAACTACCCGAAATTGTCGGGTACCCGAAAATGTCGGGTACCCGCCCGAACCCGATCGGGTCGGGTAGTCGGGCTACCCGCACACTCCTAATCTTTATACACCAAGAGATGTATGCTAAAAAAAAATTGAAAGATTTAATATGTCTGATGCAAATCCAGCGAATGCACCTGCGAGTCCTGGTTTGTCGTTGTGTGCGGCGAGTGATGGATCGAGCTTACCGAATGTACCCTACCGCGAGGCAGTGGGCTCCCTTATGTTCTTGAGTGTGGTATCGCGTCCAGATTTGTGTTTTATTGTAAATTATTTAAGTAGGTTTATATGTGGTTACACTTAGGAACATTGGGAAGCGGTAAAAACTGTTTTACGGTACGTTAAGGCGACAACGAAACTCGGAATTCAGTTCAAAAGAACTGAATTATTTCGGATAAACTCGTATTCGGACGCGGATTATGCGGGTGACCGTGATACGCGCAAGTCAACGAGTGGATGTGTGGTGTGCTTGGCCTCTGGTCCTGTCATTTGGTTTACACGTAGACAGCCCGTTGTGGCTCAAAGTACGATGGAGGCCGAGTACATAGCCGGATGTAGTGTTGCACGTGAAATTGTATGGCTGAAGGAATTTATGAATGATCTTGCGGCGCGTTTTGATAACGAAGTTGTTTTACATATAGATAACAAAAGTGCAATAACTTTAACGAAGCATCCTGTTTTAAATAGAAATTAAAAACACATAGAAGTAAGATTTCACTATATACGCGAGAAAGTCGAGTCTAAAGATATAAAAATTTGTTATGTTGCTAGCGAACAGCAGTTTGCCGACTTATTTACTAAAGTATTAGCGAAAAATCGGTTTCAGGAGTTGCGTGATTATATTGGTGTAATAGCGTTGGACGAACAGAGGGAATGTTAGAATTATTCGTCCATAAGTGTGAGTGATGTGTGTGTGTTGCGTGTGTGGCGCCTCTGGTCGACTCGAGACTCGCGTTCATTCGGTGATCCGCCTTCGTCCAGTTCAGACTATTACCTGTTTGTCGCCAAGTGTACGCGTGCTCATGTGCATTAGTTATTATTGTAATTACCCATAAGCATTTCACCGCTGTAGCCTGACTGTTTATAATAAACTACATTTACACTACTTTGGTTTATTAATGTGTTAACATAAATAATATGTGAAATTTATAGATATAGAAAAACCCATTGCTACTTTGTTCATTCAATCGAGAGATATTTTAAATCAAGATTATCCCTCCCGAAAAATGATTTCTAGCCTTACACACCGACGAATATAGCCTACGCGGCCGGCTAACTCGACGACTCGACGCGCGAGCCGGCCGCGTAGGCCTCCGGCCGACAATTTTTCACTCCTTTAGACGACCTTGATTTTTGTTTGTCATGTTACGAATATATCTAAAGTTTATAGATGTGTAGTTTTGTACAACAATAACCATGTACAATTTTAATTTATATTAAATAAACAATACAAATATTATTTGTAATTTTTCTCTCATTGAAACGGCTTTTGATTATTCATTTACTTCTTCATTTTAACAAATATATATTTAATCAATATATATATATATATATATATATATATATATATATATCTGGTTTTGAATTAATGAGATAACCAAGTATATTTATATTTTTTTGTATTAAATAAACATCATAAATATTATTGTCATTTTTCGCTTTATGAATAAATGAATATAATTTTGAATAAATAATATTTATCAGTAAATAATACATATAAATAATATTTGTAATTTGTCCATATTTAGAGAAACCCATTGCTACTTTGTTTAGTCAGTCGACAGATATTTAAATCGAGTTAATCCCTCCAGGAAAATGATTTCTAGCCTTACACATCAACGAATATAGCCTACGCGGCCGGCTAACTCGACGACTCGACCCGCCAACCGGCCGCCTAGGCCTCCGACTGACATTATTTGCTTTTTTAAACGTACTTGATTTTTGTTTGTCAATTGACGAGTTAATCTAAAGCCTATGAATATGTGCTGATGCAGAAACAATAAACATATACAATTATAATTTTTATTAAATAAACAAGAGTAATATTATTTGTAATTTTTCGCATTTTAAAACGGATTTAATATTTATTTTTTGTTTTCGTTTTTAAAAATGTATCTAAAGTCTATAGATATCTGGTTTTGTGTTAAACAATAACCAAGTAATATAATAATTTTTTTTATTAAATAAACAATCCAAAGATTTTTGACATTATCGCTTTTTGAAGTGCCTTTATTTATTCGTTTTGTTTTTGTTTCAACTAATATAATTACTTATTCAATTATGAATTTATAATATATTTATCAGTAAATAATAAATATAAATAATATGTGTAATTTGTCAATATATAGAAAAACCCATTGCTACTTTGTTTAGTCAATCGACAGATATTTAAATCGAGTTAATCCCCCCAGAAAAATGATTTCTAGCCTTACACACCGTCGAATATAGCCTACGCGGCCGGCTAAGTCGACGACTCGACCCGCCAACCGGCCGCCTAGGCCTCCAGCTGACAATTTTCCGCTTTTTTAAAAGTGTTTGATTTTCGTTTGGCATTTTACGAGTTTATCTAAATTTTATGAAAGTGCCGTTTAGCGTTAACAATACCCATGTATAATTATTAGTTTTATTAAACACACAATATTAATTTTTTTTGTAATTTTTCGCATTTTAAAACGGATTTAATTAATAATTTTATTTTTCGTTTTTATGTTTTTCATAATATTTATCAGTAAATAATTAATGTAATTAATATTTATAATTTATGAACATAAAAAAACCCATTGCTACTTTGTTCAGTCAAACGAGAGATATTTAAATCGATTTAATTCCCGGGAAAAACGATGACTCGACGCGCGAGCCGGCCGCCTAGGGCTACAGCTGACTATTTTACGTGTTTTCTGTACCGAGCAAACTTGGTAATCCTGCAACGGCAGACGAGCCGCGAGAAGTTCGTCACTAGTTATCCGAAAATTGCGCATGCGCATGCGCGTACGTATGCTGGTATAGCGAGAGAGAGAGAGAGAGATATGGACGGAGATGGGTAGAGTGAGAGAGAGGGAGAGAGATGGGAACATGCAAGGCAACCGTGGCCTCTAAATAAAAATATTTTAATTTCATATCGTCTTTGTTTTCCATTGTTTCCCCGATTAAATAAGCTAAGATTGTCGTCATTCTGCAATACATAAGCACGACTTTTATGTCTTTTATTGATATAAGGCCAGTGTATGAATTATGGTATTTAACGCCATATTGCTACAACCATTTGCGCATGTGCTTTTACGCTAAGTATACAATACAAAGTACAGATTAAGCGCGTCGCGCACTCTAGCGGCAAAATTGGTACTAAGATAACTTTGTCAATAATATAAACTATTTATTTTTTGTCAATATTATGCAAAACGCAAAGGCAGAAGCACTAGATAATGGTGTAATATGTCTTTCTACAAAGTTCCAGATCAATACAACAAGGACACCCTAAAAAAGTTTGCACGGAAAAATAGTTATTTTTCCGTGCAGAAATTTTTTAGTGTCCTTCACATATTGACTTCAAACTTCGTATAAATGCGTATTATGTGATTATCTAGTGCTTCTGTATTTGCGTTTTGCAAATAAAACCATAGTATGATCATTAAGTGTAATAATGTATCCATCTGACTCGGTCGGTAATAATCTAGTATGGCACCCCCTTATGGTGAGTTTGGGTTTAATTATTTATATAAGTTTATAATTGGAATGATATTTAGGAAGGATAAGTGACGGTGTTACTGGACTATTTACCGCAACGAGGAGGAAAGGGTGTAATTAAGCACTCCTTAGGAAGGATACGTGACGGTGTTGCTGGACTATTTATCGCAACGAGGAGGAAAGGGTGCAATTAAGCACTCCTTAGGAAGGATAGGAAATAGGTTTTAGGTATAGTGATGTGTTAGACTCCAATGATTCTATTTTATTGTAAATCATTTTTTTTATTTAAAATATTTTTTTATAGCAATTAAATTTAAATTTGACTAAGCTCAACTGACATCGAAAAATTTAAACTCTCCCTTTCTTTCCTTTGTCTATTGACGTCAATGTTATTTTAAGCGAGAAGAGGAAAGAGAGAAAGATCTTATTTTTTTATTCACCTTATTCGTTTCCAATTTAATAATCGCGTATTTATTTAATTTAAATAATTATTTGCTTTTCTTGTAATGATCTTTGTGTATAACAAAAAATATTATTTCCTTGTAGTTTATGTCCGCTGTTAATTTAAATATATATTAATTTTATATCGTTTTTTTTGTATAAAAATCAGGTAGATTGAAATAAATTTGCTTCAACCCTTTAACGACCAAAATGCTCAATTTTTCTGTCGATTTTTAACGCGTTTTTTTCGGTAGTCATACGCCTTAGAGATTTTTGCAAACACGTATTTTGATGGAAAATTTAACGCTCTTTCAGAATCTTTTTTTGAAATTGCGATTGATTGCGTTATAAAAAGTTATAGCCAATTAAACAATATAAAGCGTGAAAAATTTTGTAAAAAATCAAGTTTGCGATATTTTTAGCAATGTTACCGCAAAGAAATCATCTTATAAATATGATCAGAGGTGATCACGACTACGAAAGTATCTCCAGAAATTTTGGTGGAATTTTTGAACCACTTCTTCCAACAAAATGGTGGCAAAATAAAAAAAATCCATAGAAAACATAACTCATTTTTTATCTCGGAACAAAAAAGTCTTAGAATTAATCGAGAAACACGCCTGAATTTTTTCAGAATTTTCGAGGCGATTTTTGAATTTTCGAGAAATACGAAAAATCCAGATAAAAAATGAGTTATGTTTTCTATGGATTTTTTTTATTTTGCCACCATTTTGTTGGAAGAAGTGGTTCAAAAATTCCACCAAAATTTCTGGAGATACTTTCGTAGTCGTGATCACCTCTGATCATATTTATAAGATGATTTCTTTGCGGTAACATTGCTAAAAATATCGCAAACTTGATTTTTTACAAAATTTTTCACGCTTTATATTGTTTAATTGGCTATAACTTTTTATAACGCAATCAATCGCAATTTCAAAAAAAAGATTCTGAAAGAGCGTTAAATTTTCCATCAAAATACGTGTTTGCAAAAATCTCTGAGGCGTATGACTACCGAAAAAAACGCGTTGAAAATCGACAGAAAAATTGAGCATTTTGGTCGTTAAAGGGTTAAGTAGTATGTACGCTAATTGTGATTAAAATATAATAAATATTACTCTATTGATAACCTTTTAGAACTGTAAAATATATATATGTATGTGTGTATACTTACAAACACATTGGGGCTATTATATACATATGTTTAGGCACTACTAAGGCTCCATATATGAATATCTTAACCTATTAACATGCACTATTTTTGTTTTATTATGAGTTAGCTCTATTTTTACATTTCCCTTGTTATTATCTATTTCTAAAATCCCTATTACTCTCTTCCACACATTTTATGAGTCCTAAACAAATAATTATTTCTACAGTAATATTTCGTGGAGTTATACTTATTTGTTTTAAAATTTCATTCCATGAAACGTTTACAATAAATTCACTCTTCGCGATACTTATTGAACGTAATTTTTCTTTTAACATAATATTTTTCAATTTTAATAGATTCGTTCTTAGATTATTAATAATTTCTGAAGAACTCAGTTGCTTTTCGTCATGTAAAACCGTAGCAAAATGCATTTTGCCGTTTTTGTTATTGATTCTTGTTTCTCCTGCATTTAAATTGGAAAAATGAAGTAATAATAATTTTGCAATTTCTGGATCCTTCGTCTAAAGGCATTCCGGTCGTAGTTATGAAATAAACGTAATTATCTTTTCTCATAAAGAGTTGTTCTTTAACTTCAATGAATTTCTTTTCATCGTTTGGTACTTCGTGAACATCCTTGTCTTCCCAGGACTAGTCAAATTCGTTGTTAAAATTATCTTCCTCCATGGGTTGTAATCTTTTGTCTGAGTTGACTATCGTCTCAATTTCCTCGGAGGCTTCTTGTATTATAGGAAGGTTTTTGACTGGTTTTTTGGTATATTTGACTTGTTGGGTCGTTTTGCTCTCTTTTCATTGTAGTTTGGCCGTTTTACTTTTCCTGCGCGACTGCGTGTTTCCATAGAATGATTTTTAATAACATAAACGGGTTCTTTTATTGATTTCTGGATAACGCGTCAGCATTAACGTTACTTTTACCGGCTTTGTATACGATGTCAAAGTCGTATGCATTCAGTTTTATTCTCCATCTACTAACTCTGAATGTCGGATCTACCGAGTTTTTAAACCAAACGAGTGGTTTATGATCTGTTATAATGAGGAAACGACGGCCTCTTAGATAGCAATCGAATTGAGTAATGGCATACAGTATGGCTAATGCTTCCCTTGAGTAATTATCATATTTTTGCTCGGCTATGTTTAATACTCGCGAAACATAAGCAACCGTTAGGTCGGTCCCTACCTCTCTTTGTGATAAAATTGCTCCTATTGCTGTACCGCTAGCGTCACACGTCACTATTAATGTTAATGGTACAAATCTGCGATTTGTAGTATTGGTTGTTTACACAATTTTTCTCTTAAATCATCGAATGCCGTTTAAACCTCGCTGGACCATAGCAAAGGTGCGTCTTTCTTTAATAAATTACTTAATGGTCTAGCAATACCCGAAAAATTCGCAATGAATCGTCTATAATAGCCTGCTAATCCTGAAAATTGACGTATATTTTTCACTGTTTTTGAACTTGGAAATTTTATTACTGCTTCTAATTTTTTTGGATCCGGCAAAACACCTTCTGGTGATAATGCGTGTCCCAGATACACTACTTGTTTCTTTAAAAATTCACATTTATCTGTCTGCAATTTCATATTTGCGGCGCGTACTCTTTGCAAAAATTTTCAAACTTTTGGTTATGCACCTGAATATTTTTAGGGTATATAACTGCGTCGTCAAGGAATAAAAATATTTCTTTGCCTTGCATGCCCTCAAAAACACGATCAATCATTCTTTGAAAAGTGGCTGGAGAATTGCACAATCCCATAGGCATTGTTTTAAATTGAAATAAACCGAATGAAAAGGCGAAAGCTGTTTTATGTCAATCTTCTTGAGCTAACGAAACTTATAAAAATCCTTGACATAAATCCAAGACGACGAATACTAGATTTTCTGGTTCGATTTGATCGATAATATCTAGTATATTAGGTAATGGGTATCGATTTTTTACGGTTTTATCGTTCAATTGTCGAAAATCGACAATGAGTCGATATCGTTTATTACCCTGACTATCAGGCTTCTTTGTTACTAGAAAAACAGGTGATGTATAATTGGAATTTGATGGTTCAATTATGTCTTCTTTAATCATTTCTTTTAATTGATTATCAAGTTCGCTTTTGAGAGCATGAGGAAATCTATATGGCTTAGCTGTGATTGGTATGTCGTCGACAGTCGGTATCTTATGTTCTATAGCATTTGTCACGCCTAATTTTTCTCCTTTTAGACAGAAACAATCCGAATATTTATTAATTAAATTTTCTATAGATTGTCTTTGTTCCTCGTCTATTTTATCAAAATGCGAGGCTTCTTTTAACCGTTCATTACGATTAGGTATACTCGTATCCTCCGTTATGTTAAGTATCCTCGCTTCAGATCGATTGTCAGAAATGTCGTGTATGTCGACCTCTTTACTTTCATAACTATAAAAATTATTAATATAAGGTTTATTTAAGTAAACCATATAAATGTTATTCATTTCGTTTTCGTGTATGGCTCCGACAAATTCACTTCGTAAATTTTCGTTTATAACTCGTTTATTCAATAAAAAATCGCTAGGGTCCTCATCCTGTTTATTTTCTTCCGGTATGATTATTAAATTCATAATATTTCAGTTCTCGGGATAAAACCTTTTTCCCGACATAACTAATTCTTTGTTATTCAATTTACAAACATAACTAACATTTTTATCACGAGGTCCGCATTTCTTGCCCTCCTCGATTTCGTAATTCATTTGTACTTGACAATTCATCTTTTTGTCAACAAAATCTTCCTTATTTTCACGAGATCCGCATTTATCTCGTTGATCTGATGTACTTCTATTTCGTCATTTTTATAATCGTCATACTCTTGTTCTTTTTCACTCTGATTGTATAGGTCTTTGTCGTTGCCATTTTGAATTCTTTCATTTCTTTGTTCTTGCTGGTACATTTCATACGATTTGTTTATGTCAAATTTTATAAACATTTTATCATTTTCATGCAATTGAAAATCACTTGACGTTTCTGAGTCACTATCGCTATAATTGTAAAATCTTGAATTTTTCATGATCGTATAATCATTGTTTTCCCTTGGTTTTGTTATATATCGTATTGATTTTCGATCATTATTTTCGATTTCCTTTATTATATAAATCGATTCATCCGTTTGCGTATTATTTACATTTTCAAAGGGAAGGATTAATCCGTTAAATTCTAAATATTGTTCCAAATAATTGATTTTTGCATTGTTTCTACAAAAAAAATCGGTGCCTACACGGAAAAAAATGTCTAACCTTTGGAGTACGAAGCGCTCCATACTAATACAGTTAACGTTTCGTATCCCGCTATAGATTGTACACTAACTTTTCAAGTGTTTGTTACTACATAGAAGTAAAGTAACGCCTTTATAAAAATAAGCTAAAGATGCCGAACTCTTGTAGTAGCGCCGCTATAGACGGAGAGTATACGCTCGCACCACCTTCAGTTGTATGGCTCATACCCCTCTGCGGTATATGGCGCTTACAAATGCGAGTACACCTAACAGAGTTATGCTTTCCGCGCAATCATAATAATTGTATTAAATTAAATAAAAAATATGAGTTACTTATAAAGTGTTAATTAAATAATGACAATACAAAACTACAATAGTTTATTGTCAACTTATATATCTTTTGTATTATTATAAATAAATATAACACTCATTTTAAATGCTGTCTCAACCGTCTATTCGAATTGCATACTCCATAGACCTATGGAGTATAGGTCCTTTACAAATGAAGGTAGCACTGTTGTTTACCTTAGACGTGCAGCGGCATTACATTCGCGGTATAGTGTTTGTATACACTGAAGGTTTAAATGCGTAACGTTGAAAGTAATAAATGTAATATACTTCTAACGTTACGATTTCATACGCGCACGGTTTAAATTGATGTTTTATGAAAGTAATAGAATGTCTACGCTGTAGGAGGAAGAAGTCCTGTACCTCAGATGTTAAACATTTTTTTCCGTGTAAGATTCCGTCTTGTTGTATAGGAAACAAATCATGTACTAAATTGAGTTCCACGGGAGATCCTTCGAAATCTATTCTAATTGTACCACAAGTAGTTAATGAATGGTCAATTATGCCTTTTAACAATATAATACCATTTTCGTCAATTTTCACACGAGAGTATACCTCTGACTCTTTAATTAGACTTACCGATGCTCCTGTATCTAGCAAGAATTTTAACGGAGGTCTTAACTGACCGGTATCGAGGATTACATCCGGAGTTGAACTTTGTTGGCTTAAATTTATGACGTTTGAGCGGGTTTCCGCACTCGAATTAGAGGGAATTTGATTCGTAGCCTCTCTCTCGACCCTCCTTGGAAAAAGAGTATCGGAGTTTCCCTGATTTTGATTTCCTTCTCTTACTTCTCTTTCTAATTTATAACAATCGCGCTTTATGTGACCGGGTTTTCCGCAATAGTAATAAGTAACTGATGATCTTATATTATTATTCGATTCGTTATTAATATATCGTGATTCTTGGGAAGTTGAATTAACCGACTCGCGCACACCGCGAGTCCCGAAATTATTTCCCCGATCTTCTTTGTTAAATTGCTGCGATGAAAATTTATTATTATTATAACGAACGAAAGAATCATTTTTATCTCTATCTCTATTTGGTAAAAATTCAGTCTGATTTTGATACTCGTTCCAACCACCAAATTGTAAATTTGGCCTATTATAATTACGACTGTTATCCGAGCGACTTTGTGAGCTATAAGAACTGTTTATGGGATTGCGTCGGTTGTTATTATAGAAAAATCTTTCTGCAAAACTTCGTGCTAATTTGAAATAATTTATGGCTCCAGGTCTAGTTTTAGAACAACATTGACATACAATCGGAGAGTTATTCGAAATATAGTTTACTTTACGCGCTTCTCGAGTTGAACGAGAACGAGCCTCCTCTCGGTTCGGCGTCTCCTCGTCCAAGACACTACAAGCAAACTCGCACTCCACCTCGAGCACTGGTTCACGAGCCTGTTTTATAGAAATTGGAGTCCCTAAACGCGCACAAATGTCCCATCGAAGCCCTTTTAAAAAGCATTTTAAACAATCTTGCCTTAGTTCAAGCATGAAATGATCTGCTATCGCAACTCGTCCCTCTCTGTCGGCCGCTTTGACTATTTCATTTTTTATTTCTTGTAACCGATTGAAATAAGCAACGACTGTCTCATTGTTTTTCTGTTTTAATTTAGCAAGGTCTCCCGTCCACTCGTAATATGTTTTTATTTATCTAAAGGTATTTTCGAAAAAATCGGATATCTATTTGATAGAATTAAAATTTTCTCCGCCTGCACAAGTTAAAGCTTCCCCATATAAACGCATTCGAATAAGTTTTGTTAATTCTTTCTCATACTCCGACGGTAAAATTGCTTTTGCTTCATTGCATCCGTCCGAAAATTGCAATAAATTTATGTTATGACCGTTAAACCGCGGTGTTAAATCTAAAGCGTCCTTTAGCCATAAACCTCGAATTTGAGACGTCATTGTTTTATTATTAATTTGTTTTTCAACTTCACTCCTAACTAATTTTTTTGGTTTTTTCCGGTGTTTGTTATTAATTCGTCTCGATTAATTTTACTAATTAATTCGTCTTTAATCTTAGAAGAGTTTGCTTGTTCGGGTGTTGTTTTAATTAATTGATTATCGAAGGGAATTGTAAAATCTGTCGCGCCTTGAATTAGTTTTTCGTCGAGTACTTTCGCCGCGTTTGTCACGAATGCCTTTGCTTCCTCAGTCTCTTTTTTGATCGGTGCGGAAAAAATATTTAACGCGCCTTTAATCTTATTCATGATACCTTGAAAAGTTGTCCCTTTTTTTACACTTTCTTGTAAACTTTCTATGATTTTGGGTTCCTCGAAATAAGAATCTAACAACTCCTTTTTTCACTTCAATCGCGAGCCGTTTTCTTACCGAGCTTATAACGTTATCCGGTGTTAAAATCAATGGTTCATATAGGCGATTAATTGGGGCCTGCGTACTAAAATTTATAGGATTATTCGCGATAAGTTCTTTTTGTTCCTCGTATTTCAACACAGCGGGTTTCAAGCTAAAATGTTTTACGCGCGTTTTAAATAGAAAGATCGTTTGTTTAAGAAATAATTTATTTCTTTTGTCAAATTTTGCATTGTTTCCCTAGGCGTTTTAGTTAAATCAAAAGTATCGAGAGTCTGAGCTTTTTCTTTGTATAAATTTAATAACGTATCATTCATAGAAAATTCTAAACTCGTGTTTCTTTGTTTATTTACATAACAATCAGTATTTTGAGACGAACCTGACATTTTTTTCTAAATACATTATTCCTTTAATCCCTTTGTTTTTTGCTCAAAAATGTGAGTTTCCCGCCGATGCACCAAATTTATTATAATAATTAATACAATCTATCACGTCCAGACTTATAGTAACTACTATAAAAATATTACAAGAAGGCAAATGGTTAATAAACGATTCGCGTTCCTTTCGCTCTTGTTTGACTAGAACTAGCCTTATGTCTTCGGGAGTAGCGAGCGAAGTTATTTTGAGAGTAGAGAAGTAGGATATAATGTGGTATAATAAAATAATATATTTTTTTATTCGTATTAATCATGCATTATTTATTTAAATTTGTTAATATAATTATATAATTTCTTCTTTTTAGATGAACATATGTAACTAAATTCTTCCAGCTTTTTAATGGACAAAAACACGCATGAAATTACAATACTTTATAAAGAATTGCATAAAATTATTTAAGTTCAATAACAATTTTAATTTTGATTATATAAACAATTGCACGCCGAACACGTTAACAAATTATAGAGTGAAATATACGTAATGTTATTTTATTACAAACATTAATTATTATAAACAAATGCAGTTTAAATTAAAAAGTGTTGCCGTTGAAAACACGAATTATTGTCAATAAATTGCAATTCAAACAATGAATACTGTAAATAAAATGCAATGCAAAGAAGAATTGTTATAAAAAAGTTGCAGTTCCAAACAATAATTATTGAAAAAAAAGCGGTTGGTTCAGTAATTACAATAATACAAAATATCAGGTTTGCCTTTACGAATATTAAAAAGCGTATAGATAGCCGAAAAGAATATACCTTAAATACCCAAATATATATATATATATATATATATATATATATATATAAGTATATATATGGGGTATTCCTACGTGAAGTGGTCCGATCAAAATTTTAAAATGCACCAAATTTTGGGTACACTTTGCAAATGTTTTTCAGAATACAGAAAAAAATTTTTAGGTACTGGAATCTATTTGCTCGAAAGTTATTCTAACCTCAAAAAGTGAATTTTTCCATATTTTTTTCAACACCAGCTGGGTTTACCGCTATATAACTCAAAATCTATCAACTTTTACTATAGAACATTATATGTAACATTCGTTGCTAATTATATCTAGAATTTATTCTTCTGGGTTAGAATTTCTAATCTCAAGGTCAATGTTAAATAAACTACATGTCAATATTCAACTTAAAAAAGTGCAAGTGCGCCACCTTTGATTTTTTCATCCAAAAGTCTAAAAGAAAGCTTGGAGCAATACCTTTCAAATGGTCTGTAGCATTTTTATGGCCTCCAATTCTGTAAAAAGTTATGACAATTTAAAGAAAGACAAAAAATTCACAAAAATTAACATAGTAATTCCCATTTAAATTTTTTAAAAAATTTCGTGTTTCTTTAAATTGTCATAACTTTTTACAGAATTGGAGGCCATAAAAATGCTACAGACCATTTGAAAGGTATTGCTCCAAGCTTTCTTTTAGACTTTTGGATGAAAAAATCAAAGGTGGCGCACTTGCACTTTTTTCAAGTTGAATATTGACATATAGTTTACGTAACATTGACCTTGAGATTAGAATTTCTAACCCAGAAGAATAAATTCTAGATATAATTAGCAACGAATGTTACATATAATGTTCTATAGTAAAAGTTGATAGATTTTGAGTTATATAGCGGTAAACCCAGCTGGTGTTGAAAAAAATATGGAAAAATTCACTTTTTGAGGTTAGAATAACTTTTGAGCAAATAGATTCCAGTACCTAAAAATTTTTTTCTGTATTCTGAAAAACATTTGCAAAGTGTACCCAAAATTTGGTGCATTTTAAAATTTTGATCGGACCACTTCACGTGGAATACCGCATATATATATATATATATGGTAAGGAAAGAAGGTCTGTGTATCAACCTTATTTCATCCGTCTTCTTCGCCTTAATTTTATTTTATACTGCGCAGAATTTTTTTTACGAAAAATAATATAATTTTCATCGGGACGCGACAGTTTATTTGTAAAAGAATTTATAATCTTGATTAATTAAATTAATGTAAAAATCATTATTTAATAAGATAAATCTATTCGTGCAACACAGCAAAATTAAAGACAACGAAATAACGTTAATATTTCTAATATGCATGCGCTATTCTGTCGTCTATTCCACTCCATGCGATTTCAGTTTTATCACTTAATATGTAAACGTTGTGATAGTAGTCTTAATAGACATTATTAATTGATTAATTTGAAATAATTAAAAATTCACGTTTGTTTTGAATATGTATATACTTTCATGCATACCCGCCTAGTCTACGTTACTGAACTCTAGTTACATTCGTAACGTAAGAAACATGTAAATATTCTACATATTTTAAGTAATCTAACTATTATTTTACGTGCAGTAAATTTCGTTTTATTAGTACTTTACTTAACCAAACATGGTTACACAAAGTTTTTAAATATATGTTTAGTTTTCAAACTACTTATATTAGTTTTGTTCACGCCGAAATTAAATGATTTTAAAACATATGTAAATTCATGCGCGATGAGTTAGTTTTATGTTTCAAGCGGATCGAACGGGACAAATACTTTTTGTACACATTCTTTCGGCCGCTATTGTTCTCACGTAGACTTTAACCTTCCGCGGAGACTACGACTTTCAAGCGGGCGAGTTGCTCGCTAGCCGCGCCAGAAAGCAGTTGAGCTTCCTTTTCTGTCTGCGTTTCTTAAGGGGATGTCGGAGCTATAGCCTCCATCAAAAGCCGCTCGATCTCGCGGCTTCGAATGGCGCTGTAGTCAGGTGTCGATTTCTACGATAAACGTACTTAAAACATAAATTACAAATTTTACAGCTACATAGAGCTGTTGAAAAATACTTTCCCCCCTAGCTATAACTAAAATTAAGGTAATTGCAATATTACTCTTGGCAGCAAATGTTTATTTTTTTAAAGAAATGTGAAATACGTTGCGTGTAGCATTACGGTAGATATAGATTCATTGAATATGAGACGTATTTCACATTTCTTTAAAAAAATAAACATTTGCTGCCAAGAGTAATATTATAATTACCTTTATTTTAGTTATAGCTAGGGGGGAAAGTATCTTTCAACAGCTCTATATAGCTGTAAAATTTATAATTTATGTTTGAAGTACGTTTATCGTAAAAATCGACACCTGACTACAGCGCCATTCGAAGCCGCGAGATCGAGCGGCTTTTGATGGAGGCTATAGCTCCGACATCCCCTTAAAAGCACGTATTCGATAATTGTGCGAAGTTATCATGAAACCAATTTAATTAAATTAAAAGTGACGAATTGACTACAAGTAACAACATTGACAAGAAATAAATTATTTAGTTTATTAAAAGGCAATTAAATGCAATTCAAATTATTATGCACTAAATAAAGAATTAAATGAATAATCACAAATATCTTTGAAGTTATTTTATCTATAAAAGTTATTTCAACAAATAAGTTTAAATATAAAAGTTTTACAGTGCTTTAAAATATTTATTTTATTTACTTTACGCGCGGGTTTTCAATATAATATATATATACATACCCTACTAGCACACAACATTGTGGCAACGTTGTGGCAACGTTGTTATAAAAGTTGTTGAAACGTTGGAGCAACGTTGCTACAACGTGGGATATGTCCGCTAAGATTTATGTAAGTTGCCGCGATATGGGGAAATAACGTTGTGACAACGTTCGAGCAACGTTGAAAATGTGTAAATTATATAATATCGGTCTCTCCGAACTAAATGCTTTATTTTAGATGAAAGCAGGCCTATCGTACTCTTTGTCCACTATGGCTGGTGGAATTTCCCAGAGTACGGCCTTTTTAAAATAATTAAAGGCGTTTCGTCCTCGATCTCCAGCTTGGACTCCTCAGTAAGGAACTGGAGATCTTACCTTAGACGCCTGTCGCAAGATGAACCGCGACGCCAGCTAGATGTTCTGCGGCTATATATATAGAAAAGAGACGACGTTCTCTCCAACGAGTGTAGAGAGATAGTCGTCTCCATCTGGTGGTGGGAAAAACCACCAGCCAGAGTGCGACGTATTAGACCCAGTCGCAAGTTATTTGAAATAAAATGAATTTATCGTTCGGTGATATTTATATGTGTAAATTATATAATATCGGTCTCTCCGAACTAAATGCTTTATTTTAGATTAAAGCAGGCCTATCGTACTCTTTGTCCACTATGGCTGGTGGAATTTCCCAGAGTACGGCCTTTTAAAATAATTAAAGGCGTTTCGTCCTCGATCTCCAGCTTGGACTCCTCAGTAAGGAACTGGAGATATTATATAATTTACACATATAAATATCACCGAACGATAAATTCATTTTATTTCAAATAACTTGCGACTGGGTCTAATACGTCGCTCTCTGGCTGGTGGTTTTTCCCACCACCAGATGGAGACGACTATCTCTCTACACTCGTTGGAGAGAACGTCGTCTCTTTTCTATATATATAGCCGCAGAACATCTAGCTGGCGTCGCGGTTCATCTTGCGACAGGCGTCTAAGGTAAGATCTCCAGTTCCTTACTGAGGAGTCCAAGCTGGAGATCGAGGACGAAACGCCTTTAATTATTTTAAAAGGCCGTACTCTGGGAAATTCCACCAGCCATAGTGGACAAAGAGTACGATAGGCCTGCTTTAATCTAAAATAAAGCATTTAGTTCGGAGAGACCGATATTATATAATTTACACATATAAATATCACCGAACGATAAATTCATTTTATTTCAAATAACTTGCGACTGGGTCTAATACGTCGCACTCTGGCTGGTGGTTTTTCCCACCACCAGATGGAGACGACTATCTCTCTACACTCGTTGGAGAGAACGTCGTCTCTTTTCTATATATATAGCCGCAGAACATCTAGCTGGCGTCGCGGTTCATCTTGCGACAGGCGTCTAAGGTAAGATCTCCAGTTCCTTACTGAGGAGTCCAAGCTGGAGATCGAGGACGAAACGCCTTTAATTATTTTAAAAAGGCCGTACTCTGGGAAATTCCACCAGCCATAGTGGACAAAGAGTACGATAGGCCTGCTTTCATCTAAAATAAAGCATTTAGTTCGGAGAGACCGATATTATATAATTTACACATATAAATATCACCGAACGATAAATTCATTTTATTTCAACGTTGAAAATGCCTTTTAAAAATGTATTTCATATAACAATTTAAAATATGTCCTGGGCAAGCTAAAAAATACATTTTTAAATGCACAAAATTTTAATTAATAAATAAAAATAAAAAAAAATATTTCCCATCCGCGGGAATTGAACCTCGGATCTTCAGCTCCGAAGGCTTGCTCTCTATCAACTGAGCTATTTTGTTGTTCCTGTCATTAAATTAACTTTATGTTATTAATTTCGGAGCATATATTGATAGTAGTTTATAACCAAAAGTTAATTTAATGACAGGAACAACAACATAGCTCAGTTGGTAGAGTGCAAGCTTTCGGAGCTGAAGATCCGAGGTTCAATTCCCGCGGATGGGAAATATTTTTTTTTATTTTTCTTTTATTAATTAAAATTTTGTGCATTTAAAAATGTATTTTTTAGCTTGCCCAGGACATATTTTAAATTATTATATGAAATACATTTTTAAAAGGTATTTTCAACGTTGCTCAAACGTTGTCACAACGTTATTTCCACCTATCGCGGCAACTTACATAAATCTTAGCGGACATATCCCACGTTGTAGCAACGTTGCTCCAACGTTTCAACAACTTTTATAAAAACGTTGCGACAACGTTGCTCCAACGTTTCAACAACTTTTATAACAACGTTGCCACAACGTTGCTACAACGTTGTTACTAGGACGAGGACGCTATGTATACGTGAGGTATTTAGACCCGACTGATACCAAAGAAGCATGAGAAAAAAGTAATTCTAAATTTGGAGCCATGCTATCAGAATCAACGAAACTGAGTAAAGATAAATGGGAAACTCCACTCAGTCTAGAGAAACGAATACATCCGCTTTGCAAGCGCATAGTAGGTAGTAGTACCTATCACCATCGAGCCATAGCGAGACGTAAACAAACCCCCACCACGCCTCCCTACGAGGTCTGTCGAAGGGCCGGTATAGCGCGCCGCGTATATTTTTAGACTCTCTCTCTCTCTCTCTCTCTGTCTCTCTCTCATGCACTTACGTTTCAATACTCGAGCGTCTAAAGGCTGGTATAGCGTAGTAAACAAACCCCCACCACGCCTCCCTACGGGGTCTGCCGAAGGGCCGGTATAGCGCGCGGCGTCTATTTTTAAACTCTCTCTCTCTCTCGCACCTACGTTCCAGCACTCGAGCGTCTAAGGACTGGTATAGCGCGATGTACACAACCTCGATGCTCCCACTCCTCGGTAACCTCTCTCTTTCTCTCTCGTATAGTCTACTACTCCGGCGTGCATCTATGGGTTGGTATAGCGCAGCGTTCTTTACATCTGTACTCTCTCTTACTAATTAGTTAAAGGTACATAAGAAGGAAAAAAGTAATGTGGTTATAGTGGAAGGGTAAATAATTCAATACTCTCTTTTGATTAAATATTAAAAACCTATTTATTAACGTATAATTTTTTCATAAAAATTACATTTTTTTATAATCATCTTTTTTTCGTATACTACAAGTTTTTATAGAAATTTTTTCACTGTATTTTTTCCATTGAGACTTGAATTTGTTTTCATTATTTTTTTATTGCTTATCTAGTAGAGGTTTGTGCTCCGGATTGCTGGTATTTGGACCCATGTTGGTGTGAGTATTGAAATAGAATGAGTAGACCTGCTCGAGTGATTTGAATTTATACTATTCTTCAAACATGATAGCGTGTAGATCTTTTGAAATCAAGGATAAGTCGAACGCGTAAATTTCACCAAACACAATTGGTAAATACATATACTTAAACCCATCTTTATCATCTTCGACCATTTCCTCGTTTACAAACACTTATATGTCAGCATACTGGGTTGAATAGTACTGTTTAAACACTTTAAAGTCTTGTAAAATACTTTTAGCATTTTCACCTTCTTCCTTCCCAAGTTTATCTTTTAAAAATTCGAGCGTACAATCGACGGTCCTATTAACTTTACCAACTATTTCTTTGAGTAATCCATTAAGTTAATTAATTTAACAAGATGCAAATCTATCAAACCGCTCTGGTTTCGAAGTTCATCAAACGTTGATTGTTGCATTACTATAGCTGGTGGATTATGACGAAGCTTCTTCTTCTTACAAAATGGATTTTCAATTAGCGTTTCAATATCACTTTCTTCTGTAATATCGTGATTAGGCTCTCGTCTCTCGTCGGTGATAATTGTTGTATGACCGTATGACGATGTAAAGCGTAAATCGTGCTTTACGAGAAAAATCTTACTTGGACGTCCAAACTCTCGATAAAAAGAATAATTGTTATCGAAATATGATGTTATCAGATCAAAGTGTAGTTTCAAACTGTCCCAAATTTCTACGTCCAACGTAAGGTTCTTGTATGAAGGCCCTGCGGTAATTAAGTTAATAACATAGTGATAATATCCTCCTCTCTGCTCAAGTCCTACTCAGACTCTCTTTGTGTTTGATTTATCCAGAGCATACGTTGTAGCTAATAAGAGATTAGGCAACTCCGGGTACACTTCACGTTTTCTTAATTCACAGTCAGCCATTTTTTTTTACTTCAATTGTACACTAGAAATTTACAAACGTTATACTACACTGTTTCGTTCGGTAAACTCACAGATTGACTGTCTATGCTCAACTGACTGTTCTACAACCACCTCTTCATGTATTTATGATTGTCCCACCACTTTCGGGTATTAATCACTTTAACCAGATGTAACGTAGTATATCAACGTAGTGAGGGAGTACATAAAATAGAATTCTAAAAATAAAATTGAATGCGCATTAACAGATGTTGCACTGATTGTTTGGTTGTGAAAATCAGATGTAACAGGAAAAATAAAAATTATGCACTTCTGCATATAAGAAATAAATAGCGTTTGTCATTAATATAATAATAAAAAAAAGGGAAAAGGATTAGAATGTTAGAAAAGAAACACAACTGTTTACACATCACCCATATTATTTATTTTAAAACTACATTAATGTTAAATAATCTTTCTAGAAATACATGATGGATTACATTATCTTAAACCACGCGAGAGTTCATTACTAAACGCAAACGTACTCTTACATTTTTTATATTTTAGTTTCTTACAAATTTTTTTTATAAAAATTAATAGCTAAATTATCATTTTTTATAGTATTTTGTGTGAATAATTGAGAAAATGTGTTGAGATCTCCACCTTGACATATATGATGTAATAACATTATACAGTATTGACCACAACACGTTGAATCAGCGCTTTGAAGTTTCATAGTATTATATTCGAATCTTTCACAGTTACGTCGAAAACGTTCTAAATGATGATAACGAAGGAAAACCATAACTATCGAAATACGTCCCAATTTTGTCTTTATTTACGTAAATTGCTATCCAGTGCGTCCCTGGTTTTATATGTTCATCCACATTACACGTTATTGCTATTGAGGTTGGCATTGCACGTGGAATCCGATCCGCCGCGTAGACTCCGATTGTTGTAGCTTCTATACTCTCCAGAGCTCTCGCAATCTCTATTGTATTCATTATATTGTCTTCTTCTTTTTCTGTATTTTCTTTAAGGGATTTCTCACTATCAAGAATATAATTATCGACACTTGCACTATCGTCGTCGTCAGAGATTGGAGCTGTTGAATCGCTATCACTATCTCTAGTATCTCTCCATAAGCGTTTATGCAGACTATCATAAATTGTTTCAGAACTGTTTTGAGGAAAAAATTTACGATCTTGCTCCGACAGTTGTGAATAAAGCCATACCTTTAATAAGTATGCTCTCTGCAAAGCGTACTGCGACGTTTTATACTTGTCTTGCATATTTGCGTGTAGAATGCATTTGTGTTTACAATCGAACGCTTTATGTAAATCGCTGAAACTTTCCTTGGTATAGTCGTCAATATTAACAATTCTTCGAGCCAACAGAGATTCAAAATATAGAGCTTTTTCACTTCCATTCACATATATTTTTGATGCGTTTCTCGCGATACCATAAAAGTACACATGTAATTTACGTAATGTAATATCACCATGAAACCATGGTATCCCATGAATTCGTGCCGTAACAAAATCGTTTGCAGATCTCACTTTGCATGGTAATTCTTCGTAATACCGAGGCGATATTACTATCCAATGACCGATAACGTGACCTTGGAGAGAAGCTATAGCAACTTCTTTTGGAAAAAATTTATTGTGCTAGTCTCTTAAACCTTGCATATCTATAATGTAATCCATGATTACCGACGTACTTTTGCCAAGACGAACTATCGCGAGAACGGAGACTGAGAAGCAAACTGAAATTCGAAATACCTACATCGACATTTTATGCAGGTTTTCCTAACTCCATGCTCTAACTATGTAACGAGCAGATTGCCAAAAGTGTACTTGAACCAATGCTTTATGCGTTAAAGTCTGTTAAAATTTGACGGTTGGAATCTATTTCTAGAATGTTGTCAAACTCTGCGTAAACGATATAATTAATGGTTTCCGTTAAAGCTTGCTCGAATCGTACTTCAATGCACAAGGCACCTGATCGTACAAGACTCCAATGAGATGAAAAATGCGCCGACATGTCGGGGGTAAGATCGAATGCGAATAAAGAATATCCAAGAGGGTAAGTGGTACGGCTGATATCGATATCCTCGTTTAGGTAATGTATGTCAGTGCCAGAAAATAGCGTATGAAATGCATCTATAGACAAAGTACTTGTACCTGTGAACCTTGGTTGTAGTGGTTTGCTCGGTACTTGCACACCGTCTACGTACAATGAGAGAAAGTTTATTGAAAAATGTTTGAAATGGAAAGGATTGAGTTGCCGGTTACCATTAAATGCTCGATTTAGAACAAAACCAAGAATGACTCTTTTCGGTAATTGACCTAAAATAACGTTATCGAGGGTATCTCCAAGAATTCCACTATGCATAGTAAACGACTTTATTTCGACTCTGGTAATGGGATATTTGGCTGTTGTTATTGCTAATGCCTTTGCGTGAGCTAGTAATATACCAGGACTTATTGTAGCTCTCCGTACAATAAGCGTTGCCTTTTTAATACGTACTGAAAATTGTCCTTATACGGAAAAATTCATGAGACAGAATGCATCTTTGCTACGTACAAGTCTTACTCTCATTTCTACACCGTTGAGAAGAAACTTTGGTTGATTGAAAACGTCGCAATGCAAATGACCAATCATGTCGACTGTTTTTCCACCTAAAGTAAAGTATTGACGATTTATTAGACCGATATTTGCTCCAGTGGCATTATGAGCCATATTTGGTGGTGCATCCATGTTACCGGCTGTATCCGGATTAAATAGCGCAGCGGTCAGATGACATTGTATAGCGGGAGGTGCATAATTTAATAATGTTTCTATATAGGTCCGATAAGGATGAGCGTTGTTTGATGGAGAAACTAATTTTTGATTGAAAAATATGTCGATCTGATCGAACATTGAATGAATAAAATTATTGATTGGTGCGAATTTTGCATTTTTCGTATCATCATCTACCGGTGATACTTGAACACTTACGTGTAGCATGGTGTGAGCCAGATCAATGTAATGTTCCGTAGAGCTTGGGATTAAAAATTCTAAAGGTGAATCGGTTTCATCGCTAAGAGACGAAACAGGTTTGTAGTAAAGATATGCACTACTCTCGATCGATGTCTGTGTAAAAGGTACGGAAAAGAGATCGAGTTCACTCTCCATCCCTTCGCCGCTGCAGGCGTGCAGATACGTCATTTTAAAAAAACTACTAATTACTTAGGTCCAAAAATATCTGCTACATTTCTACCGGTTGTTTTCTTTCTCTTCCTGCTCTTACCCTTCTTTTTATTTTTTCTTGAAACTGTTTTTTTTTGCGAACTTTTGATGTAGTGACACGCATTGGTCCGCGTTTACTTTTTGACTGGCGTCTACGCTTGGCACCGTACACTTTATATTCACCACCTTGCATCATTTCAGAAATTTTTGTCACTGCTTTTCTTTTTTTCCAGACTCTCGAGCTCGTACATTCAAAGATTCTTTAAAATTAGCACCACTGTTTGTAACGTCATCGAGTACGTGTAATCCAGCGCGAACAGCCTCCTTTCCTACAGTCTTGGCACCGCTAGTGAGATAAGGAACAATTTTTCTAAATATCGAACCGAGAAACTTCCGATTCCACAACCCTTTTGATACGTTGAACCCGAGTATACGTTTTTTACACCTCTAGAACTGCCACCAGCCTGCTCTCCATAGTACTGAGTATAATGACTCATATTATGTACTTAGCGCATGCGTTCGAAATGAAGTTTTATCGTCAATGTACCAAACTCGAATGGGATTGATTTTCCGTATTGATCCCTTATATCGATGATAATATTTCGAAAAGTGTGATGCAGTAATGGTAGATAATGAATTGGTGCATATTGCCTCACCATATTTGTTCCAAATTTATATTTCGGAGTATCCAGAGCGACTATTCTTAAGAGCGCAGCCTGAATGTCGCCAACTGTGTAAGGCTCACAAATATCTGTATAAACGTAAAGTTGATCAGGTATAGCTTGCGAGAGACAAGCGGGTCTATTAACAATATTTGACGATAAACTACCTTTTCCAGTAACAATTGTACCTGTCGCTCTATGCACATCATTTTGAAAACCAAAAATACGAAAAATTTTTTGATTAAATGTCGTATAATGTGGTACCTCGCCATTACAAGTTTGCTTTAACATGTAAAAACTTTTCTGAAACTGACTCGGTACGAGGGTTTGATGTTCGCGTACGATTTGAACATTGTTTATTTTACTCGTCAGCTGTTCAATATTATCGTAAATTCCGTATGGAAAGTTACAGATGCCGTCAAAATCAGAATATTGTTTTTTGTCAGTACCTAATTTAGAGTTATAAAAATTTTCTGATTTTTGTATATGCATGATAGTACAAGAAACGTGAATTTCAGCGAGGCCAACTTCCCAATTTCCATTTAATCGGATTTCGTGACTTAAATATCGTGGTAAAACAAGTAGTTGTATTGTCTGGAAAGTACGACATACTACTATTGCTCGGTAGAACCAAATAAAAGTCTTCAAGGTGATCCATGTTTACAACGATTTTACGTGAGATGCTTTAATCCAAGAATTAAATTTTCAAGGTAACCTACCCATTTTACCAACAGTTTTTTTCTTTTTCCCACACCTTTACTTTGTAGCACATGTTCGATTTTAAATTGTTACTCACTGGCTACGCGGTGTGATCCCACGCGCGCTTACTCTTCGGTGTAAAAGATTCCGTCAATTACATCGTTGGTCAAATCTCGCATTTCGTAAATATATATATTTTGGCGTCGTAAAATTCAATTTACAATAAATATTTCTTCGCTGAAGTTTTTTTCAAAACCTTTCTCGAATGTTGCCTTTGACCTACTGATGCGTACGCGATCCCCGACGCTGTATTTAGGGTATTTAATAGGATGCCCATTTTGCTTTATCCCCCTCTTCTGTAAATTCTCTCGGGCTTGCACTGCATTGTACAAATCAACCTCTGCTGGTTTCATTTTTATTCCAGAATATGTAGAATTATTGTACGCGTACATAATTTTTTGTATTACATCAATATATCGATTCGTATTTTGATGCGTGAAATATCTCCAAACTCGCTCTTTGATCGTGCGATTTAGCCGTTTAACTACAGCCGCTTTCACATCGGGATTTTGAGCCACCAGAAAACGAATGTTATGTTTTTTAAAACATTTTGCAGTGCTGTACCTAAAAATTCCTTGCCTCTGTCTGTTTGGAGCTGCACCAGTTTCCTACCCTCAGACCGTTTTAAAATTTTCTCAAAAGCATTGGCTACAGTGACTGCAGACTTGTCGCGTAATGGTTCGACCCATGCAAACTTACTTAAAATGTCGATAACTACTAGTAAATAGCAAAAACCATCGTTCTCTTTTTTTATAGATGTTAATTGGCATAAATCAGCTTCCCAAACATCGTCCACGTTGGAAACGTTGTAGTGTCTTGATTGCTTAGCCATTCGTGCAAACGTTCCCGCCGTTTTTTTCGATAACGATTTACCTTTTGCTTTCACAAGTGCGAGGCGGTGAGGACCAGCATAACCAGCTTCGGTAGATGGGTCGTAATATTGTTTATCGTAATCTACCGACATTTTTTACATGTCCAATTTTAACCACCTTCGCTTCACCATGTTTCTCGTCTGAGGTGATGTAAATACTGACCCCATTGAACGCCGTTTACTACTCAATATGGTCGAACTTGCTCGACGTTTTGCCGTATTTAATGGTTTAGTCAATCTTTTGATGATCTTTATAATTTCTATATTTCCAATAAGATGCATCGGTGTTTCAGACTCACCAATAAATTTTGCAATTTCTAAACGACCTGTCGGTTCATTACTTTCCATAGTTTCCTTTTTATTCTTTCTAATGTTACTCTCCCTCACAACATAGTTTAATAGTTGTAATATGTTGGATTGTGGTACGAGTTTTCCATCCAACAAAACGTTTCCAGAGGCATTCCACTTTAACCTATCTGGTGCATTCTTGCGCTAGTACTTCAGTAATAATCGTGCCTTTTTCGATAAATTTCTGGCAAGTTTGACAGAATATTTCCCTCAGACAATGGTGTTAGAGTTTCTTCGACCTCGTCTATTACGTTTGACGACTCGCTATCCTCTTCGTCGCCAGCACGGTTAAAACGTTGGTTTTCCTTAAAAAATAAATACCGTCTCAAAACCTGTAGATAATTTTTACATTTGTCACGTTCATTGTCAAATTTTTTTGATTATAAGATTTCAAACATTTTGTTATCTAAGCGTGATAAATTATCCCCAACCGTCTGAACCGAGGTTTTATTGATCTGTGGTACATTGTCTACTACACCGTCTATCTTACTAGGTAACTCATCATTACTTACGGGCAAAGAGAAAATAGGATACGTTTCCGCTTGCATACGATCTAGTATATCAGCCGGTACTAAAACCATTTTTCGACCTCGCTCCATAACCTTTACTTACCGAAAATTTTTGAAAATAACACGCTTACAAGCAGTCCCAGTAAAAGAGGTAAAAGCGAACCACCGTTTTGTATTATTACACGTTTCTTTTTTTTCCACGTATTCTTTGTACCACTCCCACGCGAAGGTCTAATAACCAGCTTCCTCAAAATGTTTTTGTGTCGCTTTAAACGAGCATTTTCGCTTTTTTTAGTTCTGCGACTCCTTGAAGTACATTCAAAGCACATTCGCAAATACACTTTATAAGGTTTTTATCAGCTGTACGTAACAGAGCACAGCGTTGTCGATTATCAGCGTGATGTAAAGCAGTCAACAGCGCAATAGATTTTTTTAAAAACCGTGTCCCTACGCAGTTAAATGTTGCCCCGGCCATAATCACGTAAAGACTGTTTAATAGAGAAAATTTTTAAGAGTTTTAATTAAATTATTATCGAAAAAAACGCATGATTGTCGAAGCTAATACTTTTGGTACGTATGCATATTGTGCCCGATCATCGGGAAATATTCATGTACGGAAACGGAACGCGTCTGGTGTATCTTGCTTCATATCTAACAATAAATAGCTAAATGGTGGCGTACACGCATCCATGTAAGCTTCTTGCAAAAATTTAGGATCCTCGAGATACACCTGTCTCGCAAGATGTAAAACTTGGGCACGATTGCGAGGATTTTTAAACAGTACAATATAATTTGAATTTAACGACAAATCGCGTTGATTCTGACCTCTGTAAAAAATAATTTGAGTAATAAAAATAACACTTAAGTTTTTGTGGTGTGATCCTTTGGTAAATAAATCGAGCACGCAACTATTTGACGATTCGTGCATTAAATCATCGAGAATCAATAATTTCTTTTTTTGACTATCGTAAGAGTAGTCAGTCGGTTGCGGTATTCCCTCCTTGAATTCAATTTTTTTATTATCGCCCGATATAAAGGCAGTGCGATACGAGTCTTGCCATTCACCGTAGTAAAAAAGAATTTGATCAAACCGAACGTCACACGTTTGCGGTAGATGTTTAAGAAATCGTTTCACGAAAACCGATTTACCGGCCATCGTTGGGCCAGCACATATGCATGTAAACGGATGTTGCCACCGCGTGTCCATTCTCAAAACTGAATGATGTTCTCCGTACAATAAATTTTAACGCAAGAAAGCATGATCTTCGCGGACGGGGGTGGCGGCGGCGGCAGCGGCTGCGGCGTCGCGGACCGGTGTTAGCTAGACTGCCGCGTTGTATTCAGCTATTTCGACGCGATGAATGTACTAGCCTGATCCCCGCGGTGGTCTACCTAGCTTTTGATGCGGTGATCAATATTATTGATTTAACCTCCCGCTGCTCTCTGTAAATGACAATGGATGGGTAAAAATAAAATGTGGTAAAAACAGGATAAATATATTTTTACGATTTTTTTATTCAATAAAAGTATACATATTAAGATATTCACATATTTACATATCTACATATTTATATATTTACATATTTACATATTTACATATTTACATATTTACATATTTACATATTTACGCTACATTTAACTCGATTTATAACCGTATGGTACAGATCGGTGTTTCGAGATATAACGCCTTTTTTTAATACAGCACTGCATGTTTTTGATTTGCTGCAGGTCAAAATTTCATGCACTGCTGATCTTCGAATGGAATGAAAATTAACTGTTATTGAATTTTAATTGGTATTTACATTTAAATCAGGGTTATTTTCACACCTGTTCCTTCTATTATCAAATGTCGCATCGAGCATATTCTTAATGCTTTCAAAATTAATACTTTGTGAATTCTTAAAATTCAGCGATACACCCTTTACTTTACAGCCGCTGTACAGTCTCACCCGATGGTGTAATCGCTTTGTAAGCATAAAATTTTAGAGCGACGGCAATCATGGACTGTATGTACGTACCTTGCCGTACCCCGCCAACTCATCGGTCATCCCACCCAATAGATTATTTAATGGGGGTTCGTATTCACACGGATAGCTTTCATTTTGTCTCACAAATATACATGAATTTGTATCACAATACAACAGTCTTTCTACGAGTCGTTCCATATATTTATACAATTCTAAACGCGTTTGAGCTGTTGTATAAGCGGCTATAACATCATTTGTATTCAGCGACGGTTCAACAGCCTCTTCTACGTATCACCAATTTACATACATAGTCTCGTCGTTTACGGGTATAATACTAAATACTTCTTTATCGTGCGCGGTCATTAACTCTAAAAATGTTTGTCGTGTTTTTACAACTGTGATCTGTTTTAAATTTAATCGTTGACCGAATTTACCCCACTGCGTGTTTAACATAAGTTTAGAAACGGCTCTTAATCCTAAATTACGCTGTGTTTTAGCACGATTCAACTTTATACCTTCATTGCGCTCGTAATCTTGCAAATATTGCAAAATTGATGCCTAGTCAATACATTCAGCAGGAAAACCACTGGCCTCTTGCTTGATTTTCAACATTGTATCGACGTATTCATGAAAAAGACCTCCTTGAACACCGCCAGATTATATATATCTCGGTTATGCGGTAACCGAACTCGACAGCTTTACGCAATTCATCTACTACCCATTTCCCGAAAACTCACGGCCCGCAACGGAATCGTGATTGCACTCGTCGTCATACATTTGTTCGCAGCAAGAGTAGCACAATGCAAATAATAGGCGACCGTGCATTTTAACTGGTAAAATGGGTAGAAACAAATTGCGTGGAGGTAAAATTTTACATTTGACGAGGCCTTCAACGCGTGTTAGATTATTTAAGTCGGTGTCCGTTAATTCGCAACACCGTTTACCCATCAAAATTCGTGGATGACCTACGGGGTATTTACCTCTCTTACAAATAAATGGATTAAGAGAACAAATATCCGTTTATTTAATCTTTTCTCCCTGTGCAATTTCATAAAAAGGTACAATATTTTCAGTTCGACCCCCGAAAAACGCGTCGTGCGGATTAAGCGTTATTTTATGAATTAACGGGTACGAATTAAGTAAAGGTCTATTTCTGGATTTGATCGCTTTAATTTATCAAACTCACATTCCCAAATATGTCGTACCTCATACCCGAATTTACGCATTTTCCTGAGTTTAATTTGTGTATTTTCGTAGACTTCGTCAAACGTTCGACCTTTAACTAGTTGTCTGTCGCGTGACTTTGAAAAGCACATTGGGCATCCGTGAGTGTAACACCCTTCAAATTCGAATACAATTCCTTTTTGTTCCGAAATTGCAGGTGGTAAATACCCGTCAACCAAAAAATCCTCTTTTAACCTAAACTCGTGCGACCTACCCGCATGAATGATTTCATGACCAATTTCTCGCTCGCAATAGAGAAGCCATTCGATAGATTTTTGTGAGTGGGTATTACATCGTCTGTACCCGTTAGGAGGCAAAATACCTATGGTTTTTTCTTTTAAAAATTGTTTGCGGTACAGAAGCGAGCACGCACTAGCAATCGTAGTTACTTCTGTAAACGGGCATATATCCGCGATGTCTGAAAAAATTTGTTTAAACGCCAAGCATGCACGTCTTAATATTTCGACATCCATACGGCAATATTTTAACATTTCACGCTTGAAATCAAGAACAGTGTCTCGTGCTTTATCTGCTTCTCTTCACGCTCGGTTGTCGACATTGAGTCTGGCGAATAAAAAGACTCATCGGGCAGTGGATCTATATAATTTTTGTTTTCTAAAGTGTTAAACAAATATGGAAAGAATCCCTTCTTTGAACTTGGTGGTAACCCAAATGTTTTTGGTAAAACACTGAGCTTCATTGGAAAATAATTCAAACTATCGATAAAGCTAGTTTTACCACTCTGAATTAATATTATATTTTTTCCGTTTTAAATTACATTGGGTAAAACATTTTTACGATTCCCAACTAATTTACTCAGGATAAATTGTGCGTCGAAACCACGAGCATTATGTGCAATGCAGACAATTTTCCGAAAAACTGTCTTTTCTCGCAAATACAAGTCTGTAAATTCTTTCACCGGATTCTCCCAAAAAATATGTTCGCGCGTTCCGCAAGTTGTGCAAATATCTTTAATATTATCCTTATCCAAGCAGTCTGTGCAAATGTGATGCGCAACGCATAAAGTTGGAACGTGGAAACGAGTAGTTTCATGATTGCGGTATGACGTATCTTGTCGTGTCTCAAAATCGTAGAAAACGTATAAATATTTTCCATTTTCCTTAATCATACCACGCAATGGCGACATGAAACATAATTCATTCAAGAAACTCCACATTCGTGTTTCCCCCGATGTACATGTACAAGATTTTTACACCCATCACATATTTTAAATAATTCGCAAATTTTTTTATTATTTACTTTATAAGTATCATCAGTTTTATGGTTTTTGAAACAGTTTTCACTAAAAAAAGTTTTTAAGCAATCTTTGTATACTCTACTCTTTTCTTTTTTACAAGGTGGTGAAACATAACACGACGCTCAAAGTTTTTTTTTAAAAATGTTAAAAATTAATAAATTTTATTTAAATTAAAATTACTTTTTATGGTTCCGATGGTCCATTAAAACTCTCGTGAACCCGTTCCAAAAGATTTTGTATGTCGGGCTCTGTGTACAGCGGTGAATCCACATCGGAAACCATTGTATGGATCCACCGGAGTTCTCGAGCCCGCCTGCTGTTTCGGATTCTATCCGCGTAAACATTTAATAACGGACTACCCCAACGCGAAATCCTATCGCTTCCGTTCTCATCCCGACGAATAACTACATAAAAAACTTTGTATATAAAACATTGTATTAAAAAAAGAAAGATACTAATTTCAAATGTATACTCACGTTCATTTATACGTCTGTCGAGAACATGGAAGGTGTTAAAGCCAGTGTCTTCGTCGACAGCTTCTTCACGAGTATAAAAGTCAAATAATGCGCGCGATCGTTCAGCATTCTACTCTTCGATATTGTGTTGACTAATATCACTTATCGGCGCTGGAGCCATTATCGCTCTCTCGACGATGCCAACAGGTTCCGGATAGGTACTCATGATCATACCGGCTATAAACCCTGTAGGGCGTCCGGTTTCATCATCGAGCTCGTCGTTCGTGTCATCCTCATCGTCGTCGTCATCGCCATTGTCGTCGTCTTCGCCGATCTCGTTGTCCGAGACGTTCACTTCTACCTGAACGGCTTCCATCCCCGTGTCTTCTTCTTCATCGACATTCACTACATTTATCAAAATATCCTCTTCTTCCATTGCATTTTCATACACTAGTTCATCATCGAGAGGTATAACAGGTAACGACCGACGGTCAGGACTCCGTGTACAAGACTCGCACTCGCACGTTTCACTTGTACATTCACTGACTTCATCATCACTTTCGGAAGAAGACACAACGATAATCTCGTTGTCACTGTCAATATCATTTATTAGGTTTCTCCGAACTAAAAAGAACGTAAAATTATTAATTAATGTTTAAATAATAAACAAACAATAGTACAACAATTAGTAAAACACACACACACACACACACACACACATAGAGAGAGAGGGGGAAAAAGATTCCATGCTGTTTCTTATTTCATTTTTAAAATGATTCCATGCAATTTATTATTTCATTTTTAAAATGATTCCATGCAATTTATTATTTCATTTTTAAAATCATTCCATGAAATCTATTATTTCATTTTTAAAATAATTCCATGAAATTTATTATTTCATTTTTAAAATCACTCCATACAATATATTATTTCATTTTTAAATTATTCCATACAATTTATTATTACATTTTAAAAATTCACTGTGTGTGTGTGTGTGTGTGTGTGTGTGTGTGTGTGTGTGTGTGTGCGTGTGCATGCAATTTTATTATTACAGAGAGACAGAAAGAGAGAGAGGTTAATCGTACAATGAGATGAAGGAATTAATAGTAAACATAGTATATACACTTACTTTCATTGTCCTCGTACTCAACCATTAAATGTCTTAATGGGTACAACCCTTGCACATTAAGGCGAATGATAAAAGTTCCTGCTGCTCTTACTGCCACTTCGTTTCCTCGAAAAAAAGACGGTGTAGCTGAGCAATTTCCCGGAAACCGCAGCAACCGAGGACAAAATTGAACTCCCGCACTAAACTCGCGCACTCCATACACCTCATGTGGTGACGCCACGTCAAATCGCATCTACGCCAAAGTCTCGCAGGGGGTTACTTTTGGCGTAAATAATCAACAATTCGCACAATAATGATACACAAAATTTTTTCCACAGGGCTAAACATTTTTAAACTATTTTTCCAAAAAGACAAGATTTTGATATATAAAACAAAAGCTTTTCTCGTGCTGCGATGCAACTAAGACCACGCGGGAAAATAGAATGACGATTTTCGCATGTTCATACCTACTAAACGATTTTCCCACCTCTTCTTTCTTCATTTACGATATCACCGAACATGCATACAGATGCGAACCAATTTTCTTACGCAGGTATGATACTACAGAGGTCCATCTGGTTTTTATTGAGGGTTCAGGTACAGATTCTTGGACACGTGCACAACTAGCATTTTTCCTTCAACAATAAACTCTTTCGATGTGTTCGCTCGTATTTGTTTAGATAGGTCGATAACAAATATTTTATGCAGAGATGCGAGCACGGAAAAGATCCATCTGTTTTTTATTATATTTCTTATCTACTTATGTTACGCACATTTTCCTAAAACCGGTAAAATCTTAAATTAAATCTCTTATTTAAAAGCTCTGTGTTGTTTAAGAAAAGTGCAATGGAAGTTTTTAGTGAAATAAACAATTGTGAAACGAATATAGATATAGATTGGATAGACTGTTGTTGGACGGTAATACAAATGAATTGATACCAACGATAGCTCACGATTTTTCTACGATTAATCAACCAAATTTTCATACAAATGTAATAAACGATAGTTTTCAAAATCCGAGTATCACTCCAGTAAATAGTGCGTGTTTACAAGAAGACGAACTTACGATTTCAAACGGTCTTTCATTTTTCTTATCGAGTTTTTCCGACACTTTAATACAAACGACAAATTCTTTGGGCGCATTAAATTCTGAGGACATAGTGATAAATTTACCTGAATCGCGTGAACAATTGAAGGAATACGCCTTTCCCGCACCGTAAAAGAAATTTCTAATATTGAAGTTAGCGAGGCGATTCATTCAATTTTACAATCATTTAATGAACGAAAGAATGAAATTACAATTACATATATGGAAAAGGAATCCGAGGAAATAAAAGATAATGACATTGAAATTATATATGAAGCGGATTCAAATAAAGAAAATAAGTCGACGACAGTAAACAAATACGCGTATCCATCTACGGCCTCGCGCTTAAAAAGGAGCGAAATATTTTTTAAACAAACAAATAACATGTCGGAAATATTTAATAAAATAGATAGAGTAAGTTAACTCACGATATTATAACGTGCATGGAAGCGTTAGATAAATGCGTGACGACGCGAAACAACCCGAGTACGTGCGTTCGACGATTCTTCACATGGGGAAGTCTAATTGTGGCGGCAAATAAAAAAATATTAAAAACCGAACCATTGACATTGACAAAAGAAGAATTTTTTAACAGCGTTACAATTGTCAATGAACCAATGGACGATTATAAACCAATCGAAATGATAAAGAGGAAGGATGTATATGTTCATGAATACAAATTGACAAAATTGCAAGGATTTCTAAGTGGATAGTAAGTAAAATTTTTATTAATTTCAGGAAATTTACTAATGTTCACTTAATTATAATTATACCTTTTCTTTCTTTTTAGTTTATCGATGTTTATGGGTGACATGTTACCAAATTCAATCATTGACAATACCTTGGCAGCAGCTTGGCGATTCAAAGGGTACCAGTATGCTAAGGAAAAAACAACCATTTACGATAATTGCGTACTTTTGCGGGATCCTTATGGTGAAAAAGGTTTTCACAAATTTATAACAGAAGATCAAGTAAAAAATATAATTAAAGATGAACAAGAGAAATATTTATTAAATAGAAAATATAGTATTCCTTTTTGAATTAGAGCATATTGAATTTTATAATATAACGAAGTAAGAGTATGAATACATTTTAAACATATTATAAATTAAACACTCTATTATTTTTATTATTTAAAATTACCTAATTTTATTATCCTGTACAATTTTACATGTACGTGGTATAATTTATAAAAATCAGTAGGTATGATATCAATAAGAAAAGAGAAGGAGAGAGATAAAAGTATATATAATCGCATAAGTATAAGCGCAAAAAATAAGATAATATAGATGGTCACTCTAAGAATAATACACACAGTAAAAGTAAAGTGTGCAAGGTATTGAAAATAAAACATGTGTTTCTTTTTATTATCTAAAACTAAGGCTTGCACAACGGTGTGTATATATATATATAAATGCTCTGCCGCACTCAAACTTTGCACCATTTTGAAGGTAATTAATCATCGATGAATTAGATTCTTGGATGGATGAAATATTTTTGATCGTACAACCCTTTTTTTTACTACAAAGGTTTTTATTAATTATAACTATATTCAATGTGTTAAACTAATATAAATGAAATATTTCAACAGATTCTTCTTGAAATTTATAAACTTTTTCAAGTTTAATGTATACAAGAAAAAATTGTTAGATTTTGAGTTATTTAGTGATAAAAATGGCCAATAAGTCATTTTTTTCAAAATATTCGATTTTTTTATTGGTTACAGCTCTGGTATTAATTGAAATTTAGGTCTAAAAATTTAGCTACACTCTATTCAAGTAGTTTTTTACTGATTCCATACAGTAAAACAAAATTCTATTTTTTACCTGGATCACTTCACATGGAATCTCCCATATATATATATATATATATATATATAAAGATAAAAATAAATAATTACTGAACAAAAAATAGTTTTCAAAAAAAATGAGTGATGCTGCATAGTTGCTACATACATGCTACATAGCACGGTAGCAATAAAACCAAAATATTTTTTTTTACTATACATCCAATGTTACAAGTATTGTGGAATCTTTCAAGGTAGACGTCACATTAAAATTTGAAGATTGTTAATATCGAGTATGTTTAATAAACCTCTCCTTTTATTTCAAATAATTACAACGTTCATAATGTAGAATTTTATCAATCTTCCCGAGTCAAACTATTTAAGGTGAAGGTAAGAAGAAAAATCTTAACACAATTTTTTCTCTTACTAGGACAGTGTCACATCTTCAGGAAACGGATCTTTACCAAACCCTAGGATATGTTTAATACTATAAAAATATATAACAAATCAGAGTGTTTCGCCAAATAAGTCTTTACTTTGATCACTTACATTTCAAAAATAAATATAGGTAGATACTCAAACTTATGTTCAGAAAAAAACTGAGATTGAGTAAATTTTATTTGAAAAAAAAGAAGCTCAAATATCTTGATTTTATCAAAAGTTATGGAAAAAATAATAATAAGAAAATAATTTGATTTAAAAAATCAGTAATTATTTTAATTCAAAATAGTCATCAAAATATCGTTAAATTTGTTTTTCTTTCAAAGCTTTCGACCATATCAAGATATGTAAGCTTCTACTTTTATTTAAAATCCAATCTACTTAATCTCAGCTTTCTTTTGGATTTGAGTTTAGAAATCTATATTTACTTATTTCCGAGTTATAAGCGATCAAAGTTAAGGGTTTTTTCAACGAGATTTTTCGTTATTTGCTTGTATCTATCGTAAAAAAGAACGTTAGAGACTAAAACTTTGGATTTCTTTATATTTTTATAGTAGTAAATATATCCTACAGTTTGGTAAAGATCTGTTTCCCGGAGATGTAACACTCTCCTATGTTAGTAACGTTTCAGTGGTTAATGCCACCCTCTTCAAACTTCTGGTATTAATATCGGAGTCAGTGTACAATAGAAATTTGTCGTGTATATACTGACTGCGATATTAATATTAGAAATCTGAAGAAGGTAGCATTGACCACCAAAAGGTTACTAAGAAAAAAAATGTATTAAGTTTTTTTTTACCTTCACCTTAAATAATTTGACTCGGGAAGATAAAATTCTATAATTCTACATTTTAAAAAATAACCGAGTGATAAAATCAAATTACCAAAATGAAGACAACGTTCATAACTTTGACTCTATCAAAAATGTTATCGGAAGGCAAAGTAAATAAGGTAAGGTAGAAAAGGTAAGATAAAAGATGTAAGATTTCTATACTTACTCTGGTTGGTACCGTAATACCGTAACATATATAACCAATTTCAGATCAGTTGAGACCAATTCTTGATCACCTTAACGCATATAAAACTTAACATTTTCCATATGATATCGCAATATATGCGTTTTAAACTTAACCCATTACTATATATATTGTTGTCAAAATATTTTTGTTATACGGTACCATAACTCGTTCTTGCGGTAGCTGGAAAGTGTTGCTAAATAGTTTTTTTAAACTATGGACTGTCGCAGCTCCTTATACGCCTTGACTATACTACTCGCATACGGAGTGTTAAACATTTATTCTTTCTTACATTTATAACATTGCTTAAACAAGAAAAGAAATAATTGTAAATTCAGAACAATATTTTTTATTTTATTACACAGTTTTAATTATTTTACATGAAAATCATGATGACTGAAGGATTATTTATTTGACACACACAGTTGAGGTTTCTAACAAGTTTATCGCTGTTAGATTGTGTCTCACAGCCTAGATGTGATTTAGACATATTATGCGCATTTTTTATTTTAAAAGAATTTCATACGTTGTTATGATGTAGCAGTGTCATATATATGCTTCAATAAAGAAATATGCCAAACCTGCAGGCATGTATTTCATAATCTTTTACATTTTGTTTGCTAGTTTGTGATACCCTTATCCACAAGTTTGTACTCGACTTGAATATAACCATATACTTATCATGAACTCACTTGATTAATTCACATTACATGCATAACAGAATATCCAAACTGATCATATTTTCAATCAATTTTTTGTATTATTTGAAAAAATATATGTTGTAAAGTTTTTTCACAGTTTATTACAAAAAATATCAAAGAAAATGAAATTGCATAGTACAAAATAATAAAATATTTATTAAATATTTTGGCTCATGTTCTCGCTACAAATAATTTTAAAGAATGTGTTTAAATCGGCTTGTGCTGTACTTTTAATAAGAAAATTATATGTGATCTTGTGAAATATATATATATATATATATATATATATATATATATATATATATATATATATATATATATATATATGTGTGTGTGTGTGTGTGTGTAAGTGTATGCATTTATGTTTATTACAGTGTTTTGTTGCATAATTTATCATTACATTTTAATTTTATTATTTTATTTCATTATGTATCAAATTTAAAAATTTAAAGTTCTCATGCCTCCAATATTGATGCTTACTATTAATAATATATTAATGTGAAGTAAGATAGCTAAATAGTATAATTAAATGGATAATTTGGATGAATAATATTATTAAAATATATTAAATAAATTAAAATTAAACACTCTAGATAAGTGGTGTAAAATAGATCCAAGTTTTACAAATATAAAGTTTTACTCATGTAACTCTCTCAAATTTGTATAATGTTTTTATAGTTTTTAAAATAATGTATTTTTTATTTACACATATTTAAAACCTATACTTCCCGTATTAAAATATAGAAGAAAAAAAAGGTTAACGTTTTTCATATCAATAAATAATATTTTTTAAAATATTATAACGGTCGGTAGCAGTGGGTCGTCATTACTAGGACGAAATAAAGTAGGAATAATATTATCACGAAGTTTTTTTACTTATAAGCACAATGTATCAAGTAATCTAACAGTATTCTTTATAAAAACTTTATGAACTCCATGAATCTCTGAAAATAAGAATTCTTTAAGAAAAATTGCTATATTTATAAAAATGGTTATTTTTGCCGGAATAATGTAAAAAACACCGTTCGTAGAAAAGTTTACTATATTAAACAGTAATTTTAATTATGCCAAGTAAAAAAGATTTAACTACAAATTTATATTCATTCGTTTACATTCAAGAGTGTTTTTCAACTTTAAATATGTTTTCATATTTATCAATTTCAAACAAAATTTTATGTACTCACTCATTACGGTTTATTGCGGTTCTGTTTCGTCATAAATTACATTGTAAGAAAATGCTAAGTTTACCAATTCATACAGTAAATCTTCCCTAAACGTATAAAATAATTTAATAAACTAATGGAAATAATGGAAAAATATTCTAATTCATAATTGAAGAAGGCTAAAAATTATTAAAATGTTTTCAGTTTCCTACTCGTATATTTAAACGACTTTTCACATATTATAATTATAAATTAAAAAATATCACTTCATCTAAATGTTATGTTGATCTATAAAAATCTGGCTTAATGAAATAAATTAAAAGTTTAAACGCTTAAAATCTTCTGTATAATTTATCTATGTAAAAAATAATAGATATATTGTACCTTCAACTTTCTACTAGGATAAATAATATGATACACTGAGAAAAATGGTGTATTAAAAATTACTAAACTTCAAAAGAAAATTACTATATTTCATGACAACAGTGGAATATACTCAAATGATGAGGATTTTTACAATATATCCAGCAAAAATCATGATTTCAATAATAAAATTTACTACCATTTTCGTGTATAAATTCTTTTTCAGACTACTAATTCATACAACGACTCTTACGTGCAGAGCGCGCTCCGCTTGTAAATACGTTACGTACATACAAGTCCACGCTTGTATGACAGCCCTCTATACATTCTTCTAGGCAGACTGACCAGTTGGCGATTTTTTTTCCTTTTCTCTCTTACGTATATTGATGTTTATTAAGCAAGAGCAACAAAGAGAAAAAATCGCCATCTGGCAACCCTGCTTCTAGGACGTATAAGGTGTCTATACGTCCTAGGAGGCTGTATGAAAAGCGCTCCGTAGGATATATGCGGTGATCAATATAACCTGTGCCGCGCGAATCGGTATAGAGTCAACGTGTTTGAAACGCGTAGTACATGTATCGGAGATATATCTAAGGCTTTTCAAACGTAAATACAACTATTTTAAACGTAACGTTTGCGTTACTTTAATCATAGTTATCTTGTTATTGTTCAGATACGAAAGTACTATATATTATACATATATATTAGAATATTATATTTTAGAAATAATATAGTGTATATTATATATATAATAACGCAAAATGAGTCCTATAACTTTAATAACTGCAATGTTACGATTAAAAATAAGTAATTACTAAATATTTAATATTGTATGATACTATAAATGCCAAATTTAAAAAGTTAAAATGTTTTAAATGCGTCAGTATACAAATGTTTAAAAATTATTAACATAATATATAATTATTTATATTGTTTAATTTACAAATAAATAAATAAATAATACTAATTTTTAAATTCAAACTATTTATTTAAAAATAATATAGAAAGTTTCTAGGTATTTAATAGTTCTATTTTTAAGCTATTGTTTATACCTAGTTTCTACCTATTAAAAATAGTGTTTGTATATACAAGAAAAAATTTTAACACTTTATTTAAGTAAATAATTATACATTAAATGTATATTGACAATACATATTTTTAATTTTTTGAACTTTAAAAATTAAATTTTAGGTTATTTTTACAAATATTTTTTATAGCTTTTTTATAGATATAAAAACTAGTGCTAAATTTATTAGCATATTTTGTGTCTATTTTTTGGCTATTTAATATAGTATAATTATTTTATACCAATAAAATAGGTATTTAATTGACATTTTCTACAAAATATTATGATTTCTATATTTTATACCTATAAACTACTTTGGCGACTATAAAATATTTTTGAATTTCCACCAGGGATATAATATAATAAATTTTCTTATAAATATACGTTTGCTAAAAAATATAGTAAAATTTGATATTAAAAGAAACAAAATTCTTCATAGATGAAAACAGGAAAATCAACGTCTCAAGTACGTAACCTCAAATACTTTAAACTTGATACTTTTGACACTTATGATTAATAAAACGTGATTCCATATCATTTTGTTAATCTAACGATATTAAATTTGATTTTATTCTCTGGGAATCGTACATATACTTATTACACATTAATGTTAAACAAACAAACCGCTATTGTTTTGAAAAGTTTCGAGTACCATATAAGGACGATTTGAGTTTACCAAACCTAAGTGTTCAAATGGCGCAGTCGGTAAGGAGCAGGACTTCTACCCCAAAGGGTAGTCGGTTCGAATCCCGCAAATCTCCAGCTTTTTTCTAATGTAAATATATATATTAAATCTTTAATATATCATAAATGTAAATAATACAATAATAGACTTATCTCCAATGTGTAGTAACAAATAGAATATTTATTTTTCGTCTTTATCTTGTCAGAAAAATTACTATGTTAAATATTAAAAATTATTACGATAAAAGTATGTCTCATCCTTCTAATATAATATAGTAAATTTTACCACGACATTAGTAATTTTTTCTGCAACACTTTTCTCAGTAGTCAAAATACAAAATTAACCAATGAAATATATCGACAAATGTAACCAAACGTGTATAAAATATCAATGGCTCCAATCCGAAAGGTCTTATATTATTTCGAATATTATTCGAACTTGCTAAACGTAAATAGTTTGACGATATTGGATGTAAATGAAAACATACGTGATTACTTCTACACATAAATGTATGATTCTGGAAGGTATTAAAATAATAACTTATTTATGATTATTCGAAACTTATTTATCGTTATTCGACATAAAATTATATTAATTATATAAATTGTATAAAATTGTAAAATTCAAAATTTTCATTTGAGATAAGACCTTTCTATTTTGTCTCGCGAGATAAGACCTTTCTATTTGGTTTCGCGAGATAAGACCTTTCGGAATAGAGCCATCGATATCTGGTTTTCTAACTGTTTACGTTTTATAGTATTTCATATAGAAATTCTCTATTTTCATTAGGTTATACCTTTTATTAATAAATATAATATTCAAAATAATAGAAGACAAAAACAAATGATAAAGACACATATTGAATATACATTTGATTCTACAATTTCATCAAAATGTATTAAGTTTCATGAAGTAGAAAGCCAATATGTTGTAAGATGTAAAGAAAAATCAGAAAATCTATAGAAATAATAAATGTTGTGTAGATAGGATCGACTGTAATGAATGTAATGTAATGTTACATATATTCGAGAAATTACACGCAAAGTATAAAACAGAGTTACATACAAATAAGTTAAGTGGAGAAAGTTTTATTAATAACCATATGACAGCAAGTAATCATATTTTTAATTTAAAAAGTAATTAAAAAAATTTTTTCATACTAAACATCATTTGTTTTATAAATAAACCCATCCTCGCTTCTAGAACAATTATTAATAATTGTAAAAAAAAATTTTTAATTAAAATAAAATTTAATTAAATTAAAAGAAGGTCTATACTATACTATAGATATTTGAGCCAATTTTAAAACGGCATTATTTATAATAGACTAAAAATACAATAAAAACTGGTATTGGGTGGTTTTCTTTTTTCAAACATACATCTAGTTAAATAAATATTTACAGTATTTTTATAACATTTCCATTCAGAATCGATTATCATATTGATCGATGTACAGATCATTACAGCATGTGGCATTATAATTTCATAATTAGTTTTTTTTAACTAAAGTGTATCTGTGTCCTTCATGAAGATTCGAAATAATGTTTTTTATCAATCTCCATTTATTCATGTTTCTTTTTGTTTATTATTAGAAAATATAAGAGAAAAAGCTACCTATCGTACATAACTTCAACCTTTTGTATTTAATTATAATGCAACATCGAAGATGCTGTAGATTATATTAATTACGTATTGACGAAACAATAAACCATATAGTATTAATTCTTACAGAATTAAAGCTCTCATGCGTGAATTTCTATATATTATCATGAAGTTTTCCGGAAGTTTGCATACAGCATATGAATTTATCATACAGTATAAGGAGTCAAGTAGAAAAAATGATGTTTTTTTTAAAAGGTACACTCTGATGAAGATAAGTATTTTCATCGAAAATCTCGAAAATTTCTCTTTTTAACTGATGTAATATCTATCAGTAATATGAAGCATCCTGAAAATAGAGAGTATATATATGCCAAGATTTTACAAAAGGTTGTTACTATTATATAGAGTGCAATCAAATTTTACCACACTCGATAAGTTTTCTTTATAAATACTGAAAAGCTTGTTTAGAATATTTGATGGTTACGTTTATTAATTTAATAAGGCGGAAAAGCAAAAAAACGTGTTTAGACGTATTGTCTTGGCCATATAATAGTAATTTTCATAACATTCTTTAAATTGTACCGTGATATATATCCCGGCCTATATGTTTTTATTTTGGCACTCGAAAACTTTTGTCTTAAATATTATTATATATATTACCACTTATCTTTTTACTAAAATGTTAAGTAATGATTCAAAAGTGTTTTGTGTATATGGAACATAAGCCGAAATATTTAGAAATAATTTTTAGACGATTTCTATTTTTTGTATAGGTACTCGATATATTTTCGTAAGTGAATTTTTCAGCACCGGTGCATTTTTTAAGACTATCGAAATGTCTAGCAAAAAGTTGTTTTGTGTCTGGAAAAAATGCATCGAAAATATTTATATACTAAAAATAATGTAAATGTCATGAAAATTTCAAATAGTGGTTCAAAAACTGCATTATTAGTGAACCAGATTCGTTGGTTTTACGCAAAGAAAAGTCTTATAACAACAAATTACCCTCTGTTTTTTCACTCGATCATTTCAGCCAAATTTAAGAAATTAAGACTAAAACTTGGGTAATTTTGAACAGGAATACACATTTTAAATTATAAACAAACTATTTCGATAACCTGTAAAATTTGTAATAGTTTTATTAGTGTATATTTTTTAGTTATTTATTTCCCATATAGTTTGTTTATACTTGTATAAATAAATTTACTTATTTATGTTAACTATCTACATGTATCTATAACAATTTCTTAGTGTTATAGTAGCTTAGACAAACATATTAAATTTTATCATTTCTTTCCCGAATTTGATATATTTCTGTTTCATCGCCAATTTAAAATACCTTTTTATCTAAACTTCTGATTCTATTAATTTTGTTTTCTTTATTTTTTCTAATTTAATTTTTATAAATTTGTAATTAATATAATTCTTTCTAATATTTAACGTTTGTTCTTTGCATATAAACTATGGTTATCCATTAATATTTAGCTACATAGAAAATATATCATACATCAGTAATAAACAATCGTGTAACATTAAAATTATAAACAGTAACAATATACTGTATGTATATATAGATTCATGCACATTAAAATTGATACTTGCATACGTGTATCAAACACTTTTTTAGAATACATCGATTTTGTATTATAGAATCTTTTATTTTACTTCTGTATTGCTTAAATATTTCAATTTTAGTACTTTATTGTTATTATAATATCATTCTTAGATGCTTTGTTTGCCAAGGAATTTTTTTTCTATATTCGTTTCACTATATTAGCATTTGGCAACGAGATAAAATTAAAAATCTGTCACAACTTAGAATGTCTGTTAAAGAAATACAATTCAATTAACCAACTTATGTATACTTTTCTTTTCATATTTTTTTTATTTTACACTTTGTCTGTTTTTATCAATACCCTGTCGAAAAAGTTCATGTGGAAGTCCACGTGATTTTTTTGGACTTTTGGAAAAATACTTTATTTCTTATGATAGTCTTTTTTGACTGTAGAAAAAAGTTAATGATAATTTTTACATGCAATTTCATGTTTGATTCCACATGTTAATTTTCATTAACTTTTATATATAGTCCAAGAAGACTATAATAAAGAATAAAGTATTTTAGCAAAAGTTCAAAAAATTCTCATGTAGCTTCACATTGACTTTTTTATAGGGTACAATATTATTAGCCACGGCAACTTAAAAATTATGTTGGAGAGAGCGGAATTAGTATGCTTAGGTGGGTAAGTTGACATTTGTATACACCGTATCGAGTCGCGGTTCGGTGTAGTTGTAAGCATTGTTAGAGTAAAAAACATTTTCAATGAGTTTGAAAAATGATTTTCATACGTGCAGAGTAAATTTTCTCAATTTGGTTTATAATCTACTAATTAGAATAAATAATTAGTGATGATTATAGAGTTTAATGAATACTTTTTAAGTATAAATTGATTTTTAAGCATAATGGAAATTTAAAAAAATATAAATCTATAATATTTTAGTTGCGTCCGGATAAGATGATACAATTTGGTCGGGACAAGTTGACACATAATATGAGAATCGTACTAGTCAAATAAATGTCTTTATCTGCAATTGTTGTGCTACCAAAAATTATGCTTTAAACCCGTAAAAACATAAGTGTTGTTATAAATTTTCATAAAAATTATTATTCATTTACCGGAAACATCAGTTATTATTTAAACCTTCATAAGTACTATTATTTATTTATTTAATTTTAGGAGTATATGTAAATCACATTTATAAAGTATTCTGACATGATTTGTTTTGCATTTTATATTAAAAAATGCAATGTGTCTACTTACCCCGCAATTAGTAAATAAAGCCTTGTTAAATACTGTATACATTACTATATCTTCTCCACAGCAATAGCTTCTAAATCTGTATTTTCCTTGCTAAAAAATCCTAGTGAGTTTCTCCCGTCGAAATCTCACCTACAGTTTTACTGTAGAAACTTTTACCTGATTATATAATCATTACTCAACAACAATAACAATAAGTGTCCTTTCAGATATTTGACCCACCAGATGACCAAAAACTAGGTTTTAAAACATTTTATTGCATTTTTTCAAATGTCCGAATTTTGGACACAATATTTCACTTGAGATCTCATCTGAGATTTATGTGATTCTAATTTTTCAAATTTTACGCATTAAATCTTAGATGAGATCTCATGAACAATATTCGAAAATTTAAAAAAAGCAATAAAATGCTTTGAAACCTATTAATTTTTGTAATTCATCTGGAGGGTAATAGACCCAAAAAGGTACTGAGTCATGATTATGTAATTAGGAAAGAGTTTCTGAGAACTCACCTGAGATCTTTTAGTAGGGTTAGGTTTACACACAAATAATTATAGTATGAAATATAATAAAAAAATCTAAAAAATATGTCTACTGACCCTGTACTTCTTTCATTATCTCTCTCTCTCTCTCCCCAGTTTTATATGACACACACTGACATGAAATACATACAATATCGAGTATTAGGATTTATATTTATTTCTCAAACAATTTTACCTTTCATAATATTAATAATTATGGGTAATTTTAACTACGAAATATAGGTGCATGTGTGCGTGTAGGTATACGTGTATTACGTAGTTAAAATTATTTGCAATTATTAACACTAAGCATCTGCGTGGAAAAAGTTTAATGAAAAATAAGAAGAACATTGAAAATATTTACTTGCAAAATCTTAGCAAAATCCTGACTAGTGCTGAGAAGTTAAATTTTCGCTGAAAAGTTTTTTTTATTTAACGTTACTCATATGATGCTCCCATTTTGGTGCTAATCATCGACGGAGGTCATAAGATGACTTTAAGAAGAATTGGCTGTTATTTTATTTTTAATAAAAATATTGTAAGTTAGATTATTTAAAGATTAAAAAGATAAAAGATAGTTTCATCTCTGAAATTGAACCTCCTTTCTTTTGCTTCAGGCTTTCTCTTGACTGAGCTATTATATTGTTTATATATCATTACGTTAATTTCAGGTTTATAAAAAAAATACATGAAATTTAATTATGTGATATTGACATGTATACTTAAAATAATAAATAAGTTTAGCTGCTTGACAAGAAATGATTATATGTAATTACACGGACCCGGTCAGGTGCCTGGATTTACTAAGAAAATTAAAATTATAACATAACAATTTTTGGTTATATTTAACTATATTTAACTTAAGGTAGCTCAAGCGCGAAACCACACACTGCAGATTGAAATGAAACTTTGAGACATTATTAATAATATCATGACAGATACTGTCGCGAAATTTGAAGGCGACTTGCCGATAAAAATAAGAAATAAAGCTTGTTCAAAGTTTCAGTTTTTAGCATTACTCTTATGGCAGTTTCGTGATTTTCCACAGGAAGTACGCTATTTTCTTTTGACAAACACTGGATGAATGGATCAAAAACTAGTTACAAAATGTTGAAAACCTAAGCTTTTAAAATATATTTTAATAATCATAGCATGCCGGTCATTCTGAATAAATATTTTATATTGAACTTGTAAAATAACAGTAAGAGAGGAGGTTAAAGAAACCGTTTTCTCACTTGGCAACGTTGCAATGCAATCTTAACCCGCGAAACGTTTAAATGTACTATTCTATAGAATTTTACTTGGATTATAATTGTATATGTTACCAAATCTTTATATGAAACATATTTTAACTTTTAGTTAGAAACTTTACGCATTTTGAGTACAATAGTAAAAATTAGTAAACATAAATTTGAATAAAGGTATACTTTTCATATCTCTTTATATCACTCATATTTAAAATGTAAACACATGAAAATTATAAGCTAAACCCTTTACGCAACTTACACACATATACACGCGAGCGGTGAATATGTCGGTGAGTGCAATGTTGCCAAATCGTAGAGGAAGTAAAGACAAACGTAGTCATATCACTAACTTTATATATATTTTATTTCCAATATATTGATAATTAGTTGTTGATAATGTATTGAAAATTCATATTTTTTAGTTTATATTAATTAAAAATGCGTATTATGTCATAAAATATGAAAAATCGACTTAACACTACATTGATTAGGGAGTTGCACATGAGCTACCTTAATATTCCAACCTATGATTTTAATCATGACAGTTGTTATTTAGATAATCAATCATTGCTACTTCGAAACTATTATTGAATAAAACTATATCAATTTAAAAATCGAAATATATAAAAATCGTTAAAAATTGTTTTTTATATCAAAAAAGGTTTAAATTACATCCAAAGTTAACACCTCCAGTTTGATTTTGAAATATAAATATTATTAGTTTAATAAACGTTTAATAAATGTATATGTTTAAACATGTTTTTAAACGATATATATATATATATATATATATATATATATATGGGTGGTTCTCTGTGACATCGAAGATGAAAAAAATAAATATTGCTATAACTGTGGGAATATGTTTTAGAGGTATCCAGTAATTCTCCTGAATTTTTTCAGATTTTTTCTGGGCCATTATTTTAAGTTACAGAGAGTCAAAGTTGTCATTTTAGCACTTTTTTGCATTATATGCCCATTTTCGTGAATTTTTAGCTCCCAGGGGATGCATTTTTCACTAAAAACATAAGTATGACTTTTTTTGTAAAATTTTCAGAACTTTTCATTAAAAATACTTTTAAAGACATAAATGTATGCTGTCACACTCTTGTAAGCCATTTAAACCTTAAATAGTGAAAATCAGCAATTCTGCTCCGGACTCTGGTAACCTAATACTGTCTAAAAGATGTCTTTTTATAGTCAGAAACTGCCTAAAAATTTCCAGAGTGGGTCTAAGTCATTAAAATCACTTATGGTCAAAATATCCGGGAAAAGTGCCCGAAATATTAATAGAAATGTATGTTTGTTGCCTTATAACGATGAATCTATTAGCATGATCATTGCAAAAAAATTTGTGCACTTACCTTGGAGTGGTAGAAAAGTATCTTCACTTGTTTCAGTATCCATCTAATTCCCTGTAAGCTGCTAAAAATACAAATATTATTATACAAATGTAAAAAATTAATTTTCAAACATTTATAATGCTGAATTTTTAGTTTTACATCCCTTACAAGAATTATAATACTAGTCTGAAGGATTACTATAAATATATAAACATCATTATTACAATAACTTAATATACGTATTTAATACAAAAGATATATAAATAAATCGGACATATAATTATAATGAATAATATGATAACGTGACAGTGACAAGTTTGTGAAATCTAAACAATGTATTGCTGAATAATAATAATAATAATGTTGATACTTTTATAGTAATTCTTCAGATTAGTATTATAATTCTTGTAAGGGATGTAAAACTAAAAATTCAGCATTATAAATGTTTAAAAAATAATTTTTTATAATTTTATAATAATATTTGTATTTTTAGCAGCTTACAGGGGATTAGATGGATACTGAAATAAGTGAAGATACTTTTCTACCACTCCAAGGTAAGTGCACAAATTTTTTTGCAATGATCATGGTAATAGATTCATCGTTATAAGGCAACAAATATACATTTCTATTAATATTTCGGGCACTTTTCCCGGATATTTTGACTATAAGTGATCTTAATGATTAAGACCCACTCTGGAAATTTTTAGGCAGTTTCTGACTATAAAAAGACATCTTTTAGACAGTATTAGGTTACCAGAGTCCGGAGCAGAATTGCTGATTTTCACTATTTAAGGTTTAAATGGCTTACAAGAGTGTGACAGCATACATTTATGTCTTTAAAAGTATTTTTAATGAAAAGTTCTGAAAATTTTACAAAAAAAGTCATACTTATGTTTTTAGTGAAAAATGCATCCCCTGGGAGCTAAAAATTCACGAAAATGGGCATATAATGCAAAAAAGTGCTAAAATGACAACTTTGACTCTCTGTAACTTAAAATAATGGCCCAGAAAAAATCTGAAAAAATTCAGGAGAATTACTGGATACCTCTAAAACATATTCCCACAGTTATAGCAATATTTATTTTTTTCATCTTCGATGTCACAGAGAACCACCCATATATATATATATAATAACGCAAAATGAGTCCTATATCTTTAATAACTGCAATGTTACGATTAATAATAAGTAATTACTAAATATTTAATATTCTATGATACTAAATGCCAAATTTAAAAAGTTAAAATGTTTTAAGAGCGTCAGTATACAAATGTTTAAAAATTATGACATAATATATAATTATTTATATTGTTTAAAAAAGTGTTTATTACATAACTTTTAAATGTAAAATAAATTATTTCATGAGCAACGAAAGCGTCGTATGTACGAATTATAAGGCTGAAAAATTGTTTACGCACCATGGGTAAACGTTGCATCATTACTGTTCGAGGCGGAAAATTTCGTGTATGGTTAGTACGTCCGCGGTCGCGAGCGCAGCGAGGAGGCTCACCCAAGGTACATAAATAACTATTACAGAATGGGACTCTTGTTTCAAAAAATCCTTAATAATTTTTTTAATTATTGATAACAAACAGTCAAAGATTTAATGTTGGTAAAAATGCTAGTTTAGTATCTGTTTAACTCCATATTGGAGCAACTAGCATCCCATACAAGATTTTACTATTTCAACAATTTTTTTAATAATTACACAATTTAAATCATGAATTCGTAACCACAACAATCAAGAAGCCACATCATATACACACACACTTTACTTAGCATTATCATTTGATCCTTATTTTATCTATTACTAACATATCTTGTTCTAAATTATCTTCTCTTATTTGTCATTTTATTAATCAATCTTTACTTTAATCAATAAATAATCGACACCTATCCAACTATATCAAACAATTATTTTCGCTTTAAGAGACCTATATAAGTTTTAACCTGCCATATCAGCGTTACCATAAAACAATAAGATGAAGACAAAGGCACTTAACATGTTCCAAGAAATACCATCAGGCTTACCTGCAAAAATTCCTTGTCGGGTAGAAAAACAAAATTATCCAGATCAAAAGGACGGAGTTTCTTTCCTCAATTTCTGAGAAATATTTATTATTTCTTTATTGTTGTTGATATTGCTACGATTTTGCGAGTAAATATTTTTCAATATTTATTAAATAAAGTTTTTCCACGTATAGGCATAAATGATTTGACTCTTCCAAAAAAAATTGCACGTCTTTTGTCCATTAGTCCAAGAACATGGTTTTCATGGCCGATTGAACTTTTAATATATTTTAGTTTATAAGAACTTGTTCTGAATCTGCAGCATTACATAAACGATTTATAATTTTTATTTTATAAATATTAAAGAAATAAGACAATAATAAAATTAAACGCAAACTACTTCTTGAATTGCAAGTTATAATGTAATTTTAAACTCTCTATTGCAAAATTTAAAAAATACTGCAATAATACAACAAGATGAAATGTACGTTTTCGTATTCGAATCGTTATACATGTAGACTATTTTGTAATATTACTTTTATCATTTTCAAATAAAACACCAATCAGAGAGGAGATGCCCAGGATGATTTTGTATGTTTGTAGCAAAATTTTTTATTATCATAGTCACGCGGATTGAGAAAATCTGTTTTTGCATAAATAAATGATTTATATTAAAAGTTAAATGAAATCACGAAAACTTTGCTCTTTATTATGATGCAAAATATATAATTATTCAAAGTTCAGGTGTTATGTGATTAATAAATAATTATATTAATTTATTGTAAACTATTATTTTTCACTTTTAACAGTACAATTTCAGTTATTGTATGCGGGAGATCGGCAAATATTCGACCATATTTTTTGTACGAATGATATTTTTGGGTTTTGCGTAAAAGGAATAAAAATTTAAAAAAGCACGAATATGAATACATTTTAAAAATGCTTTATGTTACTCAGACATTAATCATTCATCTGCATATCGCTTTTTTTTATTTTTACTTATTTTACACAAAATTGAAAAGTAATCGTACAAAAAATGGGGTTAAATATTTGTCTCTCTCGGTTATATACATTTTTAATTAAATTAACGGATTGAGCTCTTTGCTATGACGAAACAACACAATTTTCGACTTTATATTGTCGGCTGAGTGGAAGAACAGTCTATCTCGGAACTTGCTTGGAAAACGTCCTATCTCACGATTCGCTTGGAAAACGTTCTATCTCGCGCCTCGGTTGAAGAACGCCCTATCTCAAATGAAATTTTTCGCTTTCAAATTTTGTAGTGGCACCACAGCGCAACTTAAAAATTCTAAGCTTAAAAATCTCATCCGTTCTCTCAACTTTTTTTTAACCTTTATTAACTTAAAACATTTTTAAATTGCATACAGGTCGGCTGATATAATAAGTACTCGATACATCGCCGCTGATAGACAGATAAAGTCAGAGAAGTCTCTCTTTTTCTGAGGAGTCCCGATGACGCCTAAACAATTTTTTCCGAATTTCGAACACTTTACTAATTAATTTATTTTAATTAGAAAGACCATATTTTTAAGTTGCGCAGTGCAGGTGCCACTACAAAATTTGAAAGCGAAAAATTTCATTTGAGATAGGGCGTTTACCAAACGGATCGCGAGATAGGGCGTTTTCCAAGCGAGTTCCGAGATAGGGCGTTTTCCAAGCGGATCGCGAGATAGGGCGTTTTCCAAGCAAATTCCGAGATAGGGCGTTTTCCAAGCAGATGGCGAGATAGGGCGTTTTCCAAGCAAGTTCCGAGATAGACTGTTCTTCCACTCAGCCGACGATATTTAATATAGTTATATTTAGTAGTAATCTACTACAATTTGAAATTAGTTCTTTGACAGGTGGTTGATGTTTCATTCGAAATCAATACATAAAAATTGTCTAGTCTAGAAACTATTGGTATTCAAGTGGCAATGAAAACTGATCCTCTTATAGAACTAATGTATATCACATATAGTAAATAATTTTTAAATAGCTGTAGCTAATAATACCTCACACACACACACACACACACACACACACACACACACACACACACACACACACACACACACACACACACACACACACACACACACACACACACACACACACACACACACACACACACACACACACACACACACATATATATATATATATATATATATATATGAACATCCATTTATCCCACATACGGTTTTTGATATTTCATAATATGAAGTAAATGTTATTTGATCGACAACGATTAAGTATAAGAACGTCAGGTAGTTTAGAAATACAGTTTTAAATACATTTAAATTCTAAGATCTACAAGTTTATATTGTTACTTAGTTATCTGTTAATTCAAAGAGTCCCCGCGCAATCTAGGTTATGTAGTGCGGTGAAAGTTACTTTATATATATATATAAATGTATATATATATATATATATATATATATATATATATATATATATATATATATATATATATATATATATACATACACGCATCTCATTACATCAGATGCATAGGGAATATTGTGTGTGTATATGTATATAATTTATATAATTAACACATATCGCTACATATTTATTGTAAAGATTTATGAGATATTTTTCTATATCGAAATTCTACATTATTTCTTTGGCTTCGTTTCTTACATCTTTAAATGCAAATGTACACACAATATAGCTACGATATTTTTATTCATTTTCCGTCTTTCTATTATTTATACTGCGACATCACCCAAGATTATTAATATTTTTAAGGCTGAAACTTGAGGTGCCACAAAGGGAATGGTTAATCATTCATACTTTTACTGTCGCTCATTTAAAATTGTTTTGTAGTTATTATGAGAAATATTTTGTGAATTTCTCTTTGCATATGACTTTGCTTTTTTAATTAAAGTGCTTATGAAACCGATAATAAACATTCTTATTGGTGCATAGGCCTTTACTTTTTTAATTTTCTCTTCATCATTTTAGTTTGTTTTAATAATATATTCGCTTTTACTATTCGTTAGATTCTATTTATCTATTTTATTCTTATATCTACACTAGTTATATTTCTTAAGTGATTAAAATTACATTATATAGGTTTTTATTAAGATTATCATCAATGCACGTAGAAAAGTGACCACCGTTCCGCGTTTTAAGTTAAACATCAAGCAGATAGAAAGTATTGTGGCAGTGGTTTTTGTAAATGCTTCGACCATAGCCTTGGATCGATCGTTTTGATTTATTTCCAGAATAGAATACTCTATATTTTTTCATTGCCGATTATTTTACTTTGTTTTTATTTTGTCCAAATCATGCTTAAAAGATGTAGTTATGCTACGCAATATTTAACTTTATTTGAATATATATATCTATAAATTTCTTCTTTAAAACAAAATCAATAGTACAAATAGTGCAAATTTTTCTTTTATAGTTTTTAAATACTACGTAAAGCAAATTCATCTTTATTACTGTATGTTTGCAATTATGTGGAAAGATTGAAAAGTAGCATGTTTGATAAACAATAGTTTGAAAGAGCTCCAGTTTAAGTAAAGATTGGTAATACAAATTCACATATTTATTCTATTCTATAAATAATATTTTGGCACGTGATTTGGCTATGAAATTATAAGTACGTTACTTTAAAAGTGAAAGAGTTCACGCTGACGATGGTTACGATGATGACAAAGTTCAATTTTCTTACTGTAGTGGTTGAGATGATACAGATTCCATTGCTTATTCTTGTTTCTCTTCACGAGTACATGGTAATCACCTCTCTGCCTCCACCCCGTACTATTAGCACTCGTTCTAGACCTTCCGTTAGTACTTCCAAGAACTCCATATCTGTATTCAGATATTAATTAGTATTTGCGACGTATTACATTACAAAAATGATTTATGAACGAAGACAGTAAAATATAATAATAGCTATACCTTAGATTATTATGTTTAACAATAAAAATTATCAAAATAGTAAGAATTAAATAAGTTATATTGCATATCACAAATTTTTTGTCGATCTTGTTCAGTGTAAAATATTTAGTTATTGCTATTAATGGGATATTGGACTCAGAAAATGGTGATTTTTTACTTTTTTATAAACAAATGAATAAATTTTTTAAAAAATCCTGAACCAGACCTTTAGGCATGTTTTAAATAAATACCCAAATTATTCTAGTTCTTTATATACATAATTTGATTACGATGTTTGGGTTGAAAGTTTATGTCTTTTTTTGATTAACAATTACCGACCCAAAATTTTGAAAGGTGCAGATTCCTGCAATGTAGGTCTGCTATCCCGTTAATCACAGATTTTTCAATAATTTAACCACAAATTTATTTATGGACATTGAGGCCTGCGATGGCTCGATCGGTTAGGGCGTCGGACTCGTAATCTGGAGGTCCCAGCCCATACAGCATGTAATATTACATGAAATATTACAAAAAAATATTGCGGAAATGTTAAGAAAATATTTCAAAAATATTACAAAATATTCTTCTGAAATAAATCATAGTAATATTTTTTAAATATTGTGACGTGGTATTCGCGTACCCGATCGAATTAATTATTTTTAATAATTAAGTCAACCGTTGGGCCGCGTTGCCCAATACCGCGCACACAATTAATTTATTTATTTACCGAACTGCGGCTGTCGCCAGGAACGCGAGTTCGCTGGGACGAATGGTGTGGAGGATTCGGGCGATCCTCCTTGCCTCGACACGATTTTTATAAAGTTAAATAAACGTCGGCGGGAGCGAGGAGAACGAAATAAACACACAAAATTAATTAAAATAAAATAAAAGAAATATTTATTTTAACTACATGATTAACAAAATGGCCAATCAGGCCGTGTGCCGCTACAAAAGTTACTTCGCGCGGGCGGAAGTCCCGGGAAACCTGCCGGATCGAGATCCTCGCCTGCGACAGGTTTCACTCCCGGGAACCGCTGTTCGAGTACCGGTGTACTCGCACACGCTACCGATGTACACACACACAAGGGGGGGGGGAGGGTCACAAAAGTAGTAAACCACTTATCGGTGACGCTCCTCGGGGATGGCCCAGCCGATCCTCGGCGACTGGTCGACCTCCTTGACAAGGGGACGACCGGTGGTTGAGGTGGTGAAGGCGGCCCTTGCCGTGGCGAGTGAGTTGCGATCCGCGGTATCACCCGCGCACGACCCCGTCCTTGATACACACATACAAACACACACAAAACTATACGGACACGCGTGTAAGTCCACCCGGGTCTCCGCACCTAGCCCTGCTCCGAAACAACCGTTCACAGAGCTTAATGCAGGAGGGGGGTGGGGCGCACTCTCGGCACTCACGACTAGCACGCGATCACGGTCAAAACAATAATCCGTCTTGATCGACGGATTATTACACACTGATTAGGCGATCGCCTAATCTCTCGAAAAAGGGATAAGAGTGGGGAAACACACACTCTTTCGCGCTCCCATCCCTACGTATAGTCACGCGCGTAATTGTACACTCGTAGAAAAATAAACAAGTGTCATCGGTTGGCCTTGACATACGAAAGGCTCCAACGACTTACAATTCGCGAATTTAAATACTCTATTCGTCGTGAATAGATTGTGTGACGATTTCCGTCACAATATTAATGAAATATTAGGTGTAATATATCCGCTAATAGAAAGTGAAATATTTCACAACATATTACAACAATATTGCTGACATATTTCATGTAATATTTCGTGTAATATCCCATAAATATTGTATGCAATATTTCATGAAATATTGTTATAATATTAATACATGATAAACAAAAAAAATCATTTGGAATATTACAAAAATATTGCACAGACTTTCATCACAATATTTCATGTAACATTGTCGAAACATTACAGTGTAATATTACGTGAAATATTTCAACAATGTTTGAGGAATATTCCAGGAGACTCGATTGTATAATTTTTTTCAATCTTACGAAATATTACAGAAATATTACGGAATAGTATATTACGATACATGGCCAGAAGTTGGATTTCCTGGCCTGCGTGATATGACGGCCGAGGCGAAGCCGAGGTCCTCATAAAACGCAGGCCAGGGCATCCAAAATAAAATCCGAGTGTCGTATACTATTTTTCTTCATCCCAGTCCGAAAGTACATCTAATAATTAATCTAATAGAAAATGCCCAGTGCCGCAATATTCGTCTGCAGCTTCTTTCGTGGCCTGCTTCAGAGCCATGTATATGTAACCTCTCGTATCGCGACGTGACATGCGATATTCGATGTTTGTTATATATTTGATGCCCGCCCGACATTTGCAAAACCGAGGCGAAGCCGAGTCTGCAAGTTTTGCTGGTCGGGAGCGGGCATCAAAAATATAACATACATACATAAGCATGTATAAATTTATTGTAAAATCGTATTACTTTAGCAGCGGTTTTAATGCAAAGTTGCGATAAACAGCGTGCATATTAGAAGAAGTCGACTTTACATTAATAAAATTTACATTTGTAGTCAAATATCAATTGCACTGTTAAAATTTGAACATAAAGAAATGAAACATATTTCTTTCACATGTATTTACATCACCAATATTAAATCAATATTAAATTGATAGTGTGAAATTTGAAAATGAGACGAAATAGATAGAATGAACACAGTCAACATAAGTATTCTATATATACTCTCGCTCTCTCTTTCTATCTCTCGTTTTATTAAACAAAACAATTATACAAGATATTTTATAAGGCCACATTAAAATACATTTTACATTTGAAAAACATAAGTGTTTGTAGTAAATCGATTAATAAATTTGAAATAATTTAGCAATGTTTACTTGAGAGGTTAAGCAACGTACATGTTATATTGGAAACGTTGTGGCCGTTGCTGCAGCCGCTGCTATGCATCGAGGCCGCGAAAATCTATGAGTCAATCAGAGCGCGCGAGACTCCGGCCGGCCGCAAAAGTCGCTCTTCCCGTATTCATTTGCGGCCGGGAAACACGTACTTTCGGCGGGAGGATGAAGAAATAGTATATTACATACCAGTAAAATACGAAATGTCTCAGATCACATGTAATTGTCGGCCGAGGCGAAGCTGAGGTGGACGATCATGTGATCTGAGGCTTTCTTTTTTACTGGCCAAGGTGTGTATACTATTTTTATGCTCGACGTTGCCGGAAAACGGCAACTTCAATTCGCGCAGCGGCCGAGGGCAGAAAAGGTTCTTTGTAATATTTCTTGTAACATTGTTGAAATATAGCAGAGTAATATTATGTGAAATATATATTTCAGTATTGTTTCCAAAATATTGCGTAAACATTAGATAAAATATTGTTTTAGTTTTACGAAATATTACGGAAATAAAATAGGCACGTTCCATGTACTATTGATGAAATCCCACACAGCACGAAATTTGACAAAAAATATGACATGTAATATTTCAAATTAATATTACAGAAATAGAATTACAAATTACAAAAATATTAATGAAGTATGTAACGTGGTATTTCGTCCTAATACCACTTACAATTTATTTATTATTTCTAACAGGGACGACGGCCCGAAAGAACGCGTCTTTATCGTCGCCGTGGGTTAATAAATTAACCCGTCGGGACACGGTAGCGGAGTTTGAACGAGCTCCTACGTACCGAAACACGTGGCGGGAAAATCGGGAATCGGAATATCGATTGCGGGTTGATTTATAATTAAAAACGCGACCGTTATATTAAAATACAATAAACAATATTTATTTAGTATTAGAATACACGGCGGACTCGACAATAATTAACGGGGCGTTCTCCCGGTCGCGTGTTATATGCGCGGCAAGCTGGGGCTGCCCCCGCACTCGCCCACGCAATACCTATTCAATTGTGGTAGCACCGGTGTGTTACCGAATAAACATACACGCACATTCACTCAGCACTCTTTAAATATACCGACTGACGTTGGGTATTAACCGGGCTGGCTTGTCCATTGGCCCTGGCGTGAGTCGGCGTCTCGACGTCTGCTGGCCGGTAGTGTCGGCCTGGTTTCCCGCCGTTCTCGATGGTGGTCTGCATACCGCGGCGATTGGCCTACCTCGGGGAATACTCGACTCGAGGTATGTGGTCCTTCGCACTGCACTTGCACAATAACCTACGAACATTCGCGTACGGCTTCCCGGTGCACGGACGAACCGGTCCGGTACTTCCCGTGGCGCGTGAAACTCAACGTGACGATGTGTCAAAAGGGTGCTGTCGCGATCAAGACCGGCAGCGTACTCAGCTTTTCGGGAATAGTCATATTCCCGTAAAGTACCTAACACACACACACAATAACAATCGAATATACGGATGCTCGCACACATCCTCGTCCGTCGATATAAACACGCGCGTTTCGTGGCCTTGAATAGACAACGCACGAAACATAACAACGTGCGATATTTTAAGATATAATATAAAATACATACGAAATAATATAATACATTAAGTATTATTTATTTCATTGCAACGACGTCTCGTCGCAAGTATTTTATGTAATGTTTCTAAAGCAGAACTTGAAATATTTCGCGAAATATTATTGCAATATTACAGAAATATTTCACGTAATATTCCATGAAATATTGTATATATATATTACATTAATATTACAGTAATGATATAGAATTGAGGCCTGCGATGGCTCGGTCGGTAGGGCGTCGGGCTCGTATTCTGGAGGTCCCAGGTTCGATTCCTGGCCCGGCCGATTAATACAAGCACCACTGGCGAATGTATTTTCAACAAGTGCTTTCTTCACCAAGACATCGTATGATCTCCGTCGCTGATTAGCACCGGTTTGGGAGCATAAAAAGAGCGACGTTAAAATAATAAAAAAAAAATGATATAGAATTGATTGATTTTAGATAATTTTAGGATATTCAAGAAATATTTGCAAAATATTTTTTTTTGAATATTCAAAAAAAAATATTAAAGAATTGTTAAATATTACAATTTTTTTCTCTAACATATCTTGTATCGTTTGCCAACATGCCATCATTGCGTGTAATAGAATTCTTTTTATTATTATTTTACTTCGCTCTTTTTATGCTTCCAAATCGGTGCGATAATCAGCGACGGAGATCATACCGGCACCTCGTACGAAGAAAAGCACAACTCAGATTTTGTAATGTTATTTTAAATGGGAAAAGCTGAGTTGTGCTTTTCTTTGTTCGAGGCAACCATACGATGTCTATGTAAAGAAAGCTCTTGTTGAAAATTTCCCCATTGGTGCTTGTATCAACCGGTCGGGGCCGGGAATCGAATCTAGGACCTCTATATTTCAAGCCCGATGCCCTACCGACCGAAACATCGCAAGCTTCGCGTGTAATAGAATTTTGGAACGAAACGTATTTGACATCCGGCATTGTGCTCCACACAATATGAAAAAAATATATATAACCTAAAATAATGCAAAACATATTGCAGTAATATTAAAAAAAATATTATTTTGAACATTTAATATAAAAAATTTAACATAAAGATATTTTACCAAAAAATCAATCTGGTTTTAGGAGAGGAAAGTCTTGTTTAGATAACCTTACCAGTTTAACTTTAAATGTAAATGAAGCACTTATGAAAAATAAATCTACTATTGCAGCTTTTCTTGACGTTTGCGGGGCGTTTGATAACGTAAACTGTGATATTTTGCTAAAGAAACTTGCAGACATTGGGTGTTCTGAAAATCTACTAAAATTCGTCAAGTTTATAACGCATGAAAGATATGTATATACGGAAAGTTCAAATTCTGACCCAAGAACGGTAGGCAAAGGGGTACCACAAGGAGGTGTATTAAGCCCTTTATTATACACCATCTATGTTAATAATATTGCTGACGGAATTCCTAAAAGTGCAAGAATATCACAGTTTGCGGACGATATTGCGATCTATTCAAACCTGTCACCACTCAGAAAATGTCGAAATATAGTTGAAAAATCTGTAAATATAGTGAATAAGAATTTAGCAGAATTAGGTTTAGATTTAGCTCCCCAAAAAACGATACTGATCCATTTTAATGATGGCAAAATACAGCCAGGCAATACTTCGATAACAATAGGAGACTGCAATATCAAGTCAACCGAAACGGTTCGATTTCTAGGACTAATTTTTGATTACAAGCTAACGTTTATTCCTCATATCAATTATGTTCAAAATACATGTATGAAAGCGTTAAATTTAATAAAGTTTTTACGCGGTACATGGTGGGGTGCAGATCCATCAACTTTAATTACTCTGTACAAAAGCTACATACGATCTATACTGGACTATGGAAGCTTTATCTATTACCCAACTCAGCTTAAATATCAGGAAAAAATTGAAAAAATACAGTACACAGCCTTAAGAGCAGCCTTAGGTTATCGTATAAGTACCCCAAAAAATATAATGTTAGCGGAATCTAAATTAGAATCAATCGAACAGCGTACAATTTTTTTATGTAAATGTTTCATTACAAAAGCAATATGCAATAAAAAATCAATAACGAATGAAAATATATTGAAGTACAGTTCTCTCCTAAAGAAAAACAAATACAAAAAGAGAAAAAAACAAATACTATCTGTCTGTATAAACGTTTTACTTAACGGTAATTTAAGCTCATCCACTAGGCCGCATGACATATTTAGCTATGATTATAAAACTATTCACTCAAATGTTTTAACAGACACAGACTTTGGCAGAATACTACAAAAAGTTGATTCTCCGAATGACCTAGTCAATGAATACCTGTCAAGGGAGAACGCTTACACCGTCTACACCGACGCGAGTAAGAGCCATGACTCTCAGTCCACAGGGGTAGCTTGCTTATGTCCCAACTTAAACATTAATATTAGTTATGCTATTGACAAGGATGCGTCGGTGTTTACGGGTGAATGTTTTGCCCTATCGCTTGCGCTCGATATAGCCTTGGAAAATCCTAATAATAATTATATTATTCTTACAGATTCATTAAGCGTTGTTATGAGTCTTAAGTCAAACAGTTATTCGGCTAAAATTAATGTACAAATTTTGGAAATAAAACGAAAATATGTAGAATTTCTCTCGAAAAATATTAATAATTTTATACGTATTGTCTGGATCCCTTCGCACATTGGTATTCAACATAATGAAAAAGTGGACAATCTAGCAAAAATATCTTCCTCTAGAATACAAGATAAAAGTGTAATGATTCCTTTCACAGACTATTATGAGGAATACAAAAAATGTGCGAAGTTAGAAACCGAAAAGTTTGTTAAAATGAGAGGGCTAACCAAAGGACAAGAATATTTTCAACTATTCTACTCGCAAAGTCATAAACCATGGTATGAAAAAACTGAATTAAGTCGGCGAAACATTGTAACCATTAATCGATGCAGATCCAATCACTACAGTCTTGCTGCTTCTTTAGCCAGAGTAAAAATTATTGATAACGGAAAATGTAACTGTGATTATGAAACTCAAGATGTGAACCATATTCTTTGGCAGTGTAGGCTTTACGAGGTAGAAAGACTGAAGATGATTGCAAAATTAAGAAAAATAAAATTGTATTTACCACTAAGCGTAGAAAGCTTGATTGCGAAGCCAAACATTAGAGCTTGCCAAATTATATGTGCGTTTTTTAAAGATTGTAACCTGTTTATATAAACTGAATAGTATCAGACTGTATATAAAAATGTATGTATAAATATCTGTATAGCTATATAAGCCTAACCAAGGGCTTGAAAAAGCTTAAATAAAAAAAAAAAAATATAAAAAATTTATTTTTTTTGGCCTACAATTATTCAATTTCTTACTTTTTTCGTAACTTTGCTCTAAATTGAATTAAGCTTTTTTTTTTAACCATATCTACTTGAACTCAACTATCTTTCAGTTTTTGGATTGATGTCCTATCAATATTCGTTTTCGAGTCGTAAGCAATCAAAGTATTTTTCATTGGAAATATTATTGTTAGATGTCGAATAACTTTCATAAAAGTGACCATTGGCAAGTAATAACTTGGCTTTCTTCATATTATTATATTCCAAGAGATATGCCAAGGTTATGATAAGATATATCCGTTTCCGGAGGTCAAGTACTTGCCTTGTGAGAGAATACCAATACTGTTTCAAAGTTAATAATAGTGTAACAATAGTGTAACTAATAAAATATGTAATGTTAGTATATGCGAATATGATGGATATTAACAGTTAACATATTAAATTTAATCTGACAGCATGCATATAATAACAGACTTAAAACATTTTTTTTGTAAGCAGAATCTACTTATTAAAATATATTGTAGGTACGTAAAAATATAAACTATTGCCACTGTATTGCAAAGTGATGAGCAACAATTATTGCAAACATATTGCCAATAGTTACTATCTTACAACTTTTAAACTATTGCTAATATGTTGGCCATAGCTCATAAATTAAGAGAAAAAAATTAAAGAAATATTTGCTGTTTGTGGGACTCGAACCTTCAATCTTTAGATTCGAACGCTGACTCTTTACCACTATGAGTTATTTTGTTATTTTGTTATTAAGAGTTATTACCAGGCTATAAAGAACTGTTGAATTTATAAAATTTGGACTTGGTAATTTTTTAACCTGTTACGTGTGATAGGTATCCACTATAATGGGTACCGTTGACTCGTTTAAGCGGACTGCTTAAGGAGCGGATAGTGAGGATAGGAGTATTTAATTAATAAATATGTTAAATAAATATATACTGCTATTTATTGTCTTAATCCTCTCGAAATTTAATGGTATGGTAAAGTATAAAAAATACGATCATCCTTGTAAGGACTAGTACTTGTATACTAGTATTGCTGGTTGGTGTTTGCTGCTAGGTGGAGACTGCTGGTTGGCGTATGAGCGGTTTCGTGATAAGGCTGCCTGGAGCTGATACCTGGAGAGGCCGTTCCGTCGTGTTCCGATGCCGGTCGTTGTAGTAAGTCGAACCTCGATCGGGCGTAGGTTCGACGTTAATCACTTGTATGTGAACTGATCTGCCTCTCGCGACCGGCTGTTCCTTATGTTTATATACATAACTGATTGTCCTACATAATTGCCTGACTCCTCAATATGTGTATCGTCTTCTTGTAAGGTGTTGTAATGCCTCCACGAAATCGTCAGCTGGGCGGTGTCGGTGACTCAAAAGTCAGCGTTACACCTCGTCGTTTGAGCTCGATGAACCCGACGTCAGCAATTTGTTCTTTACCGTACGCCGGCGGTCGTGCTCCGATTTAGCATCAGCATTTTATTACTTATTCTTAATTTATATATATTGTGTTTATATATTATAAGTGACGTGTTGCCACACGTAACAAACCATATATTCGTAGATTTTTCTCTCCCGCGAAAGGAGCTACCCTTGGATACGATTGTCCAAATTAAGATACCCGTGATCTATTTTTGAACTTAATTATCTTAAATAAAAAAATATTGTGCACAATTAAGTAGTACTATTTCCAAAATAGTGTTTCAAACGAAATCTTTTTCTGCAGTTTGCTGTTTAGACTAAAAAAAAATGTATCCCTGGCGGAAATAGTATTTGAAAATAACTGCAAATAACTGCAAATAACTAAAATATTTAGTTGGGTTTGAGACGCTAATCACTATTATTTGTAGTTATTTGCAGTTATTTGCAGTTATTTACAGTTACAAATAATTATCTGCAGTTATTAGTCTTTGTTGAAAGTTATAACACAAAATTTGACAGATATTATAAAAGTTAATAGCAATTATTAGCAAATATTAGCAGTTTTTATTTGTTTTTAATAGTTATTTGCAATTATTTGCTATTATTTGCACTTCTATTTTTGTGCTATAATATAATTATAAAGAAATTGCATATAACTCCAAATAACTGAATATAACTGCAAATAATTGGTATAATCTATTAGTAACTGCTAAAAACTGCAAATAATTGCTAATAATTATTTCTAAAAACTATATAAACCTACTTAGAATTTGACAAAACTGCAAATAACTGCAGGTAACTGCTAATAATTGCAAATAACTGTTAATAATTGCAAGAAACTGCAAAGAGCTACAAATAATAGTTAATAGCGTCTCAAACCCAACTAAATATTTTAGTTCTTTTCAATTATTTGCAGTTATTTACAGTTATTTGCAGTTATGTACAGTTATTTGCAGTTATTAGCATTTACTATTTCCGCTAGGGATCCAACTACGAATTATGTTATTTTGTCCCGCGAATAGTTACTTAGTAACTTATAGTAAATAATTATTTCTGAACAAGAATAAAGAATCACATTAAATGAAGAATTAAATACAATTTTTTAGGATAATTAAATCTATTACTAAATGTATAAGAATACAAATTTTTGAAATGTAAAATTTTTTTCTAATTAATAATATAATATCAGAATAGAAAAGAATATCGCATATACAGTTTGCAGTTCTTTATTTAGAAAAAAATCATTGTGTAATATTCTTTTATGTGGTGTAAATGTAAGCTCGAATTTTTTTGCCATCCTCCTCAGGTTATACTAACCATTGATGAGTAGAATAACCAGAGAAAGATGACAAAAGTCATCGAAACGTCGCCATTAATTAACATCTTGGTTTATTCATCGAAATCGATTGTTGCAGTGTAATATTTCGAGACATATTGATGAAATTTTTGAAATACCTACTTCAATTATAGAAATATTTCATATTAAGATTCACAATTATTTAACATCTTTTGGTTTAATCGCCAAAATCGAATAATCGTCGTCCTATATCTTATTTTTTATTTTGTACAAGGCTTAAGAAAACTTATATATCAATAATACAGAAAGATTTTGCTTTCTATCGTAAAGAAACTAGTATAGAAATATAACAATAAAATATTTTAACGATATTTTTATGATAACAAAGATGTAAGATTTTTAATTAACAAGTTTTTTTTCCAAATCATAGTAAAATCTTGTCAATTTCATTAAAATTGTTTAACTATTAAAAACAGATTAGATAGCAAATCAAATAGCAGATCATCATGTGCAAGTTTTAAACGTAATCGATAAGCGTTGCGAATAGCGTAGTGGATAAAGCGTTTGTATTTGATGCGTGCGTACGGGGTTCGAACCCAGGTTAGGACATATGTAAAAAATTTTTCTGCGATAAATATGTGTAAAAAAATTAAGTGAATCAATACTTAATAAATATAAATCAATAGCAAGGTTCTTGGGTTTCTAAATAATTAAGTTAAACGATTCAATTACTTGAAATATTTTAACAACATTTTGTAAATATTTCATGTAATATTTCTGTTATATTTTGCAAAAATATTACTGTAATATTTCACTAGACCTATTCAAGTAAGTATTTGAAATATTTCTTAAAAATTCATTAAAATAATCCAGAAACATTAAGGTAATATTTCAGTGGTCCTACGCAAGTGTGTATTTGAAACATTTCATCAATTTTTTATAAATATTTCTTATAATATTACACTGAAATATTGTAGTAATATTAATGTAATATTTCATGGAATATTACAAAGTAAGAAATACGTGGACATAACAATGGAGAATGCCCACGGATAATGTATTTCGGCCTAGAAAAACGAACCTCTCAAAGTAATACTATCATATTCTAGACAAAAAAACAAGCATTTTAAAAAAAAATTCGGTACCGTCACTTGAGGGGAAGCCGAGATATTAAATGTCAAAGTTAAGGGTTGCTAATAGGCAGATTAATAAGAAAACATACAAAAAAAGCATCTTTGCACGTTTTTTATGCAACCAAACTAATATCCTTATAAAGATAATTTCATGCAGAATCAAATCAATTGACATTTAATTCAGCGCAACCCTTAATAGACGAATTTTTGGGGGTAAATAAAAGTGCAAAAAAGCAACCCCTAACGCTCTGTGCTAATAAAAAATCGTTTGCACGTTTTTTCCGAATCCAGATAGACACAAAACTGTTAACCAACGGAATTAACATCTTTTAGGGTTGATTTTAATTCAGCGCAAGGGTGTTTTTTGATTTTTAAGTGCCTAATGTAAATGTCGCAATTATTGCACATAACTGTATTTCTGGATTATACAATTTTTGCACGTTTTCTCACTGGCCCAAATGACATTAGTCAAAAGAAAACATAAATACTAATCCGGGGAAATGATTTTTAATTCAGCGCCACCCTTAATTGACGATATTTGGGGGTAAATATGAGTAGGGTGAAAGCAACCCCTAAGGTTCTAAGCTTATAAAAGATCGTTTGCACGTTTTTTTCGAATCCAGATGGACATAGAACTGTTAACCAACTGAATTAACATCTTTTTAGGTTGTTTTTAATTCAGCGCAAGCGTGTTTTTTTGATTTTTACGTGCCTAATGTAAATGCGCAATTAGTGCACATAACCGTATTTTTGGATTATACAACTTTTGCACGTTTTCTCACTGGCCCAAAGGACATTAGTCGAAAGGAAACATGAATACTAATCCGGGGAAATATTTTTTAATTCAGCGCCACCCTTAATTGACGATATTTGGGGGTAAATATGAGTAGGGTGAAAGCAACCCCTAAGGTTCTAAGCTTATAAAAGATCATTTGCACGTTTTTTTCGAATCCAGATGCACATAGAACTGTTAACCAACTGAATTAACATCTTTTGAGGTTGATTTTAATTCAGCGCAAGGGTGTTTTGTTGATTTTTAAGTGACTAATGTAAATGTCGCAATTATTGCACATAACTGTATTTTTGGATTATACAATTTTTGCACGTTTTCTCACTGGCCCAAATCACATTAGTCAAAAGAAAACAAGAATACTACTCCGGGGAAATGATTTTTAATTCAGCGCCACCCTTAATTGACGATATTTTTGGGTAAATATGAGTAGGGTGAAAGCAACCCCTACGGTTCTAAGCTTATAAAAGATCGTTTGCACGTTTTTTTTCGAATCCAGATGGACACAAAACTGTTAACCAACGGAATTAACATCTTTTTAGGTTGTTTTTAATTCAGCGCAAGCGTGTTTTTTTGATTTTTACGTGCCTAATGTAAATGCCGCAATTATTGCACATAACCGTATTTTTGGATTATACAACTTTTGCACGTTTTCCTCACTGGCCCAAATGACATTAGTCAAAAGAAAACATAAATACTAATCCGGGGAAATGATTTTTAATTCAGCGCCACCCTTAATTGACGATATTTGGGGGTAAATATGAGTAGGGTCAAAGCAACCCCTAAGGTTCTAAGCTTATAAAAGATCATTTGCACGTTTTTTTTCGAATCCAGATGGACATAGAACTGTTAACCAACTGAATTAACATCTTTTGAGGTTGATTTTAATTCAGCGCAAGGGTGTTTTTTTCATTTTTAAATGACTAATGTAAATGTCGCAAGTATTGCACATAACTGTATTTTTGGATTATACAATTTTTGCACGTTTTCCTCACTGGCCCAAAGGACATTAGTCGAAAGGAAACATGAATACTAATCCGGGGAAATGATTTTTAATTCAGCGCCACCCTTAATTGACGATATTTGGGGGTAAATATGAGTAGGGTGAAAGCAACCCCTAAGGTTCTAAGCTTATAAAAGATCATTTGCACGTTTTTTTCGAATCCAGATGGACATAGAACTGTTAACCAACTGAATTAACATCTTTTGAGGTTGATTTTAATTCAGCGCAAGGGTGTTTTTTTGATTTTTAAGTGCCTAATGTAAATGCCGCAATTATTGCACATAACCGTATTTTTGGATTATACAATTTTTGCACGTTTTCTCACTGGCCCAAATGACATTAGTCAAAAGAAAACAAGAATACTAATCCGGGGAAATGATTTTTAATTCAGCGCCACCCTTAATTGACGATTTTGGGGGTAAATATGAGTAGGGTGAAAGCAACCCCTAAGGTTCTAAGCTTATAAAAGATCGTTTGCACGTTTTTTTCGAATCCAGATGGACATAGAACTGTTAACCAACTGAATTAACATCTTTTGAGGTTGATTTTAATTCAGCGCAAGGGTGTTTTTTTGATTTTTAAGTGCTAATGTAAATGTCGCAATATTGCACATAACTGTATTTTTGGATTATACAATTTTTGCACGTTTTCTCACTGGCCCAAATCACATTAGTCAAAGAAACATGAATACTAATCCGGGGAAATGATTTTTAATTCAGCGCCACCCTTAATTGACGATATTTTGGGTAAATATGAGTAGGGTGAAAGCAACCCCTAAGGTTCTAAGCTTATAAAAGATCGTTTGCACGTTTTTTTCGAATCCAGATGGACATAGAACTGTTAACCAACTGAATTAACATCTTTTTAGGTTGTTTTTAATTCAGCGCAAGGGTGTTTTTTGATTTTTAAGTGCCTTATGTAAATGCCGCAATTATTGCACATAACCGTATTTTTGGATTATACAACTTTTGCACGTTTTCTCACTGGCCCAAAGGACATTAGTCGAAAGGAAACATGAATACTAATCCGGGGAAATATTTTTAATTCAGCGCCACCCTTAATTGACGATATTTGGGGGTAAATATGAGTAGGGTGAAAGCAACCCCTAAGGTTCTAAGCTTATAAAAGATCATTTGCACGTTTTTTTCGAATCCAGATGCACATAGAACTGTTAACCAACTGAATTAACATCTTTTGAGGTTGATTTTAATTCAGCGCAAGGGTGTTTTTTGATTTTTAAGTGACTAATGTAAATGTCGCAATTATTGCACATAACTGTATTTTTGGATTATACAATTTTTGCACGTTTTCTCACTGGCCCAAATCACATTAGTCAAAAGAAAACAAGAATACTACTCCGGGGAAATGATTTTTAATTCAGCGCCACCCTTAATTGACGATATTTTTGGGTAAATATGAGTAGGGTGAAAGCAACCCCTACGGTTCTAAGCTTATAAAAGATCGTTTGCACGTTTTTTTCGAATCCAGATGGACACAAAACTGTTAACCAACGGAATTAACATCTTTTTAGGTTGTTTTTAATTCAGCGCAAGCGTGTTTTTTTGATTTTTACGTGCCTAATGTAAATGCCGCAATTATTGCACATAACCGTATTTTTGGATTATACAACTTTTGCACGTTTTCTCACTGGCCCAAATGACATTAGTCAAAAGAAAACATAAATACTAATCCGGGGAAATGATTTTTAATTCAGCGCCACCCTTAATTGACGATATTTGGGGGTAAATATGAGTAGGGTCAAAGCAACCCCTAAGGTTCTAAGCTTATAAAAGATCATTTGCACGTTTTTTTCGAATCCAGATGGACATAGAACTGTTAACCAACTGAATTAACATCTTTTGAGGTTGATTTTAATTCAGCGCAAGGGTGTTTTTTTCATTTTTAAATGACTAATGTAAATGTCGCAAGTATTGCACATAACTGTATTTTTGGATTATACAATTTTTGCACGTTTTCTCACTGGCCCAAATCACATTAGTCAAAAGAAAACAAGAATACTAATCCGGGGAAATGATTTTTAATTCAGCGCCACCCTTAATTGACGATATTTTTGGGTAAATATGAGTAGGGTGAAAGCAACCCCTACGGTTCTAAGCTTATAAAAGACCGTTTGCACGTTTTTTTCGAATCCAGATGGACATGGAACTATTAACCAACTGAATTAATATCTTTTGAGGTTGATTTTAATTCAGCGCAAGGGTGTTTCTTTGATTTTTAAGTGCCTTATGTAAATGTCGCAATTATCGCACATAACCGTATTTTTGGATTATACAGTTTTTGCACGTTTTCTCACTGGCCCAAATGACATTAGTCAAAAGGAAACATGAATACTAATCCGGGGAAATGATTTTTAATTGAGCACCACCCTTAATTGACGATATTTGGGGGTAAATATGAGTAGGGTGAAAACAACCCCTAAGGTTCTAAGCTTATAAAAGATCGTTTGCACGTTTTTTTTTAATCCTAATGGACATAGAACTGTTAACCAACTGAATTAACATCTTTTGAGGTTGATTTTAATTCAGCGCAAGGGTGTTTCTTTGATTTTTAAGTGCCTTATGTAAATGTCGCAATTATCGCACATAACCGTATTTTTGGATTATACAGTTTTTGCACGTTTTCTCACTGGCCCAAATGACATTAGTCAAAAGGAAACATGAATACTAATCCGGGGAAATGATTTTTAATTGAGCACCACCCTTAATTGACGATATTTGGGGGTAAATATGAGTAGGGTGAAAACAACCCCTAAGGTTCTAAGCTTATAAAAGATCGTTTGCACGTTTTTTTTTAATCCTAATGGACATAGAACTGTTAACCAACTGAATTAACATCTTTTAGGGTTGATTTTAATTCAGCGCAAGAGTGTTTTTTTGATTTTTAAGTGCCTAATGTAAATGTCGCTATTATTGCATATTCACTTTGTCATTTTTGGTTAACAGAATCTTGCTCGTTTATTTAAATATTAAAAAAAGCTTTATTTGAAAGAAAAACCATTTATGTAGAAGAACGTCATTTGTATGTTTTACAAAGTATAGCTCATATCGATACCGCATAAGAATAAGAGTGTTACCGCACTTTGCCGTACAATTAAGGGTGGCGCTGAATTAAAAATCATTTCCCCGGATTAGTATTCATGTTTCCTTTCGACTAATGTTCTTTGGGCCAGTGAGAAAACGTGCAAAAGTTGTATAATCCAAAAATACGGTTATGTGCAATAATTGCGGCATTTACATTAGGCACGTAAAAATCAAAAAAGCACCCTTGCGCTGAATTAAAATCAGACTTAAAAGATGTTAATTCAGTTGGTTAACAGATCTATGTCCATCTGGATTCGAGAAAAACGTGCAAACGATCTTTTATAAGCTTAGAACCTTAGGGGTTGCTTTCACCCTACTCATATTTACCCCCAAATATCGTCAATTAAGGGTGGCGCTGAATTAAAAATCATTTCCCCGGATTAGTATTCATGTTTCCTTTCGACTAATGTCCTTTGGGCCAGTGAGAAAACGTGCAAAAGTTGTATAATCCAAAAATACGGTTATGTGCAATAATTGCGGCATTTACATTAGGCACGTAAAAATCAAAAAAGCACCCTTGCGCTGAATTAAAATCAGACTTAAAAGATGTTAATTCAGTTGGTTAACAGATCTATGTCCATCTGGATTCGAGAAAAACGTGCAAACGATCTTTTATAAGCTTAGAACCTTAGGGGTTGCTTTCACCCTACTCATATTTACCCCCAAAGATCGTCAATTAAGGGTGGCGCTGAATTAAAAATCATTTCCCCGGATTAGTATTCATGTTTCCTTTCGACTAATGTCCTTTGGGCCAGTGAGAAAACGTGCAAAAGTTGTATAATCCAAAAATACGGTTATGTGCAATAATTGCGGCATTTACATTAGGCACGTAAAAATCAAAAAAGCACCCTTGCGCTGAATTAAAATCAGACTTAAAAGATGTTAATTCAGTTGGTTTACAGTTCTATGTCCATCTAAATCCGATAAAAACGTGCAATTGATCTTTTATAAGCTTATAACCTTAGGGGTTGCTTTCACCCTACTCATATTTACCCCCAAATATCGTCAATTAAGGGTGGCGCTGAATTAAAAATCATATCCCCGGATAAGTATTCATGTTTTCTTTTGACTAATGTCATTTGGGCCAGTGAGAAAACGTGCAAAAATTGTATAATCCAAAAATACCGTTATGTGCAATAATTGCGACATTTACATTAGGCACTTAAAAATCAAAAAAACACCCTTGCGCTGAATTAAAAACAACCTAAAAAGATGTTAATTCAGTTGGTTAACAGTTCTATGTCCATCTGGATTCGAAAAAAACGTGCAAACGATCTTTTATAAGCTTAGAACCTTAGGGGTTGCTTTCACCCTACTCATATTTACCCCCAAATATCGTCAATTAAAGGGTGGCGCTGAATTAAAAAATATATTCCCCGGATTAGTATTCATGTTTTCTTTTGACTAATGTCATTTGGGCCAGTGAGAAAACGTGCAAAAATTGTATAATCCAAAAATACCGTTATGTGCAATAATTGCGACATTTACATTAGGCACTTAAAAATCAAAAAAACACCCTTGCGCTGAATTAAAAACAACCTAAAAAGATGTTAATTCAGTTGGTTAACAGTTCTATGTCCATCTGGATTCGAAAAAAACGTGCAAACGATCTTTTATAAGCTTAGAACCTTAGGGGTTGCTTTCACCCTACTCATATTTACCCCCAAATATCGTCAATTAAAGGTGGCGCTGAATTAAAAAATATTTCCCCGGATTAGTATTCATGTTTTCTTTTGACTAATGTCATTTGGGCCAGTGAGAAAACGTGCAAAAATTGTATAATCCAAAAATACCGTTATGTGCAATAATTGCGACATTTACATTAGGCACTTAAAAATCAAAAAAACACCCTTGCGCTGAATTAAAAACAACCTAAAAAGATGTTAATTCAGTTGGTTAACAGTTCTATGTCCATCTGGATTCGAAAAAAACGTGCAAACGATCTTTTATAAGCTTAGAACCTTAGGGGTTGCTTTCACCCTACTCATATTTACCCCCAAATATCGTCAATTAAGGGAGGCGCTGAATTAAAAAATATTTCCCCGGATTAGTATTCATGTTTCCTTTCGACTAATGTCCTTTGGGCCAGTGAGAAAACGTGCAAAAGTTGTATAATCCAAAAATACGGTTATGTGCAATAATTGCGGCATTTACATAAGGCACTTAAAAATCAAAAAAACACCCCTGCGCTGAATTAGAAACAACCTCAAAAGATGTTAATTCAGTTGTTTAACAGTTCTATCTCCATCTGGATTCGAAAAAAACGTGCAAACGATCTTTTATAAGCTTAGAACCTTAGGGGTTGCTTTCACCCTACTCATATTTACCCCCAAATATCGTCAATTAAGGGTGGCGCTGAATTAAAAAATATTTCCCCGGATTAGTATTCATGTTTTCTTTTGACTAATGTCATTTGGGCCAGTGAGAAAACGTGCAAAAATTGTATAATCCAAAAATACAGTTATGTGCAATAACTGCGACATTTACATTAGTCACTTAAAAATAAAAAAAACACCCTTGCGCTGAATTAAAATCAACCTCAAAAGATGTTAATTCAGTTGGTTAACAGTTCTATGGCCATCTGGATTCGAAAAAAACGTGCAAACGATCTTTTATAAGCTTAGAACCTTAGGGGTTGCTTTCACCCTACTCATATTTACCCCCAAATATCGTCAATTAAGGGTGGCGCTGAATTAAAAAATATTTCCCCGGATTAGTATTCATGTTTTCTTTTGACTAATGTCATTTGGGCCAGTGAGAAAACGTGCAAAAATTGTATAATCCAAAAATACAGTTATGTGCAATAACTGCGACATTTACATTAGTCACTTAAAAATAAAAAAAACACCCTTGCGCTGAATTAAAATCAACCTCAAAAGATGTTAATTCAGTTGGTTAACAGTTCTATGGCCATCTGGATTCGAAAAAAACGTGCAAACGATCTTTTATAAGCTTAGAACCTTAGGGGTTGCTTTCACCCTACTCATATTTACCCCCAAATATCGTCAATTAAGGGTGGCGCTGAATTAAAAATCATTTCCCCGGATTAGTATTTATGTTTTCTTTTGACTAATGTCATTTGGGCCAGTGAGAAAACGTGCAAAAATTGTATAATCCAGAAATACAGTTATGTGCAATAATTGCGACATTTACATTAGGCACTTAAAAATCAAAAAAACACCCTTGCGCTGAATTAAAATCAACCCTAAAAGATGTTAATTCCGTTGGTTAACAGTTTTGTGTCTATCTGGATTCGGAAAAAACGTGCAAACGATTTTTTATTAGCACAGAGCGTTAGGGGTTGCTTTTTTGCACTTTTATTTACCCCCAAAAATTCGTCTATTAAGGGTTGCGCTGAATTAAATGTCAATTGATTTGATTCTGCATGAAATTATCTTTATAAGGATATTAGTTTGGTTGCATAAAAAACGTGCAAAGATGCTTTTTTTGTATGTTTTCTTATTAATCTGCCTATTAGCAACCCTTAACTTTGACATTTAATATCTCGGTTTCCCCTCAAGTGACGGTACCGAATTTTTTTTTAAAATGCTTGTTTTTTTGTCTAGAATATGATAGTATTACTTTCAGAGGTTCGTTTTTCTAGGCCGAAATACATTATCCGTGGGCATTCTCCTTTCAGTAATCTTTCATTCTAATATTATTGTAATATTCCGAATCTTAATATGAAATATTTCCGTAATATTGACGTAATATTCTATGCTGTGTGGGAGGTTTGATTCCCGGACCCAGCCGATTGATACAAGCACCACTGGGGAATATATTTTTAACAAGTGTCTTAACAAAGACATCGTATGACTTCCGCGTCGCTAAAATAAAAAAGTAAGTTTATAAAATAAAAAACTGACTACTTTTAATTCCTATTTTTTAGCTTCACATTTCCAGCAGGGGGTGGTTAAAAAAATTAAAATATTATATTTCTTTTATTATTTTTAATGTAATACCAAATGTAATATTAGAACAACTTTTATAATTAATTTTCAATTTTTTATTATTGTAATTGTATAATAACATTTATATTTTTTGGTTGCAATTAATAAAATCTTTTATTATAAAAAATTTTTGAAAATAAAACATAATTAATAAAATGTAAAAATAGATCTTTTAACCACAATTTTAATCTGAAAAAAAAATTTATAAATTCAATTATTATGTATAAGTATTTGTTTGAAAGAATAATTGAATACATACGATGCATTAGCTGAGTTTGGTAATTTTGTATGAAATTTTAAATTCTTCATCTTTCCATGAAACATAATGAAAAGCATGATTTATATTCTAAGTTTTGTTGTTACGAGATTGATGTAGCTTCTTACAGGAAAAGTGTGGGAATATTGTTAGTAATGATATACGTGTTATTACGTATTAAAAATAAAAATTAAAATTCCTTACTCCAGTGTAAGTTTTGTTATAAGTTATGCCTTATAAACATCATAAAACCACTAATTTTCATGTATTTTAGGGCATAACCTACAACAGCGGTCTTGGACAATAAGCTAACCACCGCCATTCAAAAGATCTCGAAAAATGTGATCTTTTGAGCGGTGTTAGATCAAAATCGATTGTGGTGTGGTCGCCTTTTTTTGATATTCAATATTTCCGGGCGTTCTATCTCTTCGAGATTTTAAAATTAAGAATTAGAACCCAGGTAGATAAGTTCTAAAGATTATTTTGAACCAAAGTTGTTAAAATGTTTTTTCAAAGAAATCAATAGATTTTGAGATAAATGGCTTTGAAAATAGTAATTTTTCTAAAAAATTGAAAAAATTCCATTTTTCATGGTGTAATAACTCTTAGGCAAATTATTTTTAACACCTAAATTTTTTTTCTATCTTCTGGAAGATATTTCCAGCCTGTTCTCAAATTTTGGAGCGATTTAAAATTTTCATCGTACCACTTGACGTGAAACAGCTCATATATATTTAGTGTAATTTCGACCGAGGGAGCGTCAGCGACCGAGGAATTGTTGCTAGTAAGCAATAAAATTTATCAATAAGTTCGAAAATTCAGCGTGAAAGCATTGTTAATAACGATTGCTGTTAACTTTTCTAAATAATGTCTCTGGGGGTTATCCGCTAATTTATCGATGGATATATGACATCGATTTTGAAATACATTCGATAAACATTACGTGTTTTGGAAAATTGCATATATACAAAAAACAAGTACAGGCAAAAAAAAATTATATATTACTTCCATTAGTATTTCTACAATTTATTGACGAAAAAATTACCTATAATCTTGAACGATATATTAGTTAAATAACACATATTATTGATACTAAGGGTCGGAGTACCCTCTACTCGCTTCGCTCCTCAATCTCGGCATTATTATAAGAATAATTATATTATGGACAAAACCAAATAAAACAATTCCAAGAAAGGCTCATAACATTTAGAGGACTTAAATTCTTTCTTTTAAAGCCAATAATCATGTCCTATTATAATTATAATGTGCTTATATTAAACGGCGAAAATTAAAAATAAATAAAACTTCTAAAATTTCAGGTTTTTTTTTCGAATAGTTTACTCAAAAACGTAAATGCTTTTATACTTTTAAGAAAATATTAACTATGCCATTCTAGCTCCTTTTCTCAAAATTGGCAACTGTTTTGCCTGCCGTACAACAAAATCAGTCCAAATATAATGATGTGCTTTCTGAGCAAACCAACTTACAGATTTTATAAAATGACATGTGTATTACTTACACAAAATGTTGAAACTATTGTAGATTTTTAGACAATTTATATGAAAGGGTAATAATAAGAGCAAAGAATTTAACGTAAAAATGATTATATAACTCTACTGAAAAAACTCAGGTGACAAAAATAAGAGAAAAGTTTTTTTTGAAAAAAAGTATTATTAAATATTATAATAGTAATATTAAAAGTAAAACACGAGGTAAAATGACGTTAAAAAATTGCCTATGCTTTGAGGAAAAACAATGTTCCAAGAGCCGCAAAATTTCTAAATTCTATTCGAAACAAAAGTTTGTACACGCAATAGATTTTTTCTTTTTTACTGAACATAACACTTGTTTGGATATAATATAAAACAACGTTTAAGTTGCAAACATTTGCGACTAGTGCGACGCTTTCACCTAAGAAGATGATTCCCGTCTCTTTACACAAGCCTCGCCTGCAATAGTAAAAATACAAAAACACAAAGAATCTATTTTTATAAATTAATAATAATAAAATAATAACATTAAACAATTATAACTTTAGGTTATGAAATATATAGAAAAATATAACTTATTATTCGATAAACAGAGCAGCCCTGGTTGAATAACCATCCTCAGAATTCAACTCTCCACTCGCTTTATAGCGTCTGTGAAAAGTTTGTGTGCAACGATATTCAACATCGCCCTTTCCACTAACTGTATTTATCAACGATAAAATTACGACAACAAAAAATTTAACGATGAATATATTACTAAGGCAAATTATTATAGTAAACGTGTCAATTGCGCGAGAGCTCACGAAAATGTTAAATGTCAATGTTGAAGCTGGTTTATTTGGAAAAAGAATACGTCTAGATAATCGATTTTTTGTGATAAAAACAAACCAACTCAGTTTGACATATAAACTTTTCGAGAGTTCTCACGAAACAAGAAACGCGCGTCATCATAGTTTGCCTAAGTAAGCAGTTTACCGCTAATTTCGCTAATTTTGGATATTATAATTTTATCGTTGGTAAATTCGAAAATTTAAAAGATGCTATGAGGCGAATGGAACATTGGAACCTGATGATGATTATTTAACCTCGGCGGCTTTATATATATATGGGTGGTTCTCTGTGACATCGAAGATGAAAAAAATAAATATTGCTATAACTGTGGGAATATGTTTTAGAGGTATCCAGTAGTTCTCCTAAATTTTTTCAGATTTTTTCTGGGCCATTGTTTTAAGTTACAGAGAGTCAAAGCTGACATTTTAGCACTTTTTTGCATTATATGCCCATTTTCATGAATTTTTAGCTCCCAGGGGATGCATTTTTCACTAAAAACATAAGTATGACTTTTTTTGTAAAATTTTCCGAACTTTTCATTAAAAATACTTTTAAAGACATAAATGTATGCTGTCACACTCTTGTAAGCCATTTAAACCTTAAATAGTGAAAATCAGCAATTCTGCTCCGGACTCTGGTAACCTAATACTGTCTAAAAGATGTCTTTTTATAGTCAGAAACTGCCTAAAAATTTCCAGAGTGGGTCTAAATCATTAAGATCACTTATGGTCAAAATATCCGGGAAAAGTGCCCGAAATATTAATAGAAATGTATATTTGTTGCCTTATAACGATGAATCTATTAGCATGATCATTGCAAAAAAATTTATGCACTCACCTTAGAGTGGTAGAAAAGTATCTCCACCTCTTTCAGTATCCATTTAATCTCCTGTAAGCTGCTAAAAATACAAATATTATTATACAATTATAAAAAATTAATTTTAAACATTTATAATGCTGGATTTTTAGTTTTACATCCCTTACAAGAATTATAATACTAATCTGCAGGATTACTATAAAAGTATCAACATTATTATTATTACTATTCAGCAATACATTGTTTAGATTTCACAAACTTGTCACTGTCACGTTATCATATTATTCATTATAATTATATGTCCGATTTATTTATATATCTTTTGTATTAAATACGTATATTAAGTTATTGTAATAATGATGTTTATATATTTATAGTAATCCTTCAGATTAGTATTATAATTCTTGTAAGGGATGTAAAACTAAAAATTCAGCATTATAAATGTTTAAAAATTAATTTTTTACATTTGTATAATAATATTTGTATTTTTAGCAGCTTACAGGGGATTAGATGGATACTGAAACAAGTGAAGATACTTTTCTACCACTCCAAGGTAAGTGCACAAATTTTTTTGCAATGATCATGCTAATAGATTCATCGTTATAAGGCAACAAATATACATTTCTATTAATATTTCGGGCACTTTTCCCGGATATTTTGACCATAAGTGAACTTAATGATTTAGACCCAGTCTGGAAATTTTTAGGCAGTTTCTGACTATAAAAAGACATCTTTTAGACAGTATTAGGTTACCAGAGTCCGGAGCAGAATTGCTGATTTTCACTATTCAAGGTTTAAATGGCTTACAAGAGTGTGACAGCATACATTTATGTCTTTAAAAGTATTTTTAATGAAAAGTTCGGAAAATTTTACAAAAAAAGTCATACTTATGTTTTTAGTAAAAAATGCATCCCCTGGGAGCTAAAAATTCATGAAAATGGGCATATAATGCAAAAAAGTGCTAAACTGTCAACTTTGACTCTCTGTAACTTAAAATAATGGCCAAGAAAAAATCTGAAAAAATTCAGGAGAACTACTGGATACCTCTAAAGCATATTCCCACAGTTATAGCAATATTTATTTTTTTCATCTTCGATGTCACAGAGAACCACCCATATATATATATATATATCAGATAATTTTTTTTAGTATTTCATAAACCTAATGATATAAATGTTTAATGCCATGTTATTGTAAATTACCTTATAATAAAAATAGATACTTTGTGTTTTTGTATTATTGGTTTATAGGCTAGACATTTGTAAAGACACAAGAATCTTCTTTCGTGAGTTAGAGGCCTGCGATGGCTCAATCAGTAGGGCGTCGGGCTCGTAATCTGGAGGTCTCAGGTTCGATTTCCGCCCCGGCCGATTGATACAAGCACCACTGGGGAATGTATTTTCAACAAGTGCTTTCTTCACCAAGATATCGTATGACTTTCGTCGCTGATTAGCACAGATTTGAGAGCATAAAAAGAGCGACGTTAAAATAATAAAAAAAAAATCTTTGGTGAGTGATCTAATCGCAACTATTTCACCTTAACCGAATGTCGAAGCTATTACTTCCGTCGACAGGCGCTTGTTGCGGTTAGGTGGTAAATTCGACGATGAACAAAAACATAAATTCTATTAATTACAGCTATTTTGGGCTGCTGTAAGGTACTTTACCCTCTAGCTATAACTAAAATTAAGGTACTTAAAATATTACTCTTGGCAGCAAATGTGTATTTTTTTTAAAGAAATCTGTAATACGTTTTGTATGTCATCGGGCGTTAAGAATAGCGACTCATATTACACATTTCTTTAAAAAAAATAAACATTTCTTACCAAGTGTAGCACAGTTAAAGGGAAAGTACCTTACAGCAGCCCCAAATGGCTGTAATTTTTAAAATTTATGTTTGAAGTATGTTTATTGTCGAATTCGCCATCTAACCGCAGCGCCACTGAGATCGAGCGTTTAGCGACGGAGACTATAGCTCCGACATTCTCTTAAACGTATATGATTAGTAAGCAATAGAAAAAACCTATTGCATACAAACTTTTTTTTCCAATGAAACTTAGATTGTGATGTGTGATAAGCACACGCACTAGTATTGCGTAAAATTATTTTATAAATTATTAATTTACTATAATTATCCGAGACCAAATCCTGTAACCAATAAGAATGTATAATAATATTTACAATTAATTAATAAACTTTGTTTATATAATTATAATAAGTACGTAGTATATTAAGATAGCTTCGCGATAGACACGTGCCGTTAAACGTGAGTTCAATGACCGCGCTATAAATAGATTAGAGTCATTGACCGCCTCCCCACTACTGTGCCTACTCGCCAGGTCATTGACCCTGTCCGGAGTGGGGGACAGGCGTTATACGCATGCGCGCTCTCGTAGAATCGGGTATATAAGGCAAACCGAAACCACCAGTGGGCAGTCTGCAACTGGACGTCAGATCGGACTGGCCGTGAGCACACGACCAGCCCCTTTCTCCGGCCTAGTGCAGCAACCGTGGATACGTTCGTGAGCACACGTTCGTAAACACGAGTTACCGTATACCGCACCGACCGTTACCGTAACCGCATCCTACCGTAGTCACCTCGTGAGCACACGTGGGGTCTAATCCTGTTCGTAGCCTTTTCGTGAGCACACGTAAGGTTATAAAAGTCCCGACCGTATCTTCGTGAGCACACGGAGATTATCCCGACCGTATCCTCGTGAGCACACGTGGATTGCCCGAACCGTATCTTTGTGAGGCACACGTAGATTATTCCGCCGCATCTTCGTGAGCACACGTGGATTATCCCGACCATATCTTCGTGAGCTATCTATTAACCCGAACCGTATCCCCGTAAACATACGTGTATTAACCCGAACCGTATCCCCGTAAACATACGTGTATTAACCCGAACCGTATCCCCGTAAACATACGTGTATTAACCCGAACCGTATCCCCGTAAACATACGTGTATTAACCCGAACCTATTACTTCCGTCGACAGGCGCTTGTTGCGGTTAGGTGGTAAATTCGACGATGAACAAAAACATAAATTCTATTAATTACAGCTATTTTGGGCTGCTGTAAGGTACTTTACCCTCTAGCTATAACTAAAATTAAGGTACTTAAAATATTACTCTTGGCAGCAAATGTGTATTTTTTTTAAAGAAATCTGTAATACGTTTTGTATGTCATCGGGCGTTAAGAATAGCGACTCATATTACACATTTCTTTAAAAAAAATAAACATTTCTTACCAAGTGTAGCACAGTTAAAGGGAAAGTACCTTACAGCAGCCCCAAATGGCTGTAATTTTTAAAATTTATGTTTGAAGTATGTTTATTGTCGAATTCGCCATCTAACCGCAGCGCCACTGAGATCGAGCGTTTAGCGACGGAGACTATAGCTCCGACATTCTCTTAAACGTATATGATTAGTAAGCAATAGAAAAAACCTATTGCATACAAACTTTTTTTTCCAATGAAACTTAGATTGTGATGTGTGATAAGCACACGCACTAGTATTGCGTAAAATTATTTTATAAATTATTAATTTACTATAATTATCCGAGACCAAATCCTGTAACCAATAAGAATGTATAATAATATATACAATTAATTAATAAACTTTGTTTATATAATTATAATAAGTACGTAGTATATTAAGATAGCTTCGCGATAGACACGTGCCGTTAAACGTGAGTTCAATGACCGCGCTATAAATAGATTAGAGTCATTGACCGCCTCCCCACTACTGTGCCTACTCGCCAGGTCATTGACCCTGTCCGGAGTGGGGGACAGGCGTTATACGCATGCGCGCTCTCGTAGAATCGGGTATATAAGGCAAACCGAAACCACCAGTGGGCAGTCTGCAACTGGACGTCAGATCGGACTGGCCGTGAGCACACGACCAGCCCCTTTCTCCGGCCTAGTGCAGCAACCGTGGATACGTTCGTGAGCACACGTTCGTAAACACGAGTTACCGTATACCGCACCGACCGTTACCGTAACCGCATCCTACCGTAGTCACCTCGTGAGCACACGTGGTGTCTAATCCTGTTCGTAGCCTTTTCGTGAGCACACGTAAGGTTATTAAAAGTCCCGACCGTATCTTCGTGAGCACACGTAGATTATCCCGACCGTATCCTCGTGAGCACACGTGGATTAGCCCGAACCGTATCTTTGTGAGCACACGTAGATTATTCCGACCGCATCTTCGTGAGCACACGTGGATTATCCCGACCATATCTTCGTGAGCACACGTAGATTATCCCGACCGCAACTTCGTGAGCACACGTAGACTATCCCGACCGTATCCTCGTGAGCACACGTGGATTATCCCGACCGTATCCCCGTAAACATACGTGTATTAACCCGAACCGTATCCCCGTAAACATACGTGTATTAACCCGAACCGTATTTCCGTACGAGCATACACGATAACCGTTAGTTGCGTCGGTTTAGGAAACTAGTTATAAGACAGCATTGTAAAGTTCGTAGATCGCGTAATAATTCAGTATTTTGTCTTGATATGATTACAGACTAATTAACTACTTCACCCGACCAAGACCAGGCGGGCTGGCAACATTTGCTTTACATCTTTAGTTATTTTTATATTTGTACATAGTCTTAATAATAATTAGCCTTTATTATAAATAGTGGTACTTTATTTCAAATTCCTTAAAACCTGAATCCTGGAATCTGAGCAAGGTCCGGCAAAGATTCACTCCGTTACAAGATATTTCGCGGCTCTTGGGACATTGCTTTTTCTTGAAGCAAATGCAATTTTTTAACGTTATTTTAGCTTATGTTACATTGATACTCAATGATTAAAGAGAAAAAGAATCATATTATTTAATAATACTTTTGTTAAAAAAACTTTGATACTTTTCCTCTTATTTTCTACTTAAAATTCTAGCGTGAGTAATCAGGTGATTTCTCAGGTGATTTCTTACCTACTGAGTTTTCAGTAGGGTAAATGTTAAAATTTAGAATATATTATTTTTTACTGTTACAGGTATTACCACCTACTTTGATATATTGAAAGATTCAATAAAAGTCAATCTCATATTTATATATTATTTAGTTAAACAAAAGAAAATTTTTATTGTATTTATTTTAATATATTAGATCTAGTTTTATAGTTGGAATATTTAGAGATTTTCGATTTGGGTCCAACATCCCGACAATTCGAATCATGCAGATATATAAATATGCGTGATTGGTATTGAGTAACAAATAATAATTTTCAATCACTCTACATATGTTTATGAGACCCACTTTTATATATATTCAATTCATATGCATACACCCACATCCATATCTAATACTAAACCAATCAATCCATATCCACTCATGCTCACTCTCATAGACCTAGATGCACCCACCCACTTGCAATACATCCCTGTTGAAAAGACCTTATAAAATCCGATAAAATAATGGCTCATTGAATCGGGGTGCCGATAAAAATTTTATAGTAATATATCGGGCGATTTCTTTTTTATCGGTACCTATAATGAAATCCTCACAACTACGAATCACAAGTTCCGAAATTTAGTTTTTATAAGTTTTACCTGGTAAAAGATATATCAGTTTCTATGAGACTATTAAACTTATAGGCTTTTATAGAGATATGCTCATATAATTATTTATAGAAATCTATTCACTTTACCAATATGAATTCAGAATCGGCATATATCGTAATAAATTGATTGAAAAATTATAAGCCTGTATAGGTGTTTTACTACATGAATTACACAAGTGCATCCAAGAAAATATTAATCGGGTTCTATAATGAAAGAAATGACTATGAAAAGATTATAGTTCATACACATTTCCCGATAAAAAATTTAATAAGCTCTTATCATGGAAATACTGTATATGTTTATATCTTTTTTTATTTTCTAATAGTAGGTATATAATTCGAGTCTATAAGGAATTCCGGGTGCAAAAACCTCATACCATACTATACAATAAATGTTTATAGTATTTTATAAGATAAACCTCACAAAAGAAAAAAACATTTTATAGTACAATATGATGATCAACAAAATAAATGGGCGGTTCGTTTATCGGATCGTATGAGCTAAGACATCCATAAATACAATCTTAATCAAATTGCTAATCGCGTTCAACCAGGTAACCTCCGTATTTATTATTTATAACAAATAGGCATGTATCGGGTTTTCGAGTATTTGACGTATTCGTGTGCATTGAATTAATAAGGTTCTATAAGGCTTTTCACTATATTGTCCACTAACAGCTATCGGTGTCTACCGTTAAATTCCATAATTTTAAACCAACCAATACAGTTCTTTTATAAGGTTTTACGAGGATGGACGCATGTATTGGGCATACGACCTATCGGGTACTAACGGCTGCGCCAGCAATAACAAATCTTAATCAAATCGCTAATCGCATTCTACCAGGCAATTCCGTATTTATTATTTATAACAAATAGGCATGTATCGGGTTTTCGAGTATTTGACGTATTCGTGTGCATTGAATTAATAAGGTTCTATAAGGTTTTTCGCTATATTGTCCACTAACGGCTATCGGTGTCTACCGTTAAATTCCATAATTTTAAACCAACCAATACAGTTCTTTTATAAGGTTTTACGAGATTCGACGCATGGAAGGGACAGACGGCCTATCGGGTTGTATCGGCTGCGCCAACAATAATACGAATTACATAAGTATACTTAATTTATTAATGCTGCAGCGATACTCGTGTGACACGTTCATGTATTCTTAGTTTTGTAACTTTTAGTTATAAATGTTTTTCATTGTTATTCTTCATGCATATAAAGATAGAAGTTTCTATGATATACTACTAATAAACATGAAAGAAATATTAAATTTATTTTATATAAACTTATCCAATATAATAATTCTTTTCTTTTCAGACATCAAATCGAACTCAATTACATGTTAATTTTCAGTATATTTTCAAATACAAAGAATATTCTTCGTCCAAGGACAAAACAGATCTGGAAAACAAATAATTTTAATTCAATTTGAATGTGCTCTAAATTATAAAACTAATTAATAGCAATAATTAATAGCTCTGAGTGAGTAATATTTTACATATACTCATATATACACTATGCTCTTGTTAAAAAGTAATTCAATTAGTATATTCTTGTAAAATAAGTTTTTCTTTTTAATTATTGAAATATGGAAAAATATTAACATAACTTATAAACAAAATATTCAAAGTTTATACTACGTCTATGTTTAAGTTAATTAGTAATGTTTGTAAGATAACAGCCAAACTCTAGACAGTTGCATGTAATCTTAATTTTGAATTATTTAGTTATAAATATTTTTTATTGTTAATCTTCATGCAAGTAAAGGTAAAAGTTTTTTATTATAAAGCTACTAATAAAAATCAAAGAATTATTAAATTTATTTTATATAAACTTATCCAATATAATAATTCTTATAAGATTCACTGATTCAAGTAAACTCTGTAAAATAATTCAGAATATGTAACGGCATTTATATGTATTCTTTCATTAGTATACTCTTGTACAAAAGTTTATTCTTCATTATTTTTTAAAAATAAAAATATTAACCGAACTTTTAGAACAAATATTTCAATATTCAATATTCCTATATATTTAACTACTTTAGTAATGGTTATAGAAATAACTGTCAGACTCGAGTGACACTTGCAGTTATTCTTAATTTTGTGCCCTTTAATTATAAATATTTTTCAATGTTATTCTTCATGAAAGTAAAGATAGTGGTTTTTTTAGCTTTTAGGTTTTTTCAAAAGTAAAAGAAATGTGCGAGTTTAAAAAAGCTAATAACTACTAATAACTTTTTTAAATTATTATATACAGTAAATAAGTATTTAGAATTTTTATGAATATTTACCAATAGCAATCTTTTATTAATAGTTTTGTTTTTTTTGCATACATCACTTAGAAACAGCTAAAAACAGTTAAATACAGGAAAATGCAACAGTTACTATTAGTGTCATTTTATCGTTTTTCACGATATTTTCGAAATACAAAAATCTAATAAAACCTAAAATAAAGCTTAGAAATATTTACGAAATTTTAAAAACAACTAAACAAAATCTTATAAACATCACCAAATTTTTTAAATTATTACTACAGTCCAAAATCCGCACTTTATAAAGTATTATGAAAATCTAATAAAAGCTAATAACTTTTATTAAGTATTTATAAACATTATTCGCATATGATTATTTCCGCTAGGGAAAGAAATAATAATTTAATTTTCAATAAAGTAATCCAATTTTGTTAATCTTTTATATGATTCGATGATTCATGTTAACATTTAAAATAATTCAGAATACGTTACGGAATTGGTATGTATTCTTTATTTAGCATTCTCTTGTAATAAAGTTTATACTTCATTATTTTTCTAATATGAAAACATATTAACCTATTTTTAGAAAAAATATTTCCATTGTCCAATATTTCTATGTGTTCTTAGTAACACCAAAGCCACTTGAGAAATACAAATATCGCGCCAAAAATTTAATCAACTATTCCGTGTTTATTGTAATACTAAACCGCTGATTTATGTGACAATACTGATTAAACCCTATAAACGAACCACATAGGTTGCTTGACAATATTAGAATATACCGGTAGATTCGGATAAATAATGCTCGACTTTATAGTGAAATTTCCTACTCATACCGATAAATTGCAATCATGAAAAATCATTAATTATTTGTAATCCAGATACATGCCTATTCGTTGTAAATGGTAAATACAGCAATACCTCATAAAATACGATAAACGATTCAATAGCGGTTGCTTCTACGACAAGCGTAACCGATAAGATCCTGTAATCAAACCGCTCATTTATGTGATAATACTGATTAAACCCTATAAACGAACCACATAGGTTGCTTGACAATTTTAGAATATACCGGTAGATTCGGATAAATAATGCCCGCCTTTATAGTGAAATTTCCTATTCAACCCGATAAATTGCAATCATGCAAAATCATAAATTATTTGTAATGCAGATACATGCCTATTCGTTGTAAATAGAAAATACAGCAATACCTCATATAAAATACGATAAACGATTCAATAGTGGTTGCTTCAACGACAGGCGCCCACGTGAAAAAAATTTATAAAGTTTTTATAAAAATTGTATAAATTGAATTGATGATAGAGAAAAAAGCCAACTTCAGTTTGAAATCTAACCAACTTCAGTTTGATGTCTTATTCCTGTGAGCTTAGTGCAGCGCGAAACGTTTACCGTCGTATTTTACTTAATCAAGCAGTTTACCACTAAATTCGTCGCGGAAGTCGTACTTTTAACCTAGATATATGTGGTGCGTCAATTGACCAGCATGGAATATTATCGATTTTGAGAATTTAAAATTCAGTCTCGGTGAGGGGAGAGCCGGAATATTGAGACCTGAAGATTAAACTCCGTCTACACTTTTGATCAGATAAGTCCTCCTTTCTCTTAATTTTTAAAAACTTAGCGATTGAGTACATTAGATACTTTGTGTTTTTGTAATATTTTTGTTGCAGGTTAGACGATTTTAAAGGTACGATCAACAGCTTCTCCGTGTGTAGAAGCGTCGGTACGAGTCACCCATCGCCACCGCTGCCAGCTGATGAATTTTGCAGTTCTGTTTTTAAGGTTATATATGTTTATTCCCAAATCTTTAACATTTAAGTTTTGCAAAAATTTTCCCAATTTTCACAAACTTTTCCCAAGTTGCGCAATACGTTTCCCCAAGTTCACAAACTTTTCCCATCCTATAAAATACCGTAAAAAAATTTTAAAACTTATCTCGAACGTTTTTAATTACTTTATTATTTATCTTTTTCTATTTTAAAATGTTTCAATTTATATTTAGCCTAAAGTGAACCGCGTTTTTGTATGTAAATTTCTTTAAAATGTGCTTTAAAGTGTGGTATTTATTTAAAAATTTAATAAAAATATATTTTTTATGAAAGCCAATCTTTTTTATAAAAATTTTATAAAGTTTTTATAAGACCAATTTTTTATACAAATTGTATAGAATCCATTTTATACAATTTTTATAAAAACTTTATAAATTTTTTTTACGTGGGCGTAACCGATAAGATCCTGTAATCAAACCGCTGATTTATGTGACAATACTGATTAAACCCTATAAACGAATCACATAGGTTGCTTGACAATATTAGAATATACCGGTAGATTCGGATAAATAATGCCCGCCTTTATAGTGAAATTTCCTATTCAACCCGATAAATTGCAATCATGCAAAATCATTAATTATTTGTAATCCAGATACATGCCTATTCGTTGTAAATGGTAAATACAGCAATACCTCATAAAATACGATAAACGATTCAACAGCAGTTGCTTCTACGACAGGCGTAACCGATAAGATCCTGTAATCAAACCGCTGATTTATGTGACAATACTGATTAAACCCTATAAACGAATCACATAGGTTGCTTGACAATATTAGAATATACCGGTAGATTCGGATAAATAATGCCCGCCTTTATAGTGAAATTTCCTATTCAACCCGATAAATTGCAATCATGCAAAATCATTAATTATTTGTAATCCAGATACATGCCTATTCGTTGTAAATGGTAAATACAGCAATACCTCATAAAATACGATAAACGATTCAATAGCGGTTGCTTCTACGACAGGCGTAACCGATAAGATCCTGTAATCAAACCGCTGATTTATGTGACAATACTGATTAAACCCTATAAACGAATCACATAGGTTGCTTGACAATATTAGAATATACCGGTAGATTCGGATAAATAATGCTCGACTTTATAGTGAAATTTCCTACTCAAACCGATAAATTGCAATCATGAAAAATCATTAATTATTTGTAATCCAGATACATGCCTATTCGTTGTAAATGGTAAATACAGCAATACCTCATAAAATACGATAAACGATTCAATAGCGGTTGCTTCTACGACAGGCGTAACCGATAAGATCCTGTAATCAAACCGCTTATTTATGTAATAATACTGATTAAACCCTATAAACAAACTACATAGGTTGCTTGACAATATTAGAATATACCGGTAGATTCGGATAAATAATGCTCGCCTTTATAGTGAAATTTCCTATTCAACCCGATAAATTGCCATCATGCAAAATCATTAATTATTTGTAATGCAGATACATGCCTATTCGTTGTAAATAGTTAATACAGCAATACCTCATAAAATGCGATAAGCGATTCAATAGCGGTTACTTTTTGACTGGCAAAGCCATGTACGATGCGTTAGGCAAGCCGCCCATTTCATGCGTCGATCGTCATAAATCCCTATAAAGGTACCAGGTAAGTTGTTATATAATATTGAAATATGCTGGTAAGGTCATATAGCCGTTACTTGGCGTTATTGTGAAACGCCCTATTTAACCTTATATTTTTGTATGCTCTATAAGACAATAACTGTTAAAATCCCGATAGAAATCCACTTGTTAAGAATATATTATTTTGTATTACCTGAAATAGAACTATAGATAATTCATTCATGTTCGGGTTTTTCATTATAAAATACTATAAGCTTTAGAGTGAAAAAGCATTGATATATAAGTACGTGAAAAGTGGCAAATCCTTATAATGCCCGGTAAATATAAATACAAAATATTTAAATATAAATGTGTACCCGATATACTCCGATAAACTATTTTATGCTCTTTTATGTTACACGTTTATTCCTATAAAACCTTATAAACAAATTTATTTTTATCGCATTTTATGAGGTGTTCATTATGAAGCCTATAGTTATAAGCTTATTCTTTCCGATTCGTATTAAATAATGTATAGCATTCTATCGCAAACTCCGGGTGCAAAAGCCACATGAAGTACGATAAAAAAATTTTTTTTATAGGTTTATATGAGGTTTTTTCAACAGGGATACACTCAACCCCATCCACTCATGAACACACACAGTCGCACACTTAGATCTTTGTAATTGTGAATGTAGCATTGAGGATAGACCGAAATGATTGATCATTAAAGTTAAGCAGAATTGACCGCGGTTAGTAAATGGATGGGTGAATTCTAACATAAACAGAAAAATGTGTATTACTTCTTTTTTTATTTATTTTACGTTTTTTTGACAATTTTATTTATTTTTTCCTAATTTTTTTAGAGAATTATACTATGTACCTTTTTCTTGGAAATTGATAATGAATACCTATAAAAATTTAGCTAAGCGTTTTGGACAATAATCATAGGTGTTATTAATAATAAATTATCTAAACAATTATAATAAATTCATACAATAATATTATATTACTTTTTCTTCTATAACACGTGCTTAAACATGTACAATATGTATTTAATCATATGATCTAACATGTGATTAAACACGTGTTACGGTATGTGATTAATCACATGAATAATCACATGCATATTTTCAGTAGGGCGTCCACCGACGCGCATTCACCCTCATACACCCACGTACACTTCCTAAACTTCCAATCAAAACCCTCTTACCCACATCCGCACTCACACTAATTTCTAAACAAACCTTAGACACCCATATTCACTTTCAAACCCTCCCACCCAAACCCTTGCACGCACATATACACACCCACATTCATACAACAACACCTATCTCTTTCATGAGCTTCCAAAATATAGGCGCTTGGGCCCGAATTTTATTGTTATGCAAGATAATGTACCACCCTATTCCGCAAGAATTACTCAGGATTATATCCTAGAATACCACTTAGAGATACAGCTACATCCATTAAATAATCCGGATCTTAATCCAGTTGAATATGTATGAGATATAATGGGTAGGCGATTGCGCAGTAGGCAGAGATAGCCGATAAATCTTACGGAAATGGTGTAAATCAAATATGGCAAGATATTCCTTAAGACATAATGCGATCTTGCATTAATATGCCTGCAAGATTAGCTAAGGTTATTCGACTCCGAGGCGGGAATCTAAGGTACTATAGGCTTTTTGTAAAATTTTATAATTGACTCTTCTAAGGGCCAATCTACACACATACAGATGGGGAATGTAGACCCTAATGAGTGCCTCCCCAGGTGGCGGATAGGGAAATGCTCGCCGGAAATGGAGGGTATCGAGGAAATTACAAACTCGGGGTAGACTAAATTCATCTAGGGTAAGGGACACAGAAAATAAGCCAAATGGGTCATGGGTCCAAAGCGAGTATGGTGACGTTGCCCGAAAGGGATGTGCGGAATGATCCATCCAGCGCAGGTTACATGGAGGTTCCCGATGTCGACGCATCGTATCCCAAGGGTGTGTAAGTAAGCTAACGATGGGCGCAGGTGAAGGCCCCAAAGTAGATGTATTTTCCTACTTCATCGAAACACTGCATTCGGACACGACCTGACACACTAAAGTAACAAAACACAAAATGGAGAATCTAAAATATACAAATGAACATAGTGCAGAGGGCGCACACCCTGAAATGACGGAAAAGATGCCGTCCACAAGCATCATGAGTGGGCGGTAAGAGGCTTTAATCCATTAAGTGGCAAACATCCATGACTTCAATGCTTCGATTTGACATTATGTCTTTCGTACAATACTCAATAGATTTGGATGATATTTGGTTTCCTTATGTTTTTGGGTATGTTCTTTCTAAAAATCATCAAGATTTTTTCAAAAACTAGACAGAAATAAAAATATGGCCGATTTTTTCGAAAAAAATCGAACATTATTTTTAATTTTTGTTCAAATTTTTCAAATAATTTTTTTTGCGACATGGGACATTTATCTTTTAAACGCATTAGAGTTTATTGAAAAATATTGATTAGGAAAAAATTTGTCGGGTTTTGTATCGTAGCGTAATTTAAAACTTTTTTACTCGAAGAATATCAACTTTTGGAAAAAATGTTATACAATAGAAAGTAATAAGAATTGGTCAAAGATTACGTGTGAATTTTTTTGGAACGATTTGGAAAATTTTTAGAAAACTAAATATTTGAATTTCCCGAAAAATAAAAAAATAATTAAGTTTATTTCTATAAATGTTTTCTTGACAATTCTCAATAAATTTATGTGATATAACATTTTTTTAATAACTATTTTTCATTATTTTGGACAGCAAAGTGTTATTGTTATGACCAGACTCTTAAAGTCGGTGTCAGCAGGTATGTTTGCAAAACAATATATTTTTATTTTTGCAGAAGACCCGTATACGGCTCCTGAGCCTTTCTGTTAACTTTTACCTACCATTTGTTACTCCTAGCGTTATGTTTGGTAATTACTTTTTTTGCTAGAGGTTAAAAATAAATTTGATATAAATTTATTTTATTTTTTTTTATTTTTTATTATTTTATTTTAAAGTTTCTTATTTTATACAATTTTGTGTTATTCTATACTTAACATTAAAATTTATAAGATACTTAAATTGTACACGACTATATCGTGGCGAGAAGGTTTTTTTTCTAAAATAAGTTCTTACGTCGAGATCGTTGTTGGTGTTTCTGTGAATACACTTCTTTATTTTACAAGATTTAGCGCTTCTTCTGATTTGGGGTTTCTATGCCCAAATACACACGTATAATTTTCACTTGGAAATTGTGTTTCCGTACATGAACACTTGAGCAAGGTTTGCACGCTCACGTTATTGTCGGGCTCTCTAAGCACGAAGTCGGCACGATGCAAAAGTCGAATCTGAGGAGTGCCGTCGTTGCGTGCATTTAAATAAACTTTTCTTGTAACACTTTTTGGTAGAGATCTGATTGATCAAACCAATTAGCGATGAGCGCGTATTAAGTGTTACATTAGAATTTTGCAATAACGCTGTTTCAGCATTATCGTGATTTCGGTTACTGACATCGTGTTCGTGATATTAATTGCGAAAGCGTTGTTAATACTCGAATATACAGATGTTTTAAATATGGAAAACTATTATTATATTTAAATATATGTAACATTATATATGGATGTCTTATGGGACATCACACCTCCCCCCTTTATGACGACTGTCGCTCTCGGCAATCTAAAATGTACATGCAATTTATATCACGTCAAACGGTGTCAGTGTATATTAATTGTTTTGATAAATATGATACTTTGATATTCGTAAGTCACTTACATAGCGCTGTGACTTTTACATAGTTGTTTGAAGAATCATTAGGTTGTATGATAAAGATTTTTTTAACGAATTCTTGTTAATAATAAATAATTATTATTTGTATAATTTGAATTTTTTTATACAAATAAATTGTTTGACGGTCACGTTTTTGCTGTGATATTTCTTTAAATTTCGATTCTAATTTAATTAGGGATAGTGAATCTTCGCTTTCTGCCATTTGGTATCAGTTGATGTTATATATTCTTCTTTATTGAGATTAGTTGTTAAAGATTCCGTCGGTATGGCTTTATATATGAAATTTGTTAAGTTCAAAGAGATATTGGGATTTTATAAAAATGATTCTTTTACTTGCAGTAAGTTTACACCGTAAAGCGTAATTTTGGTTGAGTATCATATACAGTGTCCATCAAATGTTAATATACCAGTATTACCAATACTCTTCAAGTATTATGTATGAATTAGGTTTTCCATCGTATATGAGTCTTATATGTAGGGTTTCACTAACTGAGTATAACCATTCATCGGTGGACTTCAGTTTCTTCCAATAGGGTTGATTTTTCAAGGAGAGTGTTACGTCACATGTTTCCAGTATGTTATGTGACGGGTCGTTTAGTAAAGCATATTCGCATGGAGAATCTAGAGAATTTTCTAAAATTGGTACTGACGGTGGACAAAGAAGAGTATTTGCATGATTGGTACATTCTTTTATAAAATATTTTGTAAATTGTCGTGATGGGTGGTAACCAACGTTCAAACAACGTCTAAGCAACATTGAAAAACAACCTACAAAATCTGCTTTGTCTAAAAGTTGAATAAATGTCCTAGGATAGTTAAATAATATTTTTCTGAACGTAGAAAAATTTATGAAATATTAAAAAAAAATAAAAAAAAATTTCTCGTTCGTGCATTAGAACCTCCGATCTTTAACTCCGGAGGCTTGCTCTCTACCAACTGAGCTATTTTATTGTTTCTCTCATTGTGTTAAATTGAGGCTAGAACGAACAGCTAGAATATGCTTTAAAGTTTATAACTTTACTATCTTTTAGATTAACCAAATACATTCTACTTAATATAGATTTATTTGTTTTTTTCTTTTATGACATGGTCTTAATTTATTATCAAATACATAATACATTAGTATGTTGGAATAGAAATAATTGTGCGCTTCGGTATCCCTTTATTCAGTTAATGTAGTTTCTACATTTTTATTTTTTTATTTCTTCTTTACCTTCTTTAAAGTAAATTTCCTGCTCATCTTCATTATGAATAGCTAATCGTATTATAAAATGTGACATTTCGTGCAACGTATATTCTAAATATGTGTATACTTTCTAGCAGAAATAGATTAACAATATTTCAATAATATTTTTCTGAACGTAGAAAAATTTATGAAATATTAAAAAAAATAAAAAAAAATTTCTCGTTCGTGCATTAGAACCTCCGATCTTTAACTCCGGAGGCTTGCTCTCTACCAACTGAGCTATTTTATTGTTTCTCTCATTGTGTTAAATTGAGGCTAGAACGAACAGCTAGAATATGCTTTAAAGTTTATAACTTTACTATCTTTTAGATTAACCAAATACATTCTACTTAATATAGATTTATTTGTTTTTTTCTTTTATGACATGGTCTTAATTTATTATCAAATACATAATACATTAGTATGTTGGAATAGAAATAATTGTGCGCTTCGGTATCCCTTTATTCAGTTAATGTAGTTTCTACATTTTTATTTTTTTATTTCTTCTTTACCTTCTTTAAAGTAAATTTCCTGCTCATCTTCATTATGAATAGCTAATCGTATTATAAAATGTGACATTTCGTGCAACGTATATTCTAAATATGTGTATACTTTCTAGCAGAAATAGATATCTTGTGTTAATATACTGCTTAATCTCATCGTAGCCATATTCATTTTTTTAATATTTTCGGAATTGTTAAAATTTCCATTAAATTTGACATCAGCATCTCATATTTCAATAAATGTACAGTCATGTTCTTTGTAACAATATTTCAATAAATATTTTATGCATTGTACAGTAGAACATACTTCTACATTAATGTGACAATTAAATTTTAGTAGCAAATAAGGGTTATATGGAACAACAAAGCAATCATCTACTAATCTTTTATAATATTTACCTTTATAACTAATTTGCTTACCATTATTACTTTGTATATAAGATGGATAACCATATGAATTAAAAGTTATTCTGTTATTAAAACTTTACAGAAAATTTTTCATACATTTTTTTGTGTCTTTATTAATACAGACATAACTTGTATTCTGCACTCCACAAGGACTATGTATCATAAATTGTTGTATATTATAATGTAATCGACGATAAATTTCTTCATTTAGAACTTCTGCATTTATAAATTCATCAACTTTTCAGGATTATTAATTTTATCATTATAATCTAAAAATAACAGCATGTGCATGTGTGGCAGAACTCTTTTTTGAAATTCAATAACATAAGTATAAGCAACATATTTTTCTAAAACACCTTCTAACTACCAATTTTTTAAATTCTTTAACTTTTTGTTGAAATAGTTTAACAACAATAGCTGGTCTGTCATTTACAATTTCATATTCCTCTAGATTCTCTGTTGTTTCTTTCCAGTTTGGATTGCATGTCATTGTCATAAATAAGTCAGGCTTTTTTTTTGTTGGCTGCTTGTGCAAAGTAGTCTAACACCTCCATGGTAGTCAAGACAGGGCTGAAGACCGTAGACACTCTTGTACAAGAGTTCTACGGGAAAACCAAAAAGATGTTTTCGGCAGTCGATGATTACAAGTGCCAAGTCGAGGATTATCGAGTTGGGCACGAGAATCGTCGGCGGCCTAAGAGAAGAGGCATAATATCTAAACCCGTCTTTACGGCTACAGCTAGAATGCAGGCTCAAAAGAGAAGTAGAGAGGGCCCCCAAAGCCCCCTCGAGGTCTTTAAGAGCCGAAAGAAGAAGAAGCCTTGAAAGGAGGTACCACCACGTGGCATGGACAAGGAGCAATCCAAGTCGGAGTACGTTTGCTGAAGTCTTGGGGAAGCTCCGAAAGGAAGTCAGTTCGGACGACAGTGGCGCCCAGGTTCTGAGCGTACGGTCGACAGGGCGGGGAGATGTCCTGCTCCGGCTTGGCAAAAAGACGGACGCAGCAGCATTCGTAGAGAAAGTCTGCGTGGCTACTCAAGGTATGGGAGAAGTTAGGATCTGAGATCGAAGGTTGACCCTAGAGATCAGAGACCAGGACGCTCTTACAACGAGGGACGAAGTGGTGGCGGCCCTAAATAAAGTTCTCGCGTCTGCGCCTGAGAGCCGAGAGGTGAAGCTTTTGGGTCCTAACCGCAATCAACAAAAGACAGCCATCGTGAAGCTAGATCACGTGACCGCTGACAAGCTAAAGTCGATGCGACATCTTTGCGTCGGCTTTGTAAGCTGTCGCGTTCGGGATCGAGTTTTAGTCGAGAGGTGCTATTGGTGCCTAGACTTCAGCCACACGAAACGGAAGTGTAAGGGAGTGGACAGGTCCTCGTCATGCTACAAGTGCGGCGAGCCTGGACACAACCTTAAGATTTGCAAGAGTGTTTCCCAATGTTTCCTTTGTCCATTAAAGGGTGCTCAGGGAGTATCTCACATGGCAGGGTCCGGAGCCTGTGCCATCTTTCGGCGCGCGCTCGAAACCGCAAGGAAGGCCGTTTCACGATAAGTGGCAGTCACAGCGCGGGAGGATAGAATAAGGAACGAATGACGTATGTCACAGACACGCCACTCAGCTTGAAGTACTGTGAGAAAGAGTTCCGGGCTAGGCAGGTGAAAGCGTTGGGTTTGGAGTTTTAGCCGGTAAGAATTCGGCACTGTCGGCTAGTGAGGACCCTCGTCGTCGTCTCATGAAAGATTTCTCCAGTTTCCCACCGAAAAAAAATCTCAATTTCCAATAATTTAAAATCATAATATTAAAAATAACAATATTTGATATTTAATAAAACTTTATATGTAAAAAAAAATTATGAAAACAATTTACTTTAATTTTATCCTATAAATCGTGTAACGGTAAGGTATTGTTTACCTTACCGTTTGACGAATTCGAGCAACACGAGCGAACAGTATCGTAATGTACACATCGGCTCGGGCCGGCGTGATTCGGCTCGGCTCGGGTCGTCGTGGCTACATGGGCAAGATCGACTTCGCGCACGAAAGATTCGCGTACACACCCTATTAGAGAGGTGAGGGGGAGATTCGCGCGCTGCAAAGAGAGATAACCGCCTTGTTACGCGACAGGTGCGATTCCCCCGCGTCCCGTGTTCAGCTTCGCTGTGCTGTTTTTTTACCGTGTGTTTTCGTGTGTGTATTTCGACTGCAGGCCGATCCTGCATTTGCAGTCAGTGGTGCAACACCGTGAATCTGCCTGCAGCCACACAACCTCGGTGCACGAGCGAACGGACAATCCGTCCTACACCGCAGCGAGAGAGAGAGAGATAGCGACCGATCGGCTGGTTGTTGTTTACCAATGACTACAGCAGCGTATAAAGTAAGTTGTACCACTTCACGCGATCGTGTTTTTATTCGTAGTTAATAAATAATCTTATTGCGTTATACCAGTCCCGTGGACTGGGTATATTATTTTAGTACGCGATATTTTTCCCCCCTCTCTCTACAAGTCAGCCGTTTACCGACTTGTAATAATAGTGAAGATCTCGGCGACAATCAGATATTTTATTTCTTATTTATCTTTATATTTTTATTTCAATAAATTCAATTTATTGTTACATTTCAATTCGATATTCGAGTAATTGTATTTTAAACCACGTACGTTTCCTTCCGTAATCCTAAGAGCTCGTATATTTCTGGTTGACAAGTGCTCGACACGATATCCCTGTTTCGCGGTCAATTTCAGATTTGATTTTTACCTGGTTATTATCTGAAACAGTAACTTGGTTTCAGACTAACACTTAACAGATTTGGTAGAGCGGACAGGTAACCGCCGCCGCAACGCGGGGAAAATACGTTTATTTAAATACGGTATGTTTAACCGTACCGCTGATCAGCCGCGATACTAAGATAAACATCCGTGCGGCAACCAAACTGTTACAATCGATGTATATATAAATAAATATAATATAATATATATATATATATATATATATATATATATATATGGGATATTCCACACGAAGTGGTCGGATCAAAATTTTCAAATGCTCCAAATTTTGGGTACACATTGCAAATGTTTTTCAGAATACAAAAAAAAATTTTTAGGTACCGGATTCTATTTGGTCAAAAGTTATTCTAACCTCAAAAAATGGCTTTTTCCCAGCTTTTTTCAACACCAGCTGGGTTTACCACTATTTAACTCAAAATCTATCAACTTTTACTATATAACATTATATGCAACATTCGTTGCTAATTGTGTCTAGAATTTATTCTTCTGGGTTAGAATTTCTAATTTCAAGGTGAATGTTATATAAACTACATGTCAATATTCAACTTAAAAAGTGCAAGTGCGCCACAATTGATTTTTTTATTCAAAAATTTAAAAGAAAGCTTGGAGCAATACCTTTCAAATGGTCTGTGGCACTTTTATGGCCTTCAATTCTGGAAAAAGTTATGATAATTTAAAAAAACCCGAAATTTTTTTAAAAATTTAAATGGGAAATACCATGTTAATTTTTGTGAATTTTTTCTCTTTCTTTAAATTATCATAACTTTTTGCAGAATTGAAGGCCATAAAAATGCCACAGATCATTTGAAAGGTATTGCTCCAAGCTTTCTTTTAGACTTTTGGATAAAAAAATCAATTGTGGCCCACTTTTTTCGAGTTGAATATTGACATGTAGTTTATATAACATTCACCTTGAAATTAGAAATTCTAACCCAGAAGAATAAAATCTAGACACAATTAGCAACGAATGTTACATATAATGTTCTATAGTAAAAGTTGATAGATTTTGAGTTAAATAGTGGTAAACCCAGCTGGTGTTGAAAAAAACTTGGAAAAATTCACTTTTTGAGGTTAGAATAACTTTTGAGCAAGTAGATTCCAGTACCTAAAATTTTTTTTCTGTATTCTGAAAAACATTTGCAATGTGTACCCAAAATTTGATGCATTTTAAAATTTTGATCGGACCACTTCGCGTGGAATACCCCATATATATACATGAAAGTGATGTCCATTGACTCTGCAACTTGTAAAATAATATTTTATATCCTTTCATCGTTAGGTAACATATTTATATTGCTATCGGACTCTTTCGTGGAGGACGTGCTTATAAAGTATATTTTAAAAAGTTCTCTCTACTGTTGTAATTAAATGTAGCAGACGGTGGTTGAATTTAATTTTATTTTATTTGGTTTCTGAAAGGTTAATCTTAATTTTTCTTTTCGATAATTGATTTTAATTTTATTAAACTTTATTTTATTAAATGGAAAATAATTTATGAAAAACGTAATTTAAATTTAGAAATGAAAATTTTATAATAGTCTTATCGTATCATTTATAACAATTAGCCATTTTCTCTCCTCGACCAATATGGTTGGTCGAATTTCCTGGAAAGCAGCCTTTCAAAAAATAAAAATTTAATATTATAAATTTTAAAAAGTTAGGCGTTTTGACTACATCTTTCCAGTATTGGTCATCCACAGTGAGGTACTGGAGGCCTTCCTCAGACGCCTTGTCACAAGATGCAACGCCAGTTAGATGTATCTGTTATTTTAACTATTAAACACAATTTAATTTTTGTTGATCTTTGAAGTTTTAAATTTGATTTCAGCTTGTTATCTCTTGTTTTGCCATTAGCTTATTTGATTATACATATGCAACAGCAAAATGTATTGCAAAAACAGCACAATCCTATGGATCCGATTGTAATTGAACCAATTTGAAAACTATATTTATCTCTGAAATATTTGGAAATAATCTATTGATAAAAATTTTATGCTCATTCTGAAGGTATTTAATATTAAAACTATCATTAATATGTATAATATTATTAAATTATATAATAAACAAGATTTAAGAATTTTATTAAATTGAAAAATATGTACATCGTTTGACATCGATGCTGCTCCAGCATAAGCTCCAATATCTCCAAATAGAGTGGTGGTGCAGGAGTCTCGGGTAAAGTGGCAACTGTTAACGAAAAGAGTAAGGATGAGTCTTCTCATTCGGGTAAACAGTCGTCTAAGAAAACTATTAAGAAGAAGAGCAACAAAAATGCGAAAAACTCGCCAAACTCTTCTTCAAGCGAATACGAAGCAGCCGCTGTGTACGGTACTTCCAACGTCACTAATAGTTTTCAGAAACGATAAAGTAAATCAAATAATGGAGTGAGTGCCCGCAATTCGAAATCCGTATCGTACGTGCCTGTTTTTTAACAGTCACCTGGGCAACAAAAATAGAGCTCGGGCAAAAGAGAAAGACGTTCTTTGACGAATTCTCAACTGCCCCAGCAAAATATTCTTGTCCCATAAATGGCACAAAACCTGGTGAGGTATGTGCAACTACAGGCGACGGCAATAAATCCAACGAACCAAAGTATCAACTTTGTCGGCGTGCGTTTCACATGCCAAAAAGTCGTTCATAGGTCGTCGGATTGCCCGAGCCGAACATGCTACCGATGCAAAACCATTGGGCACTCCGCTGAGCAGTGCTCTACCGAATTGGTAGCAATGAGTGCTAGCTGTGTGGAACTAGTGGCATTATACTCCAAACATGTCCTAACTGCGTCAGGTTCCTCAAAACGTGGGAAACCTGAACGCAGGGCACCCGAGCTGTCCCGGGCACCCTGCACTGCAGTAAGTAAATCGCGTGGTTTACAAGGGCAAGAGTTTAAGGTGGGAGAACCCTCTAAACTCTTTAAGAAGTCTAGCAAATCAATTGTTGATTTATCTAACGTCCTTAACGGAGATCAAATTCCCACTCAGACCGAAGTTGGTGTTGAAAGTAAGTCTGAGAGTAAGGATCCTAAAATTTCTGGGGATTCGACAGATGGAAAAGTTCTTAGAACACAACCTGTCAATCCCACCCGAGCTCTGCAAGGTAAAACAGAACAAGGAACGTTATTAGACCAACTAAAGCGTAAGGCTAACGATTGGGCTAAGGAACTCCAAAGGCAAATATATTCTGGTACCAGAGATATAATTGGTTAAGAAAGCGTGAAGAGATCGTTATCTCAGCCGATAAGCACCATCGGAGTGAACGACTTTGGTTGTTGCTGATCGTCACCCCGTTGTGACACACCTAGTAAAGAGGACAAGAAGCCCTTGGTGGAGAAGGAAATTGTCCTCAACAACGAGCCCTTGGTGGAGAAGGTATTTGTCGATGGTGTGCATAACATGAACCGTACAAACTCGTTGCCGAGAAGTAGAGTTCAGGGGGGAGGGCAGATGCCGTACCAAGTACGTCTAAATTGACGCACACGGTATCGACCCCAAACGACGATAGTCAAACCGATCAGATAATTGCTGGAATCCAATCGGATAACCGGTTATTCTTTTTGGTACGTCTCGGTGGAAAGGATTTTGAAGCACTTTTCGATCCTGGCGCCATGGTCTCTCTTATACGATCAGATGTTATCGAACAGTACAAGTTTAAATGGAGACCTGTCAAGATTATCGTGAAAGGTGTGGCTGGACCAGCACATAAAGTCCTTGGCCTTATCGACATTCTATTCTGTGTAGAAGGCCTTGATAGCAATATCCAACTGAGAATTGTAGAAAATATTGAGCATTCCATCATTCTCGGTATGGATTTTCTACAACATTGGAATATGGAAGTTAAATTAGGCGAAGCTATCTGGCGTATTGGCGAGAGTGATTGGAGACACTTCGTCAGAGATACAGCTCATTACATTGATTCGAGTATTTCCGCTAAATATGCTGGTATTATTGAGATACAGGACGACCAGCGGAAGCAAGTCAAAGAGTTAGTTGAAAGCCTACACTTGCTTTCGGGAGACGTTAACGGAGCACCACATAGAGGTTGAACCTGGTGCAAGACCGGTTCGTCATAAGCCAAGACGTATGTATCCCAAGGTCCTCGAATTTGCCCAGAGTGAGGTCAAAAAGATGTTTGACAAGGACATTATTGAACCGAGTGTGAGTGATTGGTCAGCTGCTGCGGTCATCGTCCGCAAGGACGAAGGAAGTTATCGCTTCTGTATCGATTTTCAAGACCCTAATGCATTCACGAAACGTGATTCTTATCCGATTCCTAATATGGATACCATATTGGATAAGCTACATAATGCAAGGTGCATAGCAAAAATTGATCGTAAGAAAGCGTACTTCCAAATATTAATGGACGAGGCGAGCCGGCATTATACTGCATTTGCTGTACCAGGGTCGGGGCTGTGGCAGTACACGAGAATGCCTTTTAGCCTCATGAATGCTCCTATGACCTTTGCACGGCTTATAGATGCAATTTTCGGGCCTAAGGTGGAACATCATGTGTTTGGTTACCTAGACGAATTGATCGTTATTACCGAAACTTTTGAAGACCATCTAAAATGGCTCGAATACGTACTATAGACGTTGAATGACGCTGGACTCGAAGTGAATCGAGAGAAGTGTGAGTTTTGTTGTTCCAGCGTAACGTTCCTTGGGTACAAATTGAACGCGGACGGCTTGAGACCTGATGAGGAACGAGTCGCTCCAGTCCTTAACTACCCTACTCCTTGTAATGTCAAACGGCTGAGATCCTTCCTCGGGATAGTAGGCTGGTACTCTCGATTCATTAATCGAGAAGCTGCCATTAAAGTACCTATTACCAAGTTGCTGCGTAAAGACCAGGCTTGGGATTGGGGCGAGGAGCAAGAGGAGGCGTTTCGTCAGCTTAGAGTTGCGTTAGCTGAAACGCCTGTATTAGCCCGTCCAGACTTTTCTAAGCCATTTAGCGTCCAAAGTGACGCTAGTGACTTAGCAATATGTGTGGTGTTGACGCAAGTGATCGACGAGGGTTTCGAGCATCCAATTGTCTACGTCAGCCGATTATTAAATCGCACTAAACGTAATTACATGAGAACGGAAAAAGAATCCTTGGTTCTCATATGGGCTATTAAGAGATTGAGACCATACATTGAGGCCTATCGATTCACGGCTGTGGCCGACCATAGTGCTTTCAAATGGCTCAAAAATCTTAGACAGCCGTCGGGTAGGTTGGCACGATGGATACTTGAAATGCAGCAATGGGACTTTGAAATACTGCATAAGAAAGAAATCTTGCACTATGTCCCGGACGCGCTTTCTCGTGTCGTCAACCCAGCCCCCGACGAAGAAGAGATTGCCTCGTTCGAAGTAATTAAAGACCCATGGTACATTGCTAGATTAAACGATGTGCGCTCATGCCCTCAGAAATTTCCGGAGTGGAAAATTGAGGATAATATGCTATATCGTTTTACAAGTGATAAACTCTTAGACTCTGTAACAGAACGAGAAGAAGGCTGGTGCCTTGTTAGATACAAGAGGAACTGAGTCTTAGTAGATTCTCATTTCCACCCATCCATGGGTCATATGGGAGTCAAAAAGACTTACGAAAGTGTTGCAAGAGACTATTATTGGCCAGATATCTACCACGATACCCGCCAGTTTGTTTTACAGTGTCTGATCTGTCAGAGCTATAAGACGTCTCAAGCAGGTCCTCAAGGCTTGATGGGTAAACGGAATATTGAGAGACCCTGGGCTGTTGTGGCAGTAGACGTAATGGAGCTTCCACGTAGTAAAAGTTAATACAAATACATCATAGTATTTTAAGACTTGGTTACATGGTGAATAGAGCTCACACCATTACGTACGACGACCAGTAAGTCCGTGTCGAAAGCATTCAAGGAACTCGTAGTCTTCCGTTGAGAGACACCAGATTTCCTAATAACGGATAATTGGACTGAGTTCATCAACGGTATCATGTTGCGAATGCTGGAGGAGTATGGCATAAAACATGTCAGAAACCGGTGGAGAGAACTAACAAAACGTTTAAAACGATGATTGCAACGTTTGTGGATTCGGATCATCGTGGGTGGGACACACACTTGCACGAATTTCGCTATGCAATAAACGCGGCAATGTAGTCAAGTACAACAGTCTCACCCGCGTTCTTAAACTTCGGGCATCATCCACAACCTGTGAAGAGTAACCACAGGGAACTATGGCTAGATCGACTTAAAAGCCTTGATGCTCTGCGCGACTTAGTCAAGAAATACATTGACGACAAGAAAAAGACGTCAAGAAAATACCTACAACAGAAACAGACGTATGGCCTCGTTTCAGGTAGGAGATCTAGTCGTGAAGAAGTGCCGAACGCTTTCCCAAGGTGCGAAGGGCATATCTGCTAAACTGGCACCAAATTATGACGGACCCTTTGAAGCTAAAGAAGTACTATCTCCAGTATTTCTGAGACTAGAAAAGTCTGGTCGGAAATGGACCGAGGTACATATATCCGATATGAATATATATGTATCACCTCGGGTTGTCAAGTAGAGCAGTAAGGATTATGTATTGGTTCGCATGAGAACAGTGATAGAAGGTTGGGCCTGGTAACTGTATGCCATGCATTGAGAGTGTGATGTTCGAGAATATTTGTGTGTAAGTGAATGGGTAATCCTCCCTTATTCGTAATTTATGATTATGCACTAGCTGCTTCAGATATGGACATTCAAAAAACATTTGTAAATCGAAACTCAGATGTATTTACTGCGGTTCTATAAATCACTCGAAAGATAAATGTAATCAAGGAAAAAATGAAATTCCCACCTGTATAAATTGTAACGGAGATCATCTACCCACAGACAAACTTTGCAAACAAAAAGAAAAAGAACAACAAATTATAACTATGGCAACTAGGAAACAAAAAACCCCACATGAAATTAGGACAGAACTTAATGAACAAACATATAAAAAAACTAGATTCTCTGATTTCCTTGAATTTCAACCCTCTTTTTCCCCTAATGAAATTAACCCATTAACGCCCACAGGACACATTTTTCATCGTTTATTTCAGAGCTCTCTAGAAGGTGTCAATCTCGTCCTAAAAAATTTTTTAGTACATGAATTTTGAAGATTTTTTATCGATCTTTCGAATGATCACTACTAAAATAAGGAGGAAAAAATTTGTAACCCGCAAAAAAGATATTAAAGCAAAAAAAAGCACGAAAAACAAAAAAAAATTTTCCTACAACTCCATTATTCTACGTCATATCACTGTGCAGTTACCTCATAAGTGCAAAATAAAGTGTCCTTGGTTTCTCAGCTTTAAAAAGACCCCTGTTTGAGTCCAAAAATCTCTTCTGGATGATCCAATATGGCGCCCGGAATGTGCAATTTTATTCAAAATCTTTCGGGCGCTCTAACTACAGAACTAAGAGGTTTAGCAAAAAAGTTACAAGAATAAAAAACTCTTCAAATTCATCAAAGAATACACTGGAGTCGTTTCAGATGTTTTTGTTAACATTTTGGAAAATTTGTTTAAGCAAAATTATGAAAAATTCAAAAAAAAATTTTTTAATTCTTTTTTACAAGAGGTTGATGATAAACATTCTTTAGGTGGATTTTTTTTTCTTTTTGGCATCGCCACTTTCAGATTCGAAAATTTTAAATAAAGAAACAAACTATGTCACAATAATAGGTTACTTCTTATAATAATTGATTTTATCTACATTTTCTGCCTTGATAATAACGAAAGAAACAGTAAATTATTTATGAATTTATTTTTTTTGTAAAAAAATTCCAAAATGATACAATTACAAAAGTCTAAAATTATTTTATTGAAGCTAGAATATTCAAGCTGCAAAACACTATAAAAATAAATTATATTGCAAATTCACTTTATTCGTCTTTTTATTTATTTATTTTATATGTATATATGAATCTAGAAGAAAATAATATAAAAAAAATTGAACTATATTACAAATCAGCTAAAGTGAGCGTAAAGAAACATTTCCTCTTTCCATATCTAATTTCTCGATAAGTACTATATTTTCGAAAAAATTGTAAACAATAAAAAGTGTTTGAAATTTATCAAAGAATACGTAGGAATTTTTCTAGAATTAAAAAAATTTTTTTTGAATTTTTCATAATTTTGCATAAACAAATTTTCCAAAATGTTAACAAAAACATCTGAAACGACTCCAGTGTATTCTTTGATGAATTTGAAGAACTTTTTATTCTTGTAACTTTTTTGCTAAATCTCTTAGTTCTGTAGTTAGAGCGCCCGAAAGATTTTGAATAAAATTGCACATTCCGGGCGCCATATTGGATCATCCAGAAGAGATTTTTGGACTCAAACAGGGGTCTTTTTAAAGCTGAGAAACCAAGGACACTTTATTTTGCACTTATGAGGTAACTGCACAGTGATATGACGTAGAATAATGGAGTTGTAGGAAAATTTTTTTTTGTTTTTCGTGCTTTTTTTTGCTTTAATATCTTTTTTGCGGGTTACAAATTTTTTCCTCCTTATTTTAGTAGTGATCATTCGAAAGATCGATAAAAAATCTTCAAAATTCATGTACTAAAAAATTTTTCAATATATAACAATCAAAAGCGCCCATTATTAAAAAAATTAGAACGCTACTTTTCTAAGTTAAAACAGCCCTACTCATTAAATACTACCTTATTACTAAAATTTCCTAAAAATCCTCCAGCAGACTTTATACATGAATTCATAAAATATGTAACTTATCTATTTAATTTATAATTTTCATTTTATGAATCATAATAATATTAATAATTCGTGTCTCAATATTACACATACATTACCATCTAAAAGGTGCTTTATTTTATAACCATTTATATTTATTATAATAAAAATATAACACAAACAATCATTTCAAAACGATTTCCTTCGATCTTATAAAAAGTATAAGTTTGGCATATCGGAGTCTCAGGCGAGATCCACGGCCATTTCAAGAACTAACTAACTAAACGGACAATAAATATAACGGATAGTTACTAGTTAGTTTATTTATTTTATTGTGTATATAAAATTATGTATATACATTATGTATATATATATATATATTACGTATACACATAGTTTTTATATGATTTTCATTAAGTTTTACTGTGTGATATATGAGTTATTCTAATATAAAGTTAAGTGAGCATTAGAATGTATTGTATATACTAAATACTGAAATTTAGTTATTGTCGGTAAGGCAGGTCTGTGACGCCCCTGCACGATTTGCAGGATCAGCGGACTTCGCGTCGAAAGCAGAAGCTAATCCCGTGCACTCTCGAGTAGGAGACAACTCTCTCGCTGACTGATGCGCCACCTTGAGCTGGCGAGCGAAAACGACTCAGCGCACCGAGAGCGAGAAGGCACTTCGCACTTGACCACCGACGTCGCAACCGCAGGCACGAGCCTCGCGTATTTTGTAATCTGAAATTACTTCTCAAATATATTACATAAGATCATAATTGTGAGTTCGTGATTAAGTTTTCCCTTGCCTCCAACCCAGTGGATTCCAAAGGTCTACTGCATCCCCTTAAAATCGCAAAATAAAGCTATTAGTAATAGCTTCCATTTGTATTTTAATTTGTATAATTATATTGAATGGATCTAGATTTCTGATAGATAAAAAAAATACAAGGAAACGCAGTAAAATATTTGCTAAAATAATGAACAAAAAATAATCGTCAATTTATAACTATTATCCAAACTATCATAACTTTTGATTCTTTCAATATAAGTAAACTAACATAAACGCAAATAAAAGCTATTAATAATATCTTTATTTTCTGATTAGAATAATAGTTCTAAGCTTTATAAAAGTAAAATTATTCAAATTCGCGCAGGCTTTTTCTTCGATTTTTGGAAAAATGCGTATATCTTTGTCCCTAGCGCCTATGGGACTAATTTTCCAGACACGTATTCCTTACTTTCTATCAAGGAATTATATGTTTCAGTTTTAGCAAGATCCATGATCCAAAGACCGTGACCTCTCTCCTTGTTAATACGTACTAAAGAAAATTAAATAATGTTAATTTTTTATCTCACGGTTTGATTGATTAATGTCAATGTATAAATCGAAATTAATGTTCGATGAAACTATGTATGACTGATATTTTATAGGTTTAAATTAGAATGATACACAGACTGTAAGAATGTGTTTAAACCAACTTTTTAAATACAATAATTTAACTTTGAGTGTATTGGCTTATAACAAACTTAATATGTACTGAATTAAATTTAATATTGTTAATTCATTATCTAAAAGTTTTCAAAAAATAACATGAAAGGATTGTATAAATGAATAATTTCTTTACATAGAGAATGTTATACATATACAATGGTATGGAAGTTTGTGTTAAAAATCATATGTGCAATTAGTGTCAATGCATGAATTGAAATTTTTGTTTTGATAAAGCTGTTTATAACTAATATTTTACAGTTTTGAATTTTGACATATAGATTTCAAGATGTTCTGTAAATCAGTATTCTTGAAATAAGAATTTCATTTAAAGCATTGAAAATAAATGTTAATTTTTTATTTTGTAGTTTGTAAACAATGATTTCTTTAAATAGGCAATGGATTATCTTTAAAACAGTATTCATGAAATAATGATTCGTGCATTTAAAAACATTTATTACCAATGTTAGTTTACTGTATACAAAACATAAGTTATAAATTGTATATTTTATATTTTTTATGAAATATGAATAGATTCTTTACACAAAAAAATTCTTTAAATAAAGATTGAATTTTGTATTATGTGTAGACAATTAAATTAAATTAAATTAAATTGACACATAGACTACTACTTTACTTAACCCTTTGTTGCACATATTTTTTTATGCGATTTTATTACTTGGAAACTCTTACTCGGAAGTGTTTGGTTCAAGGTAGCAATGGCGGAATACGCCATTTTTAATTGAAAATTGCGGAATAAAAATGAATATAAATTAAACTTAAGAATATGATTAAGAATATGATTATTTGCTTAAGAATATAAATTGAACTTTATATTCTTAATCAGCGACCTCAAAAACCCTTGAGTAGAGACTTTCAATTTGTTACAATGGTTAGATTTTTCAAAATTGAATTTTTTTTGGAAAAAATGGCATTTTTATATTTGTTAATATTTATATAACAATTATAATAAATAGTTATAACAAATAAACCATTTCCCTATATTCTCTTACTGATAATTCAGTATATGAAAAAAAAAACCGGACATTGATACTTTAACAATTGATTAAATAGCAAAAAACTGAAGTTAAATTGGTAGTAACCCACGTTACCACCGTGTAACAAACGGTTAAATCAGTATTAATTAAACAATTTATTTCATTTTAAGCTGAGTGTACAACTAAATATTAAATAAAAGTTATTAATTTTATATCTTATAGAAACGGAGAACAATCCGGAATTATTATAACGAAGTTTCTTAAACCCATAATAAATGTCTTTAAAATATATGTTGAATATTGTTTATTTTTTCTACTTAAGGGGAGTCCGTAGAGTATAGTTGAATATATCACCACCCGAAATTTTGCAAGCAAAAGTGGCGCTGCCGTCAGATAAGCTGAGTTCATATTCGACAATAATTATGAACATTTAAAGGGAATAGAGTTTTTACCACACAAAATCAGAGTTGAGCGCCATAGCTATTAATGTAATGATTAATTACATATTACTTAGCTGATCGAAAAGTCAGTATTTTCGATGAATAGTGAGAAGTACGAAGTGACTTCGGTATGTGTACTCAGAATTGATTCGTACTTCTCACTATTCGTCGAAAATACTGACTTTTCGATCAGCTAAGCAATATGTAATTAATCATTACATCAATAGCTATGGCGCTCAACTCTGATTTTGTGTGGTAAAAACTCTATTTCCTTTAAATGTTCATAATTATTGTCGAATATGAACTCAGCTTATCTGACGGCAGCGCCACTTTTGCTTGCAAAATTTCGGGTGGCGAATTTATGAAGCTATCGGTACGGACTCCCCTTAACATTGATTATTTTTAATGGCCAAAATTTAACTTGTAAATATATAGGATCAGAGCGAGCGTTAGCGAGCGAGGCACCTGTTGCTAGTTGATAATTATCAAGATTCGTAGAAATGAACGGGAGAATAAAATATGCCAAGCTGTCAAGAGGTTCTGCAACATCGAAGCACTATTCAGGTACGTTAGTAAACAATATTAAAAAATCGGAGTGTGAAAGTATAAAGAGAAATTTACGAAGTAATCGCACAGGTTCTGAAAAGAAACTATTTGACGATCCTTGTAAACAAAGTAATATCAATCATGAAAAAGAAAAAAACTGTAAAAATACTGTACGTATTAGTTTAGATGTTACTAAACAAAATATTACATAATACTCAAGATGTTTATAAAAATCTAAAAGTGAATACGATAGATACTAGATTTGACGAAAATGTTGATAAAGAAAATTCTTATTTATCAGAATCAGGTGATGTAGGTAATATAGTATTATACTGATGACTGTAGTACTGATAGCGTATTAGGATTCGAAATATTAGTAAATAATGTATCAAATAAAATCAAAAGTATAATAGAAAAAAATAAAAAATTTTTCCACAGTTTGCAGAAAACAAGAAGTAGAGAAATGAAATTAAGACTAAAAATTGCAATATTTAATAGAATAATTAAACGTAAAAACGCTGATCTTTATTGTTGGCAAAGTAAGCTTCATCGATAAAAAATAAATCAACGAAAAATGATTTAATTCAAAGCGATGTTAAAAACATAGAATCCAAAAGAGAAAATGCTATCCACAATCGATTAGTCTATTGTAAAATATTAGAATCTACCTTAAAAAATAACAAAAATAATTTAAGGGAACAAGCTTGGGTTAAAATTGGAAAAAAGATAATCCATTTTAACAATTAATAATTTTTTTTTATAACAATTAAAAATATTTCTTAATTTTATTAAACAAATAACATTATTATTAATTTTTATTTAAAATTTTTTGTCCAGTTTATATGTCACATAACTATTTTACTTAATTATGAGACTCTGTACTCTGATTTTTTCCATGATGGACTGACTACAGGATATCTCAGGAACCATTACATCGAATAGGCTGAAATTTTAACAGTAACTTTTAAATATGTTTTTAATCCACTTGAATGGAACAGCCTGTGTTCAAATTGTAATAAAAAATTATTCTTACCAAATTATTTTAAAAATTCAAAAATTGTGTACAAGACAGCTTAATCTTTTTTAAATGAAAATTTTGACTTTTATTGAAATTCTGTTCCATTCAAGTGGACTAAAATCATATTTAAAAGTTACTGTTAAAATTTCAGCCTATTCGATGAAGTGATTCTTGAGATATCCTGCGGTAAGTCCTGCGACGCTACTTTTCGTCGGAACGTAATTTAAACAAAATTATGAATCAACGGAGGTTCCGTCGTAGCGACGTTCAAAATGATGAAATATCGCCGATATTTAAAATAAAGCAAATAATTACTTAAACAAAACTACTCGGCAACCCGGCAAATCCTCACCTCGATTCCTCGTCACAGAGGGAATCCTGATGGCTGGCCACCTCGGAACCGGCGGCTTTTGGAGTAAAGCAAATAATCAAACACTCCCGAATTCAGAAATAACCACAACTAATCTTCTACATTATATTAAAGTTATCTTTTTGAGCGATTTTGTAATAACTCCCCAATTCTTGCGAAAAATACTTAAAACATATATATTTTATGATAAATATGTGTTACATAAGTTAATGCTTCATATTGCTGACAAAAAAATTCTTATTATAATTACTAAGTGATATTAAAAAAAAAACGATAAATTGATATGTCCGTCCGTCCGTCCGTCCGTCCGTCCGACAAACATCATCTTGGCGTGAGAGAGAATGAGACAGAGCGAGAGAGACAGTGAGAGGAAGAGATAGGGAGACAGATAGAGAGAGAGAGAGATAGAGATAATGAGAGATAGAGAGAGAAAGAATGAAAGATAGAGAGAAAGAGAGAGAGAATAAGAGAGAGAGAATATATATCTCTCTCTCTCTCTCTCCATCTTTCATTCTCTCTCTCTCTCCCTCTCTCTCTGTCTTCATCTCTCATCCTCTCTCTTTATCTATCTCATTCTCTCTCTCCCTCTCTCTCTCTCTCTCTCTGTCTTTATCTCTCATACTCTCTCTTTATCTATCTCATTCTCTCTCTCTCTCTCTCTTTCTCTCTCTTTCTCTCTCTTTCTCTCTCTTTATCTCTCATTCTCTCTCTCTCTTTCTCTCTCTTTATCTCTCATTCTCTCTCTTAATATATCTCATTCTCTCTCTCTCTCTCTCTATGTCTTTATCTCTCATTCTCTCTCTCTCTCCCTCTATGTCTTTATCTCTCATTCTCTCTCTTTATCTTACTCGCTCCCACTCTCGCACTCTATCACTCTCTCTCTCATTCTCGCTCTCGCTCTCTATCTCCCATTCACTCTTTCTTATTCTCTCTCTCTCTTTCTCTATATCTTTCATTCTCGCTCTCGCTCTCTATCTCCCATTCACTCTTTCTTATTCTCTCTCTCTCTTTCTCTATATCTTTCATTCTCTCTCTCTTTCTCTCTATCTTTCATTCTCTCTCTCTCTTATTCTCTCGCTCTTTCTCTCTATAATACATTCTCTCTCTCTTATTCTCTCGCTCTTTCTCTCTATCTTTCATTCTCTCGCTCTTTCTCTCTATCTTTCATTCTCTCTCTCTCTATCTCTTTATCTCTCATTCTCTCTCTCTCTCTATCTCTTTATCTCTCTTTCTCTCCCTCTCTCTATCTCATTCTCTCCCCCTCAATCTCATTCTCTCCCCCTCAATCTCATTCTCATTCTCTATCTCTCTCCCTCACTCTCTCTCTGTCTCCCTAATTCTCCCTCTCTCTCCCTCACACTCCCTCATTCTTACTCACACTATCCCTCTCACAGTCCCTCATTATTACTCACTCCCACTCTCGCACTCTATCACTCTCTCTCTCATTCTCGCTCTCGCTCTCTATCTCCCATTCACTCTTTCTTATTCTCTCTCTCTTTCTCTATATCTTTCATTCTCTATCTCTTATTCTCTCTCTCTTTCTCTCTATCTTTCATTCTATCTCTCTTATTCTCTCGCTCTCTCTCTCTCTCTCTCTCTCTCTCTCTCCATCTATCATTCTCTCTCTCTCTATCTCTCTATCTTATTCTCTCTCCCTCTCTCTCTCTCTCTCCATCTGGTGGTGAATGAATGGGAGCGGTGGATGAATGGGCGAGATCAAATGGGCTAAGTTTAAACGTGAAAAAGACGAAGGTGATGATCTTGGGGAGTCAAGCCTACACTTCGCGCATTCAGCTAGACTCTGCTCCGAAGGTTAGAATTGGAGATAACCTACTGAACTATGAACAACAAGTCAAATCATTGGGCATCTGGATAACTCCAACCCTGGATTGGTCTCGCCAGGTTGCGTCGGTCTCTCAGCGCGTTCATGGAGTCCTCCACTCCTTAAGATTCTTTCGGCGGGCACTCTCGCGCCAGAACCGTAAACATCTAGTCGAGTCGCTTGTTCTCCCACACTTTGATTATGCGTGCGCAGTCTTCCATGATTTAGATGCGACCAGGAATTTGCGACTCCAACGACTTTTGAACGCTTGTGTTCGCTTTGTGTCGCACGTAACACCATACCGTCTGAGGCTAGGATGGCTGTCGGTTGAGCTCAGGAGATCCCTCTTTATTGGTTGTAGCGCTTATAATATCCTTTCACACAATTCCCCGTCCTATATTGCACGCATTTCATTGTACGCGATTCCTCATTTTCATCTCGCTCATCCTCTCGCCACTCACTCTTATCCCTCTTTTATCTCCCTCCCAGAACCGAAGCCCTTAACAACTCCTTCATAATCACTGCCTCTCGTCTCATAAATCATTTACCCTTCACTGACTTTAACCCGCACCTTTTCACTTCCTTCAAAACTTCATTAATATCCCATCTTACTGAGCTTGACCGACGGGCCTGGGATTCGAGGGTGTCGGCTGAAGACATAGTGTGCCCTCCCTTGCCTGAGGTGTAAATTGAGGTTGAAATGAAATGGGACGATCCATAGTATTTAAATCTAGTCACTCTCGTATTTTATTTATTTTATTTATTTTATTTATTTAATTTATTTAATTTATTTAATTTATTTTATTTATTTTATTTATTTTATTTATTTTATTTATTTTATTTATTTTATTTATTTTATTTATTTTATTTATTTTATTTATTTTATTTATTTAATTTATTTAATTTATTTTATTTATTTTATTTATTTTATTTATTTTATTTATTTTATTTATTTTATTTATTTTATTTATTTTATTTATTTTATTTATTTTATTTATTTTATTTATTTTATTTATTTATTTATTTTATTTATTTTATTTATTTATTTATTTTATTTATTTTATTTATTTATTTTATTTATTTATTTATTTATTTATTTTATTTACTTTATTTATTTTATTTATTTTATTTAATAGCTTACTTAAATTTCTTATCTTTTATTTTTCCGCGCTGACGCTATTGTTTGTTTGTTATTTTATTTTGCTTTATTTTGTTTTATTTTATTTTTTTACATTTTATTTTTACTCGGTTTTATTTCATTTTATTTTATTTCATTTTAACTTTAATTTATTTTATCCTCCCGGACCTCCGCTTATGTTGAAATGAGTTTTGTACACGCTGCTTCTCTGTATTTTATTTTATTTTATTCTATTTTATTATTTTGTTTTATTGTTAAATTATTATGTTAAATTGTATTAGAGCGTTAAATTTTATTTATTGTTATTGTTTTATTGTTATTTTGTTTTAAAAAACTTGCTTTATATCGCTGTTACTTTATATAACACATTGTATTATATATTTTTACTTTTAATTGTATCTACGACTGAATTACTATAGTGTATACGGGGTTATAACCCCAATTTACCCAATAAAATTATCAATCAATCAACCAATAATCTATCATTCTCTCTCTCTCTATCTCCCTATCTTATTCTCTCTCCCTCTCTCTCTCTCTCCATCTATCATTCTCTCCCTCTATCTCTCTATCTTATTCTCTCTCCCTGTCTCTCTCTCTCTCTTTATCTCTCTCTCTCTCTCTATCTCTTTATCTGTCATTCTCTCTCTCTCTCTCTCTATCTCTTTATCTGTCATTCTCTCTCTCTCTATCTCTTTATCTGTCATTCTCTCTCTCTCTCTATCTCTTTATCTGTCATTCTCTCTCTCTCTATCTCTTTATCTGTCATTCTCTCTCTCTCTCTATCTCTTTATCTCTCATTCTCTCTCTCTCTCTCTCTCTCTCTCTCTCTTTATCTCTCATTCTCTCTGTTTATCTATCTCATTCTCTTCCTCTCAATCTCATTCTCATTCTCTATCTCTCTCCCTCACTCTCTCTCTGTCTCCCTAATCATTCACTCACTCTCTCCTATTCTCTCTCTTTCTCTCTATCTTTCATTCTCTCTCTTTCTCATTCTCTCCCTCTCTTTATCTTTCATTCTGTCTCGTTCTCTCTCCCTCTCTCTATCTCTCATTTACTCTCTCTCTCTCTCTCTCTCTCTCTCTATCTGTCTTCCTATCTCTTCCTCTCACCATCTCTCTCGCTATGTCTCATTCTCTCATTATCCGTCCGTCTGTCCGTCCGACAAACATCATCTTGGCGTGAGAGAGAATAACACAGAGCGAGAGAGACAGTGAGAAGAAGAGATAGGGAGACAGATAGAGAGACAGAGAGAGAGAGAGAGAGTGAGAGAATGAGATAGAGAGAGGGAGAGAGAAAGAGAGAGAATGTAAGATAAAGAGAGGGGGAGAATGAGAGAGAGAATGTGAGATAGAGAGAGAGTGAGAGAGAATGAAAGATAGAGAGAAAGAGAGAGAATAAGAGAGAGAGAATAAGAGAGAGAGAATGAAAGATAGATGTTGAAAGATAGAGAGAAAGAGAGAGAGAATAAGAGAGAGAGAATGAAATATAGAGAGAAAGAGAGAGAATAAGTGAGAGTGAATGAAAGATAGAGTGAAAGAGAGAGAGAATAAGAGAGAGAATGAAAGATAGAGAGAAATAGAGAGAATAAGAGAGAGTGAATGAAATATAGAGAGAAAGAGAGAGAATAAGAGAGAGTGAATGAAAGATAGAGAGAACGAGAGAGAGAATAAGAAAGAGTGAATGGGAGATAGAGAGCGAGAGCGAGAATGAGAGAGAGAGAGAGAGTGATATAGTGCGAGAGTGGGAGCGAGTAAGATTGAGGGAAAGCGAGGGAGTGCGAGAGTGAGAGTGAGTAATAATGTGGGACTGTGAGAAGGAGAGAGTGAGTGAGAATGACGGAGTGTGAGGGAGAGAAAGGGAGAGTGAGGGAGAGAGAGGGAGAGTTAGGGAGACAAAGAGAGAGAGAGTGAGGGAGAGAGAGAGAATGGGTAAGAGATTGAGAGGGACCGAATGATATAGATAAAGAGAGAGAATGAGACATAGAGAGAGAGAGAGAGAGAGAGAGAGAGAGAGAGAGAGAGAGAGAGAGAATGAGAGATAGAGATAGAGAGAGACAGAGAGAGAATGAGAGATCGATTGATGACTATATTTATTTGAGCCAAAGTTGATATAACCGGATGGCTCTAATCATACAAAATAGAACATATAAAATAAATTAGACAACTAAAGAAGAATTAATATAACGTTAATACATGTGTAAAATAATAATTCACGCTAAATTAAAATTAAAATAATCTACGTCGCAAGCATTGGACATAAAATCGGATAAGTCGCTATCCATCATCATGGAGAAAGTTTTTATAATACATTTTAAAAATATTTACATTAGAGCACTCTCTTATTCTAAATGGGATATTATCCCACGTTTCCATTGCTAAATAAATAAACGAAGATTTACACGCAAGATTCTTAACATTAGGTAGGTTAAAAACAGTATTTACTCGTTTGGATCTACGCAATTCAAGGCCAACAAAAGCCAGCTTATCGAATAAATATTGAGGTATTTGGGTGGCCAACAATTTATACATAAACGACCAAGGAAATATTTCCGTCGAACATTTAATGGAAGCCAGTTTAGCTGATCATAGAAAGGCTGCAATGCTACCTCACGTTTTAGATGAAAAATAAATCTAACAACGGTATTACACATGCGTTGAACTTTAATATTAAGATAAGATGGAAGATCTAAAAATACGAGACAAGCATAGTCAAAGTGAGGAATAATTAAAGCATTAGTCAGCAAAATTCGAGCACGCACAGGGAGATAACTGCCTTTGAAACGTAAAGAAAGAGAGAGAGTGAGAGAGAGAATGAGAGAGAGTATGAGAGATAGAAACAGAGAACGAGAGGTACAGAGCGAGAGAGAGAGTGAGGGAGTGCGAGAGTGAGAATGAGTAAGAATGAGAGTCTGTGTGAGTGAGAGAGAGAATGAGAGAGAGAATGAGAGAGAGAATGAGGGAGAGAATGAAAGAGAGAATGAGAGATATTGATATTGATATTGATATTTATTGGGTATGAAGGGGTTATACCCCATATACACAGAAGCTACAACTTGATTAAGTTAAGCGAATATAAAATAAAAACAAATAAACTCGCAATAACAATTATAATAACAATAACATACAATAGTAACAACAATAAAATAAAAAATAAAATAAAGATAAAAACAATAAAAATAAATATAAAAGTAAAAACGCAGTAAATGCACGAGTAACAATGAGCGCTGTACAATTACACAATATAAATAAAACTTAGCAAGGCGGGGTAAAATGTAAAAATAAAATGTAACGCAACACGATATAATAAAATACATAAAAAGATAAAAGTAACCCGAGCTAAAAGTGAGGTAAGGGAGGGCAACACAGACCCTCGCAGCGGACTCTCTCATTCCAGGCCTGCCGGTGGAGCTCAGTAAGATGAAGGAGAAGGGAGGATTTGGAGGAGGAAAATGAAGACTGATCAAAGTTTGTGATATAAATGCTGTTGATAATGCGTGAGGCTGTGATTACGAAGGAGTTATTGAGGGATTCAGTTCGGGGTGGAAGGAACATAAGGGAGGTTGGGGGAAGGCGAGATGAAGAGCGTATGGAAGTTAGAGAGTTTTTTAGGATGAAATGCTGAGCTAAATATGCAGGAGAGTTATGAGAGATGATGTTGAAAGCGCAGGTACCAATAAAAAGAGATCTCCTGAGCTCGACCGACAACCAACCTAACTGTAGGCGAAATGGGGTTACATGTGCATTCCAAGGAATGTCTCCCCAGACAAATCTGACACATGCATTTAAAAGGCGCTGCACTGAAAAATTCTTGGGGTACCCGATGTCCAACTACATTATTCGTGCATTCGTACGATATTTAGGACGGCTGCTGCCCTAAAATGGTATAAGAACCGTTCAAAAGTGGCGCTGTAGTCGCAAAACAAAACACTTTTTCGTCATTTAGGATAGCGGAGCTCCCAAAACTAGGAGAGCTGCAGTACTAAACGTAATGTACTGCATTTGTCCTTAACATAAGTACAGAAGATGCCCCAAGAATTTCTCAGTGTGGAGTTTGAGATTTCTGGTGTTATCAAGATCGTGATACACCGCGCACACATAATCGAAGTGAGGAAATATAAGCGATTCAACCAAATATTTCCTTGTACGCCGTGAGAGTGCTCGCCTCAGAAATCGCAGAGAGTATAGAGTACTGTGAACGCGTTGGGAAATGGAGGAAACCTGCCTCGTCCACTCTAGGGTGGGCGATATCCAAACGCCCAAAGATTTGACCTCATGTGAATACTCAAGGAATGTATTGCCGATTGAAACCTTGGGGGCAGTGCCCGGGTCAATACGTGATAAGTAAGCCTGACTACCCAGGATTATCACTTTGGTCTTGGCGACGTTTAGTTCAAGACCATTCTCCCTAGCCCAAGTACTAACCGAGTTGGCATCTTCGGTGATCTTAAGAACCCCTTGATTGAGGTCGGCAGGGAGACACGAGTGATAAACCTGGGTGTCATCAGCAAAGATCATATATTTGGAATGCTTGAGGACAGCCGGTAGATCATTAATGAAAATGGAGAAAAGAAGAGGACCCAGGACACTGCCCTGCGGATCGCCCCTTGAGACCTCACGCCAGGTCGACAGACTACCCTTATCGTCCTGAACCGCATGAAAGCGACCAACCAGATAGTTGTAAAACCATCTGGTGACCGCCTCCGAGCAGCCCAGGGAGCGAAGTTTAGAAAGGATCTGGAAATGAGGAACAGAGTCGAAAGCCTTGGCGAAGTCAAACAAGACAAGAATAGTAACCATGCGCTTGTCGACCGCTCTTCTGACGTCATCTAGGACACCCAAAAGGGCAGTTTGGGTACTATGGCCCCGCCGAAAACCTGCCTGTGTCTCAATAAGTAAATTATTCTCATTCAAATAGCTGGAAAGTTGCTCATGAACAATGCGCTCCAAAATTTTTGATGTTTCACAAAGCATTGCTATGGGCCTGGTATCAGAGGGTGACGCCATCTTGCTTGACTTCGCCAAGGGAAATAATAGAGATTTCTTCCAGGTTACTGGATAATCACCGGACGAGAGGGAGGAGTTGAAGATGGATGTAAGGACTGGAGAGATATGAGGACTAAGAATTTTTAACATATGGACTGAGATGCCATCCACCCCCACAGCCCGTGACGAAGCATTTGAGATAAGCCTTTGAACTACGGCAGTGGTGGTAGGGGCGAAGTCAAATAGGTAAGGACATGAGCTAGGAGTTACTGTTAGGAGAGTATAAAATAGGGAAGGAGAAAGAGGTGAGTCCGAGTGGGATATGGAGGCATAATATGAGTTTAGCTGGTCTGTAGAAAATAGTAATAGAGGTGATTTAGTTGCCAAAGTCGCCAAACCCAGGCGTCTAAGCTCACTCCAGAGTGAAGACGAGTCAGGTGCTCCATTCAGTTTATTGTTTAAGTAGGAGAATTTAGATGTGTCGATAGAGTTCCTAACTTCAGATCTAAGCGCTTTAAACTCCAGATAATCTGAACGCAGACCCGAAGATAAGAATTTCTTGTATGCCATATTCCGTGCTTTGATTACAAGTTTGATATCGCGGGTTACCCATGGCTTCTTAGCTTTGGAGGCTACATATGATTTGACAGGCGCTATGGAGTCGAAGGTGTGCAAAATGACTGACGTGAGTTTGTGAAGGTGAAATTCAAGCAGGTGAGATTGAGAATCGGTGCATAAGGTATTAATATGAGAGTGAGCAGTGGGATGTGAAACGAATGGGGTAAGTGAAATAGTATCTGAGGGTGAATGGGCGCAGGAGATTGGATGACCAGGTAACGTCAAAGTAGGATTGAAGGTAGATGAAAAGAGTGTTGAAGCTGAAAGTGGGTCGACCCTCGCAAGGCTTCGCGATCGAAAGCGCTTGACCACCAGCGACGAAGCCCCGACGCGCAACGTTAGTGTGATTAAATCATGGCCAGCAGCAAATGGCTCCGAAGACTTACTGTACGAGTGATCAGGTGGAGGGTCGCGAACCATGAAAAGGTCGAGCCATGCGTGAGAAAAATGAGATGAGGTGTGGGTATGATGAGTGGGCTCTGACTGAATAAGATGAAGGTTAGCATCATGAATATAGGAAGCCAACATAGTGGCGGCATTATCCGTGGCATCCATATTAATATTAAAGTCACCAGTAATAATAACCTGATCATATAGCGGGAGATAATTGGTAAGAACGTTAAAAAATTGTTCCGGATAAGATGCAGTTGGCCTCCTATAGACTACCGCGAAAAGAAGGGAAAGAGATGTACTATTAATATGAAGAATAAGGAATTCAGGCGAATTTGAGAATAGTGGATCAGAATGATTTAGTATTTTAACTGATAAAGGGTCTTTAACATACGCTGCCACACCACCACCCTCCTTTCCAACTCTGTCCAGTCTATAAAACGAGTAACCTGGTAAATCTAAAATACTGGACTGGTCATTTTCGGTCAGGAAGGTTTCGGAAAGAGCAATAACATCATGGTTGAGTGGCAGAATGAATACTTCAAGCGATGAGAAGTGAGTTTTAAGGCGATTAATATTACTGTGACAGACGGAAAAAGATGAAATTGATGGATTATGAAAGCACGATACCTGGTCAGGAAAACCTCATGCACTGTGGTTTTGATTTTGGTTACGGGGAGAGAGTGCAAGAAGATCCGACTCGGAGCGAATTGCAGTTATCGGACCTCCCTTAACCACGCGCACATAAGTAGTTAAGTCGTGTATAAATGGTCGAACAAACCCCAACTCCGAAGACTTTCGCAATGTTTTTAACCATAGATCATGGATTGGCTTCGGCCAGAGCGCGCGGAGAAAAATCGATGAGTTGCCACCTAGACCGAACAGAGCCTCAGCCGTTACTCCTTTTAATAAGCGCGCTTTTTCTAATATTAGGTCACGATTTGACGGCGAAGAGGCTCTGAAAACCAACCCCTTGGTCTTGGAGTAGGTCGCATTTTGAACTCCGGACGCGGAGGCAGCGGGGGCCTCTTTAGTAATCCAGGGTCGAAAGTCAATTATTTGTGGAAGCATACGCGAAAGACAATTGGAAGTCAAGATTCTTTCCGTTAATTCAATATCTGAGAGACTCGTATCAGCCGGTAAGCCCAACGCCAGAATCTCAAACGTATCGCGAACATTGGCGTTACGATCTAACAGATTAAATTTCCCTAATTCAATATTCGTTGACTTGCGAAGTTCCTCGGTAGACTTTTCTAGCGCGACAAGTCGTTTATCATGATTAACAAGTTTCGAATTAATCGAGGATTCAACCAGAGAGATCCTGTCCGAAAGGTCCCTGATGTTCCTAGTTATATTATCGACCTTAGAGTCAAGCTTGGCCTCGATGTGCGAGACCGAGCGCGCGAGACTCTCATCAAACCGCGCCGCGAATCGACCCATCAGCTCTTCCAATTTAGCGGCACTTATATTAGACTCCGACTGGTTTGAACTGCTGCCGGGCAGTGATCCACTGCGTGGTTGCTTTGGTACCAGGGAGTAGGGCGGCGAGGTGGGCGAGGCAACGCGCTTAGACGTCCCAGTGGTGGGGAGACTAGATGACGGAGCTGGCACGGGAGAGCTATCGGCGAGGCTAGGAGTGATCCCAGGAGGTGCTGCCCCCTCACTTGATAGTAAGGTAACAGCTCTCGCGAGCTGACAGCACTTCGACTCGCTCGTGCCCGGTATTATTTGAAAACAACTCGCATGTCTTATGTTACCGCAAACCTCACATGTCTCAGTTAGATCCTTTTTAAGTAGACGTCTTCCGCAGATAATGCAGGAGTTCCGCAAAGCCGGCTGCATTGGCGCGAGGTGAGGGTAGAAGAAGATGGAAGGCGTAATTGTGATAGAATCCAGTAGAGGCGCTCCTGTGTGCAAATTTTTCTGCGCAGGTACCGTGACTCGTAAAAATTGGCCGAAACTCCTAACCTCTTCCTCGTTAGCAGAGAATTTCGAAAAGGAGAGAAAAGACTCTAAGGCTACAGATTTACCTGATTAAAATACCAGTAGGAGCAGCCCGTTCAAGAGTCCACTCTCCTCACATCTGCAACTTAATGTGAAGGAGTGAGCAAGCAAAGCAAGCGATAGAACAAGGAGCACTAAAAGAAGCGTCCGCGCGACCCACCTGAGAGAGAGAGAGAGCTAGAGAAAGAGATAGAGAGAGAGAGAGAGAAAGAAATAGAGAGAGAGAAAGGGAAAAAGAAATAGAGAGAGAGAGAGAGAGAGAGAGAGAGTAAAAGAAATAGAGAGAGAGAGATAAAGAGAAATAGAGAGAGAGAGAGAAAGAGAAATAGAGAAAGAAAGCGAGAGAGAATGAAAGAGAGAGTGAGAGAGAGAGAGAGAATGAGAGAGAGTATGAGAGATAGAGACAGTGAACGAGAGGTACAGAGCGAGTAAGAATGAGGGAGAGTGAAGGAGTGCGAGAGTGAGAATGAGTAGGAATGAGAGTCTGTGTGAGGGAGAGAGAGAGAATGAGACAGAGAATGAGAGATAGAGAGAATGAGAGATAGAGAGAATGAGAGATAGAGAGAATGAGAGATAGAGAGAATGAGAGATAGAGAAAATGAGAGATAGAGAGAATGAGAGATAGAGAGAATGAGAGATAGAGAGAATGAGAGATAGAGAGAATGAGAGATAGAGAGAATGAGAGATAGAGAGAATGAGAGATAGAGAGAATGAGAGATAGAGAGAATGAGAGATAGAGAGAATGAGAGATAGAGAAATGAGAGATAGAGAGAATGAGAGATAGAGAGAATGAGAGATAGAGAATGAGAGATAGAGAGAATGAGAGATAGAGAGAATGAGAGATAGAGAGAATGAGAGATAGAGAGAATGAGAGATAGAGAGAATGAGAGATAGAGAGAATGAGAGGTAGAGAGAATGAGAGATAGAGAGAATGAGAGGTAGAGAGAATGAGAGATAGAGAGAATGAGAGATAGAGAGAATGAGACAGAGAGAGAAAACGAAAGTTAGAGTAATAGATGCAAGAGTAAGAGCTAGGTCCCGGTTCAAATCCGGGTTGAAGCTGTTTTCATTGAAATTTAGAAAATGTCTGAAGAGATGAATTTTATTTTACATACAAGAAATTATAAGAATATTGCATTTTTCAAGGTTTTCTCGGCGACATGTTGTTATAATAACTTGAAGCTTTGTAAAATCATAGATAATTACATAACGGAGGGCAACTTACTCCTGTTTTTGCATGTTTTTATTAATTGTTATACACTACCGGCCAATTGCTTTTGCCCACTTCGACTCAATTTCACCCGTTACAAAAAGTATCGTAACTTGGGTAAAAATTGAGATAAATAATCGTTCGATAGCTCATTTAAAAGCTTGAAGCAAGGGCTTTTTAATGGTTTACCGTCCTATTTAAATTTTTTGTCTTTTAATGTTTTTAACATAAAAATCAAAATGTACAAAATTTGGATTTTCTTATTCGTCTTCATTTGGAACTGCACTTCAACCAAACATCGGAAAATAATTTTATAAAAAAAATTGAAAAGCTTGAATCAAGAGCTTTCAAACGCACTATATAAACATTGTTTTAAAGTCCTTTTTACGTTTTGACTGGTGGTTTTCTTTTAAAACACGTATTTTCTTCAACTTTATGTATCTCGGAAGGATTAAATTTAAAAAAAATGTCTAGGAGAAAAAATGTTTGATTTTATCTTAAGATTATGTACAAATTTTTCAGATTGTTTAGAATTTTTTTTTAATTTGATAAATGAATTGATTATAAAGAATTTTCTAAACTATACAGTTAATAGAATTTTAATAATTATTTTCTGTATATAGTATATATTTTCTGTTCGTCTTCATTTTAAAACGGCACTTCAACCAAACATCGAAAAATAATTTTATAAAAAAAATTGAAAAGCTTGAATCAAGAGCTTTCGAACGCACTATATAAACATTGTTTTAAAGTCCTTTTTACGTTTTGACTGGTGGTTTTCTTTACTACCAAATACAGAAAATGTACACTATATACAGAAAATAATTATTAAAATTCTATTAACTGTATAGTTTAGAAAATTCTTTATAATCAATTCATTTATCAAATTAAAAAAAAAATTCTAAACAATCTGAAAAATTTGTACATAATCTTAAGATAAAATCAAACATTTTTACTCCTAGACATTTTTTTTAAATTTAATCCTTCCGAGATACATAAAGTTGAAGAAAAGACGTGTTTTAAAAGAAAACCACCAGTCAAAACGTAAAAAGAACTTTAAAACAATGTTTGTATAGTGCGTTCGAAAGCTCTTGATTCAAGCTTTTCAATTTTTTTTATAAAATTATTTTCCGATGTTTGGTTGAAGTGCAGTTTTAAAATGAAGACGAACAAGAAAATCCGAATTTTATGCATTTTGATTTTTATGTTAAAAACATTAAAAAACAAAAAATTTAAATAGGAACGGTAAACCATTAAAAAGCCCTTGCTTCAAGCTTTTAAATGAGCTGTCGAACGATTATTTATCTCAATTTTTACCCAAGTTACGATACTTTTTGTAACGGGTAAAATTGAGTCGAAGTGGGCAAAAGCAATTGGCCGGTAGTGTAAGTAAATTAGTTGTTTTTTCGTCTGCTATTTTCTAGTGCGAAATTTGTATTGGTAATTGAGTATGATACCCACTTAAATAAGTTATCAATCGACATAAGAAGGTTTAAAACTTGTAATGAACGAAAAATTGCTGAAATGAGTTTTCGGTATGACATCTTACCTGGGCTATGATCTGAGATCTCCAGTGAGATTTTTTAATGGGGATATATATATATATATATATATATATATATATAAGTAAACTATATATCAAAAATAATATAACAAAACAATATATCAAAAATTGTAAAAACAAATCGTTATTTCTATTTGAACTTCTAATATTTGTCATCCTAGTACATGTGGTATTTTAAATTCTAATTGGAATGTTATAATTAATAATTTATTAATATGAATCGATCTATTATGAATTATATAAAGTTTATCAGGTATTAATGTAAATAATAATATTAGAATTAATTATTGGGAATAACAAAACTTGTTAATGATATAAATAGTAAAAATGATCATTCTTCTATTAATTATTACGGATTTATCCCAACAAATTATATAATTGTAATATTTATTTAATTACTAGTACTATAAATTATTTTACTAAATAGTTTTTAAAAAGTAATTTTTTGAATATTACATTACATGTAATTTGATGGTAAAGAATTATTATGTTAACAATACTATTTAACTGCGAGCGAAGCGAGCATTTTGGCTAGTATTTATTAAAACTTAGATCAGAAAAGGATTACAAACTCCGGCACCGACCCAATATTAACGCGACTCGCGACCGACTTAACACGTGCACACGCTCACTCAAATCCGTCCGTCCGGCGGTATAATAAAATATATAAATAATAATTATAATTCGGCCGCCCGTCGGGCTAACCGTAATTTACTCGCCTAATTAATACTCCACAACTCCAATACAACTCCACTCGACTCTACTTCTCGATAACTCTACTCTACTAATAAAAAAAACGAGAAAAATGGCTACGTTGCCTCAAAATACTACTCAATAATTACGACTATCTCGTCGGACGATCAGGTAGCGAATCGTCGAGACCGGCTTCTTCACCCTATCGTTATCCTTCTCTATCTTATTTTACACCTACCGGCGTTGATTAGGGTGGTTGATTGCGTGATCGATACGCGTAGTGAGCCTTGATCTTATTTCCGTCAAGGCCGATTATCCAATAATAGTGGTTTACGTCACCACCAACCTGTTAATTATTGGGTCGATCCCGACACACTCATACAACAATTAAAATTTAATTTCAGCAACTATTTACAACTATATACATATTTTAAAAATTATTACAAATCGCCCCAAACTCTACCGACGGATCTACATATTTTGATTTAATTAATTAACGACGCCGCGTGATTAAAATAATTAATTAATCTAATATACGTGTGCGCACTATACCAGAGATTAGTAGACAGAGATTGCCGATGAGCATAGGGGCACGCGATCCGCCTATGTTGCCCAAAAAAGTGGCGCCTCTTACAGCTACTGGCGAAGCTTACACATAATTTAGAAGTAGTGGTGGGGGATACTAAATATCCGAGTAGGTAGGGAATCGCGCGATGGACGAATGGATGGAGAAACAGAAACGGCGAAGAAGAAAATCTTATGCACGCGCTAACTCAATTTACTTTTTCTTTCAGGATATTCATCTTTTCCAATTGTCTGCGAAGATTCATTTAACTTTCTCACTAATTTATAATTAAAACTATTATATGCTTAAATAAATAAACCTGAAACGGGGTCGATGATCATAAACGATTGCAATATGTTTATCATCAAATGCTTGGTTTGGTCAAGTGGAATAGGTGTTCGCTTTGTAAATGCGTTCATTACGGGAACTCTTGGGTTCGAGTCCCCGTATATTTCTTTTTTTTTTAAGAATATTTATTAAATATTTATTGAAATGTTGTTTTTAATGTATTTAATTAGCCATAAATTTATTTTCAAAATATGTACTAAAATAAAATGGCATGTTAAAAAATTTATGTATTGGATTAATAAAATTTTCAAAATTATTAATTATCTATTGTATTTATTGTTTAAATTGTTGTTATTTAAAATTTTAACTTCAAGCGTATAATTACGTTAACAAACAAACATTATAACGATATTTTCTAATATTACAATGTTTATTTACTATAAATTATTGAACGATTTTAATTTATTACAAATTATACTCATAAACTCTTAAAATTATTTAGAATTTTGAAATATTTACTATTTCTACTTATTTGAATAAACAACTAATTTTTTGTGCATTTACCACATTTATTCTTTACATTTTAAACTTCGTTTAATTTTAATAAGCATTTACATTTTCAAACTATTTTGAATGAAAAAATTTATTTGTTATCAATAAAATAAAAAAAAAATTATACTTATACGAGGATTTGAACCGACAACCGACAAGTCCGTATACAAATCCGTACGCCTTAAGCCACTCGACTACGAACTGATTTAGAATCTCTATACATAGAAATCGTATATGATCATTTGCCTGGTTTGTGGTATAAGGTATAGTTGTAAGCTTTAATTATTAAGTTAGTTTACAAGTATATAAAAAATTTATAAAATGTACAGTACAAAAATACGTGAATCTGTACCGATCTAAATTTCAATTCACCGCTCTGTTAAGCTGAGTTACCCCCTTTTACCTATATCCCCGCTCATACATTCCCACTACCATCCCGTACCCCCACCATTCAGTTTTCAAATTGTGTGTAAGCTTCAAACACACAACGCATGGTGCCGACGTTGTCGTTTTCGTCCCGGGTTTATAACATTGCATCGGCAATCTCTTTCTACTAATCTCTGGCTATACAATAGTATACACCAATACATAGGTGTGCGCGCACCATATATATATATGTATCTATACTCTATTATGCCGCGGTATACCTTCGCACGCATACATTAGGTATACCGTGACTCCTACTCTACTCGCGCGCTCCCCCTCGCTCTGCGCGCTCTCTCCCATAATCCCACTACGGTTGCTCACTCGAGCACTTCGCGCGCGCAACACTCTCGCTGCTCGAGAGATTCCCCCCTTCCCGCGCACCTCGCCTAGTGCCGCCAGAAATTAGTATATAGAGATTGCCGATGAGCATGGGCGAGAGCGAGTCAACAAATTTACCCTGTAGAGTAGCGCCCCGTAGCGATAGTCTATCAAACCATTCGCACAATTGAAGTGAGAAAGAAATAAGAAGGAGGGGCGAGTCGCACGAACGGTTGCCGTAGAGAAGGGAAAGGAGAGAGAATAAACGAGATTATAAAAAAGTTTCGTATATTTTTTTTAAACAGAATTTCTGGTTAATTAATACTTGGCCCTTATAATATACTATTAGATTACCTAAAATGCATAAAGTAATTTTTTGTTAAATACTTTTATTATACTTTTGTTATATAATTTTATTCAAATTAGATTCAAATAAAATTATATTAGAAGAAAGTATTGTTTTGATTCCTCATAGACGAAGATTTTTAATAGTAAAACTTTTTATTGCTAAGAACATGCTAGAAGTATGTGGTAACATATCAGAAATCGAAAATACGTATTTTTACAAAATGTCTGTATGGATGAGTGTGTGTGTGCGTATACCGCCGTATTTTCGAAATTACTCGATCGATATTGCACAGCTTGCGTGCGTAATTTACTTTTTATTTTTTAAATTCCGGAAAATATTTGGTTGTGTACCCCTCGAATATTTGTTTTTAATCTTAATTGTCGATTATTAAAAAATTAGCTTGTCAAAATTTTACCATTGTTTTTTTTAATTCAACTAAATGTACTGTATAGAGAATAAAGGTTTTTAATTCATAATATATCTATGATTCATTTGTTTTTATTTTAAATAAACTAATAACTTTTTCAAATTACTTTACATGTTGGAAATTAATCGGTCAAATATGCAGAAAAAAGTTACGATGGAAGAACATTTTAATGATCACAAACTATTTAGCATTATATATTTTTGTATAAAATATTTGATTGCTCATATCTCTGAAAATAATTAATCAAATATGTTCAAAACAATCGTGCTAAAAAATTACAAATCTATCATGGATTAGTTTGAGAAAAAGATCATAATCTAAAACGTAATTTTATTATAATTTGTTTTACTTATAAAGGAATCTAATGTTGAACTAATAATATTTTTAAATAAAATGTATTTAAAAAACTGAAAGAAAATAAAAAATGATTACTTATTATATTTGTATATTTGTCTATTTTTTTTTAAACTACGATTCATTACGCGCCAAGAAAAATCGTATTGTTTTGTTTAACGGTCGACTTGTTTATATCTACGAGTTCGTCACCCGCGCGTAAATTAGTGATTGTTTTATTATAAATGTATTATCAGTTTAAGTGATTATTATTGTTGCTGAAGGATCACGAAGATTATAGATAACAGATTTTGAAACTGGGAAGTATATTTTTATTGTTTTTTAAATGTTAAACATTTGAAAGGATTGATTTATAATTAATTTGAGTAAATTTTTTTATTATCCTTCAAATTTATTTTTTCTTGCTTTTAACTGTCTTCTTTCGCATCTTTGTTCCTTGTTCTGTGCTTTTCGTTTCAATTTGTTATACTTAGTTGCTAAAATTGCAAATCAAAAATAATAAGCCGTACGATAGATGTCAATACAGGAGCTGCAGCAATGGCAAGCATAAAGGGCAAAAATTATTTAGGTTTCCAGCTGATATCAATAGACAGAAAACGTGGATTGAAAATTCAGTTACGAAGTTGAATATTGCGAATTTTTCTAGGAATTTTTTACACCTTACCTTTAAAATAGTTTAAAATAACTTTTTTTAAGCAATGAAGTTTTTTACCTTTTGACTTAAAGTTTATTATGTTATCTTTATTTGTTTTTTAGCTGTTGCAAAAATAGATAGCTTTTTTTATAAAAATTAAGAGTAAAAAATCATCAATATTTTATTACTAGTATATTATTTTATTTAATATTATTATTCAATAGTATTTATTTTTTGTGATTATAATTATAATTTATAATTATAATTTTGATAAAAAAAAACGATTTTTTATGAATTGTAGTTATATATTGAAAAATTTTTTAATTGTCATGCGTTATTTATGTTTTAATGCGTAATAATCAAGAAGATTTTAGTCAATCGTTTTTGACATCGTCAAGATAAATATTGTTTAAATCGATAAGTTTGAGGTTCATTTTGGGACTGTCATACTTCAGATATAATATTAACATTAACATACTAGGGGGGTCGAGCTATAGCTGGCGCTTCGCGCTCGCACCGTTGGTGGTTTTTGTTATTATATAAAATAATAATAATAATAAAAATTAGAATTGTAATTATAGTATGTATTCTAATAATAAATTTAAAATGTATTTATAGATATTAAATTTTAGATATTATTCTAATATTCTGAATATCAATGTATTGAAGAGAAAAGTGTTGTTCCTCAAATATTTCAAAAATTAAAAAAAAAAATATTTGGCAAGAAAGAAGTAATAGTAAACACATTTTTGTAACGTGATGTGAAAAAAATACATACATACATAATTTACATATATTTATATAAAACCATATAGTTTTTTTTACATTAATGTTTCTTCTAAAGAATATTTGGTAAAACATTATTAATGGGACGTATATTTTGGACAGTAAAGATATGAAAATGTGATAAAATACTGTACAATTTAAATTAGTCTATATGAAACAATATAATTAATTTATTTATTCGATATAGAGCAGCATTCATGTATATTGTTTAAATTTGTTAATTTTTAAAGAAATTCATTTGTATGAAGCTTTGTTTTTTTTTATTATGCAGCTGGTGAAATGGTTACTGGAGCATTATATAAATTTAATTTAGGTCCCAAAGATGTGTTATCGGGTGCCTTCTTTGGTAGTATATTTAGAGTAGTGTATATGTACTTTATGTTTAAATTAAAAAAAGAAAAAATGTCGATCTTTGAGGGTCAATCCAAGTTAAACAAGGAATAAAAAATTTTTTTTATTCTCAATTTGAAAAATCGTGCAACGTTTCGTCCACTGGTTTGCGGACCTCTTCAGGCACTTCGAAAAAACAAAGTATACGTTTTAAATTTTACTCCATTGTAAGGTAACGTCTAGACGTGAACTAAAGTCACGCAGGAAAAAGGAAATGTGTGCACTTGGAATGAATACAAGATAAAATAGGTAAAAATCAACTCTATATTCAACAGAAAAGTTACAATGGAAAAATACAATGGAAAATATGAAGTGAACGCAAAGAGCTTCGAAATCGGTCTGCCCTCCCACGCTCTTGCGATGCAGCTCAGCGCTTAACAATTTTCGATTTTTGCGTGGTGGAGGAAAGGTACGACCCTTTTTGGGGTGGAGAAAATAACGAAGGACCAATCCGCGCTTATTTTATCTCGATGCTTGGGTTTTTCCCGTTTGCTTACTTCTCGCTCTGACTGCGCGCACATGTGTTATCGAGGAAAAAATGTACTGCTGTCGGCCTCGGGGAAATACTCCTAATCCTTTTTATTACTTTATGAAGGTCTTGTTAGTCGTGTTGTTCGTATATGCGCGTGTTTATTGTTCCTTCTCTCTGGCATTGTACGCTTATTTTATTTTGATATGCGTTTACACGTTTTTTTACCTCGTAGTATTACTTATTTATTTCTTATTCAATTTGAAATTCGCGCTTAGAATTTGGGTTGCGACGCGACATCTATCCCTTTATAGAAAAAGTCGTGACGCGAGCGGAACGACTTTTTACAGCGTCACGCTGCGTCAGTTGACGCTGTTGTAAAATGACTAAATATACATGAAACAGTCTTATATACGATTCCATATACATATACCGGTGACAGATATCGCAAATCTGTTTACAATTAACGGTAATAAACAATTAAATAGTTGATTTGTGCCTTGTGCATTTTAAATTCTGCATTTAAGTAAGTATAGCTGCATTCGAGGTGGAGTACAAGGATGAACTTATGGTTATTATGAACTTAAGGATGATTGTTTATGGTGTAAGTATAGGTTAAGCTGTATGTACATTTTGCTATCATTTAAGGCCTTTTACATTAGTTTCATTTTGCATTTTTTTTTGTCTTAATAATTAAATAGGGTATGAAAGTTACCTATGTATAAAGGGGGGGGGGGGCGAGTGCAGAATAATGTTGTTAAATATTATATTTTATCGGGTAAAGGTTCAGGGCGAATACATGCTAATTTTAATACTATGTACTATTTTGAACTTGTTTTTATTAAGGGCTATTTCTACATTTAAATCATTAAATTTTTGTGTTATCTTGTAAGGGCCGTCCCATTTATCATCAAATTTAGATTGTTTGGGCTCATGCAATAAATAAACATCGTCTCCTACATTAAAATCTCTTGGATTTATGTTTTTGTCGTAATAAAATTTAGTTCTTTCTTTAAACTTGTGTAGGTTTTCTGCAGCGGATGCTTGAGTGGTGGTGATTCGGGTAAATAAATCATCAAAGTAATCGTTAAAGGTACGAGGGACTTGTTCATGGGCAAATTCAGAGGGAATTCGTGCCTTGCAGCCAAAAATGAGTTGGTGTGGGCTGTAACCAGTGGACTCTCTAACTGAGGTGTTATAGGAAAAAATAGCAAACCTAATCCAGTCGTCCCAGTCTCTCTCCGTACAGTAATGCTTCAAATACTCGACAAAAACTCTATGTGCTCTTTCAAGGGAACCTAATGATTCAGGATGGAATGCCGTGGATTTAATTTGCTGAATTTTGAAGATCTGGCAAAAGGTTTTCATTATTTTACTAATAAATGAGGTGCCTTGATCGGAGTGGATTGACCTGGGACACCCATATCTTGATATGAAGTGTTCGGCTAAAGCAAGTGCAACGGTAACAGAATCTATACTTGGGATAGGGATGGCGTCTGAATATTTGGTAAAGTTACATTGAATGGTTAGTAAATATCTATTCTTCTTGGCAGTTATGGGAAGTGGACCAACTATATCAACCTGTATCCTGTCGAATGCTTGCTTTGGTGTGTCAGTGATAGAGTTGAGCATTATTCGAATTAAAAATTATCTATTTATTCATCGAAATAAAATTTTATTCTTATTCGTATTATTCGTTATTTGCGTTATTCGTATTTTATAGAAACCGTTATTCGTTTTTCTTTCTATTCGTTATTCGGGATATTCGTTATTCGCGATATCTACTCTCTGCAATATTCGTTATTCGTCACATTATCTAGATGATTGTTCAAAATTGAAACAAATATTAAATAGGTGTATAAGAATAAGCGCCCATAATAGTCGTTTTCGATACAAGTGTGAAAGCGTTGGTTTTCAAACGAGTGCGAGTTTATCAGAACAAGGGTACGTAGGTAACACACGCATGAGTAAAGTATCAGCTTTCACACTTGTAATAACAATATTTTTTGATACCATGGATGAAAATACAATCTTAAGAGGGTGTCTGACTCAAAAAACGGCCATTTTTTTTATATTTTTTTATAAACAAAAGAATAAATTTTTTTAAAAAATCCTGAATGCCATTCCTTTAGTTTATAATTTAATTATGATATTTACGTTGAAAATTTATGCTTTTTTCGACTAATAATTACCGATCAAAAATTGCTTATTTAATTATTATTGAAAAAAAATCATTTTTTTTAATCGAAACGCTATGCCCTTGCTTTTGTTTTAAGCTGCCCTTATGAATGTTTTCAGATTTTTAATTTAATATTTTCGGATTATTTGCAGATTGCACTTGAGGTGAAAAACTCCATTTTACGCACTAACGAAATGTACTATTATTATCTAAGTATTTAAGTAAAATAAGTAAATAAAATATCTAAATAAAATTCTGATACAAAAAGGTAATTATCTCTTTTAGAAACGAATATTTGAATATCGAATATAGAATTACGAATAAATGAATAATCGAATAGCCGAATTACAAATAAATAGATGTAAATAACGAATAACTATGCGAATAAGATTTTAGTTGAATAAATTTATTCGTAGAAAATATTTATATAATTATTCGTTTCATTTTATTCGTTATTCGTATTCGAATAATTTTTGCTCAACTCTGGTCAGTGATGCGCATTGGCATTCGAGTCTTAGGGTTTTGCATCTTGTGCTTCTGACAGCTTGGGCAGGTACGTATAAAGTCCTCTATATCTTTTTTCATATTTTTCCAATAACAATTTTCTCGAAGGCGCTTAAATAACTTGGATACACCTGCGTGGCCTCCAATGGTGGACTCATGATATTCTTTTATAATATTATTTCTTTCAAATTCGACTGGTATCATAATTTCGCCCGTGCATACAGTAATATTATATTTAGAATCATTAAAAATTTGTTTAAGATAATATTCTATGTATGACCAGTCAAGTGCATCCAAATCATTATCTATCATAGATAAGCTAACCGATGTTAGATCTAATCTATCCATTATTATTTTCAGAGATTCTAAGGAGGCTTTGATGTTACCAAGATCAGGATTTTCATCGAAGTGATTCTTGATGAATAAATGAAAGATATGGTGAGAATTACTGGGTACAGTGAGAGCATCATCGCCCAATATGACTGAATCATTGATAATGTCATTTATGGAAAATTTCTTATGCGTAAGTAGTTCTTGTTCTACCTTCGAAGATATTTTAAAATCAAGAGAAGTAAAATGAATGAGATTGTCCATTCGCATGCAAATCTTGTCCTTGCTATAATTTATAACTGGATTAGATATTATGTAAATTTTACTCCCTGTAGAATCAGATTTAAATCGTTTGTAATTATTTCCTGTATTATCGTCACTTGTTTCTGTTTCATCTCTTCGGCCACGCACTCTCTTATTTTTGAAAGCTACCTTATTCGCGGGACTCACAACCTCGTTCATAAAGCGCGATTGCCCATGACTCCAAGGAATTACTGCCGTCGAGCTCGATTGTTCGACATTGTCTGGCATTACCGCCTTTTTTGGCAGAGAGTGCGTGCTACCTGCCTGCAATCCTCCATTCCTGGTGATCCTAAGACTCTTACAAGACCCTCCTGGAGGTATTGCTGTGTCGATTGTTAACTTAGACGACTCGTCGTCTTCGTCTGCTGTTTCATAAATACTGTCACTGTCTGTGTCGCTGATTAAATCTGATCCTTCGAGGGTTTTAGGAAACTCGAAAATTGAAGAATTAGGTTCGTAATTATTAGTGGAAATTGAATAAACTAAGCTTTCCATTTTTTTATCATCAAGATTTTCCTTCAGATTGCTCGTAGCGAAATTTGTAACCGATGATTCGACTGCGCAGTCGGTCATCTTTTGCAAACCTCTAGAGCAGTTATTCTCTTCAAGATTTTCGAGAATTGAGATTTTGCACAAGTAAACCGGATTTCTAGATAATGCGTCGGCGTTAGAATTTACGCGACCTTGTTTGTAAACGATATCATAGTCGAACTCATTCAATTTAATTCTTCATCTCATTAATTTAGAAGTGGGGTCTTTGGCTTTATGCAGCCATACTAACGGACGATGGTCTGTTACCAGGGTAAAACGGTGCCCGTATAGATATTGTTTAAAATGTTGAACTGCAAATATAATGGCTAATAATTCCTTTTCTATTACAGAATAATGCGATTCGGATTCGTTAAGAGTGCGGGATGCATAGGCTATAGGGAGATCGCTGCCTATGGGACCCTGACTAAGCACGCTGCCCACTGCATAATTTGATGCGTCGCACGTGACCACGAAGGGTTTATCGAAGTTCGGAAAGATCAGCAAGGGTTCGGAGCACAGTATGTCTCTTAAGGTTTGAAAGGATGCTTGTGCTGCACTATCCCAAACAAAAGGAACTTTATTTTTTAACAGGTGAGTTAAAGGTTTAGCGATTTTGGCCATGTTCTTTATAAATTTTCTATAATAGCCTACTAAACCTAAGAATGATTTTAAATTCTTTTTAGATTTAGGAACTGGGAAGAGTTTTACGGCCTCGATCTTTTTCTTATCAGGTTTTACTCCTTCGCAACTTATTATATGGCCAAGGTAATTAACTTCTTTACGGAGGAATAGGCATTTATCGGGATGGAGAGTAAAGCCTGCAGTTTGAAATCTACCAAGTAATTTTCTTAATTTCTTTGTATGTTCCCCTAACGAACTTGCAAAAATAACGATATCATCCATAAATATGAACAATTCGACATTTTGTAGACCGGAGAGGACTTGGTCCATGGCTCGCTGAAAGGTGGCAGGCCCATTGCAGAGGCCGAAACTGAGACGGGTGAACTGGTAATGCCCGTTCGAGACAGAAAATGCAGTTTTTTCCTTGGATTTTTCATCCATTAGAATTTGAAAGAAACCCGACATGAGATCTAGGACGCTAAAGTATTTACACCCTCCCAACTGATCCAAAATATCGGTGATGTTAGGAAGAGGATAACTATCCTTAACGGTTTTACTATTTAATTTTCTGTAATCTATTACCATTCTATATTTGCGCTCTCCATTGCTGGAGGCTTTCTTTGGAATTATAAAAACAGGAGAATTCCATGGGGAATATGAATTTTCAATTATGTCATTTTCTAAAAGATGTTTTATTTGTTTATTTAACTCCTCTTTATGAATTATAGGAGTTCTAAATTGTTTTTCATTAATTGGTATTTCATCGGTGGTTATGATTTTATGTTTAGTAGTATTCGTAAAGCCAAGCTTGTCTCCGGGTAAATTAAATTGATATGGGAATTCATATATAACTGTTAAAAGTGAAGCTACTTCTTCCTCATTTAAATCCTTTAAGTTTAATAATTCAGATATTCTTTTTACTCTTTCAGCAGCAACTTTATCTCTATCACCGTTTGGATCAGCTGTTCGAGCAGTGCGGGGTAAGGTGGTTTAATATCAAAATCTTGCAGTTCGACTGGGGGTATCGACAGAGTGATTTGATCGAAGGTGGAATTTATTGCAAAAACCTGAGCGTAACCATTAATTTGGGTAACTAATGCTTCTCCAAGGTATACACCAGCACCGATGTCTATTTTTTCTAAATATCCTGTCTGCAGTTTTATATTTTTTATGGGTACGCTAATTAATTTTCTGGTTCTAGGTGGTAATTCGAATGAGGAATTTTCAATGAATTCTACATTATTATTTCCTAAGAAAATGGAATCTGGCAGCTTGTCTCGAAACTGAATTACTGCCTTTTGTTGGCGTAGAAATGATATGCCAATAATACCAGCTTCACCGATGGGAAAGTTGTTGTCAATTACTTGAAAGTTAATTTCGATGCCCTCGATTCATATACTGATTTGTCCTAGTGTACGTATCATACCTTTCCCTATACCTGTCAAATTGTAAATTACATTTGTATCGACAACACTATCAGCAGCTAACGCATTTTCCTTTATAAGATTCAATTGTGAACCCGTGTCGATCATCAATTTGTTAAATCCGTTCGTAAATGATGCGTGTTCTAATTCTATTACGGGAAGACTTGAAATTTTATCTAATCGTAGACCGTATTTGATTCGGTAGCATTTGAGCGTCCTACTATCGCATTGCTCCGCTGTTGCTCTTTCAACGGAGCAGTTTTCGAGTTTAAAGAAATCAATTCAACGTCATTTTTGTTACTGGTGGACGGCTTCTTATTGTTCTCTGCTATCGGTGAATTTTTTCGCTTACTCCAACAGTCTGATTCTCGGTGGCCTCTTTTTTTTACAATATTCACAAGAAACTATTTTATAAGGACTCGGGCGCGCGTTTTCGCGGCTTCTACAATTTGCTATTAAATGCCCTGGTTTCCCGCAATTATAACAACGTCGTTCAGCGGCTTCTATTTTATTACACTTGAAGGAATTAGCATTATTAAATGTTGAGTAAGTAGGACCTTTGCCGAACAAGGTGTTTCTATCATCTCTTTTCTTTTCAATGCTTGACGCGATACTTATAGCTTCTTCTAACGAAGGAACCCTTTCGCGGCTAAGTAAAACGTTAAGAATGGGATCGTGCAAACCCGTGATGAACCCCGTTATTGCCGCGCTATTCAACATAACGTTTACACCGATTGATTGAGCCGCGTCAAATCGTTCCTTTGCTGCTTCTAAGGCGCGATTTAAAATTTCGCTTACGCGGGCACCGAAGTCATTAGCCGATTCGGAGTCTCCTTGTTTTTCTCTCAAATCCGCGTGTGCGTCGTCCACATCGAAAGTTCGAGCAAAACACGTTTTTAAGGTTTTTATTAATTCCGTTAAATTTTCCGGGTCTCTTTTGTGCGATATTAATTGATCGGCGCGACCGGTGATTTTACTTCTAATTAACGTGAGCAAGTTGAGTTTGTCCCGCGGATTCACGCGCGATTCCGCTAATTTACACTGGCGTAAAAATCGGATTAAATTGGCAGACTTTCCGTCAAATGTTGGTATGAGTTCGACAGCTAATTTTAATGGTAGATACGAGGTTGTTTTCGAGGGATCAGATCTGTTGGATTCCATCTCTGTTACTTCTAAATCGCGAGTAGAATTTAATGATACCTGACTCGAAACGGACGGTATAGACAAGGTTCTATAATTATCGCTGTCGTTTACAGAATTTATAATATTATTTATAGGTACTATCGAATTTACGTTATCGCTTTTAACGATTTCTTCTACTTCCCAGTTGGTTAGCATTTTTACTATAATTTATTTTTATTATGACTAAATCAAGAAAATTTATTTATTTATTAACCGATAAACAGAATATAATAAATTAGCAAACCACAGCGATACTTATGTTTGAATGCCTCCTATAAAGTGCGTATCTATATATACGAGCAAATCCACGGAACCTTTGATTTTCATTTGAAAAATTTTTTTTTTTTTTTTGAGAGGCACATTGATTTTAATGGAGATTTCTACTTCTTTAGAGGTTAAATAGTAGAAAAATATGAGGGCCCCTATTTCTTTTCAAGACTTATCTAAGAAATTAACGATTAAAATATTAATGAGGGGTATCATAGGGTAAATTATAAAAAATCACTTCGTAAATAAACAGAACATTTTTTATTCTATAATTTATGAATATAACAACATAATTAAGTCTCTTATTTAACAAAAATTGAAATATCTAACAACAATTTTTCATATAAAAGGATGTTTTCAAGTGCCGTTACAGTACTGTAATTTTCTTTTCCTAGTAACAATGGTTTTTTTTGTTTGAGTACTTGTAACAGGAATTTCATTTTTTGCTCCATAAATCTTCCAACTTGAAGGTTTCAATTGGTAATGAGTACATGGCAAATTATTTGAAACATTCATTACATGATAAATAATTTTCTTTTCGCATACTTCTCTTTAATGGTAAACAAACTACTTGCGTAAGGCTGACTGAATGATATGTGTGTGTATGTGTGCGCGCGCGCGGGTGTGTGTGTGTGTGTGTGTGTGTGTGTGTGTGTGTGTGTGTGTGTGTGTGTGTGTGTGTGTGTGTGTGTGTGTGTGTGCGTGTGTGTGTGTGTGTGTGTGTGTGTGTGTGTGTGTGTGTGTGTGTGTGTGTGTGTGTGTGCGCGTATTTATATTAGCTTTTCTGTTGAAATAACCTATTTCGTATAGTCAATTTGAACTTCAGTTCAAAGGTATAAAATTTTATACTTTTATACAGCTTATATTATCTAAATTAACAAAAAATTCAATTGAGGTTTTACGTAGATGACTCAATAATCTACTAAAAAGTAAAGAGATATAGTTTATATATGCTTTTTTTGTGAATGTCGAGTGTGCCATGCGAAAATGAAAATTTGGAAGACTAGGGGCCCGAGATTTTGAAAAGTTTAAGGTAGAATTGCTAGTAAAGAAAAAGAGGCACAGCTAAGCACAAAAAAGAATAAGAATCCTTATTGCAAATCGAAAAAAGCAATATTAGTCACAATAGCTATAAACAAAACTTATCTTTGTATAATATCAAAATTCTAAAATTTCCTAAATTTACAAAAACTGACTTCCTCAAGAGTTGCGATTTTTATTTTTCTGTATCATGAAGGCACACTATTCTAACACTTTTAGTTTAATAGGGTAGATGGTGTAGGTTGTCAAAAAAAATTTCTGTAACATTTGGTGAAGAATTATAATTTCTATAAGCTTAAAAAATAGAAGATGAGTACTACTTCCATCGTCAAATTTGCAAAAATGCAACTTTATGAAGCCTCTAACAAAAAGCTAATGAAAACAACTTTAAAAAAATGATAAGGACCCTTCATCGAATTACTTTTTCTACCAGAAACCGTTGTTATAATGTTGCTAAGTCTGCTTATTTACTACTATATTACCCGCTTCCCCAAAATTAAAGGTTCTGTGGATTTGCTCATACATGCATATACCTAAATTTGCCAGAGAGAAAAAGGGAACTTATTGTACTAGGACTTACGATTTTCTCCTCCGTTTGAGCACTAACTTAGACACTTAATTCAACTTAACGTCACTAATCACTGTTTATAACGTGAGAAAACTTTTGTTTCTTTCCAGCTGCGGTCCAATCCAACTGGTCGTCGTGGCTGTAGATTGCTGGGGCTTCAAGTAAGTATATCGCGTTCGTTGATTGCACTTCAATTTGCCTGTGATTTTCAGGGTAACTGTCACGGAGCCAAAAATCACTTACTTCCCTGGCATTAGCCCTCGGCCTACGGGGAAACCGTGGAAAAACCCGCAGCAGAGAAGTGGCTTTTATGTAATTAAATGAAGGCAATTATTGTACTTCGCTTGTACAAAATATACTTTTTAAGTCAAACTGTAATTAGTATTTTTGTGTATTCCTCCTTGAGTATCCTATCTCCTTTGGAACTTGAATCACAGCCTGTAACAATACCTATGTGGACCTTCGTCGGTTAATTGTTTTGAGAGCCGGGCCACAAGGTATAAAAATTTTTATTTTTTCTTCCTTTAATTTTCGCGTACTTTAAACAGACGTATCCCACCGCTGTCACCACTGATGTCTCGCGATTTTTCCGCGTTCGTTACTATAGGTCTGTTCGCGATTTTACGTGTGTTCGTATAATAATACGTCCCGAGGAACAAGTATGTTCGAACTAAAGTCACGCAGGATAAAGGAAATGAGTGCACTTGGAATACATACAAGATAAAATAGGTAAAAATCAACTCTATATTCAACAGAAAAGTTACAATGGAAAAATACAATGGAAAATATGAAGTGAACGCAAAGAGCTTCGAAATCGGTCTGCCCTCCCACGCTCTTGCGATGCAGCTCTGCGCTTAACAATTTTCGATTTTTGCGTGGTGGAGGAAAAGTACGACCCTTTTTGGGGTGGAGAAAATAACGAAGGACCAATCCGCGCTTATTTTACCTCGACGCTTGGGTTTTTCCCGTTTGCTTACTTCTCGCTCTGACTGCGCGCACATGTGTTGTACGAGGAAAAAATGTACTGTTGTCGGCCTCGGGGAAATACTCCTAATCCTTTTTATTTCTTTATGAAGGTCTTGTTAGTCGTGTTGTTCGTATATGCGCGTGTTTATTGTTCCTTTTCTCTGGCATTGTACGCTTATTTTATTTTGATATGCGTTTACACGTTTTTTTACCTCGTAGTATTACTTATTTATTTCTTATTCAATTTGAAATTCGCGCTTAGAATTTGGGTTGCGACGCGACACATTATTCTTATGTGTATATGATGGCGCTGATGGCAATATTTAAACGGACAATAAATATAACGGATAGTTAGTTTATTTATTTTATTGTGTATATAAAGTTATGTATATACATTATGTATATATATATTACGTATACACATAGTTTTTATATGATTTTCATGCAGTTTTACTGTGTGATATTAGTTATTCTAATATAAAGTTAAGTGAGCATTACGAAACAGCAGAAGCTCTTGTCCAGTATTTGTCCAATGTTGGCAGTGTTTGAAAATAATAGAATAATAACTATTTTTGGATGGTAAATAATTTTTATTTATTATTTAGTTAATATTTATTGTATAAGATTTATATTTTATTTATTTTTGAAAATATTAAGTTGCCGTAAGTTGTCAATAACTAAGTAATATTTATTTTTTTACGTTTTATTTATGTTTTAAATTGTAGAATACTTTATAATTAAATTTAAAGATAAATTATATAAAATAATTATGAATTATAGGAGTAATTCACCTACTAGTCAATTTTAATACAAGAGTAACAATGGTAGTGAGTGGAACAAAAATGGTTCAATTCAACAATAACCACGAGTCTCTTGTTTTGTATTGGGATAGTTTTGGCGATGTTTAATCTTTCTCAAGGTTGATCTGGTATACATTAACGGTTTGTCACATTTTTTATTACATTTTTTAATTTATTTAAAATTACATTAAGTTTGCATTTAATGTTGTATTTATTATTTTACTATTAAAGTTCTTATTATGTAATAATAAATACAATAATTTAAAAGAACGGCACTTATAATTATTAAGACCGAGAACACATTCAGGGTAAATATATAAATTACATAGATATTAATTTTGAAATAAGCTTATAAAATTTATAATTTAAGCACAGTATAATTTTTATTTAACATATATAACAATTGTTAAATTATGTAATTATGCAATATTAATTAAAGTGTTTTGCGAACATCATTAAGATTTTCAATCCATTAACTGATGTTTAATGTGTTATCTTCTAACAATTTTTATTACTTAATGTGATATTTTTTATGTTTTTGAATATTTAGCTTTATTTTCTATTACAATAATAATAGGTTTTTCTTTTTATTTTATATTTACAGAAGTAGTGCTGATACAAGTTCAAACAAAGGTTTCTTAGTTAGTAGTTACGGTAGTGCTCCGCAATCATTGTCAACTTTTCAACATCCTAGTCATTCGTTATTGAAAGTGAACGGTTTCACTCAACAAGTGTATCATAAATATCATTCACGTTGTTTAAAAGGTAAGCTATTAAAAACCTTGTATTTAGTTTTTGTAACTAAGTTATAAATTCTTGATGTGATGATGATTATTATAATATGTCTTCTTTTCTTAGCTAAAGAAATCATGTTGATATTAATCATGTTGTTAAATTCATTATTTATAAAATTTACGTAAAGCCATTCACTTTAGAATTCATGGAATCTCTTTATTTCAGAGCGTAAACAACTCGGTATAGAGAAGTTACAAGAGGTGAACACACTCTTCCAATTTTGGTCATTTTTCTTGAAGGAGCTAGAATTTCAATTACACTATGTATACTAAGAGTTTAGGACAATAGCTTATGAAGATGTATGTGAAGGATATTGTTATGGGTTTAAGTGTCTGTTTTGATTTTATAATTACGGTACAAAACAAAAATTCAGACCACAACTTTATAAAGATTTTCAAGTGGAAACAGTGAAAAATTATAAAAGTGGTAAGTACATTTATCTACATAAGATATATATTCAGAATTTTTAGATAGAAATTGCATTTTACGGTACAAATAAAATTTATAATTTGAAATTGTTATATTAAAATATTATTATTAAAAAATCTTAAGATAGATTACAATGTAATTGTCTATTAACAGGTATATTATTTTATACATACATACATTATTTTTTTAGAAAGAAAAGTATGGCTTAAACATTTTTGGAGAAGGAGGAGGAGAGTATAAAACATTTGTTTAAATTGTCCTTTGTACATCAAAAGTACTGTAATGTAAGTTTTTATTATAGCATAAAAGAAAATAATTTTTTACTTTTTGTAAAATAATTGTAAAATAATTCATTTATTTTAAAGATGAGTATGAAAGTGTAGTGCATTTAAATGATGAAGTCATACTAGTTGGGTACCTGAATTTCAAAAAAGTACGCCTTCAAAACAAAAATGTTAGATAGGAGTTATTTTTAGTAACAACGATAATAATTTCAATATTTATTTTTTTTACATAAATATAATTAATTTTAGAATGGTGTACAAAATTTGACACTTCAAGAAAGACTGAAAAATTGGCGGTTAAGGCGTTACTTGACTATATTTCTGAAATAGTTGGACCAGATTTACAAGATGGTAGCAATTTATCTGATGACGAAAATGATGAACCGGAGAAAGATATTAAAGACTTACATACAACAAATACTGATAAAAGAAAATGATATTACATCAACAATAATTATACAATAGAAGTCAACTTTTTAACGTTTTTTCATATTTTTTTGATTAATTGAACCGATTTTCTATGTTTATCTTCGAAAATATTGTTTTAGCGTTAAGCGTATAATAGAAAAAAGGTTTGTTATTTTAAGACGAACATTTCGTTCATTAAAAGTTTTTCAGTAAAAACAATATATTTCGTTTTATTGCGAAAAAACGTGTTTTTTTGTGTTTTTTTCATTATTTTGACCGTTTTTCTATGTTTATCTTCGAAAATTTTGTTTTGAGCGTTAAGTGTACAAAAGGAAAAAGTTTTGTAATTTTGTGACGAATATTTTGTCTATTTACGCTTTTTATATAAAAATGATACATTTCAATTTATAACGAAAAAACGTGCTTTTTTGTAGATTTTCAATGATTTTCATTGTTTTTATGTACGTATCTTTAAAAATATTGCTCGAATCAGAAAGTGTTGTACAGGAAAAAGTTTTATAATTTTAAGACGAAAATTTTGTCTAAATTCATTATGTACGTAAGAACAGTATTTTTGGAGATAATATGCATAAACCAATTTTACGAAATTGTAAAACGCTCCATAACTTCCACAATTTATGAGCAATACATCTGAAAATAGGACCACAGAGTTCTATAATTATAACACATATACCCTGTAAATTTCACAGGATTTCATACATACACACATCCATACATACTTTTAGGGAGAGGTTTGGATGGGTTCTAACTTGCATAAATTTTATTTATATGTCAAAATATATACTTTTTTGAGGTATCACATATTTTGCGATGATAAAAATATAAGGCACTTCCGTGTAACGATCGTGCCTAATAGACGGTTTTTCACAAGTCTTTTGTTCCGATCTCAATAAAAAATTGAAATAAGTTGTAGGTTGACTTTCTAACCAAAAGAAATGCATTATTTAGCCCTTATACAACATGCATATATCATTTAAATCGATTAATAATGCATTTTTAACTATTTTACCAATAAACATTTATAAATTAATCGGTAAATATTGATTTAAAACAGTGTTTATACCGTTTAATAATAGGGACAGGAAGAAAATCATATGTACGTAGTATGGAACAGCTAATAATTGAATTAAAACAATATTAAAATTGCAAAAACAGTCTGTAATCGAAATATACGATATAAAAACTATCCCCTAATGCTTAAACGATCATATATAATCCTCCTATTAATGTATTAGAGATAGAAAACTTTGTACGACAATGCCGACTTTTTCCGTCAAAATGTTAATCGATCTATGCAATTTTGCCGAGTACACAGTTTAATATTTTTTCGTAATTTCCCCAATGCTTCATTCAAATTTATTTCAATTCGTAAACATAATTAATAGACTAAATTGTTTAATAAGATTTTTCTAATTATTAATATACATATACTTTTCTTTTAATTCGTATTACTTTCTCTCTGTTTAGTACGAGGTACACTTTTCTCGAGGTGTTTATTATTAGGGACTTTTACCTTATCTACTTTTTAGTTTTTAAAATTTATATTATATGCTTTAAAAAATATAATTCGAGTATTTTATACTTTTCAAAAGTATAAAGTTCTAGTTTTAGTTTTTTGAAAAGTGTAAATTTTCTTTTCAATTTTTAAAAGAGTAAAAAGAACAATGTGAAAAAGGTTATACTCTTTTCAAAGGTCTATATTTTGCATTTTATTCTGCAGGAAAATGTTAAAAATAATTTTATATTTTCAATTAGTAGTTTTAATACTTTCAGCAGACAAATTTTAGTACGTATACTGTTTTTTAAGAATCCTAATGCTTGATATATTGTTTATAAGTAATTTACAATGCATATCTGAAATACAAAATAGGATAAGTCCATTACTTTCAAAATTAACTTATGACACTTGCTGAGATAAGTTTTTTTTTTTATTATTTCGTTAATTTTATAATTTTATTATCACGACAATACATACACACACACACACACACACACATATATATATATATATGTATATATATTATACATACTAAAATTTGTCTGCTGAAAGTATTAAAACTACTAATTGAAAGTATAAAATTATTTTTAACATTTTCCTGCAGAATAAAAAGCAAAATATAGACCTTTGAAAAGAGTAACCTTTTGCAGATTGTTCTTTTATATATATACACTACCGCTCAAAAGTTTGGGTTCACCTAAATAAAAATTGACCCAACTTCAAAGCGTCATAACTTTGGTGCAAATAATGCTACAAAAACCTGCTACATACCGTTCAAAAGGTAATTTAAAAAGCTTTAAAATGACTTAGTGCGAAAATCTAATTTTTAATTTTTTACTTGCGCAAAAAACCAAAGTTTAAAACTGAAAAACTAAAAAAACAAGTCTCTTTATAAATGCCTGCATTTTTCAGGAAAAAGTGTATTTTTAAATGTTGTACAATGTAAATTAAAGCATTTTTTAAGAGCTTTCGAATGCTTTTTATAAATTTATCCTAGCATCATTTTTAAGGAAGTTACTACAGTTTTTATGCACACAAGCGTTTTTATTACTTTTTTTAAATATTGGAAAATACCAAATAAACAAATTATAGGTTTTTATATAAAAATTAAGCACACACGTTTTAAGTGTATAACACATTTAGAGATGTCAATAGTCGAGATGGTTATATTAATGATATTAAAATTTAAATGTATGTATATATATAAATATAATTAATTTGCCTATTTAAACTTACTTACATTTTGTTATTTTTATCTGAATATCTTTATATAGTTACCCAATATATGGATAAAAAACACTAAAAATATCTTCATTTAAAAATATATTAAAAATTTGAAAACTTTTTTATCATTTAGAAACACATTATTTGTTTCTTTGGAATGATCCGATAATATTTAAAACCGCTATGATATTAAAAAAAGAAATAAAAACGCTTGTGTGCATAAAAACTGTCGTAACTTCCTTAAAAATGATGCTAGGATAAATTTATAAAAAGCATTCGAAAGCTCTTAAAAAATGCTTTAATTTACATTGTATAACATTTAAAAATACACTTTTTCCTGAAAAATGCAGGCATTTATAAAGAGACTTGTTTTTTTAGTTTTTCAGTTTTAAACTTTGGTTTTTTGCGCAAGTAAAAAATTAAAAATTAGATTTTCGCACTAAGTCATTTTAAAGCTTTTTAAATTACCTTTTGAACGGTATGTAGCAGGTTTTTGTAGCATTATTTGCACCAAAGTTATGACGCTTTGAAGTTGGGTCAATTTTTATTTAGGTGAACCCAAACTTTTGAGCGGTAGTGTATATATATATATATATATATGGGAGATTCCATATGAAGTGATCCAATTAAAAAATAGAATTTTGTTTTGATGTGTGGAATCAGTAAAAACTACTTCAATAGAGTATAGCTAAATTTTTAGACCTGAATTTCTATTAGTACCAGAGCTGTAGCCAATCAAAAAATCGAATTTTTTAAAAAAAATGACTTTTTGGCCATTTTTATCACTTAACTCAAAATCTAACAATTTTTTCTTATATACATTAAATTTGAAAAAGTTTATAAATTTCAAGAAGAATCTGTTGAAATATTTAATTTATATTAGTTTAAAACATTGAATATAGTTATAATTAATAAAAACCTTTATGGTAAAAAAAAGAGTTGTACGATAAAAAATATATTATCCATCCAAAAATCGAATTCGTCGATGATTAATTACCTTCAAAATGATGTAAAGTTTGAGTGCGGCAGAACATTTGAGACAAAGTTATGGTGTTTTTAGGCAAATTTCTTAAAAAAAAAGTGCGAATGCATTTTATGAAAAAAAACAGAGTAACCGTATACTTGCATTCAAACAATGTGGCACTATTATTCCTCAATAATACTAAAATGTACTATTTATTGTTAGTCACTGATACTTTTCAATCTCTAAGCTGCTTACAAACACAAAATAGTAGGTAAAAGCAGTTATACCTGTTATACAATTGGATTTATTGGAATTATAAAAAGTTTCATGTAAAGTGATAAAAATGGCCAAAAAGTAATATTTTTAAAAAAATTCGATTTTTTGATTGGCTACAGCTCTGGTACTCATTGAAATTCAGGTCTAAAAATTTAGCTACATTCTATTCAAGTAGTTTTTACTGATTCCATACATCAAAACAAAATTCTATTTTTTAACTGGATCACGTCTTTAAATTTTCAATTATTTTTTGAGCAATTTGACACGCTTTTATCTACGCTTTAATCTAAAAATAAATTACAATTAATAGAAGTAAAATTTATCAAACTATTCGTTATAAAAATAATACCATGAATGAACTTAACCTATTTAAGAATATATCTTGCAATACAATTACTTCAATACTTATACTGAAAAGCATTGTTTTCATTCTTTTATTTAATTAACATTGTCTTATGTTTATTATTATAAATATTTTTAAATGCCAATTTAAATTTTTACTTAAATAAATGATTATAATAATTAGGAAATACGCGACTTCTATGCCTGAATCAAACAACGATTCACACTGCCGGTCTTTGTGCTACCCACTTCAAAGATGAAGATTTTAGTAATAAGGAAAAACGCGTTTACTTAGAAATCGCGATCCCATTCATTGGCAGGCAGCACAAAATGTAGAAGAATGTGCAGTGTTAGAAGAATCTGGCGGTGAAGCAAACGAGGCACAGTTACGTAGCCATTCGCCTCTTCAGGAGAAAACATTAGATACCTCCAGTCAATCTTTGCCCGTAGATTATGTGTCTAAAGAGGTATCTAATTGTAATGTACCTGAAAATGATACTGAGAGAAAAAAAATTTGTCTACATCTACTTACCTGTCTGGCAAGGAGATGTTTTTTAATATCGCGGATGTTGATACGGAAATTGCTTACCTAAATTATGAAAGACCTAAAGAAATGCCAAAAGATAACTCTCAGTATCAAAAAAGAACTGCGTTACCATAAAAAAAAAGTTGAAAGTATATTTGTCAAAAATGAATTTTTATAAATCTAATTATATATCCTTGGAATTGAAGGTAAATCAGTTGCAGAAAATCGTAAAAAAAGAAAAAAACAAAAATAGTCGTTTGCGGAAGCGCCTCGAAAAACAGGTCGCGAGTAAAATTCGTAACATTGATGACTTGTTACAAGATAAAGATATCACTCCTACATCTAAAACGATGATTAAGTTGCAATTGCGTAGAAAAAAACCTGCTTATACAGATTCTGAAAAAGATTTGTGTAAAAAGATGTATTTTCATTCTGCATCAGCTTATTCACGTTTACGAGATGCAGGTTTATGTTTACCTTCAGAGTCAACAGTTAGAGCATGGGTTTCAGAATATAACGTTTTTCCCGGTTTAAATAATGTAATTTTAGAAAAAATAAAACTTTATTTTAGTAGTTTGCCACCAGTAGAACGACTTTGTGCATTAAAATTTGATGAAATGTCCATTAAAGCATTTGAAGAATATTCTAAAAGTCAAGATTTGTTGAAGGTTTAGTTGATATGAGCAATAATCGTAGAAGCGCTGCTGTTGCAAAACATGCTTTATTATTTACATTAGATAGTATTAATGCTGAAAACCCATGGCGCCAGTTAATTTGGTTTGGATTTAATGAAAATGGTGCTTCTGCAGATGAACTACTGTATATTTTACAAGAAATTATTAAAGCTTTGCGTAGCGTACATGCGGATGTGCGATTAATTGTTTGCGATCAAGGTAGTGGTAATCGAAAATTATTTACTAATTTAAATATAGTTCATTCAAAGCCTTATTTCTACATTGATGATATTAAAATATTTGCATGTTTCGATGGGCCACACCTGATAAAACGATTAATTGCACAATTAAGGTCTTACAATTTCATTTACATTGGCGAAGACATTATTATGTCATTTCAAGATTTAATAGAAACGTGGAAATTGGACCGATCGCATGGCACATCAAATTTATTAGGACATATAATAGAAACTCACTTTAATCCTAATAATTTTGATGTCATGAAAGTCAAAACAGCCTTTCAACTTTTAAGTCGACGCATGGCTTCAGCTATAAAAACTGCCGGCGAAGATCCTCATGGTTTACAATCAATTACATGGGAAAAGTCAGCAGTTTTTGTAGAAAAATTAGATGCAGTTATTGATGCGTGCAATTGCTATTATTTGCATAATTCAAATAAGCAAAAGAGGCCTTTATCGGATAAACATCCCGAAATTGAACAGCTATTAGTAAATTTCGTTACATGGTTGAAGCAATGGACCATAAAATCTAAAGATAAGTCTTCAAAACCACCTTTTTTTCTCGGTATAACATTAACTGTTACAGTGTTAACTGAATTATTTAAGGATATTAAAGTATCATTTCCTAATTTTCAATTGGCTACAGCTTTGTGCAATCAAGATTCTGTAGAGCATGTACACTCTAAATTGCGAGGAAGGGGTGAATTTAATGCAAATCCAACTTGTAGGATGTATAGATTAAGTTTTAGACATATTTTTTCAACTGATTTTATTGAAACTAATAAAAAAGGTAATGTTATTATTGAAGAAAGCCATTCCTTGCTAGTGAAGAGTAAGACTTCAACTGCGACGAAATGTAAAAACTTAATTGCAGAAACTGACGCTGAATTACTTGAATACGATCTTGAAGAAATAAAGAAAATTGAAGAACTTTTAGAAGCTGCTAAAATGATGAATGTTTACATACCGATTAACACAAACGATGTAAAAGATTTACAAGCAACGTCTCTATATGAATCGAATGCAATTGCTTATTTGCCGGGGTATGTTGCTTGTAAATGTTTAAAAAAAAGTGGATGTTCTGAATGTGAGAATGTTTTTATAAAAAGAGGAGAAGATCCCCGTAGCTCTAATGAATTGTACATTGAACATAGAGAATTCCCACATTCAAATCAGAAACTTTATGATGTAACCTTTCTAACTAGACCGACGGAAATGTTGATGCAGGTTGTCCATTGCCAACTTGAAGCTTTTAATATTCATTACCAAAGTGTGTGGCATCAAAGAAAACTTCTACATCAATTGACAGAAATAGCAATGGTATATACTCGTCAAAAATTTCCCGATTGGTTTAGTGAAAAAAATGAGTGCTTTAATCATAAATTACAAGTTCTACAATTTTTGATATTAGTTAAAATTTATGCCAAGACTCGAGAAAATAATAACAGTACAAAATTTATGAAAAAACACTCATTCACGAAAAATCAAAAATTAAAAAACGTTAAATATTTGTAAAGTATTTCATTGTTTGCGTACCAAAAGTTTGTAATCCCTATTTTTTATTTTAAGTGTAAATATTCTATATATATTTGTTTATAGGTAATGTGTAAAAGTTTGAATTTTATCAGTCTTTCAGATATCAAAACAAAGATTCTTATACAAATATGTTAATACTGAAATAACAAAATTTCGATTAATTTACTGAAATACTGATTTATTTCAATAGTAAATAATTCATATTTAATGCTGTTAATTTATTGTCAATTTATAAATTATGTTAAATATACTCTCTATAACTAAATCAGTAAAATAATAACTTGCATTATAACTGTGTATAGTTCTATATTTATTATTTTTTTTTTAAATTAATACAATTGATTTAATGACAGCAATTTGTTTAAGAGAGTATATATTTTAAAGATATATGTTACTGCTACAGAAAAATTATTTTGACATCTCGTTACTAATATATTAAATTTTTTTTATTATAAAAATTGATTACAAAAGTATGTTTTTAATTGTGCGTAATATTCAATGGTCAAAATAATTTCTCAGTTCGATTACATTCAAATTATATATATATATTATAATTCTGTAGATTGCCGTGGTTATAATAGTAGGCTCCTGGCGAAGGTTCCACGATTATAATAACAATAATTGTATTTATCTTACAGCAGTATATTAAAACAATTTATGTAAGCACAGTTTATTTAAATTTTTTTATAAACTGCAAACGAAGATAAATATAATCGTATATTATTATAATAAAAAAAACCTATCGCGCTCCCGACAGTACCTCAAGGTAGTGTGGAAATCTGTCATATAAGTCTAATAAATTGTTATTTTATAAATAGTTAAAGATAATTAACAAATTTTGCAAAATTATAATTTGATAATTTGAATGCAATAAAGTTTAAACTTTGCTAAAATTATATTCTATTGTTATTTATAAACAAATTAACAGTCCCTCGGTCGGTAGTATTTTAGTTTCAAATTAACGTTTATAATTGTAAAATACACAAATTATAAAAAATTAATTATTTTAAATTTTTACAATTTATGCTAATTGAAGGATGGACTATTTTCCGGAACTCGGAATCTATAAGTAAACTGCACACGTAAGCTGAAAAATATCGATTATTATCATTCGAGTATTCCCCAAAAATACGGCAGTAAAACATATGCACACGCACACACATCCACACAGATATTTTTGTAAAATCATTTGATTTTTAGAGAATCGAAAAATGTTACTGTTACAAAGCTTTATGAGGAAACAATATATAAATATTGTTTCCTATATAAATAAATATAATTATTTATTTGTTTCCAATTTACACTTATTTTATTAAAGAATTTCAGATATTATGATTAAATGTAATAAATTAACTATTTATTGATTATTATTTTTCTTATATTATAAGAAATGTTTCAATTATTTAATAATTGTATGTTATTGAAATATTTCATAGTTCATAACAATAAATAAAATAATATATTTTTATTACAATTATAATATAATAATAAAATTGACACAAATTAATAAAATAAAATTTTCAGTTAAAAATATATTTTATAAACATAAAAATTATAAAAGTGATGATTATTCAATTAACTTCATAAATAAAAAAGAAGCACTAATACCAAGATTTGAACCCACGTCCCTATCATTAATACTGGTCATAACTTATATTTAAGTTGTGTCCCCGGGAGAGTTTAGGCATAGTTTATATATTTGTTATAATTTATAGTAATCTTTCAAAATTATTATTTAGTATATTATTTTTCGGAAATAGAAAAAAAATTCAGTAAAAAATCTACATTGTATTAAAAACCCGCGTCGACGAAAACATGCGAGTTGCTTCTTTTGCCCCCACCGCCTTATTCGCACTTTTCTATTCTACCCCCTCCATTCATTTCTCAAATTGTGCGAACAGTTCTATCGTTAACCGCGCCGTGGCGTCGCTGTCGGTTTCGTCTCGGGTTCTTTACATTGGATCGGCAATCTCTATATACTAATCTCTGGTGCCGCGCGATCGTCGCCGTCGGTGCCGCGTTCCCCGGTATACGGGTGTAAGGTGGGGGAGCACCCTGGGTCTCCCGACTAGTTGTACGGAGTTCGGGCGTGTGCGCACCCATGCGCCATATCAGCCGTCGTCGTCTGCTGAGCACGTGTGACGGTTGAGGTTAGGACGCCGCCTAACCTCCCGTCTTGTCGACATCAGCAGCGGATTCGCCAAGTATCATGAGACGACCTGGGCTCGGTCCTTGGCTCACGATACCTCTCAGCCGTGGTCTGACTCGGAAACCGCGTGTTACCGTCGAGTATCGGCCGCGTCTTTCCTCGGCTCCGTCGCTAGAACATACCTGTACCGTGGGTATTAATATTCGTCTACAAGTGCATCGGTGCACTTCGGTCTGCCAGCGAGGGATTCGGCTACCTGCGACGCGATCGCGAGCTAACGTACAGTGAATTTATGCATGCACATGACTTGTAAATATAAGCCATGTGCATGTACTTGTGCGTTGTGCGTTTTACAACGTCACAGTCCATATGGAAAAAAATCAGAGTACGGAGTCTCATAATTAATTAAAATAGTTATGTGACATAAATTAGCCAAAAAATTTTAAATAAAAGTTAATAATATAATTTGTTAAAAAAATTAAGAAATATTTTTAATTGTTATAAAAAAAATTATTAATTGTTAAAATTGAATATTTTTTTTCAATTCGTATCCAGAGAACGGAAAAAGAAAAAACAATATTCGAGCAAATTGTATCAGGTAAAATTATAAAAAAGTACAGATTGTTGAGACGACATACTATAGTAGTTAGTACTTATAGAGAAAAAAAAACATTTATTGAGTAAAGAATTAAATTGTACTAGAAACAACAAGAACAATATTATTTTTTTGAAAACTGCACAAGAAAGTATAACAACATTTTTAGAAAGAGTTGAAAATACACTACAATCACAAAAAATGGAATAATTAAAAGAAAGAGATTTTTTAAATATATTATTTTGCTCACGCAAAGATAAAGTGATAAAATTTTATACAGTCAATTTATTTTTCTCTTTAAATAATTGATGAATATAATTTTTACCATACGTAGACCGAAAGTACCACATTCCCTCCCGGCACCGAAAGAGGAATGTGTTATTTTTGGCCTACTGGTGGTGAAAAATAGTATATACATCCCACGGAAGGTAAAATGGTCACCCCATAGCACATGTTTGCCACCCTTGCCTTCGGCTCGGGTGTCAATTTACATGTGCTATGGACTGACCAATACTTTACCTCCCTAGCTGTATAATATACTATCTTTGATAATAAAAGCAAAGGAATAAATAATAAACAAATATTTATTAATAAAATTTTATTTTATAAAATAATTTACATCACTGATTTTTGTGTACGTTTTATAAAAAGAAAAAGAGTTTTCATTCTTCTTATTCACGAATTTTCCCACCGGTCATGAAAAATAGTATACACAACTTGTTAACAAAGGTCACCCCCATTCGTCTTTTTTGTCACCCTCGTCTTGCTTGGGTAAGAAAATCGACTCATATCGGAATAACCTATTTTGCTCACTAGTTGAGTAATGTACTATTACAAGATGCTTTATCAAATTTACATGAAAAATATAATAAGGAAGAATTATTTAAAGTCTCACAATCGATATTCTTACGGTTGAAACCATTTTGGATTGTTGAGAAAAAAATCACAGCACAAGATACCTGTTTTGCAGATTACATGAAAATTTCAAGTTGTTATTATAGAAATTACATTTTTTAAAAGCAACAAAAATTGGTAATTCTAGAAAATTTATCGAATCACTTAAATATATGAACAATGAAAATTGCATGTATGGAAATTGATTGAATTGTAAAGATAACAAAGTTCAAATTGTAAATCCATGTAAATATATACAATCAGGGTCATGGGAATACCCTGATTGTAAAACTAAGAAATGTACCATCCACCCTCCCTTCCCAACCACCCTATAGTCAGTCTCTTATGTAAAGCTTAGAGGTTGTTACTTCACTTTGGGATTGACATTTTACATAGACACGTTTTTCATGCGACACCTAGGGGTAGTTTCTTGAACTAAACATTACGTGGAGTTAGTGGGAATAAACACTTCGAAATAATAATGAAATTTCGTACTATTATAAATGAACTACTAGCAAAGAAGATAGAATAGGTAAAAATGAAACGTTTTATAAGTGTTACATAACAATAAAGTCAAAAATTCAATGTAGTATAAGCGACATGGTTAAAGAAATATATAATGAAATACCTATTTTTACAAAACATTATTACGATATGTCGCATCAATACACGTATCTTCGAGAAATACAATAAAATTTACAATTGAATAAAGTTAAAATAGATTATTTGGAATATTACGCAGCTAAATATTCGAGTGAATTCAATTTACACTTCATGCAGGTGTTCTTCATTTGAATGAAAATAATCAAATTAAATGTGTTTCTTTCGTTTCGGTGTCAGAATGACTGAGACATGATGCAGCGGCAGTTTGGGCACGCTTACTCTTAGACGTACGATCGTACCTACCATGACCATTATTCATTTCCAAATGATGGCCCTACAACACAATATAAAAATAAAACCATTTTCGATCTATTTCAACCATATTGTAAAAATTTAGGGATTAAGTACTCTACATGGAATTTTACAACACGTGGCCATGGTAAAAGTAACGCTGATGGTTCTGGCGGATGTTTTAAATCATCGTGTGAACGAGCTGTAGCAAATGGAAGAGACAGTGTTCCAGTGAATGATATTCTTAAAGCTCTACACAAGTCTTCAATAATAAAAATCTTTCATGTAACTTTAGCTGATATTAAGTTGGTTCTGCCATATATATACGTTTTTTAAAGTAATTATTATTTTTAAATAAATAAAAAGAAATAATCTCTTCGAGCTATTTTTAATTTTTTATTGCCAACTCAATTGTAACTTTGACTCCTCTGTGATACGGAGTAGAAACTTTAGCTTAGTATAAGAGCTCTGAAGATGACTGTAAATAAGGAGTTAATCGGTTGAAACGTTGACAATAAAAAATTAAAAATAGCTCGAAAAGATCATTTCTTTTTATTTATTAACTATACAGAAACGAGCATAAATCATTTACAATTATTATTTTTAGTTTTATCAACATTATATATCAAATAGAGGTATAAATGAAAAAATTAAGAGTTTAAGGAGTAATAATTTGTATAAATAAATTTGAATCGCGGTTGCGTTGATATCGCTACCGTATTAAAAGTGCATGACAAAGTATTAGAATCTTTTCTGTTTCTTAACCAAATTTAACGTATCTAGGCTCATTTTCTTCCTTAGTAAATTTCATGGGGAGTTGCCGATACGTCCTGAGTAATTGGAACTACTGATAATGCGTAAATTACAATTATTAAAAATGTAATTTTTCTCGCCCAGGCAAAAGTTTTTAAAATAATATAGAAATTTTGTCGGTCTTGCTGAGCTAACGTCTAACGACTCTAATAACTCCAAGTTGCTCGCTCTAAAAGGCACGACAATTCGTTGCGTATCAATCCCGAGGACAACGTTATGATACGCAACGAATTGTCGTGCCTTTTCGAGCGAGCAACTTGGAGTTATTAGAGTCGTTAGACGTTAACTCAGCAAGACCGACAAAATTTCTATATTAATTTAAAAACTTTTGGCTGGGCGAGAAAAATTATATTTTTAATAATAACAGGACTTTGGGTTAAAATTGTGTCCATAGTACATACTCTGATGTTAGGGGGCGCTATTCCATCTACAATCAGATTTTCCACCTTATGTGTACTTATATAGGCTCCGTTCATTCGTTCTTACGATACCGAAATTTAAGTTTATTATTTTTTTAATTCCATAATATTGTCTTGTGTGTCTGGGGCAGGAACTGTCTGCGCCCCACTGATGAGTTCTGGCGGACGGTCCCAAGACGAAACACATAGACTTAAAATTTCTTTCTTTCTTATTTAAAATATTTTTAATTTTATAACGTAGTATTTTATTTGCTTCTTCTTTCTACTTTTGGTTTATGTCTGGCGGCTTGTGGCCTTCATAATGTTGTCCTCGGGATTGATACGCGGCGAATTGTCGTGCCTTTTCGAGCGAGCAACTTGGACTTCTTAGAGTCGTTAGACGTTAGCTCAGCAAGACCGACAAAGTTTCTATATTAATTTAAAAAGTAAATTACAATTGTTTACTGAAAAATGAATTTACAAAATTTGCTATTCAAATTATTTTAGTGTAATTGTAATTTATGCATTATCAGTAGTTTCAATTACTTAGGGCGTGTTAGCAAGTTCCCATGAAATTTATTAAGGAAGAAAATGAGCCTAAATACGTTAGATTTGGTTAAGATACAGAAAAGATTCCAGTACTTTGTCACGCACGTTTAATACGGTAGCGATATCAACGCAACCGCGATTCAAATTTATTTATACAAAATTATTACTCCTTAAACTCTTGATTTTTTCATTTGTACATTTATTTAATATAACGTTGATAAAACTAAAAATAATAATCATTTGTAAAAATGTCTATATATAAGGCAAGAACCACCTTAAAGCAATATATCTATTTATACGATACAACGTCAAGTATGCGCCTCAGTCTAATACAATGTTTCAAATTATAGATTAGGTATTGTATCGATAATTGATGAACACACTGTATTGTTTACATTACATTGCTTCAAATTACATGGACTCAAGACAATGAAAATTATCTGTTTCTTAATAGTATTTCATGCAAAAAAATGTGAGTGTATGGATAAACCTCCCTGTAAGAGGCCTGCGATGGCTCGGTTGGTTAGGGCGTCGGGCTCGTAATCTGCAGGTCCCAGGTTCGATTCCCGGCCCCAGCCGATTGATACAAGCTTCACTGGGGAATGTATTTTCAACAAGTGCTTTCTTTATAAAAACATCGTATAACCTCCGTCCCTGATTAGCACCAGTTGGGAGCAGAAAAAACGAGCAACGTTAAAATAATTACAAAAAAACACCCCGTATGCATTCTTGTTTGTCTAACCAGGGGTGGCTCGTATTACCGGATAAAACAGAGTTTATAGACAAAAACCAATAACGAACGGGTATGAAAAACTTTAAACATCCGTAAAAAAAGAAAGCGTTCAAGATAAAAACTGCATTTAATAAAAAAGATTAAGTTATAAAATATCAATTGTTATTATTTTTCTACCTATGTTATAATATGTTATTATTATATTTCTACGTATGTTTATTGCAAATATCATTTGTAAATTGTACATTTTTTTAGTTAATAATCAATTTATAAAATAAAATATTTTTTCAAATTTTATACAATGTTACGTATGACCCCTCACAGAATGAGCAACGTGACGATAGTTTACCGTGGAACGGATGTGGGTGCGAGAATATCGTTTGTGCCGTTTGTCGGGCAAACACTATTGAGTAAACCGGGTATACCTTGATACTAATTGTTTATTGTCCCAAACTGGAGAGATCCGCCGTGAGGTAGTGTGATGTTGAGAGTCGTGTTGTGTGTTCGCCGCGTCGGTCGTAGGCTCTCGAGTTGGTCAAGATGTGACCGATCGTTCCGGATGTCGTGTCGGCTCTTGCGTCCGATCACTTCGACAGCTTATCGATTTCTCTCGTTCCGCGCTCGCGAAAATCGCGGGGTCCTTCCTGATATGTTCTTTTGGCTATGTGTCAATTGTAAGCTTGTGCAAATCGCTTGGCAACAGTCGCGAATCATGAGGTGGCTCGCGCTGTTGCTGAGCGAGTTTTGTTGACGGGATCGATGCGGGTGTCGATGACCGGTTGGGTCTGGGCGCAGACGTTGGTACCGATTTTGGGACGCGTGGATGTACGTCGAATCGAGTTAGGCCCGAATCGTACGTAACAACAATTAAAAATATGTAGGCTTATTTTTCCATTTACTTACTATCTGAAATTTTATATTATATGAAATATTAAATATACACGTTCGGTATTATCCGATATTAACCCATTAACTCCGAAATGGCTTACAAATTTTGTCTATCTTCATAATCATTGTTTCATGTTTAAATCGTGCACAATCACACTGCTGTATTATTTAATTATAGTTTTGGATTTGGATGTTTTTTTTTCAAATGCCGTCTGTAAAATTGAACTAATATTTGATTTAGAATGTTGTGATATTTTTTGAATTCAGATCGTTTTGATCATTAACAAATTAGTGCATAAAATAGTTATTAATTTTGACCCTAAATTTCATTGAAAATACAGGAAAAAATAGCCAGTTCTGTTCATTTTTCTCTATTTTTGAGTGTCTTTACATTCAAATCAAAATTTTCGTTTATCTGAAAATAAAATACAAAAAATATAGGGTCTAAGTATAACTATTTTATGTAGTTTTGTTCATGAAGAAAACGATATGAATACCTTTTATGGAAAGGAAAAAATAACAACAAATTTTCTGCATTTTTTTAACTAAAAAAACAACTTTTTTCAAAAAAAGGGTTAGGTCAATTTTATTGGTGATATTCGAAAAAAAACATCTGAAACTATAATGAATTAATTCAGCAGTGTAATAGGGCATAATGCATAGGTATACGCCTGGCGAATGCATAGAGATATACCTGGCGGATACATGGTGATACGCCCGGTGAATAGTTTATGCCTAGCGTGAACTTTTCGCCTGGCGATAAGTTCGAACGACGGGTGGGAGCTTGTAACTAATAGTATACGTATGCGTATGAGCGTGGGTAAGCGTTAGAGATAATTCTAGTAGCCCAAACGCGTGTTACGGAAGTTTGTTGGAATAATTAGGTCGTTTCTATTGTAGCTTGAGATGCCGATGCCATATATAATGGTTGGAAACGAGCACCATACTGTTTGGTACAGCGAGTACTTTAATTAGCGAGTCTTTTAGATTCAAGATTGGTTTTATTTATGTAAAATAGCAAGGGCTGCTCGCGTTAGTTATAATATTATTTATAAATATTGATTATCAACCGTTGCATTTGTTACAATAATTTTATTTTCTACGCAAACATAACTCAAGACCGAATGCTTGGGTAAGGGCAAGATTTTCATTTCTTTTTAATGCTTTAAACACTATGCAATGAAACAATTCAACTACTATATTGCAATAAATTTTTAAAGACTACAAAGTAAATACTGTTTTTTATTCCAGATGGACACAGTGTAGCTTTCACTTGCATGTGATCGTGTAATTATAAAACAAGTTCGAGGTATTGTGTACATATTGACACTTGAAGCTTTGCCGGATATGACATGGTATGGTTTAAGTGCAAGCACTGTAGCTTTTAGCTAACGCAGATTAATTTAAATTTACTAAATACATTGCTACAATTTAGTGTATCTTAAACACACCGGTAAAGTTCACAACAAAGAGATAAGCTTTAATTTGATACTTCTCTATTGATAAAACGCAGGCTGCTGCCTTAAGCTTAGCGTTTACTCGCGCATCAATTTTTTAAGTAGTTCAACATTATACAAGCAAGCAAGAGATGATTAAATTTTCACAACTGAAACGTTCATTGTAGTGTTTTCACCTGCTGCAAAAGTGTTGCATCTGCCTAAATTATCAACAAAGTTAAATAATAATATTAGTGCGTACGTACAATTTGGTTTCTAATCTAGAGTTACTCGGCTTAATGCGGTGCACAATTAATTATGCACGTTTATTTAAACTAAATTGAATCTAGTCACTCGCGTTCGTTTCCTTTTTCCAAACGCTTAAACGTTTTCCGATAACTTTTGCTAAATAAAGTCGCTGTTCTATTTATAACGAATTGCTTATAAATATTTTTATCATTTTTTCATAAAATATTTAATATTTCGGCAGGCAAACTATAAACCAATATATACTACAAAAAATTTTATAAACGTAGTTTTAGTACTAAGATTTGGTGCACAAAAACGCGAATAATGTCCTTCGTATGAGATTATTTAAAAAAGAAAGGTATTTTAAAAATTAGAATAAATCGATGTTTTCGATTCACAACTTTTATATTATTTCAAACATATTCGTACTATTAGGTCTCATTAAAATTATATTATATTACAAAGGGACTTCCGGTTGCGATCGAAACAAGAGAACACGATGAGTGCTAGGGTGCGCGAAAATACCCAGAAATAGCGTAATTAAAACAATATTATTCAGAAAAAGTAGATAAAAACAAAGATAATAAGGAAAGAAACAACTGGAAACGTTATCTAAGAAAAATATTTAGAAAGGCATAAAAAAACAATAAGAAAGGAAAAAGTTCGAAGAGACAGGTTAGAAAAAATGGCGGACGACGACAAAGAAGAGAGAGAAAACGCGGCAAAAGACTAGTCAGAAGAAAGAAAGAGAGGAAGAGCTAGACCGAAAAAAGTTACGGAAGAAACGGAAGAAGCAAGAAGGATGAAAGCTTTTCTGGATAAACAAAATACAGGAGCGGACCATGCGTTCAGTAAAGTATTCTAGTTAAACACTCACTGGTGAAAAAAGATCAATTGGTAAGAGAAGAAAATGAAGTTACCGACGGAGAAAAATACCGAACACAAGCACGATAGCTATTAACGACGAAAACGTATTTGAAAAAGCTAGAAAAAACTATGAGGAAAGGCGAACGGTAGAAAGTAAAGAGCAGGAAGAAAGAGAAAGAAAAAACAAGAGAGACGGTGATGTAAACGTAAATGGCGCAAGAGACGGTGGAATGAGCGAGTTGGAAAACGTGAGAGACGGAGATTCAAGCGAGATGGACGGCACGAGAGATAGAGAAGCGAACGAAGCAGACGGCGCGAACGATGGTGACGAGAGCCTTGGACAGGGGAGAGGAATAGGAACACAGCTGACAAGTACGGAGAGAGTTCAACCGGCAACGAAGTGCGACGGCAAACCAACGGCGTGGATTTACGAAGACGATATCATAGTTAGTAAGAGCGATTTTTATAGAAATGTAAGGGAAATTATAGCATTAGAAAACGACTTTTTAGTAAAGCAAGTTAATCAATTTAGGTTAGAACAAAATAGAGATAGAGAAGAAATAAATGAACTAAAGGGAAAAATAAAGTCAATGGAATCAGAAAAGATGAAGGAAAAGGAAAAGTGGGAAAAAATAGGTAACGATTTAATTGAAATAAAGAGGAAATTTGGAAAATTCAAAACTGATAAGGGTAAAACAAATGAAATGTATTTAAAAGAAATGAGAAATTGCAAAGAAAGTATAAAACAATTAGCTCAAAGAGTAGTAAATATAGGAAAGGTGACGTGTGCGCGCTCGCATATACCCGAGAAAAATAAGAAATAAATAAATACTCGGAAATAAATAGTAATTCTCCTCTTTCTAACGGTCGAACGGATCGCCGAATTTACTCGCCGGTCTTTGCGTAGAAGTCCTGCCCCTTTTTTATCATGTGACCCGAATCACCGATGCTAATTCGCTGCATCGAACGGCCGCGGCGCTGCACCGCCAGTTGCGCGCCCCGATCAGTCCCCGCAAGACGAGACTCGCGTCCGACGCCTCGAACGATGAACAACTCCTCGCTTTCCAAGCGGTCGCGTACCTGACTCGTCCGAGTTTCGCGCCGCGTTATTGTAATACTTCGTACGAGCTCTCGTACCTTCTCGAGGCAAAACACAAGCATATTGCGCGTCCGCGCTAGTGCTAAACCGACAAACTCCGCTGTCCAGCATCTTACGCTTTTGGCGAATTTGTTGGGTGTTTTTGTTTAACGCTGAACTTATCACTGGAGGCAGACCGAGGAAAGCGAATTGCGTTTAACGCTAACGCTCAAGTCTTTACGATCGGACCGCTTCCCTAGCGCCTCGCGCTTAGCAGCGGCATCGTAGAGTGCCTCCGCCTCGTCCTCTTCGACATCGTGCGCGTACGCGAACGCGTATCCTAATACACCGCATTCTCATTGTATGTATACACCGCCCTGAGCCGCATATATTCTAATAATTAAAAGTTTTGTTAATTTAGTTAACCTCTCTTTAAACCTACTTGGCGAGCGTACCCCGTTCCCTTTGACCAACCCTCCCGGGTTGAAGTCAAAGGAAAATAATAATTCAAAAATAATGATAAATAACAGTTCAGTTAGACAAATAAGGTTAGAAAAAGAGACAGAAGACAGGGAGTTAAACGAGACTGACATTAACGAATATGATGGGAGAGAAAACGAGACAAATCACCAAATAGATAGCGCGAAATCACAAAGGACGGATAGAATAGAAATAGATTCACGTAACGAAAGGGAAAGATTTGATCTAATTAGCAGTAGGAATTACTTAAAAAGAATACCGGAGAAACTGACCGAAAAAGAACAGGAATTTGAATTTAAGGAAAAAAGGTGAGATAGAAAAATATATACATAAGGGGTATTAGGACAATAGGGACTAAATTAAAAAATAAAATAAAAGAAATAATAAAAAGTAAATTAAATTTAGATATATATAAACAAAATAAGGGCGATAGGGGGCGGACTACTATTAGAATTAGAATTTTTAGAAAATAAAATAGAGACAATGAAAAATAAAAAAAAGTTAAAAGGAGTGGAAATATCGCTAGAAGATGACTTAACAGAAAGGGAAAAAGAAATGCAGGGATGGTTGAAGGAAATAGAAAAGGAGGAGACAAGTATGGGATTAAATGTAAGACTAGGTTATAATAAAATTAGAGTAACGGACACATGGTACAGTTGGAATGAAAAAGAGGGAAGGTAAGAAAGGACAAAGAAAGGGAAAAATATTATAGTCAGAAAGGAGAGTTTTTTCATTAATAGTGAGAAAGTACAAGAAAATAAAAATTTAAAGATAATTTCATGGAATACAGCAGGGCTAAAAAATATAATAGGATTAGAGAAATTTTTAGAAAATTATGAAATAGTAGCATTACAAGAAACATGGGTTGAAAAAATTAAAGAAGCAAATTGGATAGGAAAATTAGATAAAAATTTCAAGTGGGTCTCAAAAGCAGCGAAAAGAGACAACAAAAGAGAGGGCAAAAGGTGGACTTATAGTATCAATTAGGAAGAACTTAAAAATAAAAAAATGCAAGGAATAGGAATTTAGCATAATAGTAGAAGGGATAAAAGAAAAGGCAAAATAAATAGAATTATAAATCTAATAACAGTATATAATAATAAAAAGATTGAAAATGTAATGAAAAAAATAAATAATAAAATATGCAGAACGCGGAGAGCAGATTCTTATAGTAGGAGACTTTAACGCTAGAATAGGTAAATGACAAGTAAATAGAGCGGGAGAGAGAGAGGAAACCAGAAATTCGAGAGATTAATTAACAAATAAAGAAGGAGAAAGACTGCTTGACTTTTGCGAAGAATGGGGATGTAAAATGAAAAATGGGGCAACGGAGGGAGACTGGGAAGGAAATCAGACTTTTATAGGTGATGAGGGGGAATCAGTAATTGATCTAGTATTAGAAATTGTAAATGAACAGGGAAGCATAGTAGAGATAATAGAAATAATACCAAGAATAGAATCTGACCATCTCCTCATAACAATAAGCTTAAAAGGAGACGAAAACATGGGAAAAATCTATGCAAATAACGCAGATAAATTAAAAGAAAAAAATAGTGAGGAAATGGAGGAAAAAGAAGGGGAAATAAGATTGAAATGGAATAAGAAAAAAGCACATGATTACATGAATAGAATGGAAGAAGTATGAAAATCGGTGGAAATAGAGACTAGATATTCAGGAAAAATGGAATATACTAAAAGAATCAATCTGGACAGTTAGTAGGGAATTAGGGCTTACTTCTAAAAAAACAAAATAGGGCAAATACAAGATAAAGAAATAAGAGGACAGAAAAAAGCAGTATTTTCACCGTTAAAAATATGGATAAGAACAAGGGAGGAAAAAGATAAACAATACTTTAAAGTGGAAAAGAAAAAACTCAGGAAAATTAGGAGAAAAATAATTAAAGAAAAAAGAGAAATAAAGTACGAAAAAATAAAAAACAGTAAAAATATGTCTGAAATAAGGTAAGCGATTAATCAATTTAGACCTAGAAGGAAAAGAAAGGAAGAAAACATAAAAAAAGTAGAATGGGTAAAACATTTCAAAAAATTACTAGGGGGTGAAACGTGTAGTAGAGAAGGAGAACTTAGAAAGTAGGGAAACAGGAAGCACAGAGTGGACTCTAGAAGTGGATGGAGAGGATGAGTTAGATCAGGAAATAACTTACATAGAAGTTAAAAAAGCGTTAGAAAAGATGAAAAACAATAAGGCGGCAGGGGCGAACGGAATAGTAATCGAATTTTTTAAATGGTTACCTAGAAAATGGATGGGAGAAATAATAGTAATACTGAACCAAATTCTAGAGAAAGGAAAATTAATAGAGGGATGGGAGTTGAGTAGAATATTCCCGATATATAAAGCGCAAGATGAAAATTTAACGGCTAATTATAGAGGGGTTTCTTTATTAAACACGGGATATAAACTACTAACTAATATTTTAACAAATAGTTTAAGAGATTGGCTAGAAAAAGGGAAAAATTTAAAAGAAAGCCAAGGAGGATTTAGAAAAGGTAGGAGCACGAGAGATCATATGTTTACATTAAAAAGTATTATAAATAACAAACTGAATGAAAAGGGGGGGGGGGAAGGTATATGCATGCTTCATTGACTTTAAAACTGCTTTTGATTCAATTGATAGGAAAATTATGGTAGAGAAGCTAGAAAGAATAGGAATAAAAGGGAAATTTTTGAAGATACTAAAAAAGATATACTCTAAAACGGAAAATGAAATCATAACGGGGGAAGGGATCTCAGAAAGATTTGATACTATAAAAGGTGTAAAACTGGGTAAGAAAGAATGAAGGAGGAACGGTCTTAGGTAGGGAAAAAATTTTCTGTCTTAAATTTGCGGATGATGTTGTGGCATTGGCTGATAGTAAAGAGGGGCTAGACAATATGATAAAAGATTTGGAAAAATACAGTAGAAAGCATAGATTGGAAGTAAACACAAAGAAAACGAAAATGAGAAATGGAAATTCATAAGAGAAGAGATCGGGATAGTTAAAGAGTGTAAGTACTTAGGATACTGGTTCACGACAAAAAATAGAGACTAAACACACATTAAAAGAATGGCAAACAAAGTAAGAAGGGCAATTAATACGATATGGGGCATTTGGAAAAGAGGTAAAATAAATAAACTAAAGGACAGACTTTATTTATTAGATACGATAATAAAGGCGGGTTGCTGTTATGGAGTAGAAATTTGGGGATGGGAAAGGTGGGAGGAAAATGAAACAATTCAAAATAGATATGTAAAAATGGCAATGGGTCTGAACGCAAATACGCTGGCATATACATATATGGAAAATGGAAGCGGGAAGGCAAAGTTTTGAAATAGGTAACTGGAAAAGGGCTTTTGAATACTTATAACAATAAATGAGATGAGAGATTCGAGGTTACCAAAAATCTGCCTGAAAAAAGAAATTAGAGGGATCGCGAATGGGTATCCAGCAGAGTGGGGAAGAAAAGTTGAAAGATCTTTCTATAATATAGGGATGGGGAAGGTATAGAAGGTATAGTAGGAGAAATCAATAAAACAAAAATAAAGAAAAAATGCGAAAAAGCAGTGGAAACAAAGCTAGAACAAGAACTACAAACAAACTGGAATAAAATAGATAACTCAAAATACTGAGAAAAATATAAAAACTGGAAAACTGAAATAGGCAGGGAAAAATATTGGGACGATGAAACGATAGAAGGGAAAATAAAGGAACAGTGGGCGAGAATACGTTGTGGAAATATTGGAATAGCAGGAAATAAAGGGTATAAGGACAGTAAATGCAGGTTATGTGAAAGGGAGGCAGAAACAATTGAGCATATTTGGAAATGCAGAGAGGCTAGGAGTAAAATAAAAGAGACTGGATACAAGAAATAGATAAATTAGGGTTATCAAAGGAAGTAGGAAAGTATCAAGAAAATATAAAGAAATATTTCACAGTAGACCGATAGAAGAAATTTGTAAATATAGCAGAGAATTCGAGAAGAAACCTAGGTTGGAGGGTAAGGAAGGGAAAGTTGAGTAGATCTAGACAAATAATAGTGTAAAACATGTATAATAAAATAATAATAATGTAAAATAATGTAAAAATAAAATGTACTATAATTAGATAAGGAAAAGCGATTGTAAATAAAAATATTATTGTAAAACTTTCTTAATTAGTTATGTAATCATAGATAAAAGACAACGAATAATTGTCGGGAATTAAATGTAAAAAGAAAACTGTATGTTATCTATACATGGAACATAAATAATAATAATAATAATAATATATTACAACAAAATTAATTAAATCAAGACTAAAAATATGTTATTTATTTAAATTAATTAAATTATAAGTGGATTAAATTATTATATTAAATATTGATAATCATAATCATAATAATTAATTAATTTTATTCATAGTTTTATAATTAAGTATACAATAAAAATTGCTTTATAATTGTTTTACAAAAAGTTGAATTTTACAGTTAAAAGTTTATATTATGCAAAAGATTAAACTTAGCAGTAATTTATATGATTGATTTTATATTTTGACGTTATATTAAGTGTCAATATTTATTCTTATTATTTAATTATTATTCTAATCAAATTACTAAAAATAAAATATTGGTTAGAATAAATATTCACTATAAAAACAAACTAAACGTTATATACCTAACAAATATATTTTTAAATATAATTTTTTGCAGATTTTATAACAGGCAGACTTTCAAAAGTATTTAAATAATTTAAATACATTATTTGACTTACAGTACAAATCGACAATTTAAGAAATCATTATTGTATAGCACATGGATTAGTTATTCTAATTCTTGAAATACCTTTCTTTTTTAAGTCTCGTACGATAGTAATTATAGGCTAATTCTGTTACTTTTAGTAAGTACTAAAACTTTGTCCATAACATTTTTTATAGTATATCTTGGTTTATAGTTTGCCTGCCGAAATATAAAATATTTTGTGAAATAATGATAAAAAAATTTATAAAAAATTCGTTATTAGGGGTACAAAATAGGACAGCGACTTTATTTAACAAAAGATATCGGAAAATGTTTAAGTATTCGCGCTAAGCCCCTTTTCCCCTTAAGCAGAATCTATTTTTTAAAATCTTCAAATTAAAGTTGCTACTTTCAAATCTTAAATATATTAATGCAGTCAACGCGGAGTTACAGTATTTTACATATTTTTACTTTTGGGGAGATTACTTCAAGGATTTGGAATAATCAGGAAATTCTGGACCACCCTAACATACACGTATGTTTTTATATGTAATTAAACAATTATTTATGGTGTTACATTTTTTGCGATGGTGGTAACAATTATACCTAAGCATAAGGATTCCTACTTAAAATTTAGCTTGATCTGCAAATGACCTTGTTTTTTAAAACTTTTGTATGTATTGTGAGTTATTCAAGTTTAAGTCATCCGGCCTGCTAAGTTTTTTAGGTGCAACATTAAAAATGACACACACTCACACGCGCGCGCACACACACATATAGGGTGTTTTATTTTAATCCATCCACGTAGGTAACCTCTGTAAAAATGAACAATACAAAGAAATTACCTCTACAAAAGTTGAAGGGGACAGAGGGGGCCACCCAACACTGGTAACAACCTTGACCGTGAACCCGATTTTCACGGTTATTTGAAGGATTCTTTTTTTTTTAAATGGGAATCCCTATTTGTGACTCGGGTTAGAAAAAAATGAAGAATTTAACGTGAATTTCGTAGAGCTCAAATTTTGTTTTAAGGTCAGTCTAATGGTCATCAGGTCATCAGCAGATAAGTCTCTGAAACTACGAACTTTTCGGAGAAATGACGTCTACAAAAGTTAAAGGGTTTTCGACGAAGTATTTGACTGAGACCTTGAACTTGATGCTGAAGGTCATTTCCAGGTCAATTCGATTTTTGAATCCTCCACTTATGATCACGAATCCTGAAATTTCGTGAAATTCTCCTTACGACAGTATGTATCATAATGTGGGTCAAAGGTCACTCCGAGGTCATTAAGAGGTCAAGAACTCATCATTATAAAGAAACTACAAAAACGTAGGGATTCATGATTTTCCTCTGGCTATCCAATGGGAACCTTGAATTTGACCCTAAGCTCAAAATTAAGGTTTTTTAAGGTTGAGTCGACTTTTTTTAAAATAAATCCTCCTCTACTTTATTGCAAATTCGGAAAATATAGGAAATTCTGTGTTTAAATATGAGCATTTGATCTGACTATGAAGTCTTACAAGGTCACATAAAAGTCATTTGAAGGTCAAACCAGCAAAACTCGAAAAAGGGTATTTTTTTAAATAAAAGTTACGTGTTGCTTTTACGTATTTTTCTTCTTTTTAAACAGTGGCAGCTCATAAAATAGTAAGAGTTGATAGTTTGTGTGTATAGAGAGTAACTATTTCATCATCTGCAAATAGTATGTTCTTTGTTTGCCCGGCTATAAACATGGAATGTTCTCATAATAATGACTATAAAATTCAATTTAATTAATTTTATGGTTGTTAAAAAAATTACAAATATTTTCAATAATTATGTGGTTTCTAAGAATAAATTAATAAAAAAACTCTTTCATTGAACAAAACTGTTCTTTTATTATTTGATTTTCTTACATTAAACAGTTTTTGGTTATCAATATTCTCTTCAGATTTTTCAATTATCCCGTACAATTTGACAGGCATTGTTACATCTAGACCATCATGGTTCCAAGTCAACAAAAGCGGATAACTATGCGTAGGTTGATTGGTTATGGCAATAATCGGCAATCTAATGAGAGAGTACATGATCTCTTTAACTAACAGTTGAGAGTCGAACAAACTGGAATTTCAAAAGATACAGTAAAATTAACGGTACAACGTTTTAATGATCACAGTACCGTACGTGATCTTCTCAATTCGGATCGATCAGTTACTACAATGAATGTAGAACACCAACTTAACGTTGCATTATCAATTCAAGAGAAACCGCATAATAGAATCAGGAAAATCCAACAAAAACATGACCTGTCCTATGGTACAACACAAAGAATGTTAACAAAACACTTGAAATTTCAGCCGTATAACGTTAAAGTTGTTCACAAAATAAAAAAAGACCCACTCTGGAAATTTATAGTTTCTGACTATAAAAAGACATCTTTTAGACAGCATTAGGTTTCCAGAGTCCGGAGCAGAATTGCTAATTTTCACTAATTAATATTTAAATGGCTTAGAAGAGTGTGACAATATACTATAAATAATATATAGTATGAGTTTAAAAATATTTTTAATGAAAAATTCAAAAAATTTTACAAAAAAGTCATGTTTATGTTTTTAGTGAATAATGCATCCTCTGGGAGCTACAAATTCATCAAAATGGGCATGGAATGCAAAAAAGTGCTAAAATGTCAATTTTGACTCTCTGTAACTTAAAATAATGTCCCCGAAAAAATCTGAAAAAATTCAGGAGAACTACTGGACACCTCTAAAACATATTCCCATAGTTATAGCAATATTAATTCTTTTAACTTCGATTTCACAGAACCACCCATATATCATATATATATTTGTGCATGGGGGTTTATGACGCTCAACATATTATATTTGGATTTTCTATCTGCTTCCCAGCACTGGCTGGGGGTGGGCGATTTATGGTACTAGGGCTCCGCGTAAACCGAACCTCTCTCTTGCACATTATAGACTACATATCTACCCTCTCGTTTTTGGGCGGCATAAACCCGTATTCCCAATGTGTGTGTGAGTGTGTGTGACACTTTTCCAAATATCCATATGATATATACAATGGGTTAAAAATTAAATACATTAATTATTGCATTTTTAAGATAATTATATTATAAACAGTAATGGCAAAAGAAAATTCAAATTTTAATAGTGGCAATATACAATACGAATTACATTTGAAAAGTTTTTCAAAAATGATTAATTTAGGAGCATTTAATTTAAATATTTTTTAAATTAAAATTTCAAAATTGTATGGATACATAAGTGAGTAGATTACGTATATTTATATAAAACAATATTTTAAATAAACAAATATGTATTTATTAGAAACAGAAGGTTATTTAAGGAATGAATTTGTTTATAATAATCAAAATAAATATATGGGCTTTGTAACTAAAGGGAAAAATAAAGTGGATATAATTATGGATTAAAACGCAAATTTTGAAAGAGGGTGCAAATTACGAATTACGGGAGAAATGGAAGAAACAGGTTTTTATTTATAAGCCGCTAAAATGTTATAAATAGTTTTTAAATTAATACAAATATTTATTTATTTAAGAAGAAAGTTTTATTACTCTAAAAGTACAAAATTAATGACATAGTACTTTTGGCGATGATCGTTCGTCATTAAATAAATTAATTTTAGGTGGTGAAGTTCTATTTAGATCCGTTTAAAATAATCCAAAATTTTAATATGTAGTTACTACATACTACAATTTAGTAAGTATATGAACTTTACTATTTTTGGTAAGTTAATTTTTCATTAACATTTATAATTATTAAAATATAAATTTAAGCTTTGTAAGAATTCATATAGTTTAAAATTTACAGCTAACGTTTAACATGTCTCTATTTTTTTATTATTTTTATTCTGATTTCATTACACTAAATTTTGGTAAAAACTTTTATTTATAAATTATAATCATATTTAAAAAAAAATTAAATTTTTGGTATAAAACCCAATGCACTATAACAGTACCTCCAAGGTGTTGGAAAAATAAATTAAAAATAGGGGGTTGGCGTCGCCCCCCTAGTATGTATATATTTATATATATGTATCATCCTATATTATAAATATATTTCGCTGCCGCCGCCGCTGTGTAGAAGAATTTTTCAAAGCCCATATATGTGCAATAATATAAATGCTGGTCAATATTTGGGCTCCAGAAGAGATACTTTATGCGATTCGTTGATATATGTACGTCCACAGGGCGATAATTAGAATTTTAATGGGCCATTTGGAATATGTGTTGACATATTAACGTATTCAGATCACCATTTGGACTCCAGAGGGGTCATTTTGGTCTATGAATCTACATATATAATACATATGCAATGATTTTTTTCTAGAAAATTAATGACAATTATTAGAAATTCAGAATCATTCTATGTAAGATGTTTTTACAAATTGTTTGAAAATAATCGTAAGTCGAAAAAAATTTGGAACAATTTGTGACTTTTCTGAGAAATTTTGTAATAAATTATTAATATTTTGAGAATGTACCATGTAAGAGGTTGTTAATTTGAATAATTTTTGGAAAGTATTGAAAAACCAGGAATTATAATACACCGGGTGGTTCTTATAAATTGTCGGTTTTATTTAAATTATTCATAAATTATTTATAATTTGTTGGGTTTCTTGAAAATTGATGATAAATTTCCAAAATTCAAGGATATTCAATGAAAAGTTTTATTTTTTTTTTATTTAATTTAATAATTCAAATATAGTAAGGTTTTTTTATATTTCTTTATACATTTGATGCAATTTGTAATTTTTTTTTTAAATTTATGATAAATCTTCAAAATTCGGAGAAATGCAATATAATTATTTTTTTATGTTTAATTTAATAATTCGAAAATGGGTAGGTTGGACCTCAAAGCGCTCAGGAGGGCGAAGCCCCCCTAGTGTACATATATGATGGATTCTATTTAATATTTTTTTCGCAAAATCGAAATTAATGACTAATTTTGGAGTTAAACCGTAATTATCTATAAAATATCAACGTTAAATCACACTTAACTCTTGCGTCAAAAATACTGAATACACCTAGGAATGTGCTTTAAATGAATAATATCTATTAATAAAAGATGATACTAGTGTATAAACAAATATAAATTATTAATTAATAATATAATATTAACGTACAGTTCGATTCGCGTTCAATGTTACTATCTTTCGGTGGTCCAGGAAGATTCAAGATGACAAATTGAGCATCATGGCTTTTATTGACGATTACTTCATTAAGTTTGATTGCGGTATTCATTCGTCTAACATTATCCTCGGCACTGCAGAATTTAATAATATTTAGAAATCTAAATTAAGTATCATAATTAGTAAAAGAATAATTTATATTGTCAGCCTTACGGTGTGCGAAATTCTGGTTCTCCTTCCTTTAATTCCTTGTCTTCTTGTATTATTTCTTGATTTTCACTTATTAGTCCTTCTTCAATATTTATATCTTCTTTGAGAGTACTAGAAATGGTTTTTTCGCATGTATCATGTTCGTTGGTCGAAGATGTCTTATTTATATCCATTAGTTCGTTATCAGTTTGATGTTGAACACCCGGTTCTTGAAACCGCACCTTCGTCTGTTTTACTTCCAAATTTTGGTGGTGGTGATCAACAATTGTTTGTACCTAAATAAGAATTAATAAGAAATAATTAGTTAAATTAATTATTTGGATGCATATATGCGCGCGCGCGCGCGCGTGTGTGTGTGTGAGTGTGTGTGTGCGGGTGTGTGTGTGCGGGTGTGTGTGCGTGTGTGTGCGTGTGTGTGCGTGTGTGTGCGTGTGTGTGCGTGTGTGCGTGTGTGCGTGTGTGCGTGTGTGTGTGTGTGTGTGTGTGTGTGTGTGTGTGTGTGTGTGTGTGTGTGTGTGTGTGTGTGTGTGTGTGTGTGTGTGTGTGTGTGTGTGTGTGTGTGTGTGTGTGTGTGTGTGTGTGTGTGTGTGTGTGTGTGTGTGTGTGTGTGTGTGTGTGTGTGTGTGTGTGTGTGTGTGTGTATGCGTGTATGTGTGCATGTTCGTGTATGTGTGCGTGTGACTGTGTGTGTGTGAGTGGGGGGCTACGGATGTGGGTGTGTGCGCGCGCGCGCGTGTGTGTGTGTGTGTGTGTGCGTGATTGCGTAGGTTACGTGTGTGCTTCTGTTTGAAAGATACAATGAAATAAGTTCGATCTACTGGGAATGATTTGATTCTAAAATGGAATAAGTATATATATTTGCGCTTTCCTTAATCCTCATCTTTGAGAAAAGTAAGACTCTAAGGACAATAGTACTTACAAGAAGAGTATAGGATTTGGGTAATGTATTTGCTATAGTAGAAACTTACATTCATTAATTTTCAGATTATATAAAAAACTCGAATATATTGATTTTTACAGCTCCCCTATATCAAGGAAAAGCATTATATCACTTACTTGTAGCCTGATACATTAACCAAATATCATATGGACGCTTCTTGTTAGCTATTTTTTATTGCAAGAGCAGTAAACATAATTTTTTTTGTGTCTCTTACACACTAAAATTTGTAATTATTTTACGTAGAGGATTACAGGAATTTGATATGACTTGTTTGCTTCATTAAATGATTTCATGAATTTCTTATTTCTAGAAAGAGAAAAATAAATATAATAAAGCGTAGTAAAAATCTTGTGTTTAGTAATGTGATATAATACGATAACAAAATTATAAATATACTTTGATTCAAGAATGAGAGAATAATTTTAATAAAGTATGTGTAAAATGCGATTTTACGCTCTGAACATTTTTTAAAAAACGCATTTACACCCCTTGTATCAAAAATGTTGTTTTATATGCAATATGAAATATGATATTAACATTTTCTCACTAGTATCGAAAAGAACTAATATAATACATTTACAATGAATTTTTTTATATATATGAAGTAAAATTTTATAAATGAATATTATCATTAAGTTACTGAGAAATACTCGAACATAATTGACTCGTAAGAAAATTTAAAAAATATTGTATCTTTTATTTTATAAAAGTTTAAATAAATATATGAAATTTTACTATATTGTATAGTAAATATCGGGATCAATATATATTTTTTCTTCACTAATATGAAACTTTTTCCATCAATCATAGTAAAATTTGCTGCACGTGAACATAAATATTTGTGATCCTTCTAATTTGCAAACGTGAATTTAACATATTACACGGACAAGAAAAGTTAATTAGGCTAAACAACTGGTTACTTAAAAAAGATACAAGTAAATCGAATAGTTAGATTTATCAACATAAAATGGTTACGTCAAGGGTTTCCAAATATTTAAAATAACTAATATAATGTTACTGAATGGAACTGCTAATTTACTTTTATTTACTGTAAAAGCATTAAAAATGTTTCAGTAAGAATGTATTTTCAACATATGCTTTCTTGACCAAGGCATCGTGACTTCTATCGCTGATTAGCACCGACTTGGGAGCAAAAATATAAAAAAAAAATTAAAATAATAAAAAAAACAAAAGAAAATGTATTTTAATATACAAAAGGTGCGTTCGTCAAATGTCGATGTTTAGTTTCCATCATATAAAACAGAAAATATTGAAGACCATTGTAATATTTATATTAAATAATTGTATTGTCTGTTAACGACCATTAATTACGCAATATCTAATGGATTTACATATATTCTACTGCGAAGTATAATATAAATAGTACATTTTGATGCAAGTGCGAGAATTGGATATCCTGCTTGCGTGACTCTAATGTCCGAACGAAGTGAGGGTGAAAAAGATCTCAGGCGGAGGAAACCAAATTATCACGCAAGTGTCGAACAATTTTTTTTATATTATGTGAGATTTCCGCACACTGTATCAAAATTATTCATTACGATAGACCCTCTCTTCGTTCGGACGACAAATCCAACTCTTGCCTAAATCGTTTAAAGACACTGGTATTGTATACTATTTTTTTAAACACTATGTGTGAAATGACACTTTTAATGCCTTCACAGCGGTCGCAAAGTACCACATTTACGTTTTAGTGTACAAAATAGCGTTATAGGTAATTTACATTGGTCGTTTAGTAAACATGAGAAAGACGATTCCCTACTTTGTATGTTTGTGTAATATTGGTTAAATTATGTATATGGCTTAAAGGGAGTCCGTAGATTATAGTTTAACATATCGCCACCTGAAAATTTCGAGCAGAAGTGGCGCTTCCGTCAGACAGGCTGAGTTCATATTCGCTAATAAGTATAGACAATTAAAAAAAATACGAGTTTCTACTACAGAAAATCAAAGTTGAGCTATTGATGTAATGAGTAATTACATATTAATTAGCTGATCGAAATGTCAGTATTTTCGACAAATTATTATTAGTTAATTATTATTATCGGTTATATGTAATTATATTGTAAATCAATCCAACTATTATTATCAAACAACTCTCTCTCTCTCTCTCTCTCTCTCTCTCTCTCTCTCTCTCTCTCCCTCTCTCTCTAGTGGGTATACTAGACGCGCTCAAAATTTGCCTTTATTGGAATCGTGATATTTTTGTTCACACTCTTTTCAACGAGTTTCAGCTAAGAGGAGGGGATTCCCTGGAGTGGCGGCCGTTGTCTGAAATAATATCAGGTACTTTTCTTTCGCCCAGGAATCCTTATTTCTCCTCTAAAAAGTTGGTTATACTAAGAGGTTAGGATTCAGTTACGCGCAAATTGGCGGCCCAACATTGTCGAATTCGCACAGTCGGATCAGCGCCTCTACTGCTTACCACCTGTACTAAAGGTCAGCCTCACCGCAATATCTACATCTTCCTCTGGGTTCTTCTACATTTACTATACCCTTGGGAGATACAGCCGGCTACGCGCTCCACCTGCTTTTTGTGTAATCGTCGAATCGTTAAAAAGGACCATGCGGAGGTATGTTCGCGATGCGGCAGTTACATTCATGCGAACTGTTTCGTTATCTTGCCCGATTCTAACGAACCGCGATGTTGCCGGCTTGCGAAGAGCTCTGCCATTCCCGTGCCGCGTGAGGGGGCAGCACTTCCCGGGACGGCTGTTTTGGAAGGTGAGCTCGCGTCAAGCGCCACACACTCTGCTGCGACCCCCACCACTGGGACGGCCAAGCGCGTCACCTCGCCCACTTTGCCGTCATGTGCGCAGGTTGCTAAGCAACCTCGCGGCGCCGCGCCCACTGGTACCGTCAAGATGGCTGCTCTCTTCTCTGATTTCGCGAGCCGGTTAGAGGCCAATTTCGAGCGCACGGTCTCGCGCATCGAAACTTTGGTGCAGGGTTTGGCCAGCGATATCCGGGATCTCAACTCCCGGGTTCTACAGATAGAGGCTGCGACCGAAGAGAGATTCTCCAGCGTCTCGGACCGCCAGGGAGCGCTGGAAGCGGCGAATAAATTGATTTGTGGCATGATCGGTGACGCTCGTAGCGGCCAGGCGTTATCGGCGGTGTCGGCAGTGACAGCCTCCTCAGATACCTGCGAGCTGTTGCTGCTTGGTATACCTGCAAATTTGGCCATCTCGGAGGGGGAGGCCGTTGATAAAGTATTAACCACGATCAACCTCTCCCGCGTTTGACTCAAGTTTTAGACATTCGTCCCTGGCTTGTCCGAAATAAGCCAGGTAATCAAGACCTAGAATCGGCCACTTTGCCTGCGGGCGTTAGCGGTATTAACAATAATAATAATAATAATAATAGTAAAGGACTTGTTTTCCGAGTTTCCTCCCCATCAACCAGGGATCTGGTTTTAGAGAAGGCTCGCCTTCTCAAGGGTTTGTCTGCTAATTCCCTCTTTGGTGCGGGTGGAGGCTCGTCGGTTTTTTTGCGTGCGCTATGGCCCAAGGAATTGCACGTCCTATTAAGTAAAGCGCTGCGTCGTTCCGTAGACTTAGGTTTTGCGAGGCCTTTTCTTAAAAACTACACGGTTTTCATGCGTAAATCGAAGGGAGGGCAGCTTTTTCCGATTCCCTCTGAATCTGACATTAATAACCTTTTAATTCATAATTCTCCTACTTCACAATGAGGGTTGCTACATACTTGCGACCAGGTAGTCATCACCGGCGATTTTAATATTAACATGTGCAAGAGAGATGGAGCATCCGCCATGTTGGATTCATATTTAGATTCACTTAACCTTTTCCTTATTAAATCCTATCCTACACATCATACGCGCTCATCCACCAATTCATCTCATACATGGCTCGATCTTTTCATTACACGTAATCCCCCGCCAGTTTATACTTATACTAAGTCATCAGTTCCCTTTGCAGCAGGGCACGACTATATTATACTTACATTGAATATTATCAAACCTTTGCCGGCTGTAAAGAGGATTTGGCCGCGGAACCTTGCTCTAATTGATCCACCCTCTGTTTTCTGATACGTTTAATCATCTTTCATCTCTCTCATGCTCTACCACCATGTCGTCTACATCATCAATCTCTCAACCTTCATCTATGTCGTCTGGCCGTTCACCTTCACCTTCTTCTTCAAAAAGTTCGCTGATCCCATCTTATTCGCCCCCCATCAAAAATCTTGGATTACACCGCACATCAGACAGAACATTAAGGCTCGCAATATGGCGTATAAAAGATACTTGGCCACTGGCCTGAGCTCGGATTATCAGACTTACAAAGATCTACGTAAACTTGTTAGAAATGACATTGACTCCAGTAAATTTTTACATTTTAATAACAAAATCAAAACCGCCACGGGTCTCATGTCTAAATCTGCTCAATCACCTCTCAACATTTTTTCACTTGATCAACTCGATACCCATTATGCTTCTATTTCCTATTCACCCTTTCCTTTCTCATATATTTAGCTTCAGTCTCTCATCTGATCACCAGACATCTTACCCTTATCTTATCCTTTAACTTCTTTTAATTTGCCCCTATCACCTCACAGAAAGTCATGTCTACTATATCCAGAGCCACCTCCGAAGCTACAGGCCACGATGGAATTTCTGTTCTGATGCTAAAACTTATAGCTGCTCAATTAGCTCCTCATCTAGCTGAATTATTTATTAACAATAATATAATAATAATAATAGTAAAGGACTTGTTTTCCGAGTTTCCTCCCCATCAACAGGGATCTGGTTTTAGAGAAGGCTCGCCTTCTCAAGGGTTTGTCTGCTAATTCCTCTTTGGTGCGGGTGGAGGCTCGTCGGTTTTTTGCGTGCGCTATGGCCCAAGGAATTGCACGTCCTATTAAGTAAAGCGCTGCGTCGTTCCGTAGACTTAGGTTTTGCGAGGCCTTTTCTTAAAAACTACACGGTTTTCATGCGTAAATCGAAGGGAGGGCAGCTTTTTCCGATTCCCTCTGATCTGACATTAATACCTTTTAATTCATAATTATCCTACTTCACAATGAGGGGTTGCCTCACAGAGCATGACTCCTCCAACATGTTGGGCCTTTCTGACTACACCTTGCACAGACTGGATCGGGTTGGTAAGGATCGGGGGTATTGCGGCCTACTTCAAGAATAATCTTGATGTTAGGCTTATGGCTCACTCCGACCCCGTTTTTTCCAACACTCCAGAATTTATGATTTTTAGAGTTCTCAATAAAACCAGTTCGTTGCTGTTTTGTGTTGTTTATAAATTCTTTGATACGTTGACAAATTATTTACATACTTGCGACCAGGTAGTCATCACCGGCGATTTTAATATTAACATGTGCAAGAGAGATGGAGCATCCGCCATGTTGGATTCATATTTAGATTCACTTAACCTTTTCCTTATTAAATCCTATCCTACACATCATACGCGCTCATCCACCAATTCATCTCATACATGGCTCGATCTTTTCATTACACGTAATCCCCCGCCAGTTTATACTTATACTAAGTCATCAGTTCCCTTTGCAGCAGGGCACGACTAATCTTGGATTACACCGCACATCAGACAGAACATTAAGGCTCGCAATAGGCGCTATAAAAGATACTTGGCCACTGGCCTGAGCTCGGATTATCAGACTTACAAAGATCTACGTAAACTTGTTAGAAATGACATTGACTCCAGTAATTTTTACATTTAATAACAAAATCAAAACCGCCACGGGTCTCATGTCTAAATCTGCTCAATCACCTCTCAACATTTTTTCACTTGATCAACTCGATACCCATTATGCTTCTATTTCCTATTCACCCTTTCCTTTCTCATATATTTAGCTTCAGTCTCTCATCTGATCACCAGACATCTTACCCTTATCTTATCCTTTAACTTCTTTTAATTTGCCCCTATCACCTCACAGAAAGTCATGTCTACTATATCCAGAGCCACCTCCGAAGCTACAGGCCACGATGGAATTTCTGTTCTGATGCTAAAACTTATAGCTGCTCAATTAGCTCCTCATCTAGCTGAATTATTTAATTTGTCTCTCTCAACTGGATCTTTTCCAAAGCCTTGGACTAAGTCTCTTCTTTTTCCTTTGGCAAAGTCAAACAGAGTGATCTCACCGTCTGACTCTAGGCCCATTGCAAAGCTCTGTGAAGTCTCCAAAATTTTGGAAAAATTAGTGCACGAACAACTTACTGAATATCTTAATGGTAATAATTTAATTATAGAGAGACAAGCAGGCTTCCGCAGGGGGCATAGTACTCAGACGGCTCTGATCGGTGTCTTGGATGATATCAGGAGAGCCATAGACAGACGCATGATTACCATTCTCGTTTTATTTGATTTTTCAAAGGCGTTTGATTCGGTGCCTCACGACTTACTACTTCGTAAGCTACGTTCATTAGGTTGTTCCGATACGGTTATCACCTGGTTCTACCATTACTTGGTTATCCGCACTCAAACGGTGGTGGATGAACTGGGAGCGGGCTCGGCCTGGCTCGACACGTCTAGAGGGGTTCCACAGGGTAGTGTCCTTGGTCCACTGTTATTTTCTATTTTTATTAACGACCTCCCACGTGTTTTAAGTCATTCAGACTAAATGATTTTCGTGGATGACACCCAGATCTATCACTCGTTTTATCCATCTGATCTCGCTCTGGGAGTACAGAAAATTTCAGGAGATGCGAATGCGGTAGATAACTGGGCGAGGTCGAACGGACTGAATTTGAATGTGAAAAAGACGAAGGTGATGATCTTGGGCAGTCAGGCCTATATTTCGCGTATTAACTTGGATACTGCCCCGAAGGTTACAATAGGGAATGACTTCCTGGAATATGAGTCTGAAGTCAAATCACTTGGCCTTTGGATTACTCCTACTCTGGACTGGTCTCGTCAGGTCGCGTCTATATCTCAGCGGGTTCATGGAGTCCTTCACTCGTTAAACAGAAAGAGCCTTGTTGAGGCTCTGATATTCCCGCACTTCGATTACGCTTGCGCGGTTTTCCACGATCTAGATGCTACTAGAAATTTAAAGTTTTAGCGATTATTAAATGCTTGCGTTCGTTTTGTGTGGAGTCGTATTTCGTGGCGCGAACATGTTACGTCATACCGTCTCAAGCTAGGTTGGCTGTCAGTCAAGCTTAGGAGATCCCTTTTCATTGCTACCTGTGCCTTTAACAACATCTCGCATAAATCCCCTTCATACATTGCTCGTCACTTCATTATTCGCGATGCTTCATTTTCATCCCGTTCTTCCTCACGCCACCCACCCTTGTCCCCCTTTTATCTCCCTCCTAGAACTGAAGCCCTTAATAATTCCTTCATTATCACTGCCTCTCGCCTCATCAATCACATCCCTTACACCAATTTTGACCCTCTCCTCGCTAGTTCCTTCAAATCATCCCTTTCACTGTATCTTTCTGAGCCCGATCGACAGGCTTGGGAGACGAGGATTAATAACGAGGGAATCATTTGCCCTTCATTACCGGATATCTAAGCGCTTATTTCATTTTATTTTTATTTTTATTTTTATTGTATTCCGCCGATCAATTGTAAATTATTATTGTGCTTTATGTTGCGTGTGTGTAGTTCATTATTTATTTTATATCTTCGTTTTTATCTTTGTTTTATTTTGGCGCTATTCAATGCTCACATTGTTTTAATCATTATGTATATCTTTTGTTATTTAGTTTTAGTGTGTGAATAACTATTGTTATTACTTTATTTTATTTTATTGTTAACGGAATTTCTGCGCCGAATTTTCTAATAGTGTATACGGGGTTTTACCCCACTGTACCAAATAAATTTTATCAAATCAAATCAAATCTCTCTCTCTCTCTCTCTCTCTCTCTCTCTCTCTCTCTCTCTCTCTGAGTCTGCAGGGATACTCAAACTTTCTCTGACCATAGCATTTATCTTGAGACCCTGAGTGAGGAAATTTTTTGGCAGCTAAGTTTCGCATACTTTTGCTGTTTCGCTTTACTTCTGAGATCGTTAGCCCCTCTATCCGACGACACTTCCATCTTTACCGTTGCTACAGCTGCACCTCTACCGGACAACATCTCCATCTTCATCGTCTCTACAGCTGTACCATTGCTTACTTGCGCCGTATCGCACCGCACGACCTCATTTCAACATCTGGCCGGTATGTCTAATTGTTTTGTATGTCTCGGCCGTATGTCCAGAAAGAACTACACAGAGATGTGTGCGAAGTGTAACTAACTTTCACATACAAACTCTCTTGCATTACTGTCAGGTTCGGGTCTGGGAACCAGACGTCCACCATCACCATCAACTCACTTTTCTATTCATCAACTAAACGCACACTACGACTCTATTTCTAACACTATTCCTTCGCTCTCATCTGATTACATTAACTCCTTCCTCTTTTCTCTAGATCACTTATCCGTCATCTCTCCATCATTTCAATTCTCTCCCGTCACCACTAAGGTAGTCCAGAGAATTATCTCTAAAATGTTAAAAATGCTTGAGCCTCAATTATTACCGTTTCTAGCAATTATTTAATGAACTACTAAACAATGGAATTTTCTCTAAATGCTGGAAACGTACGCTCTTGATCCTCGCATTCTATCTTGAAAGCAATAATCTTTTTATAGCACGCGAAGCTAGTTTTCGCAGGGGACACAGTACCCAGACTGCTTTCCTGAGAGTTACTAATGACATTCGTAGATCAATTGATGTTCGCAAGATCACGGTTCTGGTCCTGTTCGACTTCTCAAAGGCGTTCGACGGTGATTGACGAGGTCGGTAGAGCGTCTGACTGATTAGAGATATAAAAATAAATAAGAGAAATTTCTTTTTTATTACATATGGAAATTAATATCGTACAAATTAATATTATTATAAATATTATATTATTTATTTATTGATGTAAGACATGCCAGGACTAAAAATTATAAAATAAATTTTGTGTACTGAGTATAAAAAATAGTAAAAAAATTTCTGAAGGTGTCCTTGACCTTGAAAATCGACATATTAAGGTTGAATTCTTTGTTTTTTTGCTATTTGAGTTCTAAGTATGTAAATCTATGTTTTTTGATTCGATGAGTTTGAAAAAAAATAGTGAAAAAAATTCTGGAGGTGTCGTTGACCTTGAAAATTGCCATTCCAAGGTCACATTTTTTTGTTGCTATTTCAGATTCTAAGTATGGAACTTTATGTTTTGTGATATACTAAGTATGAAAAAAGTGGAAAAATGTACGAACCAAAAGCGCAGTGAATTTCAACCACATCCGTCGAGATCTGTAATGAGTTCTTCAGACCCTCTTATCTAAAATAAAAGTAAATTGAAAACATAATTCAATAGTTTTTAAAAAAAACTAGTAGTTCTGTTGAATTTTGTAGAAAAATACTCCGACTTTCGCTCTTAGAGTGACTAGGACCAACGACGTGGACTTGGCGAAAAACGATCCCTTCGGGGTGCTGGATTATCGTGAGTCCCCCCGCCTCTCACTTACCAGGGTACTAGATTGATGGTAGATTGATGCTGGATAGAGAGATTGTGTTGACGAATAAGTGCTTTATGTATCGTCTAATTTTAAATTGTATTTTAGTATTGTGACAGATAGACGTATTGACAGTTATTTTATTTGTATTATATTTTATTCTGTTGACTTACTGTGATATTCGCCGTATTTGTATTTATTCTGTGATTATGATATTTTAAACTGTGATATTACTATGCAATATTGTATTTGAACAAGCCTTTATATAGCATTTATTTTTATTTAAAGATTATAAATTTTGTACTGTACAAATAAACTTATCTCTCTCTCTCTGGCGCGGTGAGTACACAGTCATCTTTCTTACAACTCCGTATTCTTTGAAAAATTTTGTACTCACGCAAGCAACTCGAGTTCTAGCAAAGCAAAGGCTGGACGTTCGCTGTCTGCAGCTTGTACCTTTTCAATTAGATACATTTTTGCTGTAGACGGTGATCTAAAATAAAACAATTCAAAATACAAAAATAATTGGAGGTTAGCCAGAGGAGGCTACAAGCGGTGGAGTTTTGGGCGGCTTTACAACGTGGATCAACATCGCAAAAATCACCGTGCGAAAATAGCAATGCCGCGCGGCTGCTTTGTCTATGGAAATCAACTGACACGCAAGGACTACACTGAGGTGTGTACTGTTTGCAATAATATTTCCCAGATGAACTGTTTCGAGGTCATGCCGGGATCGTCCGAGCGTCGATGTTGTGCTCTCGCGAAAGCGAAAACCAAAGCTCTAGTACTGGCTCCCACCGACACGGGGGCGCCACCGCCCGGGTTACCACGCCAGACTAGCGTGACTGACAGTTCCGCGCCGGTGACCACGCCTACTCCCACCACCTCTTGCGCCAAGCGCGTTGCCTTGCCTCCGTCGCCATCAACGTCGCAGGTTGCCAAGCAACCTCGCGGCGCTCCGCCCGTCAAGCCCAACCAGATGACTTTTGCCGACTTCGCACCGATGGCGGCCGCTCCGCAACCGTGGATGGAAACTTTCGCTCGCAACCTGCAAGATAACTTACGTAGCGACCTCAAATCGGTTCTTGAGGTGGTAAATCGCGTTAAGCGAATAAACTCAAAGACAGATTTTTCATGTTTTCGGGATAAATGAGACGGGACTGGTCGGGTCAAGTAAGGGACTTTAACATGGACATGAGCTCTTCTAGTTTTATGTCAAAAAAGTTTAGGGCGAATCTATCGGCTCTGGGACTCTCAATCATCGAATCAGAACCGACGCATCATGCAATGACATCAAATGGTCCATCTCATACGTGGTTAGATTTCTTCCTTATTCGTAAACCTATGCCGAGATATGAATACGCAGAGAGAAGTGAAGAAAGTTAGGAGACGAAATTTGGAAGAGATCAACCTTCATAGCCTCGCAACCACATTCACCTCTTATCTCACCTCTTTTTCTTTATCACTATATATCAACAAACCTAGGCCGGCTTGGCCTGACCAGTCTGTTTCTGCGTGTCCACATTCGCACATGTCCTATCCATCAAACTCTTATCTTAGCACTATCTCATCCTCATTATCGTGTGTAAGTAGGTCAATTCTCTCGTCATTCGATGCATTAGCACCTGTACAAACTCAAGTCGTTAAAACCAAACATAAGCCATGGATTACCCAGGATATCGAAAGAAATATTAAAGCCAGGAATGCAGTATTCAGCAAGTTTAAAAATACAGAAAAGAGCGAGGATTACAACATATACAAAGACCTTCGAAACCATGTTTCAAATGCCATCAACTCAAGTAAATTTCATTACCTGGCCACAAAACTTAGCTGTACAATTGATCCCAAAAAATCCTGGAAATATCTTAAAAACATGGGCCTCAGCTCGAGGACGAATCTATCTTCTCTAAAGTATTTCACACCTCATCAATTAATAATCATTATGCATCAATTTCGAATCATGTTCAGCCACTCACCATTCAGATGGCATATCTGTTGAAATGATTAAATTGTTAGAGCCTCAATTGACTCCGCACCTTGTTGACTTCTTCAATGATATGCTTTCGGCTGGATATTTTCCTTAACGTTGGAAGAGAGTACTTCTGTTTCCTTTGGCGAAGTCAAATAGGATGGAATCGTGTTCGGATACAAGGCCAATTGCTAAGCTTTCTGAACTATCAAAAATTTTGGAGAGAGTTGTGCACAATCAGTTGTCCAAATACTTAGAAGAAAATCACATTCTAATTGATAGGCAAGCCGGGTTCCGAAAGGGACACAGCACCCAGACAGCACTTCTGGGAGTTCTAGATGACGTTAGGAGGGCCATAGATAATAGAAAGATCAGGATCCTAATCCTGTTTGACTTCTCCAAGGCCTTCGACACTGTCCCGCATGACAGGCTTATTCAAAGACTGTGTGAGATTGGTTGCTTTGATACTGTTCTAACCTGGTTTTATCGGTATCTTGTGGGTCGCATGCAGGCCGTGGAAGCGGAAAATGGCGAGCTATCGGACTGACTCGGGATAAATGCGGGAGTGCCCGAGGGCAGTGTTCTTGGCCCCATACTCTTTTCAATTTTTATAAATGATCTGCCGAAAGTCCTCACGTATAGCAAGTATATGCTATTTGCCGATGATGCCCAGGTCTACCATTCGTTTCTTCCGACAGATTTCGAAGTGGGTGTTCAGCGTATAACATAGGATGCCAATGCAATAGCGGCATGGGCGCGAGCGAATGGACTTAAACTAAATGTCAGGAAAACGAAGGTTATGATTCTGGGTAGTCAGGCTTATTTATCGCGTATCGACCTGAACACTGCCTCGAGGGTCAAACTGGGTACAGAATGGTTGAGCTATGAAAATGAGATAAAATCACTTGGGATAGTAATCACCCCGTCTCTAGAGTGGACAAAACAGGTGTTATCTATTTCAAGACGTGTTCATGGGGTTCTACACTCTTTGAGATATTATAGGAAGGCACTGTCGCGTGAGCGCAGGAAGTGTCTGGTAGAAACACTTGTTTTTCCACACTTTGATTATGCCTGTGCGGTCTACAACGATGTCGATCAGACCAGGAACCTAAAGTTGCAGAGATTGTTGAATGCGTGTGTTCGGTTTGTGTGGGGGGATGTGGCGAGACGAGAACACGTTACACCGTATAGGTTAGGTCTCAGGTGGCTATCGGTTGAGTCCAGACGTTCATACCTCATCGGCGCCCTTGCATATAACATCATCACTCACAATTCTCCCATCTATCTCGCGAGTCATTTCATAAAATTAAATACGCCATATCATAACCCCCGCACTTCCTCTCGTCACCCATTGAAATCATTGAACTATCATCCTCCTCGAACAGAAGCGCTAAATAGGTCCTTTATCATCACTACATCCAAAATCATTAACAGTCTTCCATTTAGTACATTCGATATATCATCCATTGATCATTTCAAAAATTCATTGTTTAATCATTTGTTTGGGCTTGACCAGGCTGCCTGGTCCGACAGAACAAGGAACGAGGGGCTAACGGTGCCACAGGTCCCTCACCTCTAAAGTGCTCTAAGATAGATGCGAGTGCTATAAACATGTATCGTCGTTGTCTGCTTTATTTGTTATTTATTTAATTTATTTTTATATTGTACATTTTATATTATTGTTTTATTTTGTATATGTTTGTGTTATTTTATATTTATATTTTATAATTTAGATATTGTTGTTTCATTTTGTAAAAGCGTCGTTGTATACACTTAAAGTGCCTACGGGGTATCTACCCCAAAGGCCCAATAAAGTTTCATCAATCAATCAATCAATCTCTCTCTCTTGATTTACATAAATTTTATTGTCACAGTCATTAAATATTCTAAATATATGTTGTTTGCGGATGATTTGAAGATTTATATCCAGTGTAGACTTTCTCATATTACTGAAACGATTGTCAATTTAAATAATGATATTCAATCGATTGCAAATTGGGTAGCTGATAATGGTTTGAAATTTAATATAAGTAAAACCAAAGCTATTATTTTTGCCTTTGCTCAAATGTCTTTACGTTTGCGAAACTTCGATATCCCTCCAATTTTACTTCAGGGTACTCAAATTCCATTATTGGGTTCAGTTACAAGTCTGGGTGTTACTTTAACCAGTGATCTTTCGTGGGATATGCATATAGTACAGATATCTTCTAATGTGCATGGTGTTTTATACCGACTACGCTACAGAGGCTATCGTCTACCTGAGAAGGCTCGTTTATTGCTTGTGAAAGCGTTAGTTATACCGCATTTTGATTATGCCTGCCTTGTATTTAACAATCTTCCATCGTATCTTGAAGTGAAGCTTCAAAGGCTATGTAATACTATTGTACGTTTTATTTTTCATTTGAAATGAGATACAGCTCTAAAACCTCATTATGATCGATTGGGCTGGTTCTCTCTAAAAATTCGTCGCAAATACTCTCTTGCTCTCTTCATGTACAAGCTATTATCATCGCAGAGACCTAGTTATTTACATGACAGATTAACCTTTATTACTGATGATAATCGTAGATCACAATGTTTGGATGATATTTTTATTTTACCAATTGCACATAGACTCGTATAAGTCATCTTTCATGTTATATGGCATGGAACTGTGGAATGGATTACCGGGAAGTATTAGAGACAGTCCTAGTATATCTAGTTTCAGATATAATTTGTTAAATTTCCAAAGTGTTGCTGACCCTAGCACATGACTATTATCCTTCTATACAAGATATGTTAGCTTTTTATCAGTTGATCAATTTATGTCAAATTTATATATGTTTGATCTGGGAATTTGTTTGTACTTCTAGATTAGCGTTTTATTATTATTATTTTATGATTCATGTGATTTATGATTTTTGCGATATTTTTTGTTTTATTTTATATATTGTTATGTATTCTTTTATGCACATGTTGGTCTGTATGTATTATTTATTATTATTAATGTATTAACTTTGGTGTCATTCGGTTTTACTAGACCGTGGCACAAATAAATACCGTTATCAATCAATCTCTCTCTCTCCGGTAAGTCGACTACACGTGTCTAGGAGGACATCTCAAATCATTTGGCTTGTTTTGCCGACTTACCTGTTTCGTGTGAGTTTGTACTTTATAAATAACTCAGGATCTCCTGTAGACTCCTTGTAATGTGAGCAAAACAGCTCAGCTTTATTTACTTAAGCCAGGTAGAACAATTAATGTTTGAGAGAGATTTCGAGGTTAGGTGAGAGCTTCATATTATCGAGGGACTTGGCCTTAACGGCACTATTTGCTCCGCCAATCAGCAGCCTTCGGAGAATTGGATAAGTTTTTCCAGGTATTGGAGTTGGCACTACTTAATCAGAGTTAGCTGTGATGAAACTGATGAAAGAGTTCGCTTTCCTCTCGCGGCCACATTTGCACTTCTGCCAACACCTCTGTGGCTGCTCGTTCACGGGCTGGAAAATCCGATCTCTTTTTCTATTTCACACATTTCCCTTCTCGCTGCCTTACTTTTCTTTTTAGTATATATATATATGTTCGGGAGACGAAAAAAAGCAAATAGCAAAAATCGAGTTAAGTAAAATCGGCAAGCAATTTCTTTGGACATAGTATTTCTTTATTATGCGTGAATGAATACTGACAGAATTTATTGTACAGTCAAGAAACAAATAGACAAAACGAAGTCTGATCATAAATACATGATATAATGAATATATAATGGAATATTTATGAAAGTAAATATCGAGGGTCTAGTTAGCTGTATATATGGCTTACGCGTTTTTATACTTGCGTCAGGCGATATCGCGCCTTTTGATTAAATTACAAAATTATAAATTTATATACAAGCACGTACAAAATACAATTTCCATATTTACATAAATGCATTTTATAAAAATTTTCACATTTAGTATGTTTAATGAACACAATTATTATCCAAGGCTTCATCTAATTTGGACACACCACGATCTCGAATGACGTTTGTGTTATTTGGAAATTATCCACATCGCCAACCATATGGCAATCATCTTCTAATACCCGTTTTATGACATATGGGCTATTAAATTTTGGTAAAAAGTAGACGAAACTGTTTTATTTACGATGATGAAACATCTACGTTCCGAATATATATATATATATATATATATATGGGTGGTTCTCTGTGACATCGAAGATGAACAAAATAAATATTGCTATAACTGTGGGAATATGTTTTAGAGGTATCCAGTAGTTCTCCTGAATTTTTTCAGATTTTTTCTGGGCCATTATTTTAAGTTACAGAGAGTCCAAGTTGACATTTTAGCACTTTTTTGCATTATATGCCCATTTTCATGAATTTTTAGCTCCCAGGGGATGCATTTTTCACTAAAAACATAAGTATGACTTTTTTTGTAAAATTTTCCGAACTTTTCATTAAAAATACTTTTAAAGACATAAATGTATGATGTCACACTCTTGTAAGCCATTTAAACCTTAAATAGTGAAAATCAGCAATTCTGCTCCGGACTCTGGTAACCTAATACTGTCTAAAAAATGTCTTTTTATAGTCAGAAACTGCCTAGAAATTTCCAGAGTGGGTCTAAATTATTAAGATCACTTATGGTCAAAATATCCGGGAAAAGTGCCCGAAATATTAATAGAAATGTATATTTGTTGCCTTATAACGATGAATCTAGTAGCATGTTCATTGCAAAAAAATTTATGCACTTACCTTGGAATGGTAGAAAAGTATCTCCACTTGTTTCAGTAGCCATCTAATCCCCCGTAAGCTGCTAAAAATATAAATATTATTATAAAATTATAAAAAATTATTTTTTAAACATTTGTAATGATGGATTTTTAGTTTTACATCCCTTACAAGAATTATAATACTAATCTGAAGGATTACTATAAAAGTATCAACATTATTATTATTATTATTCAGCAATACATTGTTTAGATTTCACAAACTTGTCACTGTCACGTTATCATATTATTCATTATAATTATATATCCGATTTATTTATATATCTTTTGTATTAAATACGTATATTCAGTTATTGTAATAATGATGTTTATATATTTATAGTAATCCTTCAGATTAGTATTATAATTCTTGTAAGGGATGTAAAACTAAAAATCCAGCATTATAAATGTTTAACAAATAATTTTTTATAATTTTATAATAATATTTGTATTTTTAGCAGCTTACAGGGGATTAGATGGATACTGAAACAAGTGAAGATACTTTCCTACCACTCCAAGGTAAGTGCACAAATTTTTTTGCAATGATCACGCTACTATATTCATCGTTATAAGGCAACAAATATACATTTCTATTAATATTTCGGGCACTTTTCCCGGATATTTTGACCATAAGTGATCTTAATGATTTCGACCCACTCTAGAAATTTTTAGGCAGTTTCTGACTATAAAAAGACATCTTTTAGACAGTATTAGGTTACCAGAGTCCGGAGCAGAATTGCTGATTTTCACTATTTAAGGTTTAAATGGCTTACAAGAGTGTGACAGCATACATTTATGTCTTTAAAAGTATTTTTAATCAAAAGTTCGGAAAATTTTACAAAAAAAGTCATACTTATGTTTTTAGTGAAAAATGCATCCCCTGGGAGCTAAAAATTCATGAAGATGGGCATATAATGCAAAAAAGTGCTAAAATGTCAACTTTGACTCTCTGTAACTTAAAATAATGGCCCAGAAAAAATCTGAAAAAATTCAGGAGAACTACTGGATACCTCTAAAACATATTCCCACAGTTATAGCAATATTTATTTTTTTCATCTTCGATGTCACAGAGAACCACCCATATATATATATGTGTGTGTGTATATTGTCGGTTATATTGTTTTCTTTTCTTCACAATCTTATTCTAGTATCGTTTGTTAATTATTTAATTTTTTTACAATATTCAGTGACGCATGATCAAAGTTACGCGTTTCGTATAATAATAATTGCTTGGTTAATTTTTTGCACAAACGTTCTTGGCTTCCTAATTGACAAATACCGAATAGTAATTGACTTGGGCTTTCCACTGTTGATCGACAGATAGTATTGTTCATTGCAAATTCTACATCGGATATTACTTCGTCCAATTTATTTTTTTCTACCGCGGTTTTTACCAAAATTAAAGTCCCTATTGACCTTTAATTTTGTCCATTTGCGCGCGGAGTCCCTACTTCTATTAAAACATGTTCGATGTTTTTATTTTAAAAAAATTCGTTAAGTATATGTGAAAGCCTTTCCGCGATCGCTTATTATCCGTTTTGTCAACTTACAAAGATAGAATCGCACAAACTTGGTGAATGATCTCGAAAACTAATTTGTTCCCCTTCGCGGTACGTTCGAGAGGGCGATTGTGGTCTATATGCAGTGTCTGAAATGGTGAATTACCTTTGGATATGTTATACAATTTTCCTTCGAGTATCCTATTTAATAGGGAATAATCAATACAATATAAGAAGTTACCTCTATATTTTTAATTGTATATAGCATGTTGGGAAATCAATACGCCTGCTTGAGATTTTCAACAACCTTTACGGTTCTTTCATAACACAAATCGTTGTGTAAACTTCCTATTACATTCTTTATCATTGCTTTTGAGACAAAAATAAAGAATTCATTTATTTACTTTTTTATATATGTAATCATCGTGCAATTCGAAAAGTTTATGTTTAAATCCTCTATAAATTGTACGGCAAAGTCTGTAACGAATGTCTTGCAGCCAATAAAGAGACCTTATAAAATTACGAAGATTGCGATATCTGTAAATAAGCAAATTGTAGATCCATTCATGCTTAGCAAAAAAGTAAGTAAAGATGAGATTTATACAAACGTATGAATGGACCCACGCAAAATCAGGTACAAGTAATCGGTCAAGATACAGAGAAAATAAATATTCTTCAAATTAAATACCTTGAAATAAAATTTTTTTAAAGATAACGTGCTAGATCAAATCTACCAACGTGAGCACAAGGCCAAATAACAAGAGACTCGGATGCTATCGGATGCGCCGAATGTAACTATAGGTGCGGCGATAGAACAGAAATTGTACAAGTGGTATTTATTAGCGTTCTTCTTAACAAAATTCAATTCCTCGCAGTGAAAGTCCCTGCTGGAAATGCTCAGTTAAAACCGAAAAATACCGATTATAAAATTGATGATCGGTTGAGGTATGGATTCTCGCAACGACAAAACCAGATTGTAGTAGATTGTTAATCTTTGGAGGACGGGATAGCCCCTATACGGGCCATGCCCATGATCAACCCTTTACATGTGTTAGTTTTGAGATGTGAGACATCACAAAAACTCGATTTCTATAGAAAAATGAGAGAAAACAGTAAACCCAAATCCCCGTCTTCTAAAAGTTAAAAGTAATCCGATGTTTTTAGACATTAATTTTATTGAAAAAAGAAGCTTTTTTGAACCAGAAAATTTCCGTCCTCTAAAGGTTAAAGAAGAAATAGTATAAAGAATCGGTTTACGTCGGAATATATCGTGTAAAATGGTGTCGGGACGAAATGATTCTAGTATTTTTAATAGTGAGATATTATTATTATGAAATAAGATTTAGGTGGATCTTTTATTTCCGCAAAAATTGGTTTTAAGAAGCAGCTAGATATAGCTGTTCAGATCGGTTTCAATTGGAAATTCGTCAATTTGATACAGTTCAATAGAATCGGTTAGAATCACAACACAACAATCAGAATCACAACAGGTATAGTCCGTAGCAGTTAAATTATATACTCTTTGTCATCGGTTTCTATCGCAGATTAATTTGCCGTATAATCGAGGCGGTTCTAATCAAGAATTCGGATCTTCACACGATTCGCAATAGTTGATTGTAATCCGCCTAAATATTTTTAATAGGCTATGGTCGGGAGTAATCTTGTTACTTAAACTCTAGTATTCGGTTCTAATCTAGAATTTGGATGTGCGCCTGTTTCGCAATAGTCAGTTGTAATTTGCCTAATCATTTTCAGAAGGCTATGATCAGGAGTAATCTGCTTGATTAAGGTTTAATCTTTTAGAGTCAGTTCAGATCGAGAATTACCCGTCACCTACAAATCTTATTAGTTTGATGTAATCATCTAATTAGAGCTAATCGAATTTCACTACAGTCCATTTTTATATAAAAACCATGAGTATAAACATTTTTAGCCCGCTGTATAATACACATAAATAATACACCCAATATTACGTGTAATTCCGTTCCAAATATATACGTGTAAAATAAACACGTGAACAAAACACGTAAAGTAAATACGTGAAAAATACACGTAGAAGAAGCGTAAAAATTTCGTATAAAACCCGTGAAATAAACACGTAAAATAAAAGTACATATGACGGAAAGAATTTTTTTTCGCTTCTTCTATGTGTATTTTTTACGTGTTTGTTTTACACGTATATATTTGGAACGGAACTACACAAAACATTTCACTACACAAAAAATTTATAAGTTTAACAGATTGCGAACCATCAATTTTTGGGTGTAAACAGAATACCGATAAAGTGCCTGTGAGAAGAAGAAGACACTTCAATTACATTAGTCAATCTGATACAAATATTTAATATATTTAAGGGGATATGACAATTCGGATTTGGATAGTTTATCGCACGTCAATGTGGGTGAGATTTGCATTAAAAAAACTACGTCTATCACTAAATCAATATCGAAGGGCAACCCCACGTATAAACTATTATTTAAATAATAAACGGAAATTAAAATAGTTGCACTTACATTTCCTACAGTATTCAGCCTCGAAAAATTGAGGAAGAAACGGATCAAGGATAATAGGTACAAGAAATTCTACAATACCCGAATTTATCGTTAAATTTTGGGAAAATTAATTTGGGAAAATAATTATTTAGATTTTTACTGCGATATCACAGGAGCTTCTGTAAGGCCTAATTAAGCAAAGCAATGCTATGCAGCCGCGAACACAAAAAGGCATTAAACAATTTTGTAACAATTGCATAGCATGCCAACGCGTGAAAGTGACGGGACATAACAGATCCCTATCGGAATGGTTTGTCATACTGGCTAGCCGTTTTTTACACATGCATATAAATCTGATCGGGTTGCTCTGCGTAAGACAAGGATGAAAATACATCCTAATATTGATAGACAGGTTCTCAAGATAGCCGGAAGATATCCACTTCATGACATGACGAGATGGTCGAGCGTTGGCATAGGGACCTTAAAAGGGCAATAATGTACCATCCCAGCTACTACGACTGGGTTAGAATATTGACGACTGTAGTGTTAGGACCGAGATCGTATGTTAGAGCAGATACCGACGCAAGGCCTGCAGAATTAATTTTCGGTACATGACTCTGCATTTCAGGAAAGTTGTGCATTTTTTATTAGTTCACTAACTATATGTGTCGAGTAAAAGCAGTATGTTCACGCACATGACCTACACACACGTAAATTGTCTGACTGAATCGAGAAAAGCAGCTCTTCAGCGGCGATACACGACTCTGCACAGAATTAGTTGATCGGTAAATGGTAATGATTATATATACAATTGATATAAACGACAGACTAATCGAAGTAAATGTAGAACTGCATATTATAAAAGTGCTGAAGTGACTGATCGCAACAATAAGCAGAATAGTCAAAATGAAAGAAAAAATGATGACAATTATATAAAGATAAAGGTAAACCGAAATAATATTGTAAATCCACATAGATTTGCTGTATTCTATAGGTTTTTATACTTTTAATCGTATAAAAGGAATCATTACAATTTACAAAATTTATCAGCTTCTATAGAAATTCGACTCTGGATACGTATATCAAATTTTATACGTTGATACTAACAAAAATTGTGTAGGAATCTATCTTGAAAAATTATATTATAATTTACAAGAGATTACCCGGAATGTTAATTATATTTTTTTATGAGAATTGTTGCAGGAGAACACTTATAGATCTCTATAGAGAATATCTTAAGTATTTATCCATTTTTTAAGCGATAAATTATCATCTTTAAGATAATTTTGATTCAGAAATTTCAAAAGACTTAGATTTTTTATTGGTTTTTAAGGTATAGAAACTTATTGAACTGCTACATTCTATAGGTTTTTATACTTTTAATCTGGTAAAATAGATTGTTACAATTTACAAATTTATCACTTTCTATAGGGATTTGACAATGATTTACTTGTACGAAAATCTATATGTTTATACTAATAAAAATTATATAGGAATCTGTCCTGTAAAATTGTATAATCAATTGATTAATATTTTTTTATGAGAATTATTGCAGAAGAACATGTAAAAAACTATAACTGTAAGTAAACAACTTATTTTCCATACATCATCATCATCTATAATGTTACATATATATTAGGAGTATTTAATTAAAAAAGTTAAATACTGCAGAATATATTTTTTACTTTAACAAACTTAATTTGCTCTTAATTAAACAATTTTTGTGAATAATTTTCACAACTTAAATTATTTTAATAGTTTATAATATCACAACCCTAGTAGAAATCGATTCCATTTTCGTGGTAGTAAAAAGGCAGTTTTAATCAAAATGGGCTGAAAATGCAAAGATTTTTCGAGTAAGAATGAAACGCTTTTTAAACCTTTCTTCGCCATTTAATAGTTTTATTTAGTTGGATTCGATAATTATAACGACGTAATACGCCATTTCTTAGGTTAAAGTGTTATTTTCGCCAGTACACTAATAAGAAATCGTATATACATGCATGAAACCGAGCGAATTACAAACTGCTTGTCGCAATTTCTCAACAAAATCATTCCTAAACTTTATTACAATATTTCAAGGTTTTTTTTTATTACATTGAATGTCAGTAAAATGCGAAGAAATGCGTTTCATAGATGACTATAAGAACTAAGTTTTTTTTCAACCAATTCTTACTTTCCAGAGCATTTTTGTTATTTCCATTTCTACTAGGTAAAATATTATTTACTTTTTAATGTCTGGAAAATTAAATTACAATCGTGTAATGTCAAGAAATTTAAATAATATATGTGTGATGTAGTCATTTTTTACGATAGTAATCACCATATTGTAAATTTTGTGACGTGGTATTCGCGTACCCGGTAAAATTAATTAATTTTTATAATTAATAAGAACTGTTGGGCCGCGTTGCCCAGTACCGTGCAAACAATTAATCTATGTTGTCACGAACTGCGGGCTGTCGCCAGGAACACGAGTTCGCTGGGACGAACGGTGTGGAGGATTCGGGCGATCCTCCTTGCCCTCGACACGATATATTTTAAATTAAGAGGATGTCGGCGGGAGCGGGGAGAACAATAATTATACACACTGAATTAAACTAAAAATGAATAAAACATTTATTTTAGATTTACTTTAACAGTTGGCCATCCAGGCCGTGTACCGCGACAAGTGTTGTTTCGCACGGGCGGAAGTCCCGGGAAACCTGTCGGATTGAGATCCTCGCCTGCGACAGGTTCTAACTCCCAGGATCCGCTGTTCGAGTACCGTCGTACCCGAACACATTCCCTAGATCTCACACACACATACACTCGGGGAAGGGGGGAACGCTCGGTAATATAATGCAAACTTACCGGGATTCGCCCCGTGGATGGCCCAGTCGATCCTTGTCCCTGCGGTCTCCTGGGCAACGGAGGACCGAGTTGACTGCGGTGGTGATAAGGCGGCGTAATGCCGCGGCGAGTGTCTCGCGTACCGCGTCCACACTCACACACTTTCCCGTCCTTGTTCACACACCAAAGGTCACTCACGGCTCACTCGTGAGGACAATCCGGGTTATGTCCGATGGCTTTTGCGTCTCACGCGCCTTATTAGCCGTAAACGATAAATCACTCGGCACTGGATATATTTGTCCGCCTCGAGCGGCGGATCGTACTGATATGACGATCGTACTGATATGATCGTCCGCCTCGGGAAGTACTGATTTAGGCAATCGCTTAATTTCCCGAAAAAGGGATGAGAGTGGGAAACATACATACACTCTCTCGCACTCTCATCCCTACGTACTATTGCGCGCGTAATTGTACACTTGAGTTCTAGTAAATAAATGTCGTCGGTTGGCCTTGACATATCCAAGGCTCCGAGGACTTACAAGTAATGTGAAATTAAATACTTCATCTGCCGCGAATAGTTGTGTGACGATTTCCGTCACAAAGCGCCCCCCTCACCCTAGACTCTACTTCCCTCGGGAAGGCCGAGTTAAAAAAAGGCACAATCTATTCGCGACCGCGCTGTCCTCTTCTCTCTTCGATCAGTGACGGGAAGAGATGCGGTCCTTGTGGATACAGACTACCTCCTGTCCTGCGTCTCGTTCTACAATAGCTGGAAGATTGGCAGCGGCCACCAGCATCATGCGACATTTCCTAATAATGTCTGTCTCGTTGCTGGATTGTGCTTTTGTCCCAGCTGAAGAAGCCGATATGTTCAAAGACGTACGGGATTTAGACCCCATTCCCGACTTTGGTATTGGCTGACGAGATGGCCCAGCCATCCTCGTAGCGTCAAGTTCCATCGGGGTGGGCCGTTGCACGTTGCTAAGCCGAGCCTTCTGCGACTGCTTTCCACGAGGTTTCGGGACAGAGGTCTTGGTCCTATCCTTCCCACTGACTCATTGGACAGGGACTGGCTGAGCCCCGCCATCGCGTCCCTGTCTATCCGGTTCCGCTGCTTCACTGATGTTGGCGTGGCATACAGTCATAAGGCCTAGCTGACTGTTCCGACGTTTCCAACCAGACTCTTATGGTTTCAAAACTACTGGAGATAGTATTTCTTTAACCTCAAAGGGCCCGTCATACTTTGGCGCCAGTTTAGCAGATATGCCCTTCACACCTTGGGAAAGCCTCCTCCTGCCCCTCGCCCCAATCCCAAGCCTGGTCTTTACGCAGCAACTTGGTAAGGGGAGCTTTAATGTCACCTTCTCGATTAATGAATTGAGTTTACCAGCCTACTATCCCGAGTAAGGAGCTCAGCCGTTTGACATTACAAGGAGTAGGGTAGTTAAGGACTGGAGCGACTCGTTCCTCATCAGGTCTCAAGCCGTCCGCGTTCAATTTGTACCCAAAGAACGTTACGCTGGAACAACAAAACTCACACTTCTCTCGATTCACTTCGAGTCCAGCGTCATTCAACGTCTATAGTACGTATTCGAGCTATTTTAGATGGTCTTCAAAAGTTTCGGTAATAACGATCAATTCGTCTAGGTAACCAAACAGATGAGGTTTCACCTTAGGCCCGAAAATTGCATCTATAAGTCGTGCAATGGTCATAGGAGCATTCATGAAGTCAAAAGGCATTCTCGTGAACTGTCATAGCCCCGAGCTTGGTACAGTAAATGCAGTATAATGCCTGCTCGCCTTGGCCATTAATATTTGAAAGTACGCTTTCTTAAGATCAATTTTCGATATGTACATTGCATTATATAGCTTATCCAAAATGGTATCCATGTTAGGGATTGGATAAGTATCACGTTTTGTGACTGCATTAAGGTCTCGAAAATCGATACAGAAGCGATAACTCCCTTCGTCCTTGCGGACGATGACCGCAGCAGCTGATCAATCACTCACACTGGGTTCAATAATGTCCTTGTCAAACATCTTTTTGACCTCACTCTGGGCAAATTCGAGGACCTTGGGAGACATACGTCTTGGCTTATGACGAAGCGGTCTTGCACCAGGCTGAACCTCTATGTGGTGCTCCGTTAACGTCGTAAAGCCGTGGACGTCTCCCGAGGGCAAATGTAGGCTTCCAACTAACTCTTTGACTTGTTTCCGCTGGTCGTCCTGTAACTCAATTCTACCAGCACATTTAGCGGAAATCCTCGAATCAAGGTCATGAGCTGTATCTCTGACGAAGTGTCTTTAATTATTCTCGCCAAAACGCTAGATAACTTCGCCTAATTTGACTTCCATATTTCAATGTTGTGGAAAATTCATACCGAGAATGATGGAATTTTCAATATTCTCTACAATTCTCAGTTTGATATTGCCATCAAGGCCTTCTACATAGAATAGAATGTCGATAAGGCCAAGGACGTTAAGTGCTAATCCAGCCGCACCTTTCATGATAACCTTGACAGGTCTCCATATAAACTTGTACTGTTCAACAACATCTGATCGTACAAGAGAGACCATGGAGCCAGGATCGAAAAGTGCTTTAAAGTCCTTTCCACCGAGTCGTAACAAAAAGTATAACCGGTTATCCGATTGTATTCCAGCAATTATCTGATCGGTTCGACTATCGTCGATTGGGGTCGATGCCGTGAGCGTCAATTTAGACGTACTTGGTACGGCATCTGCCCCCCCCCCCCTGAACTCTACTTCTCGGCAACGATTTGTACGGTTCATGTTATGCACACCATCGACAACTACCTTCTTCACCAAGGGCTCGTTGTTGTGGACAATTTCCTTCTCCACCAAGGGCTTCTTGTCCTCTTTACTAGGTGTATCACAACGGGGTGACGATGAGCAACAACCAAAGTCGTTCACTCCGATGGTGCTTATCGGCTGACATAACGATTTCTTCATGCCTTCTTAACCAATTATATCTCTGGTACCAGAATATATTTGCCTTTGGAGTTCCTTAGCCCAATCGTTAGCCTCACGCTTTAGTTGGTCTAATAACGTTCCTTGTTCTGTTTTACCTTGCAAAGCTCGGGTGGGATTGACAGGTTGTGTTCTAAGAACTTTTCCATCTGACGAATCCCCAGAACTTTTAGGATCCTTACACTCAGACTTACTTTCAACACCAACTGTGGTCTGAGAGGGAATTTGATCTCCGTTAAGGACTTTAGAGAAGTCAGCAAATGATTTAGTATACTTCTTAAAGAGTTTAGAGGGTTCTCCAACCTTAAAGTCCTGCCCTTGTAAACCACGCGGTTTACTTACTGCAGTGCAGGGCGCCCGGGCAGCTCGGGTGCCCTGCGTTCATGTTTCTCACGTTTTGGAGGAATCTGATGCAGTTAGGACATATTTGGAGTGTAATGCCACTAGTTCCTCACAGCTGGCACTTGTTTGCTACCAATTCAGCGGACTGTCCAATATTTCTGCACCGGTAGCATGATCGGCTCGGGCAATCCGACGATCTGTGGCCGACTGTTAGGCATGTGAAACACACCCCGACAAAGTTGATGCTTTGGTTCGTTGGATTTAATGCCGTCGCCTGTGGTTGTACATACCTCACCTGGTTTTGTGCCATTTGTGAGATTAGAACATTTTGCTGGGGCGGTTGAGAATTCGTCAAAGAACGTATTTCTGTTTTTCCCGAGCTCTGTTTTTGTTGCCCAGCTGACTGTTGAGAAAAAGGCGCGTACGATACAGATTTCGAATTGCGAGCACTCCCTCCATTATTCGATTTACCGTATCGTTTCTGAAATTTATTAGCGACGTTGGAACTACCGTACACAGCGGCTGCTTCGTATTCGCTTGAAGAAGAGTTTGGCGAGTTTTTCGCACTTTTGTTGCTCTTCTTCTTAATAGTTTTCTTAGACGACTGTTAATCCAAATGAGAAGAATTATCCTTACTCTTTTCGGTAACAGTCGCCACTTTACCCGAAACTCGTGCTCCACCACTCTGTTTCGGAAAAGCTTCTGGTACGAGTTTCTCGCGCTTAACGTTGGAACTGGAGAATTTCGTGTCCCATGTTAAATACCGCTCATACTCTTTACCGTAGCTTGTCAATTGCCGAAAAGTTCCTGATTTGGCGTACTGGTATATACCTACGGTAATCTGGCCTCATCTGCGAGTAGGCCATCTTCACGTGTTCTAATGAGGGATCGCATTTGAACTTATTTACGATCGCTCTGGGATAATTCAAGAACGTCGTAGCCTTTTCTCCATCATACTGTGTTCTTGTTCGAAGTTCCATGAGTAAATCTTCTTTATTTATGATACGGCCATACTCATTTAGGAACTCGATCTCAAAATCACGCCACTCTCGAAGAGATGGCTGAACTGTTCTATACCAGAGCAGAGCTGATTTTGAGAACATATTGGGCAGGGCATTGAACATCCTGCATTCTGAGAACTCGTTGTCATCTCTGAAGTCGTGTAAACGGTTCAGAAACTTTTTCGCGTCTTTTTTGGTCTCACCATCAAAGGTCATGTTCCAGAAACGCAGCTCTCGTGCGCACCCTGTCCGATCGTGCGGTCGGTTATCGTCTTCACGATATCTTGACCTGGCCTCGTAGGAGTCTCTTTCCCGACGGTCATCTCTATTATCCGTCCGGGAACTCCTACGCCTGCTGGTAGAAGGATTCCTACTCTCGGCCTTCAGCCGCCCTACGAGAATCGGATCTCCTACGAGCAGGTTCGCGATCAGACTGATACCCATCGGACGAATCCGTCTGGGTGCACTGATCGCAAGTAACGCAAAAGGCGTTCGCGGCACTCCGCTTCTTCGCCATTTGCGTTTAAACTCAGATGCTCCATTTAGGCATACACTGCGTCAATCGGAAGCTTTGTCGATTCCCGACGAATATCTCTAGTTATGCGTGATTCACGCATAAGCTGGGCTATTTGGGCATCATAGCTGCTGTCCATTATTTTTTTGACCAGCAGCAGCCGACGTGTTACGTCGGGAGAAGTACTCTCAAACGGGATTTCAGATGAATTCCCTAATGTTTCAAATACTTCGGAAGTATCCAATTTTCAATTGGAAATTATTTTATTGGACTCACCGCAATAAAATGATTATTACTCCCAACGAGTAAAAAAAAAATTTAGTGTCGGCTTAATTACAATAAATTGTATAAACTTACCACCTAGTGTAGCAACAAAATTAATTCACTTAATCAAAATCCAAAAGATTTTCTTTAAACGAACTTTATTTCGTCCTTAGAAGGACAGAACAATTAAATTTTGCTGGTTAGTTGTGGCAAATCACACACTTAACACTCGCACCAAATTTAAATTAATTATTTATGTTTATAATAATATCTTTTGTCTCACACATACCAAGACTCTATACAGATGCTTCTTCAAGTACAAATAATTATTAACAAAAAAAATCTTAAATTATCTCAATATCGTCGGTAATTTACCAGTATAGGTAAAATTAACGATTTCCCAAAATATCTCTATTTTGTTATGGAATTTGAAACAATTAAAGCTTTAATTTATCAATAAAATAAAAAAACAACATATTATAAAGGAAGAAAAGAGAAAATAAATTAAATTATTTATCTCGCTAATGAGTCTAAATAATTAATTTTAAATTAAACATATATAACTAAACACAGTGTCTTGTGGTTCACACACAGCAGCACTATTTATTATTTTGCTTATCCAAGCCATACAAAAAACAATTTTCCTATATAATTTACTCTACAAACACAAATTTAATTAAATTATTTCAATAAAGTAGGGGTATTTACGAAATGATATAAATCCCGTATGGTTTGCAAGAAAATAATTATTTCACTAATTGTCATCTCGAACGACAATTTGTCCAGCGAAATATATTTATTTTATCCTAAAAAGGACCACATAAATAATTTATGTTGCAACCAAGTTGCAATAATTTATATTTCTCTTTTTTAAATAAATTGAGCGAAAGGGAAATGAAAATTTAATTATTGAACTTGCTAACAAGTCTAAATAATTAAATTCATACACCGAATTATTTTACTTAAACACGCCAAAAAAAAAATTATAACCAATTATTAACTAACAAACAAGTTTAAATAATTGGTAAAAATATGTGGAGATATAATTTAAACACACAGAAGAGAAAAGAAAGTTTTTACATATATTAAAATTTCACAGCAAATAACGAATACAAAATATTAGGTTAGATGCCGATCATTAAAGTACATGCAAAAAAAATATAGATTAAAATATTTAACTCACTCTCGAGTCTAAATAATTATATTTTACAACTCTCGTATCTTTGCGGAACAATCACACAAAGATACTTAACATTAATTGTTTCACTTGCAACAAGTCTAATCAATTAACACGATTTATAAAAAAAAATTTCTTACATTAAAGTTTTCAAAAATTTGTTACAAATATCGTGAGCACTATCACTTAATAAATACAAAATATTAATTAAGTAATTACTGTCAGATAATTGCAATAAAAATAATTTTAATTATTTTACTCACACACGAGTTTAAATAAATAATATTACAACTATAGTAACTTTGCGGCTGATTCACACAAAGTTACTTAATGTTAATTATTTAACTTGCAAACAAGTCTAAATAATTAACAAAAGTAGCAATAATATATTTTATACACACTAATAAATTACATATATTATGAAAATAAATAGTAATAAATAATAAACTCACAATATTAAATTATATTACTATATATAATATATGTGACTTATTGATTTCACCCTCCATTGTTAATTATTAAAAGGAATCGATGTCGAGGGTCAGTTTTTTTAAATAAATAAACTCTATTTATTTAAATTTTGTTGTACAACGTTTCGTCTGCGTGGTTTGCAGACCTCTTCAGGTACTATAAATTTATTGAACACAAAATAACAATTTTAATAATTACAAATTAACGGACGAAATATTGAATAAATTGACGGAAGAAAATATTACCATTGATACACTGAAACGTAGATGTAATAAGCCCAGAAAAGCGTCGTCGAATAACAAGAGTATGCGAAATCGAGCGAATTTATACAAAACAAAACAAGTGTTTGCGAGTATATGTGTATGTATGTTTACAAAGTAAAAGTCAATTTCTTATTAATTATCAAAATTTTCGAATAGTGATATTATTTCAACTATAAAAAATGTAGCACACAGTTTGGATAAAATAAAAAATTAATACAGAATCAAAAAATGAGACAAGAGACATTGTTGTTGAAAGCATTAAATTTGTTACAAAAAATCAAACTCATTTATTGGTTAAAGAACGAAAATTTACAGACAATTTCAAAGCTACAAAAAATTTCTTAAAGGATAATTCAGACATATTTTTTACTAATGCAGACAAAGGTAACGTAACAGTATGTTTAAACAAAACTGAATATTTCCAAAAATGAATGATTTATTGAATGATACCAATACATATACAATCTTAGAAAAGAATCCACTGAAAAAACTACAGTTAGAACTTCATTATATGTTAAAAAATCTTAATGATAATAAATATCTCTATAAGGAATTTCATAATAATCAGTTAACTCAAGCTAATGCTAATTTAGCTAAAGCTTATGGATTACCTAAAATACACAAAAATAATGTTCCACTTACAAGGGAAGTACATGACCTCCGGGAAACGGATCTCATCCTAACTTTGGTATGTCTTTTATAATATAAATATATGAAGAAAGCCAAGTCATCTTTTGCCAATGGCCACTTTTACGGAAGTTATTCGATATCCAATAATAATTGCAGTAAAAAATACTTCCAATTCGGTCGCTTATAACTCGAAAACAAATAAAGATAAACAATCAAACCAAAAAACCAGAAGAAAGCTGAGTTCAAGTAGATATGGTTTGAAAAAAAAGAAGCTCAAATTGCTTAATTTGAAGCAAAGTTATGAAGAAAATAAGAAATTGAAGACTATTAGGCCAATTATTAATATGAAAAATTTATTGTTTCTTTTGGCCTAATAGTCTTCAATTTCTTATTTTCTTCATAACTTTGCTTTAAATTAAGCAATTTGAGCTTCTTTTTTTTCAAACCATATCTACTTGAACTCAACTTTCTTCTGGTTTTTGGTGCGATTGTTTATCATTATTTGTTTTTGAGTTATAAGCGACCGAATTGGAAGTACTTTTTACTGCTATTATTATTGGATGTCGAATAACTTCCGTAAAAGTGGCCATTGGCAAGAGATAACTTGGCTTTCTTCATATTTTTATATTATAAAAGACATACCAAAGTTAGGATGAGATCCGTTTCCCGGAGGTCATGTACTCTCCTTGTTAGACCAATAATTTCTACCGTAAATACTCCAACTTATTATTAAGCCAAAATTGTATATAATGAATTTAAAAATATAATTCCAGTTCCAAAATCCCACATTAATAATAGCTTTGAATTAAAAAAGAAACTGTCCAATATTAATATTCCCGACAATTATAGCATGTTATCTTTAGATGTCAGCTCACTGTTTACAAACATTTCATGTAACGAAGTTCTTAATAGCTTAGACAAACGATTTAAATATATTCACAATAAATGCAAGATACCTTTTTACGAAATACGTAATATAGTTGAATTTTTATTCAATAATACTTTTTTTACTTTTAACAATATAATATACAAACAAATATTCGGTTCTCCATTGGGCTCTCCTATATTACCATTATTTGCTGATTTAGTAATGGATGATTTAGAGACTCATTGCCTTAAAGAATTAAAAGAGAAACACAATTGAGGAGCTGGATGCAAGAACACGCCGAGCGCGGTGAATGGATAGAGGAGGCGGAGAGAAATTAAGAAATTGACGTCACCGTGACCAAATTTTTTAATTGCCGAATTTAATTTAAAAAAATACTGTCGTATGCAGAATTAAAAGACGCAACTTTTTTCTAATTAATGTTTTTCTGTACGATGTGCAGATCAGATAAAAAAAATTAAGAACTAGAAATTTAGAAAACGGATTTTTAATCCATTTTTCAAAATTGAATCCTGGCAATTAAAAAATTTGGTCACGGTGACGTCAATTTCTTAATTTCTCTCCGCCTCCTCTATCCATTCACCGCTCTCGGCGTGTTCTTGCATCCAGCTCCTCAATTGTTCCTCATTAATTTACTATCGATACGTAGATGACATACTTTTATTTATACAAAAAGAACACGTAAATACGGTTTTACAAGTTTTTAACAACTACAATAATTATTTAAAATTTACACATGAAATGAAAGAAAATAACTGCACTAATTTTTTGGATCTTACATTGATTATAACTGATAATAACATTATAACCAATTGGTTTAAAAAATCAATGAATTCTAATCGTATACTAAATTTTGAATGTAATCATACTATTCAACAAAAACGAAACATAATTTATAATTTAATAGACAGAGCAATTATCTTATCTCATCAACAATTTCACAAACAAAATATAATAATTGTTAGAAATTTATTAAAAACGAATAACTATCCCGATGATTTCACTAATTTGGCAATTAAAAACAGACTACGTAAAATTAAATGCACAGGCACAAGCGAAATAAGAAAACAGCTTCCAATTTGCACTATATCATTACCTTATCAAGAGTTTTTTAATAAATGTTCAAACATGTTAAAAAAATTTAACATTAATACAATTCCATTAATTAATCACAAATTTAATAATATAATAAAATTAGGCAAAGACTCGACTGAAAAATGGGATATGACAGGGGTAGTATACAAATTTAATTGTAAAAAATGCCCGGCAACTTACATCGGAGAAACTTAACGCTGCCTAATAAACAGAATTAAAGAACACCAGAAAAATAAAAATCCAGAAGCTGTCGTTACTGCACATATTGTTAAAAATGCGGATCATGAATTCGATTGGAACAATGTAAAAATATTAAATGGAGAGTCATCTTACAAAAAACGAATTATTTCAGAAATGTTACACATTAATTATTATAATTCGACTATCAATAGAAAAGAAGACGTACAATATTTAAACCGACAATATAGAAGTATTATGATAAGATTTAAAGAGACTATTTATATCCGAGTATTACTAAGAAATTGACTTTTACTTTGTAAACATACATACACATATACTCGCAGACACTTGTTTTGTTTTGTATAAATTCGCTCGATTTCGCATACTCTTGTTATTCGACGACGCTTTTCTGGGCTTAAACATCTACGTTTCAGTGTATCAATGGTGATATTTTCTTCCGTCAATTTATTCAATATTTCTTCCGTTAATTTGTAATTATTAAAATTGTTATTTTGTGTTCAATAAATTTATAGTGCCCGAAGAGGTCTGCAAACTACGCAGACGAAACGTTGTACAACAAAATTTAAATAAATAGTGTTTATTTATTTAAAAAAACTGACCCTCGACATCGATTCCTTTTAATAATATAATATATGTGGGTTGCGCGGGGGGGGGGGGGGGGGGTGAGAGCAAAATAAAATTACGCTTTCAAACTCAAAACAAAAAGAACAACAATAATTAATTCGCCGCGTCCCGTATATAAAGAAAAAAAAATATTATAATTTTCTTTAAGAGGGAGGGGGTTGGGGACAGCTACCTCTCCCGAAAGAATCTATTATTTTACACTCGCACACCAAAATATACTGCATCCCGCGCGGGAACGAATTAATTTTATCCCCCGCGACTAGGGATTCTCTCTCTCTCACTCTCACTCGCGGGCGCAATCGGAGAGAGCCGATGATGATCGGCTCTTGCGAAGTCTTTCCTGGGTGCGCTAATCGGGGGGGTTTCTCGCTGCCCGCGATCCGCGGCGCAAGCTACTCTCTCCCTACCTTGCCGCTCCCATACAAGCCAAGCAAGTATCTTCCGTCAAGCTTGCGATGGGGAGGGCAATCTTGATGAGATCGGACGCTTCCGGCTGAACACGGTCGCGCGCGAACTCTCTCCCGATTTACCGGTGTACACCTCTCCTCGGATACCCGACCAAGAGGGGGAATACTCCGGTATAGAGACGCGTCTCACACGCTGTCTCTCTCGCACTCTCTATCATTCTAACTCGCACTACTCTCTCTCTCTCTCTCTCTCTTTCTCAAACTCAACCCGCTCACGACACTGCTCGCGCGCGAAAGATGGCCGACAAACTTTAATAATTTAAAGTCGGTGAGGACGAAACCGTACGTCCTGTCACGGTCGCCATTTGTGACGTGGTATTCGCGTCCCCGGTAAAATTAATTAATTTTTATAATTAATAAGAACGGTTGGGCCGCGTTGCCCAATACCGCGCACACAATTAATTTATGTTGTCGCGAACTCCGGGCTGTCGCCAGGAACACGAGTTCGCTGGGACGAACGGTGTGGAGGATTCGGGCAATCCTCCTTGCCTCGACACGATATATTTTAAATTAAGAGGATGTCGGCGGGAGCGGAGAGAACAATAATTATACACACTGAATTAAACTAAAAATGAATAAAACATTTATTTTAGATTTACTTTAACAGTTGGCCATCCAGGCCGTGTACTGCGACAAGTGTTGCTTCGCACGGGCGGAAGTCCCGGGAAACCTGTCGGATCGAGATCCTCGCCTGCGACAGGTTCTAACTCCCAGGATCCGCTGTTCGAGTACCGTCGTACCCGAACACACTCCCTAGATCTCACACACACATACACTCGGGGAAGGGGGGAACGCTTGGTAATATAATGCAAACTTACCGGGATTCGCCCCGTGGCCTAGTCGATCCTTGTCCCTGCGGCCTCCTGCGGTCTCACACGCTTTCTCGTCCTTGTTCACACACCAAAAGGTCACTCACGGCTCACTCGCGAGGACGATCCGGGTTATTTCCGATATCTGTTGCGCATCACGCGCCTTATTAGCCGTAAACGATAAATCACTAGGCACTGGATATATTTGTCCGCCTCGAGCGGCGGATTGGGACGTACTGATTTAGACAATCGCCTAATTTCCCGAAAAAGGGATGAGAGTGGGAAACACACACACGCTCTCTCGCGCTCCAGGGTTACCATTTAGGATTTTTCTGTCCTTTATTATCTAATGTAAATGAGGTCGTACTGTGTGAGTGGAACAAAGAAAAAATACCTCTATCTGGCAACACTGTCGCGCTCTCATCCCTACGTACAATCAAAAAAATTTTTAAATAATTTTCTGCGATAAATTTGTGTTCTTAATAAATTAATGTAAATAAGTTAAATAAATATTACCATGCGTAAAGCTATATATAAATAAATTGTCAACAAATATCGTTTCTTGATTCTAATTTATTTTAATAATTTTTAATAAAAATTCAACAATAATTTTTCTCTTATAAAAATTTATAAAATTTTTTAAATATTTTATGTGTGCTACCCTATAACAATTGGTAATACGTAATTAGACATGTATTCGTAATTCAATGTGAGTTCATGTAGCATAGAATTTTAAACTTGTTTCTTTTTCAGTACAAGAAATGTTGAACTCTGCATAGTCTTATTAGTATAGAAATAAATAGATAAATTATTTAAAATAAATTTGAAAAAGATGTAACCTATAGAATTTTATAAAATTTGTTATTCACTTAAAATATCGGACGCTTCCGGCTGAACACGGTCGCGCGCGAACTCTCTCCCGATTTACCGGTGTACACCTCTCCTCGGATACCCGACCAAGAGGGGGAATACTCCGGTATAGAGACGCGTCTCACACGCTGTCTCTCTCGCACTCTCTATCATTCTAACTCGCACTACTCTCTCTCTCTCTCTCTCTCTTTCTCAAACTCAACCCGCTCACGACACTGCTCGCGCGCGAAAGATGGCCGACAAACTTTAATAATTTAAAGTCGGTGAGGACGAAACCGTACGTCCTGTCACGGTCGCCATTTGTGACGTGGTATTCGCGTCCCCGGTAAAATTAATTAATTTTTATAATTAATAAGAACGGTTGGGCCGCGTTGCCCAATACCGCGCACACAATTAATTTATGTTGTCGCGAACTCCGGGCTGTCGCCAGGAACACGAGTTCGCTGGGACGAACGGTGTGGAGGATTCGGGCAATCCTCCTTGCCTCGACACGATATATTTTAAATTAAGAGGATGTCGGCGGGAGCGGAGAGAACAATAATTATACACACTGAATTAAACTAAAAATGAATAAAACATTTATTTTAGATTTACTTTAACAGTTGGCCATCCAGGCCGTGTACTGCGACAAGTGTTGCTTCGCACGGGCGGAAGTCCCGGGAAACCTGTCGGATCGAGATCCTCGCCTGCGACAGGTTCTAACTCCCAGGATCCGCTGTTCGAGTACCGTCGTACCCGAACACACTCCCTAGATCTCACACACACATACACTCGGGGAAGGGGGGAACGCTTGGTAATATAATGCAAACTTACCGGGATTCGCCCCGTGGCCTAGTCGATCCTTGTCCCTGCGGCCTCCTGCGGTCTCACACGCTTTCTCGTCCTTGTTCACACACCAAAAGGTCACTCACGGCTCACTCGCGAGGACGATCCGGGTTATTTCCGATATCTGTTGCGCATCACGCGCCTTATTAGCCGTAAACGATAAATCACTAGGCACTGGATATATTTGTCCGCCTCGAGCGGCGGATTGGGACGTACTGATTTAGACAATCGCCTAATTTCCCGAAAAAGGGATGAGAGTGGGAAACACACACACGCTCTCTCGCGCTCCAGGGTTACCATTTAGGATTTTTCTGTCCTTTATTATCTAATGTAAATGAGGTCGTACTGTGTGAGTGGAACAAAGAAAAAATACCTCTATCTGGCAACACTGTCGCGCTCTCATCCCTACGTACAATCAAAAAAATTTTTAAATAATTTTCTGCGATAAATTTGTGTTCTTAATAAATTAATGTAAATAAGTTAAATAAATATTACCATGCGTAAAGCTATATATAAATAAATTGTCAACAAATATCGTTTCTTGATTCTAATTTATTTTAATAATTTTTAATAAAAATTCAACAATAATTTTTCTCTTATAAAAATTTATAAAATTTTTTAAATATTTTATGTGTGCTACCCTATAACAATTGGTAATACGTAATTAGACATGTATTCGTAATTCAATGTGAGTTCATGTAGCATAGAATTTTAAACTTGTTTCTTTTTCAGTACAAGAAATGTTGAACTCTGCATAGTCTTATTAGTATAGAAATAAATAGATAAATTATTTAAAATAAATTTGAAAAAGATGTAACCTATAGAATTTTATAAAATTTGTTATTCACTTAAAATATCCAGGTATATTTTATCAAATCCTATAGAATTTTCAATACAGAGTTTTTCAACTTTTAACTTATGAGTATTTTCTTATGAAATTTTATTAAAAAATAATACATATAGAAACTTATAAACATTGAATTAAATTTACTATATAAAATTTTATAAACACTTTTTATTTGTATATGAAATAACTGATAATTTCTTATAAATAATTTTTCTATAATTTTATACAATATTTTTTTCGCACGCCCGAACTCCGTACAATTAGTCGGGAGAGCCAGGGTACTCCCCCGCCTTACACCCGTATGCCGGGGAACGCGGCACCGACGACGACGATCGCGTGGCACTAGGCGAGGTGCGCGGGAAGGGGGGAATCACTCAAGCAGCGAGAGTGTTGCGCGCGCGAAGAGCTCGAGTGAGCGACCGTAACGGGATTATGCGAGAGAGCGCGCGAGTAGAGTAGGAATCGCGGTATACCTAATGTATGCGTGCGAAGGTATACCGCGGTATAATAGATATAGAGTATATCGTCGTTCCCCGATAAGAAGGTGCTACCTCGGAATCTGGTTATAAAAGGTGCTACCTCGGAATCCGGTTATAAAAGGTGCTACCTCGGAGCCCGGTTGTAAAAGGTGCTACCTCGGAGTCCGGTTATAAAAGGTGCTACCTCGGAGTCCGGTTATAAAAGGTGCTACCTTGGAGTCCGGTCATAAAAGGTGATAACTCAGGAGCGAAATTTCAGTCTAAGATTTTAAGTTGGTACTACTGCAAGTGTAAGCTCAACAATAAGATTGACAATTGTTTTTGGCAATTTTATAAAAGGTTATTTTTATTTATCTATTAGTTATTTATTATTATTTAGTAGTACCTATGCGTATATCATCAAAAAATTTAAATAAACGTAATTCAGGTAAAGTTATTATTTAGTTTGAATATATTTTAAACTGTTTCTTTTTATATTTTAATCTCCAAAATAAGAAAATTACGTCGACATATATATGTACTAAACTTTGATAATTTCATATATAGATTCAATAGATAATCATTGATAAATTATAAAATTATAAATTATACTACTGCAAAAGTTAAAAAACTAATTATGATGAGTAGTAACTGCAGAAAATACATGGTAAATAATAATTAAGTATGTTTAAATGATAAAAATATAAGCTAAATGCGTAAATTTTAATAATTTCTCGCAAACTGTCATTTTTCGCAATTTTAATTTTAATTTGACAAATGTAATTTAACACTGATACCTCTTAAACAATTTTAAAACATGTCAACTATTCAATTTTGGCGGTTGTATTCGAATCATTTTGTACCTTATTCCATTTCTCTCCCTTGTTTAACTCTAGCGAAAAAATCTCACTCCGTAAGACAGAACCTTCGGCAGTTGTGTCGAAATGTATTATAAAAATTGAGTTATTTAAAACCAACAATTGACTAAAGTGTATATTTCATCTATTTTGTTTTAATTATAATTATTATAAACATTATGTTACGGTATTAAGTTTTACGATATATTGTTAAATTCCGCATTAAAAAGAAGAGTACAACACGTTAAATAATAGATAAATAAAAATAATCTTTTATAAAATTGCCAAAAAACAATTGTCAATATTATTGCTGAGCTAAACCGGCAGTAGTACCAACTTAAAATCATAGACGAAAAATTCGTTCCTGAGTTATCACCTTTTATAACCGGACTCCGAGTTAGCACCTTTTATAACCGGACTCCAAGGTAGCACCTTTTAAAACCGGACTCCGAGGTAGCACCTTTTAAAACCGGACTCCGAGGTAGCACCTTTTATAACCGGACTCCGAGGTAGCACCTTTTATAACCGGGCTCCGAGGTAGCACCTTTTATAACCGGATTCCGAGGTAGCACCTTTTATAATCGGATTCCGAGGTAGCACCTTCTTATCGGGGAACGATGATATATATATATGGGTGGTTCTCTGTGACATCGAAGATGAAAAAAATAAATATTGCTATAACTGTGGGAAAATGTTTTAGAGGTATCCAGTAGTTCTCCTGAATTTTTTCAGATTTTTTCTGGGCCATTATGTTAAGTTACAGAGAGTCAAAGTTGACATTTTAGCACTTTTTTGCATTATATGCCCATTTTCATGAATTTTTAGCTCCCAGGGGATGCATTTTTCACTAAAAACATAAGTATGACTTTTTTTGTAAAATTTTCCGAACTTTTCATTAAAAATACTTTTAAGACATAAATGTATGCTGTCACACTCTTGTAAGCCATTTAAACCTTAAATAGTGAAAATCAGCAATTCTCCTCCGGACTCTGGTAACCTAATACTGTCTAAAACATGTCTTTTCATAGTCAGAAACTGCCTAAAAATTTCCAGAGTGGATCTAAATCATTAAAATCACTTATGGTCAAAATATCCGGGAAAAGTGCCCGAAATATTAATAGAAATGTATATTTGTTGCCTTATAACGATGAATCTATTAGCATGATCATTGCAAAAAAATTTGTGCACTTACCTTGGAGTGGTAGAAAAGTATCTTCACTTGTTTCAGTATCCATCTAATCCCCTGTAAGCTGCTAAAAATACAAATATTATTATACAAATGAAAAAATTAATTTTTAAACATTTATAATGCTGAATTTTTAGTTTTTCATCCCTTACAAGAATTATAATACTAATCTGAAGGATTACTATAAATATATAAACATTATTATTACAATAACTGAATATACGTATTTAATACAAAAGATATATAAATAAATCGGATATATAATTATAATGAATAATATGATAACGTGACAGTGACAAGTTTGTGAAATCTAAACAATGTATTGTTAAATAATAATAATAATGTTGATACTTTTATAGTAATCCTTCAGATTAGTATTATAATTCTTGTAAGGGATGTAAAACTAAAAATCCAGCATTATAAATGTTTAAAAAATAATTTTATAAAATTGCCAAAAAACAATTGTCAATATTATTGCTGAGCTAAACCGGCAGTAGTACCAACTTAAAATCATAGACGAAAAATTCGTTCCTGAGTTATCACCTTTTATAACCGGACTCCGAGTTAGCACCTTTTATAACCGGACTCCAAGGTAGCACCTTTTAAAACCGGACTCCGAGGTAGCACCTTTTAAACCGGACTCCGAGGTAGCACCTTTTATAACCGGACTCCGAGGTAGCACCTTTTATAACCGGGCTCCGAGGTAGCACCTTTTATAACCGGATTCCGAGGTAGCACCTTTTATAATCGGATTCCGAGGTAGCACCTTCTTATCGGGGAACGATGATATATATATGGGTGGTTCTCTGTGACATCGAAGATGAAAAAAATAAATATTGCTATAACTGTGGGAAAATGTTTTAGAGGTATCCAGTAGTTCTCCTGAATTTTTTCAGATTTTTTCTGGGCCATTATGTTAAGTTACAGAGAGTCAAAGTTGACATTTTAGCACTTTTTTGCATTATATGCCCATTTTCATGAATTTTTAGCTCCCAGGGGATGCATTTTTCACTAAAAACATAAGTATGACTTTTTTTGTAAAATTTTCCGAACTTTTCATTAAAATACTTTTAAGACATAAATGTATGCTGTCACACTCTTGTAAGCCATTTAAACCTTAAATAGTGAAAATCAGCAATTCTCCTCCGGACTCTGGTAACCTAATACTGTCTAAAACATGTCTTTTCATAGTCAGAAACTGCCTAAAAATTTCCAGAGTGGATCTAAATCATTAAAATCACTTATGGTCAAAATATCCGGGAAAAGTGCCCGAAATATTAATAGAAATGTATATTTGTTGCCTTATAACGATGAATCTATTAGCATGATCATTGCAAAAAAATTTGTGCACTTACCTTGGAGTGGTAGAAAAGTATCTTCACTTGTTTCAGTATCCATCTAATCCCCTGTAAGCTGCTAAAAATACAAATATTATTATACAAATGAAAAAATTAATTTTTAAACATTTATAATGCTGAATTTTTAGTTTTTCATCCCTTACAAGAATTATAATACTAATCTGAAGGATTACTATAAATATATAAACATTATTATTACAATAACTGAATATACGTATTTAATACAAAAGATATATAAATAAATCGGATATATAATTATAATGAATAATATGATAACGTGACAGTGACAAGTTTGTGAAATCTAAACAATGTATTGTTAAATAATAATAATAATAATGTTGATACTTTTATAGTAATCCTTCAGATTAGTATTATAATTCTTGTAAGGGATGTAAAACTAAAAATCCAGCATTATAAATGTTTAAAAAATAATTTTTTATAATTTTATAATAATATTTGTATTTTTAGCAGCTTACAGGGGATTAGATGGATACTGAAACAAGTGGAGATACTTTTCTACCATTCCAAGGTAAGTGCATAAATTTTTTTGCAATGATCATGCTACTAGATTCATCGTTATAAGGCAACAAATATACATTTCTATTAATATTTCGGGCACTTTTCCCGGATATTTTGACCATAAGTGATCATAATGATTTAGACCCACTCTGGAAATTTTTAGGCAGTTTCTGACTATAAAAAGACATCTTTTAGACAGTATTAGGTTACCAGAGTCCGGAGCAGAATTGCTGATTTTCACTATTTAAGGTTTAAATGGTTTACAAGAGTGTGACAGCATACATTTATGTCTTTAAAAGTATTTTTAATGAAAAGTTCGGAAAATTTTACAAAAAAAGTCATACTTATGTTTTTAGTGAAAAATGCATCCCCTGGGAGCTAAAAATTCATGAAAATGGGCATATAATGCAAAAAAGTGCTAAAATGTCAACTTTGACTCTCTGTAACTTAAAATAATGGCCCAGAAAAAATCTGAAAAAATTCAGGAGAACTACTGGATACTTCTGAAACATATTCCCACAGTTATAGCCATATTTATTTTTTTCATCTTCGATGTCACAGAGAACCACCCATATATATATATATATATATATATATATATATATATATATATATATATATATATATGGGTGATTCTCATCTAAAGTTCAAACTTAGGTAAGCAACGTATATCTCTTTTAATAATAACAGTTAAGGTAATATAAAAATGGTAATTTATTTGTTTTTTACAGCCAAATAACTTACCTGCATAACATTTTTCAATATCGCATTATTTATTTATTTTTTAAGTAAATAATTGTCAAAATGTAACGTCCCCTGGCTGTAAATTTTTTTCCATGATTTTAAAGGAGCTATATATAAGATTGTATCAACTTTTAATCAATGTACAAATGGCATAAGTTTGTAGTTGCCATATGCGCATTTCATAAAAAATTTTGTAAACGGTTCATTTTTAGTTTAAGCTTATTACACGGATTTATGTACTTCGGACATTTTTTCGTAAAACTAAAGACTTTTTTAAAATTAGATTAAAGTTAACCTTATTCTGCTTCAAATTAATTGCGTTTTCTTAGAAGTTGTTTATTTTGGTTGTTATTATAAAGTAGAATCAAAATATTAACGATAACATTATTAAATATAATAGTTATATCAAATGAAATATAAAGTATGGCCGTGTATACTTTTTATTGTAATTCCCATGGCATGCTTTTTCTTTTAATGTAATAGTAGCTTCTTATTAAATTATATGCGGTAATTTTATACTCATGTAGTAGTTTATTACGTGATTATTCCGAATTGTCTATTTTGTAGTAAAAGTCTGGAAAAATAAAAATATTGTCATGTAATTCCCCTGGCATGTGAAATTCCCCTGTCACTTTCATTATAAATAATCTTTTTAATTATGTTTTTTTAAAATTTTTATTTTTTAATTATGTTTTATGCTCAAAGTATGATAGAATCAAAATGGCACTTATTTTAAGAATTGACCATATCATTCAAATTGTGTATCATTCAAATTTGCAACAAAATCTGCGACCCGAAAGGTGGAACCCCTATTTGTAAGTATTTACAATTTCCTACTAGGAAAATGTTACTTGTCCCATTAAAGCACTAATCGAAGAAGTTAAGGCGTTTAGAACACAAACAAAAATCGACTATGCGATAGATATGAATAGCACAGATGACCAAAGGAAGACGGTCTGTGGTTTGGTTCCTCGTAAAATCACTCGTAAAACACTCAATTTTATTTCTAGGGCGGGTATTGATGAGATAAAAGTTCATAGCGTCATCAGTAGAATCATAACACTACATAGCATAGGTGTTATTTTGTTCGAACGAAATATAAAGTATGGCCGTGTATACTTTTTATTGTAATTCCCATGGCATGCTTTTTCTTTTAATGTAATAGTAGCTTCTTATTAAATTATATGCGGTAATTTTATACTCATGTAGTAGTTTATTACGTGATTATTCCGAATTGTCTATTTTGTAGTAAAAGTCTGGAAAAATAAAAATATTGTCATGTAATTCCCCTGGCATGTGAAATTCCCCTGTCACTTTCATTATAAATAATCTTTTTAATTATGTTTTTTTAAAATTTTTATTTTTTAATTATGTTTTATGCTCAAAGTATGATAGAATCAAAATGGCACTTATTTTAAGAATTGACCATATCATTCAAATTGTGTATCATTCAAATTTGCAACAAAATCTGCGACCCGAAAGGTGGAACCCCTATTTGTAAGTATTTACAATTTCCTACTAGGAAAATGTTACTTGTCCCATTAAAGCACTAATCGAAGAAGTTAAGGCGTTTAGAACACAAACAAAAATCGACTATGCGATAGATATGAATAGCACAGATGACCAAAGGAAGACGGTCTGTGGTTTGGTTCCTCGTAAAATCACTCGTAAAACACTCAATTTTATTTCTAGGGCGGGTATTGATGAGATAAAAGTTCATAGCGTCATCAGTAGAATCATAACACTACATAGCATAGGTGTTATTTTGTTCGAACGAAATTAACGTAAATATGATCAATTTCAAACTAGTAATTCCTAGATGGAAACTGCATCGTTATATGCGACAAGAATATATCATGACAATGAACACATTTAAGTGTATTTTTTCTAGCGTATAGTAAAATCAATGCTGCCCTTACCAGTTTTTGTAAGCCGTCATTTGAGGGGGGAGCATTGTGCATACACAGACTCTTACAAGGGAAGTACATGACCTCCCGGAAACGGATTTCATCCTAACTTTGGTATGTCTTTTATAATATAAAAATATGAAGAAAGCCAAGTTATCTCTTGCCAATGGCCACTTTTACGGAAGTTATTCGACATCCAATAATAATAGCAGTAAAAATTACTTCCAATTCGATCGCTTATAGCTCGGAAACAAATAAAGATAAACAATCGAACCAAAAACCAGAAGAAAGTTGAGTTCAAGTAGATATGGTTTGAAAAAAAAGAAGCTCAAATTGCTTCATTTGAAGCAAAGTTATAAAGAAAATAAAAAATTGAAGATTATTAGGCCAAAAGAAACAATATATTTTTCATATTAAATTTTGGCCTAATAATCTTCCATTTCTTTTAATTTTTATTTTTTTTTTATTTCCATTATAATTTAAGTGATTTGCAATTGGGTAAATCTATGCTGCAAAATTAGCTTTATTTCATTCTTTATCCGTTTGTCATTTGTAGAAATAGTTCCTAATCATGACAAAACAAAGTGCAATTGGCTGCTACATTTAACTTTAAAATCTTATTTGTCTTTTTACGAAGTACTGAAGTAAAAGTTTATATGATTATGTTAGAAGGCATCGTTAAAAATGGGGCATGCGTGGCCACTTGAGTCGGTGAAGGACACGTCGTTGCGAACGTCGTTGTAAATGTCGCTGTGCTCGCATCTTGTATGCCAAGCAGATAAACACTTTATCCTAGTTTATAGCCTAGAAGTATTATGTGATTTTTAGTAACTGTATTCATTAGTTATATTTATATTTATTCTAAATTGAAGGCAAAATCATTAAAATTATTGTAAAATACTACGTTTGTTGCGGGTCTAAATTTTACGCGCTTTAAGTTGGATTCGAATCGTGCTCGCGAGTCGCTCGATTCACGTAAGGCGTCGATAATTTGCCGACGCTCGCTCTCGCAAAGCGCGGGCCCGGTTTAGCCCATTATTCAATATCTTAGACGTTCGCGGTGACATCGTCTCCTGTCCATTTTTTAATTGCGCTCATCTCACCTCTCCGTGCCTTTCGCTTGGTTGCTCATCAAATCGACTTATTCGGCATCTTATCCACGCTCCAGGAAGAAATCGAAGAACAGTTCACTCACTCGACCAGCTCATACACGCATCACCAGGTTTGCTCGGCTCTCCGCTCACCACGCGTTGTGGTTTCCACGCGTGGAGTAATCATACGTTTCGTTCATGTATTAATATATAATAATCGTTCAAGGCTCCTAACGAGTCTATCGCTATTAGCAGCAATTATGAATAAATAAGATGAAAGTAACTGCTCTGTTATGAATACGACCTTAACCTAACCTAATACGGCACTCTGAAAGAGAGATTTCTAAACAACGTTAATTTAAATGTCATAATTTATAATTAATATCAAAAAATTAATAAAAGTAATTTCTAAACTATGTTATTATGTATTTTATTTAATGAAATTATTTAAAAATCGTTAAAAATAGTATTTAAATTGAAATATAAATTTTTAGTAGAATACGCATTCCCAACCTTCGTGCTATACATGCCCGCCCGGGACATATAGAGCTTTTTCAAGTGCTTCTAGAAATTTTGTTCTCATCATATCATTTTTTATAATTTTTATCTTCTATTTAGTATTTAAATAAAATCATATATTAAAGTTAGTCGGATATCAACTGCCCAACTCTCAACTATTAGAGAAATTGAAAGCAAACCTTTAGCCACTTACTTATTAACTAATACCTACTATATTACCCGTTGAAAATATCCGTATGGATTCAGTACTGATTCTATACTGAAATAAGTATAAAATCTATATGAAATCGCTACTGAATCAGAGCAAAGTCATTACTGAATCAGTACAAACTTTTTTCCAAAACGCAGAAATGAATCCGTAATAATTCAGTATAAAATCAGTAATGAATCAATGTTAAATCAAAGCAGAAACAGTATCAAAATTGTACAGAATCAGTGCTGAATAAGGACAAAATCAGAGCAAAATCAGTGTCTAATAAATGCAAAATCAGTGCTTAATAAATACAAAATCAGTAATAAATAAATATAAAATAAAACACATTAGTTAACACATAAGACTATCAACGCTCACTTTACTGTAAGTCAAGCGGAGTGCTATATGCCATGTTAAAATTTGTAGATGTATTTTCTTTACCTTCTTTACTGAACCGGTTATTCTGGATACAAAGTATAAAATAGATAAGTTATTACGATCAAATAATAGCGTACAATATCATACTGTGTGTCCGACTTGTGATATTTATCTCCGTCAGTTTTATTCTAATGAGAGTATCGTTGAATGTAAAGAATGTCAATCAACTATTCCTGTGAAAGGAGTTAATGTAAACTACTTTGTAATTCTTAATATAGAAAAAGACTTAAAAAGTATGATTGAAAAGCATGAGATATATTACCGCGAAGCAATGAATAATTTAGAACGAGATTCAACAGTATTTAACGATATATGTGATGATCAGTTTTTTACCCGAGCAAGGAAAAAAATCATTTGTAACCTGCACCTTCAACACTGAAGGTTGTCCAGTATTTAAGAGCGTAAAGTTTTCTATATGGCCAATTCAAATAGTTCTAAATGAGTTGACAATTGATGTACGATTAAACGAAACCATAACGTTTGCTTTATGGTTCGGACAGAATAAGCCGAATATGAGTATTTTTCTACAAACCATTGTTAACAAAATTAACGAAATAAATACAAAAATACAAAAATTATGAATATCAAGCTTTATCCCATATGTTGTTGTGTTGATGCTATTGCACGCTCACCAATGCAAGGACATACACGATTTTATGGACATTACGATTGCAGTTGGTGTTACCATCCTGGTGTTCAAGTTTAACATGCAAAAAGAAAAGTGATCAAATATCCTTTATTCGATACAGTGTCAAAAGATCGTACTGCTACATAAACTTTGGAGCTCATGCGCACAAAATTAACAGTAGCTGAACTAGTATTTGGTATTAAAAAAATGTCAGCTTTAATACACCTCGACTGCTTCGATATTGTAAATGGATTCGTTCCTGACGTTATATGCATTGCGTTTTCTTAGGTATATGTAGACAATTTGCACATTATTGGTTTGACGAATCTGCTAAACCGTATTCATTGAAGAATAGAATATCTTATATAGATAAAGTACTTGAAAACATGCAAGTTCCACAAATAATTACTCGTTTGTCTCGTCCGCTTAAAGATAGAAATTATTGGAATTCCAGAGAAAGGGAAACCTGGTTACTCTATTACAGTTTGCCTATTTTACAATGTTTTGCAAAATTTAAAATTTATGAACAACATTAGCAACTACTAGTGAAATCCATGTGTATATTGATGAGCAAATTTTTTTCTATGAGTGAATTACAACTGACAGAAAATTTATTGAAAGATTTTATCAGAACAATTGTACAGCGAACGTGCTATGACTTTTAATGTGCACCAGTATATAAACTTTAAAGCATATTCTAGCTGTTCTTAATAAAATAGCTCAGTTGGTAGAGAGCAATCCTCCGGAGTTAAAGATCGGAGCTTCTAATCTCCGAACGAGAAATTTTTTTTTAATTTTTTTTAATATATCATAAATTTGTCTACGTTCAGAAAAATATTATTAAACTATTCTAGGACATTTATTCAACTATTAGACAAAGCAGATTTTGTTGGTTGTTTCTCCAACGTTGCAGCGACTTTCATAACAACGTTGGAATGTTGCTAAGATAACGTTGCCACAACGTTGTCACAACGTTGTGTACTAGTAGGGAAATGACACGTATAGAAAAATCTATTAAAATATTACAAAATAGGTATTTTGGAAAACCTTAAATAAATTCGTATGATAGAATGATTATAAATAATTGTGTATTTACTTCTTGTTAAAGATGTTTATTACGATCAAAAAATTGTTTTGCGTTCACAAGATGTGAAATGTTCATTGAAATAATGGAATTTATTATTGTTGTATGTATCATGATCACTCTCCATGGTGTTAATCTTGAAAAACTTATATACGATCTGACGGAGGCAAAGGAAAAAAATCTTAAAAAACACAGATTTTTTGTAGAAAAGCAACGTTTCGTTGGCGAGGTCTACCAACCTCTTCAGGCTATTTATTAGACACAAAAAAACTAAATTACAATTGAGAACGCACACATGAAAAATATACTGACAATAAAAGATTTAATTTCGTACCTTTAATCGGATTATCGATGCGTCAAGTGAATACAAATAATATATTAAATTATGTGTACAACGTCGTGTTTATATATGCAGCGAGTGAAAACACAGGAAACGTCAAACGGTTATCAATTAGGCATTTAAATTTCTAAGAACTGACAAATAAGTAGTATTTACAAATTTTATTGGATGATTTGAGACACGATTATGTGTATTAAAAATGAATATATAGATGTAGTTATTAATATGTTCAACTCTTATAATAATAATTTACAGTTCACTTTTGAACTAGCAAAAGACAAAAAAATCAATTTCCTTGACATAACTTTATTTGGAACTAATGGCCATATTATAACAGATTGGTATCAAAAACCGACAGCATCAGGCAGACTTATAAACTATTTCTCAAATCATCCAATAAAATTTGTAAATACTACTTATTTGCCAGTTCTTAGAAATTTAAATGCCTAATTGACAACCGTTTGACGTTTCCTGTGTTTTCACTCGCTACATATATAAACACGACGTTGTACACATAATTTAATATATTATTTGTATTCACTTGACGCATCGATAATCCGATTAAAGGTACGAAATTAAATCTTTTATTGTCAGTATATTTTTCATGTGTGCGTTCTCAATTGTAATTTAGTTTTTTTGTGTCTAATAAATAGCCTGAAGAGGTTGGCAGACCACGCCAACGAAACGTTGTTTTTCTACAAAAAATCTGTGTTTTTTAAGATTTTTTCCTTTGCCTCCGTCAGATCGTATATAAGTTTTTCAAGAGAATTTATTATTGATAATAAAAATCATAAGGAATACACATTGTGTAATCTTATTTGTACTGAAAATGTATTCCAGAATTGCAGTAAAATAAAACAAATAATAAGAATTTATAATAAAGAAATATTAATTCGAATATGTGATATAGAATGCAATTCCGTTTGTATTGATGTAAATTTCACAAAATTTAGTTGCTCAGTTCCTAATAATTCTCACTATTAATATTATTCGTTATGAATAAACTTGTTTATTTCTACTTGAATTTAAATTAACACTTTAGTATTTAAGGGAGTATTACTGCACATGTAATTTATAAAATATTTTTATTGTAAATATTTATGTAAAAAAATACTGTCTTCTTTCTGAAATAAATAATTTTACTGTTAATAATTAATGTAAATTTCATAATACCATCCACTGTGTATTAGAGAATACTGCATTGTAGCTTATGTGCAGAGTACAGTTTCCACTAATACACCAACTTTGCTCCAATGGCTCGTCTTTGTACCAAAACTTTGACACTATTTATCTTAAAATAAATTTTTTTGTAATGCAGCAATGTAAATAGGCTTGATTAAGATTGTAGATATTGTCTAACATTTTGTTGATATACATAAATTTATAATTATAAAAAAACGATTGTAATTTTTGTAACAATAAAACACCGATATATTTTTTATTTTCTTTATCTTGTAATTATTGAGGCATAATATACATCGTTCAGATTCATTATTATGATATCCAAGTAAACTTTATGTAAATACTTTATTTAATAAATCCAATAATGCAATAATGAATAAAATTGAAGTTTATACTGATTATTTATTATTATTCATTATTAATTTTGCACGGTTTCAATACTGATTTTGTGCTGATTTATTACTGATTTAGTGCGGATTCAGTACTCATTTTGTACGGATTCAATACTGATTCTACTCTGATTTAGTACTGTTTCATCACTGATTTTGTATAGAATTATTATGCGGATTCATTTCTGCGTTTTGAAAAACGTTTGTTCTGATTCAGTAATGATTTTGCTCTGATTCATTGGTGATTTCATATTGAGTTTGAACTGATTTCAGTCTAGAATCAGTACTGAATCTGTACGGATATTTTCAACGGGGTTACGATACGAGTGTGCGAAATAAGCGGTTCAAGCACTCATCTTTTTGCAACTCGTTTCAGACACTCGTATTGTAATGTACTATTCTAGTAGATATTTGAAAATTTTGTTTGCAAAAAATATAATAAATATCTTTTATATGAATTAAAAAATATGTTCGAATGTGAAACTTGCATTAATTTAATGTCAGACATATAATGAATGCTATGATAATTATTATAAAATTTCATTCAAATGAAATAAACTTCAAAGACTATAAAACCAGAAATATTAAACCAAAATTTTAAAATAAACATTTTACATTTTAATATCTAGTTCTGTCGTTTGGATGAAACATATAATATTGGAAAACGTTATATAACTTACAGTTTTTACTGATCAAAAATAAACGTTAAAAAAAAAAAATAAAAAAATAAACGTTTGAGCCGCGGTGGCTTATGGGTAGAGCTCCCGACTCTCACACCGAGGGTCGTGGGTTCGATCCCAGACGTGTACCAATGAAAATTTTTTCATGTGCATTTTTCGAACACCGCGACTCAGTGGCTCGGCGTGTCAGTATAATGTGACGCCAGTTCAGGTGCGCGTGCGTTTCGTGCATTTGTCAGTGCATGAGAGGCACGGACATCTGAACTATAGGGAACGTTAGGGACGCGAAGATGTAAAGAGGATCGCGGTGGTTCCATCGGGAGGACAGGAAACTGTAATTATTAGACTAATTACAGTGACCGATGATATCTTCCGATGGACACAAGCACCACTGTTTCAACTACATGTGCTTTGTTTACAGACACACCGTTCACCTCCGTCGCTGATTAGCCCTGGCAGCATAAATAGAGCGACGTTAAATAACAAAAAAAAAAAAAATAAAAAAAATAAACGTTCAGCATTATATGATTTTATGATGAGGTGAATATATGAACATTGTGAATTGAAACATATTTTTTAGTGTCTGTGGTCATGTTAAATGTCAAGTATTCTTAATAAAAGTAAAAAATAGTTTTTGACTGTATTTTTGCGATAGATAGAAGTAGAATGAGATACAAAGGAAATGACAGAATGGAGGATCATTGGAACGTTAAGGAACGTTTGTGACAAACCGGAGGTAAATTATCCTCATCTGGAACATTGTTGAAGTCCGTCTTCTGAGCCATTCACGTACAACATGTATCCATAATGGAGCAAGTGCAAGAAACAAATATTATCTAATCAATAATTTATTTATAGATACCAAAAATTTAATAACATTTTTTATCATTATAACGGAATATGGCTTATTAACTTGCATATATTTTATTTTAAACAAGCGTTGTATTTCTCCTTTTTATATACAGTTTTGATCTAAATAAATACTAATCGACAATTATACACTATCTCTAACGCACATTAAGAAATATATTTTATTATCTTGTATTGTATAAAATAATGTACTAATTAACTTCGTTATTCATACTTCATTTGCAGGAATTAAGTCAATTATAGGATAACTTTAAAAGTTATGAATGTTTGTCTTCTTTAGATCACAGTAATTTGTCATATTTTAAATGTAGTTTAAGAACATTATACGAAAAAAACATATATTGTATACAAAAATTATTCGTGGCTGGCTAATATTAACTTTTAAATCTATTCAACAAAGTATAGTATTTTATAGAAAACCCAATGACAGCACAAGATAATTTAATAACACATATTTTCGAAAACTATGTATTATACCAGAATTAAATATCGAATTATCTAGTGCTTTTGGGTTCATTTTTTGTAAAGTAAATTTTGTTAAATAGAGGTGAAAAATAACATATTTTGCTTAGTCTAAAGTAACATATAGATATGTCACTTCGTTAATTAACGTCTTAAAAGATGTAACGGTAAACGGACCGTGATAAGCAAAATAATACCGGCAGTATCGTTCCGTCCGCGGTGAGACCCCGAACTGTCCGACGGTTCATCCGGAGATAAGCGACAGAGACCGATAGGAGAAGCGGAGTCGAGAACACGCGAGAGAGAGAGAGAGAGAGAGAGAGAGAGAGAGAGAGAGAGAGAGATTGATTGATTGATTGATTGAGACTTTATTCGGCCGTTTGGGGTAGAAACCCCATAGGCAGTACAGATAATACAGAGTATTTTACAGCATAGTTAATATAGGTTAAAATCTTAAAAGTAAATAACAAAAATAAACGCTTGATAACAACTTAAAATCATGGATCAAAATTATAACAGTATAACTAAAGCGCAAATTGTTAACAGGTAACACAATAAAATAAAACAATATAATAATAAAATAAAATAATACCATAAAAAATTATATAATACAATAAGTTAAATAAAAGATCGAAGAACGCTCGAATTTCTCATATGGAAGAACAAATTAATTAAATAAATAGATAAAAAGTACAGATAACGACGAATTAAAAAGTACATAAGTTACAATAAGACTAGAAGTTACAATAAGATAAGAATAACAACTACGGAGCCTCCTCGAGACTTGGGATGGGCCGTGGCGCGATGCCCTCGGTTGCGATCCGCATAGACCAGGCATTTTTGTCGAGCCCTAACAGGTGGTTAAAAAGAATGGTTTTGAACTTTTCTATGAACATGGGGTTAAATGGAATGGAGGGAAGCTGATTGATGATACGGGTGGAGGTTATAATGAATGACTTATTTAACGATTCAGTGCGTGGCGGAAGGTATGAGAGGGGTTTAGGTGGATGACGAGAGGAAGATCGAGGATTCTGATCGGGGGTGTTTAATTTAATAAAGTGATTTGCTAAGTAGGTTGGTGTGTTATGGGAAATGATATTAAATGCTAGAGAGCCGATGAGAAGGGACCGTCTGGACTCGACAGAAAGCCATTTTAAGCCTAATCTATATGGAGTAACGTGATCACGCCTCGCTATATTACCCCAAACAAAGCTTACACACGCATTCAACAGTCTTTGAAGTTTAATATTTCTAGTCTGATCTACATCATGATAAACCGCACACGCATAGTCAAAATGCGGGAAAATAAGTGTTTCTACCAGATTTTTGCGGAGTTTAAGCGACATAGTTTTGCTATAATAACGCAGCGAGTGCAGTACTCCATGGACGCGCCTTGAAATTCCCATGACTTGCTTTGACCAGTCCAGGGTAGGGGTTATCATAACCCCAAGCGATTTTACCACATTTTCGTACATCAAGTAGTCATTGTTTAATCTGACCCTCGGAGCAGTGTCCAGGTTGATACGCGCAAGATAAGCCTGACTGCCCAGGATCATGACCTTCGTTTTTTCCACATTTAACTTAAGACCGTTATTAATCGCCCAATTCGCTATCGCATTCGCATCACAACTAATACGCTGAACTGCATTATCGATATCTGATGGAAGAAACGAATGATAGACCTGGGCGTCATCGGCAAACAACATATAATTACAATATTTAAGGATCTTAGGCAGATCGTTGATAAAAATGGAAAAAAGAACGGGACCCAGGACACTACCCTGCGGCACTCCTGCATTTACCCCGAGCCAATCCGATGTCACACCACTTTCATCCACCACGGTCTGCATGCGGCCAACAAGATATCTATAGAACCAGTTCAGCACAACATCTGAGCATCCGATGTTACCTAATTTCTGAATGAGGAGATCATGCGGCACCGTGTCAAAGGCCTTGGAAAAGTCGAACAGGACCAAGATCGTTATCATCCTGGAATCAACAGCCCTTCTCACATCATCAAGTACACCTAGAAGAGCTGACTGAGTAGTATGTCCCTTTCGAAACCCCGCTTGCCTAGCAGTTAATAAACAATTACTCTCGAGATACTCAATCAGCTGATCATGTACTACTCTTTCCAAAATCTTCGAGAGCTCACAGAGCTTGGCTATTGACTCCATCCTGCCCGACTTCGCCAATGGAAATAATAAGACCTTTTTCCAACAGTCCGGAAAGTAACCGGCGGATAACATATTATTGAATAGGTCTGTTAAAGGTAGTGTGAGTTGCGGCTCTAGTAATTTAATCATTCCGGTCGTGATTCCGTCGATACCCGCGGACTTCGAGGAGGCTCTAATGATGGCCCGCTGAACCTTTTTGGTTAACACGGTGTGGAATGAGAATGTGGGTGAAGAAGGTGATAGATGACATAAATTAGTTAAAATGGACGCGAATGAATCTATGGAAAGTGGTGAAACATGACTAGAAATAGACGCATAGTGAATGTTTAATTGATGCATGGTGAAGTGCTGTAAGGGCGAAAGGCTCGTCCTGGAGCAGAGACCCATGTTCTTGAGGTGCTTCCAGGACTTAGAGGGTTCTTTTTCGCTACAAAGTTTCGACTCTAAAAAGCGAAATTTGCTGGAGATGAGCGAGTTCTTGACACGATTTCTTAACAATTTATATCTATTATAGTCCAAGACAGAACCCGAGTTACGAAAAAGTCTAAAAGCCATATTTCGAGCTTTGATATCTGCTCTGATATCGTGTGTAACCCAAGGTCTGTGCCTGACTCTGATGGTGTGTAATTGAAGCGGGGCAACAGCATTATAGGTGGCTAAAATCGTGTCGACTAGATTAGTTAAGAAGGACGTAATGAGGTTAAAATTATGTTTAAAATTAAAATTAAAATTATGGTTATAGTTAGCGAAAGTCGTTGAAAATGTATGAGTAGTCTGGTCAGGCCAAGAGAGTGGAGGCTGGTTTGGGAAGGATAAGGAGGAAGGGTGTACGATTTGTGATAAACTGTTGTTGAATGAGGCGAATGTAGTGGCGAGATAATGAAGGTCGATCCTCTCAAGGTTCCTGCTCCAGAATCGTTTAACACCACCCTGAGTGTTGGTTAACTTAAGGCTGATACTGATGGCATCATGCCCTGCAGCAAAAGGAGCACTAGATTTGTTATATATAAATTCAGGTACTGGTTCACGAACCATGAAAAGATCTAACCATGTGTGAGAAGATCCCCTGGACGTCACCGCGTGATGTGTCGGTTCCGATGGTATGAGGAACAGTCCCAGAGCATCCATACTCCCCTTCAACATATCTGCCGCAGCACCAGTGGACTTCATATCGATGTTAAAGTCGCCAGTGATGACAAAATGATTGTGCCCAGGGAGTAGATCTAAAAGAGTATCAAAAAATTTAAACGGATAGGCGGCTGAAGGCCTGCGATAAACTACTGCCAGTATGAATATCTCTGTCCCGTTCATCAAACGTAAAATGAGAAACTCTGGAACATTCGTAAAAACAGAGTTGGAGTGAGCAATGACCTTGACGGCGAAATGATCCCGAATGTAAGCCGCCACTCCACCTCCCTCCTTACCTACACGATCTAACCTGTGTAAATTATAACCCGGCAATTTAAAAATATCGGAGGGATCGTTTTTAGTAAGGAAGGTTTCCGTGATGGCAATAACGTCAAAGGAATCAGGATGAACTAATGCTTCGATAGATGAAAAGTGAGTTTTGAGACGATTTATGTTGATATGTATAATGGAGAAGGAATTTTTGGAAGAGGAGTTCTTAGCCCGACCAGGCCTGTCTCAATTATTAGGAGATGAAAGAGGAAGGAGATTACTAAGGTCGGCTTCCGAGGTTACGCAGGTCAGAGGGCCATCCTTCGTTTTACGCACATAAATATTGAGGTTTACAACTATAGGCCGCGCGTAGCCTAGTTCCCTGCTTTTGCGGATCGCCGCCTGCCATAGATCGAAAACGGGCTTTGGCCATAATGGCCGGATGAATAGACCGGAGTTGCCTCCCTGATCGAAAATAGTATGGGCTGTTTTGCCCTTGAGGAGAAACGCTCTTTCAACAACCGCATCTCTGGCCGCAGTCGACGATAGTTGATAGACCACTCCTCTAGAACGCGGAGCAGCAGAAGCACTCCCTTCGGTGGCAGCTCTGGACCTCGGAGACCACGACCGGACATCAATAATCTGCTTGGACAGCAGAGGCAAGTTTAAAACCGTCAATATTTTCTCAATGATATCGATGTCCGGTGTCGCCATCTCGGGGGGTAATCCTGTTAAAAGTACCTCACAGGTATCCCTGAGGGCGTCTGCAGATGAGAGGTCGCGGGGTGCGGATATATCCCTACCATTCTTCGTTGACTCCAGAGTGACAACGCGGGATTCAAGTGTGTCGAACCGCTTTTCATGTTCTTGTAGATGTATATCTGTGGTCATCTCGAGCCGATCGACGCGTGCATTGAGTGCTCTCAAATCCGCCCTCATCTCATCTAGCTTCCCCTCTATTCGATCGACTTTATCAACCACCGTGCTGATATCTTTGTGAAAAGAGGTTTGTAGCTTACGCACGAAGACCTCCATCCACGGCGGCGGAGCACACGCCATTGAGTCGGTATCAAGAGCGATGGTAGCGGGGGAATCGCTATTGGGCGTTGTGGGCTCGGCGCCGCGAGGTTGCTTGGCAACCTGCGACATGTATTCTATGACTGTTCTAGAGTCTTTCCATAGGACAACATTGCACCGTCTAGCTGACAGTATTTAATTGCCCTGGTTTCTCCGTCATTCGACTTTCATAACCCCTCAGGATTAAGTAGTTTTGTTCTAAATAATCCCAAGCGCTTCGGATTCGATTCGGCATTCCGATAACTTTATAAGCCACGAAAGCCGTCGAGAGTCATTTATGGGATCGGTTTACCACGATCGGAGGCCACTTGAACAGTGTACCGAAACTCGTTACGATGGCCCACCGCCTTGCGACGGCTAGCCTAGAGTCGTAATTCTCGGTGAGAATGCGGCGGTGTTTAGCTCACCGCCCTCGTCCGCTTTCGAACATAAGCGGCATCCGGGTTAATCTCGCTTCACCCGTCAAGCCTGATTGCAACCACACACCCCGCAGAGTCCAACCGAATACTGGGGACACGCTGGCGTTTCACTTTCGACTCAGAGGTACGCCAACGTGGGGCTCGGATCCCAGTCCCTGCGTACCAGAGTAAAGTCATCCTGGTCCAACTGTCGACCTGCCGAAGCAAATCTCCCTATTACTCCCCGGATCCCCGAGGAGGTTTTGCGGTAGGTGGCCTAACGTTCGAATGAATGCAGTTTGTAGGAGAAATTCCTTTGCATTCCGTGAAGCGTTAGATCCCTCTGTTTTCGTCTTTCAGATGAGGCCGTTCGATTCGAGGGTTCTAACTATTCCACGATGGGATTCGACTGGCGTTCCCTGATTGAGGGAAGCCCTTAAGCACTCTGTACGGACTGGAGAGTCTGATGAGACAGTCTGACCAGCTTCACAGTACAGTGCTTCATGCAAGATTGCCAGGGGAGTGGCCGTTTCCTCGAAACATCCACTCTTTGACTATCACACGTGTTAGGCGTCTTTGGAGTCTGGAGTCGGTCTCTGGAGTTGTCCTCAAGTATCAGCTTGGAAGGTTCTATGTACCTTTTGGCGAACTTGTTGAATGCCTGGTACAATTCCCGGCTACTCACTAGTAAACTCGGTTCGCATGGCCACGTGTGACCATGTTGCCGGACCAAGTCCACCAGAGGTTTCCGGATCTCAACTACGCAGGGACAATCGAAGAGTATATGGCTAGAAGTTTGTTCCTCTCCATATTCACATCTCGAATCTTCGCTCAACCCGAAACGGTTCAAGTAAGACTTAAAAGATCCGTGTCCCGTTAAGAACTGCGATGTATAGTGGTTTGGCTTTAGCCATCCCTTTCGCATCCTGTCATCAACATTGCTGAAATACTTGTGTGTCTCTGAACCTTTGCCCGTGGAATCCCACCTTCTCTGCCATTGATCCATAATTTGCTTTCGAACTTTATCTTTCTCAATGGCAGTCGGGTTTTTCGAGTTTCCACTTCGGCTCCGTTCGACTGGTTCATCTGACGATTGGACAACTTCGCTACGCCTGATATGGTAATGAGCGACCCTCTCATCTAACAATAAGTCGATGGGAGGAGAGGCAGAGATCACCTGAAGTGCCTCATGGGAGACAGTGCTATAAGCTTTCGAAGTCCAGACTAGGGTCCTCCTCTGCAAGGTAGCAAGGATTCTCCTGCTGTGACTATTAGCCCTGTTCCACCATCCTGCCGCAGCGTAGGCGACAATTGGGATGAAGAGGCACTTATATATCAGACTGAGGGATTTTTCTTTCATCCCCCAATTCACGCCAGAGAGGAGATGTAGTCGACCGAGAAGGTCGAACCACTTTTTCTGCACGTTTTTAACATGCTGAGTGACTCCAAATCTAGGTTCGAACGTGACGCCCAGGTACTTCATTTCTTTAAGCATACAAATATTTTGGCCTCCCAGTTTAACTATGGGAGGTTTGCTTGAGTTTAGGTTGCCTTTCAATAATATCATTCCCGACTTGGGGATTGATACTTCCAGTTTGTGTAATTTGCACCAGTTCTCGACGATGTTAATCATGCGCTGTGCCTCCGTTTCAAGGTGACGCCGGCTTTTGCCTTCGACAATTGTTATAATGTCGTCGGCATATGCTATCGAATTGAGGCCTGCGTCGTAAAACTCTTTGAGTAAGGTGTCATAATCTAAGTTCCATCCAAGAGGACCGAATATAGATCCCTGGGGGCAACCTTTAGTTACTTCCTTTCGTGCTTCGTCGTACGTAACTCTCATGCACACCGTTCGATCTTGGAAGTAACTTTGTATAAGGTTGTAGACATTCGTGGGGCATTGTCTGTCTTTAAGCCTGTTTCAAAAGACCAGGCCACCACAAATTGTCAAAAGCCCCAGAGATGTCGAGCGGGAACGCTAAGACGTATTTGCACTGGCTTTCCTCTATTAATTGCGTCAGCCTTATTATCGCATCTTCCGTCGACTTTCCTGGTGTAAAACCATATTGGTCAGTCGACGTACTAATGTGTGTGCGCTCCGATGTTTGTCCCAACTCCGAGTTCACAGGCTGTTTTAGTCGCTCTATAATGAGCCTTTCCAATGTTTTGCCCATTATGCTTAGTAAGCATATGGGCCTATATGACTTTACAGCCTGCTCATCTTTGTCAGGAGCTTTAAGCAACGTAATTAGCATTCCCTCTTTCCATCTCTTTGGGAAGACACCATACTTGAGACAAGCATTGTATAATTTGTCAATTTCGTCTAGTAATGGAATTGCATTTTTAAGTACCTCCGCTTCAATTCTGTCAGTACCTGGACTCTTCCCGCTTTTGTTGGTTCGAATTGCTTGAACTATTTCAAGCCGGGTGAACGGAGGTGCCTCACTCGAGATGTATTCTTCCAGGCAAGCCTGTCGGATCTCCTGGTGAGCATCTGTCTCTCCTGATTTGTCATCGTCCGGTACTAACTGCTGAAGCAGAGATTCGCACGTTTCCTTCCAGGTAGTAGTCGATCCGTTTATTCCTGTCACAGTATTGAGGGCTTTGGTGGTGCTCATCTTGCCCGATACAACTCGGTACGGAAGACTCCATACGTCTTTGTTGCCTTCGAGCGTGATATAGCTCCTCCAGCTCCTCTTTCTGGACTTACTTGTTTCAGACTTATATTCTCTCTTAGCTTTCCTTGCGAGGCTGAGCGTATTGCTTTGGAGCGTTTGCGATCTGGTCTCAGACGTCCCGCTTCTTTTCCTCTGGTAGAGCCATCTGCGTTCGAGTCTTTTGGTTCTACATTTGAGGTGTGTCAGCCGTGGATTCCACCATGGGGCGGATTTAGAAAATCGCCTCTTCATGGGGATCGCCTTCTTACAAGCATTAATGATTGATTCTTCGAGTTTGTCGGCGTATGCGTCGACATCCTCTTTGGAATCTATCTGCAAGTCCGATAGGCGCGTCTTTTCGACTTTTAGAGCTTCTCTGAAGACTTCCCAGTCCGCTTTTCGGATATTGAAACGTGGTTCCATTATCTTTACTTGACGAGTCGGTTGTCTTTCAAAGTTTAATGTTATGGAAATAGGTCTATGATCACTCGTGCTCCAGTCCTCGACCTTCCAATCGGCTATGAGGTGGCTTAGGCTCCTGGTCACGAGTGTTACGTCTATGAAGGTTTCCCCTCTTACGCTTACACACGTGGCCTGCTGCCCTTGCCGGTTCACAACCGTGAGGTCATGTTCGAGAATAAAGTCTTCAAGTAGTTGTCCTCTGCCATCTCTCGTTGGCGAGTCCCACCAAGTAGACTTAGCATTCGCGTCCATTGCTATAAGAACCTTTTGGTCTTTAAGCTCGGATAGAATGCGTCTAATCTGCGTCAGATATATCCCTACGGGATCTCTGAATTGGCAGTATAAAGTGACCACATAGAAGTTGCCAAAGCGACCGCTCACCATTAAGCATACGCAGTGGCTGGTACAGAGCTGGGAGATTCGTGTGTACGTGAGGGTACCAGAGCTATATAAAATAGCAGCTGAGGGTTTTTCCCCGGGTTTGGTCCCTACTATCATACCAATGCTTAGTCCAATCCCCGAGATACATCCTTTAAAGGAGTATGGTTCTTGAGCTAGAGCCAAATCTACTCCTGCTCTGACCATGTGTTCGCGAGTTTCGTCTGTGACGTTTCTCGCACGAGCCATGTTTAGCTGGAAGATCTTAACTTTCAGGCCTCTGTTAGAGCTCGACTCTGTTTGAGGCCCGTCCGTACGAGTCCGACTCCTAGCTAAACTTATTCGATCGACAGGGTTTGTGTCCAAGCGTGCCGCCTTGGAGGGCCCTTTCGTCGATCCACCCTTTCGCTTTCGAAGACGCTGCCGTTCCTTATTGGAAGAGGGCATCTCTGATGGTAAGCGCTTGTTAGCGAGCTTCTCAAGTGCAATTGTCTCCTAAATTAAAAAAACGTTTAAAAAGATTTCTTGATACCCCCACAGATATCGAAAATAGCGTGAAAATACGCGAGTGCCGGGTCCGTACGGCGGAGAGATTCTTCTTAACACTAAACTTATCGTTTCCTACTATTGTACAATATTTACCTCTGCCACTCCGTGGCGAGTCCCACCAAGTAGACTTAGCATTCGCGTCCATTGCTATAAGAACCTTTGGTCTTTAAGCTCGGATAGAATGCGTCTAATCTGCGTCAGATATATCCCTACGGGATCTCTGATTGGCAGTATAAAGTGACCACATAGAAGTTGCCAAAGCGACCGCTCACCATTAAGCATACGCAGTGGCTGGTACAGAGCTGGGAGATTCGTGTGTACGTGAGGGTACCAGAGCTATATAAAATAGCAGCTGAGGGTTTTTCCCCGGGTTTGGTCCCTACTATCATACCAATGCTTAGTCCAATCCCCGAGATACATCCTTTAAAGGAGTATGGTTCTTGAGCTAGAGCCAAATCTACTCCTGCTCTGACCATGTGTTCGCGAGTTTCGTCTGTGACGTTTCTCGCACGAGCCATGTTTAGCTGGAAGATCTTAACTTTCAGGCCTCTGTTAGAGCTCGACTCTGTTTGAGGCCCGTCCGTACGAGTCCGACTCCTAGCTAAACTTATTCGATCGACAGGGTTTGTGTCCAAGCGTGCCGCCTTGGAGGGCCCTTTCGTCGATCCACCCTTTCGCTTTCGAAGACGCTGCCGTTCCTTATTGGAAGAGGGCATCTCTGATGGTAAGCGCTTGTTAGCGAGCTTCTCAAGTGCAATTGTCTCCTAAATTAAAAAACGTTTAAAAAGATTTCTTGATACCCCCACAGATATCGAAAATAGCGTGAAAATACGCGAGTGCCGGGTCCGTACGGCGGAGAGATTCTTCTTAACACTAAACTTATCGTTTCCTACTATTGTACAATATTTACAGCCTTATATATTATCTTACGTCTACTATCTATCTACACTTACATCTACTCGTCTCTTTGAGACAGAATCTAGAATCTTGTTGCGTGCATTTCTTTTCATTACCCAATAGATATTATTTTTGAGTTTGATTGGATTATCCAGGGGGTTCAAATAGTGCACTGATGGATAATCATCTTGATTCATATTCCATCGTTTTATCATAGAATACTCTCCATAGAAATCTTTATATTTACACGGCATTAGGCCAATCTCGCTATCGCAACCGGGTTACGGCTGATTGCCGCTCCCCGGATCTCTATTATTTACAGGATCAATTGCATCTCGAGTTTATCTGCATTTGGCAGTTCTTTTATGTACAAGATTCAGGCTAGGTATGGTTGCCTGCCTTTAAGCGTCATAATCGGGTGTTTCTCTATGTGGTACTCTATTGGTAAGACTCGCCTTGGCAAACTGCTCAGGCTTTGGATCGCACTGGAATGGAATAGAGATTCTCCTTAGTTGGCGTTCGAGAATCTCCACAGGTCCACGTAGTATCCATTGACTTCCATGCTTTCGAAATTTCCAAGTGCTAAACTGGTTCAGTTTGAGTTACCCTTACTTCTTGGTCTGTCTCCTCGCTATCCTTTTATGCTACTTTCGAAAAATCTCCTGAAATGGAAAAACCCACCCTTATGAGCTCATGTCCGAAGACCTGAGTTCTTAGTTATGGATAGTTCGGAGGCTGCCATAAGGGAGCTCAACTCTTAACTGAGTGATTGAAAGGCTAACTTCTTCTCGAGGGCCTTCGGCGAACCTACTAACTCTTGCTTAATGAAATCGACCTGTATTTGGTTGTTCAACCCTACATTGTGCTTCGGAGGTTCCTTGCTTTTGGGAGCTGCTATGACTCCGGCCGAGGCCCTTTACCCACAGTGGTGGACCCATCACTTGCTAGGCAATAGGCGAAAATTTATTATCTACCCGAGTAAACCCGAGTTACCTGGACCATTTTCAAGAAACAACTTTCTGCACAATGCTGGTTTCGCCCCTTTCGAGGCGTGTGGAACGTATTCCTAAGCAATTTCCCCTCAGTTGATCTCCTGCTTTGGCTTGCCAGAGACTGAGTTGAGTCCTTAAGGTACGTTGAACTCCACAATGATTTTCGAAGGAATTTTTAGGCTGTTCCCACCCCGGTATACACCGAGCCGGAACAATATAAAAGAGTCCGGCCAAATGGGTTTTCGACTACACTCACTTTCAACAATAGTGTAGTCGGCATGATCGGGCTCGGAGCTTAACGCTCTTAATGCCTTCTCGTGCGAGTTTATGGTGCATCGAACCTACGTAAGGAAACGTCAGGAGAAATACTTTTAAAAGCCTGGAAGGCTTCCCGTCATTCGATAGCGCACCTCTGTGAGACATCTCGGCGGTTGCGGTCTGGGGTAAGGTCTTCCATGACCACGGTTGCTCTGATGAATTGTATAGCCGCCAACAGCATATGTTCAATAACTAAACGTGTAGTGTATCAATCATATAGCATGTTGGGCAGTTGATTGCCAACACAGGCTCAGCGAAACAACACGACTTCGAGGCGCACTAGTGGCAATCCTCTTCCTCCACTGTCGCAGGAGGTAAAAATCGAACTCTCGGAATTGGGGGCCGAGTCACTTACCCTCTCCCAACTCAGGAAATCTGAGAACAGGATTCCGCCAAGTGGCAACCTGCGACAATGATGGCGACGGTGGCGAGGCAATACGTTTGGCGCCGGTGGGGAGCTGGATGGGCGTGTCGAAGAGCTCGATCGAGCAGATCGCGCCAGTCTGTCGCGGCAACCCAGGCGGTGGCGCCCTCACATCAGAGGGAGCCGCGACTAGCGATTTAGTTTTCGCCAAGAGACAGCAGCGGCGCTCAGAGGAGCCCAGCGCTGCCTCAAAGCAGTGTGCGTGCGTGATGTTATTACACAGGCCACAAACCTCCGTGTAATCCTTTCTTGTCAATCGCCTGCCACACACAGAGCATCCGCGCGACGTTGCCATTTTCCGCAGCAAAATGACCGCTCCTGTAGATCTCGTAGTGCGCAAAATTGACCGTGCGAAAGTTGGCGGGCCTGTAGACGCTGTACACTGCGGAGAGCCGCCTTTTCCTCGATGCGCACGGATAACCTCAAAAAGCCAGCAAACAAAAATGACCAAAAAACGGGATAACCGTCTGCAGCAAGACTCGATCAATTATATTAATTGACGCTGCAGCCGGTAAGCATCCCCTCAGCACTCGCTAAAAAATACTCGAGGCAACTTGGTGAGCAGGCGTGCAATGATAATCAGAGCAAGGTAATAAGCGGCTATGTACTCACCAAGAGAGAGAGAGAGAGAGAGAGAGAGAGAGAGAGAGATTGATTGAATAGACTTTATTTATGCCTAGGATAATTTTATCCTTAAGGCAAGTAGCAAAAGTTACATAACAATAAAAATATTATAGAAAAACGCAACCATATACATAATCGCAAATGTTTATAACAATGTAAAATAAAAATAAAAGTACCGCAATATATCAGGTGTGTAATTAATATCCCGCATGAATTTAATCGCAATAAATCAGCAATACTACTACTAATACTAACACTAAAACTAAATACTAATACCAATATTAATATTAAAATTAAAATTTATGCCCGCACGACTACCACAGATCACAGGCTAATGTGATACTCGATCAATTAGGTAGCTACGCAAACTAATCTTAAATTTGATACATTTGAGATCATTCGCAACTGTGGGGGCAGCGAGTCCCATAGGTTCATTGCTTGCAGAGTAAAAGATTTTTGGTACGTAGTGGTAAGTGCCACGGGACGTTCAAAATTAGACTGTCTAGCCCGCGCTGATCGACGCAACTCATGAAGTGAGAGAGAGAGAGAGAGAGAGGGGGGGGGGGAAGAGGAAACTCGAGAAAGCAGACGGAGATCCCCAAGAACATTTCGCATCACCAGCAGCATAAGTAAGTCCTGGCCAGTAAGTGCGTCTATATTTTTGCACTTAAAAAAACTATTCTTTCATTCAAAGAAACTATGAATTACATGGCGTAAAATTTTATTTTATTTGTACAAAATGTCGATTTCTAAATGGTTAAGAAATATTCCTTTACAACAACTAACTTTTTTTTGTAAAAGAAAAATATCCATTATCTTATATGACGTACATAATTCTTAATAGTTAGAGAATATGATTTGAAGAAAATATTCATTTTTAGAAAATTTGGAATTACAGGCAAAACTCTTATTTAATATTAATTATAATACAAATTAATTATTTTATTATTATTATTATTTTTTTATTATTTTAACGTCGATCTTTTTATGCTCCCAAATCGGTGCTAATCAGCTATTAATTATTGTATATTTTACTCTCTCTCTCTCTCTCTCTCTCTCTCTCTCTCTCTCTCTCTCTCTCTCTCTCTCTCTAGGTGAGTTGGATTGACGTGTGTCACGTCGCTCCGTCTTTATTCCTTTACACCGGCGCTCACCTTTCTTCTTCGAGTTTGATTTCAGGAGAGCCGGACTCCCGCTGGCTCACGCAACCCGAGCGCATATGGCAGGCTTCACTTTTTAGAGCCAGGGAGCCCGTTTTCTCCTTCAAAGTTTTGACACTATTTTTGTCGTCGCCACGGATGACTCGGCCTTTTGGAGGGACCATAGACGTCAAGAGCAGCAAGGTTCGTTCGCCTCTTCATTCCTGGCCTCGGCTGCGATATTTGCGACGCCTGGTGTTCATTTGCAAATCTGCCTTCTGCGCTGCGGTTGCGACATCTATCGCGCAGAGTTGGATTCGGCTGATACTTCTCCATCTACGAGTCGCCCCGCTTGCTGCTTGCGCTATTTGCGGCGAGGTTTGCTGGTCGGCTGCTTCGGGCCCCCTCTCTTGGCGTCTGTCGCCTGTCATCTGCGCAATCATGTTTATACGAAATGATCGTTGTTCTCGTTGATTGTCGGTTTTTGCGTGCGGTCTCGATACTCCTATGTCAACTCCCGTGCAGAATTCCCTCTGCCCAGTGTGCCTCTGTCGCTTTACTCGAAATCTTCCTACTTTGACTTGCTCAGAGTGTCTTGCGACAGTGCATGTGAGGTGCGTGGGCGCGCGAGACGGCTCAACACGTTCTCAGTGTTGTTTGCGCGTGGATGGCCGGTCAAGGGCAGCACTTGCTGGATCGCAGCGCGATAGATCTCCCATCGACGCGTTACCTTTCGAGAGCGTAGACTCGTACGCACGGGCCTCGCCCCCCGCGCTCCCTCGTTCACAGAAGCGCCCCGCTCCGTCCACGTCGCCATCATTTAACCAGGCTGCTAAGCAGCCACGCGCTGAGGAGTCCGACCTCTCTCTCGCGCTCGCGCCCTCACTCGCCGTCAAAATGGGTGATGATGCACCGCGGTGGTTTACCGATTATACTAGGAAACTCGACGCGCGTTTTGAGAGTGTGGAGCAGCAAATTGGAGCAGCGTTCGGTGAACTTAATCGCAAGTACGGCTCGGTCCAGGCGGATGTTCGCGCTATTCGTTCCGACATCGACACTCTTGCGCACGCCACAGATCTAGTGAAGGCTGACATCCTGGCGGTCCGTGATGACGTGAAAGCCCTCGCTTCTTCAACCGATGAACGTTTTGCTATGGTCAATTCACGATTCGACGCCTTAGTAAATCGCTCAGCTAGTGGCTCATCGGATTCGGGGCCTTCCGCGGCGCCTACGACTGGCGCGGGTTCGCACGGCGACGCTTGCGAAATTCTCATACTCGGGGTCCCGCAGTCGGTAACTCATCAGGACTATGATATTGTTAGAATGCTTCTCGAGGCGATTGGATTGAAATACATCATCAATCAAGTTATCGACCTGCGTCGTTGGGAGCCGCGTCGTCGCTCTCGATCTTCGCCGGCGCGGGTGCAGGCGAATCCGGCCGGATCCGGCGCGCAACCCGGAGCTTCGCAGGGCGCTGTGCCTCCGCTTTCACGCGGCCTTGTTTTTAGGGTGGCCTCATCGTCAATCCGCGATGCGATTACGGCGCAAAGCGGTCGGTTGGGAGCCCTTAACGCGCACTCGATCTTTGGTATGGGAGGCACTGCCAGCCTTTATATGTGACCTCTTTGGCCTAAAGATATACATGCGTTATGGTCGAGGGCCCTCCGTGAGTCCCTAAGTTTGCGCTACGCGCGACCGATAGTACGCGACATGAAAGTCTTTATCCGAGAGAAGAGAGACAGCCCTCTTATTTTAGCTGACTCGAGTACTGATTTTAATAGTTTTATTCCACTAGAGACACCAAGTCATGCCGACGAGGAACTTTCTACCCACGCCTCTACGTCCGCAATGTCCGTCTCAGCGTGACTAGATACCAGTCCTAGCGTTAGTGTTAGTCGTAATGTTAATTTTAATGTTAATTCTAATCGCTTCAATAAGTATAAGTCTAATGTATCTGTCAATCGTAACCGTCCACTTAGTGTTTTTCACGTTAATATCAATCGTATCAAGCCACATTTTGCCGCGATCGAGGCCCTGGTTCTGCCGTTGCAGCACGACGTTATCGTCCTCACCGAGACCTTTCTCATCCCTCTCGACGCATCAGATATAGTTAATTTACAATGTTATTCGTTCTTTAGGTTAGATCGCGTCGGGAGGGGGGGAGGCATCGGTGTTTACGTTCGCGATGACTTCAGGGTAAAAATTGTTGGCCATTCGGACCCTCTGTTTGACAATACGCCGGAGTTTTTATGTTTGGACATCTCGTATTCGCGTTTTAAGTTTCTGCTGTGTGCAGTTTATAGACGCCCCGGGGCTGCCCAATCTACTGCTTTTTTTGATTTATTGTCTGTCTTGTTGCCGTCATACGAGCGCACAGTTATCACGGGAGATTTTAACTACAATTTTTCTAAGGTTTGCTCAGGCACTGAATACATGAGGTTGCGGATGGCGGAACTAAATCTCTCGTTGGTATCTTCGGACCCCACGCACCATGCCCACTGTTCGGGATATATCTCGCACACGTAGCTCGATTTATTCATCGTGAGCAGCAATCTTACGTCTTTCGATTACACGAAGTCAGATACTCCCTTTCTGGCGGATTCCGGGCATGACTCCATTCTGCTGCGTCTTAATTTGCAGAGGCCTAAGACTGGTCCGCGCCGCTTCGAGTCGCGGGGTTTGAGTGGAGTGGATCGGGCACTCATCGCACGTGAGGTTGAGTCCTTCTTTGCGAGCCTAACCTTCTTGTCACCTCACATCTTTGGCCCGGTAACTGATTCTCTGAAATGCACTCCTCAAGCGTGTGTGGAGGCGATGAGCGCGTGCTTCTCGGGCACCTTGGTGGGGGCTTACGATCGGGTCGCGCCTGTGATGTCCCTTACGGTCAATCCCCGGAGAAAGTCGTGGATTACGCCCCATGTGATGCGGCTTCTTAGGGAGAGGAGGCGTGCCTTTCGAACGGCAAGGCTTTCCGACGAAAATCGGGATTTTGGGCGATACAGGCGTTTGCGCAGTCTGGCCTCTAATGCTCTGGAATCGGCGAAATTTAGTTTCATAAATCGTGAATTGGAGGCCTCGCTTGATGCCCATTCGCGTTGGCGCGTCCTTCGGGGTTATGGTGTGACGGGTCGCGTACGAACATTTCCGTCCGCTCTCTTTAACCTGGACGAACTCAACGACCACTATTCGTCTGTTTCGCGTCGCGCCGCGTCGTTGTCGCAGCATGTGTTGACGGACGTTATTACCTTTGCGCCATTTGATGTGACGTCGCGCTTTGAATTTGCTCGGGTGACGGCTACACAGGTCGGGAGGGCCCTGGGACGGGCGACTTCGGGGGCGATGGGCATCGATGGCATCTCTGTTCAGATGCTTAAGCTTGCGGGCTCGGGCGTCCTTGGGAATCTCGCTGGCGTTTTCGACGCCTCGCTCAGAGCTGGCTATTTTCCTGCCTAGTGGAAAAGAGCCTTGCTTCGCCCCTTAGCCAAGACAAATGTTTGTAGCTCTATGTCGGACACGCGACCCATTGCCCAGCTGAGCGAGGTATCGAAGTTGCTAGAGAGGGTGGTACACGCCCAGCTTTCGTGTTATTTAGACCAGAACAACTTGATATCGTCGCGCCAAGCTGGTTTTCGTAGTGGGCATAGCACGCAGACGGTTATGCTTGGGATTCTTGAGGATGTGCGGTGGGGGATCGATCGACGCATGATCACAATATTGATTCTCTTTGATTTCTCTAAGGCGTTTGATACGGTTCCCCACGGCCCACTCCTCCGGAAATTGCGATCGCTAGGGTGTGGAGACGTGGTGGTCGAGTGGTTTTATCACTACCTGGAGGGTCGCAAGCAGGCGGTGGTGGATGACCGGGGTCGTCGTTCTGGGTGGTCGGCCGTGTACGCGGGTGTCCCCCTATCGGCCACCCCGCACTGAGGCCCTCGATGCCTCCTTTTTTATAACAGCCTTCAAACTTCTTAACGATCTTCACGTCCCTCACTTCGACATGTCACACTTCGTATCATTCCAGTCCCGCCTTTTCGATCATCTATCTGAGGTCGACCGTCGGTCCTGGGCCAGTCGCGTTGTCGCGAAGGGCATTATTGAGCCGCCTGTCCCGTCATTGTAGGTGTTGCCTGGTCGGGGTCATGGCGTTGCTTCTCTTGTTATTGTTATTTTTATGTTCATGTTTCGACGAGTTTATCGTATGTTATGTTTGATACGCGTCAACTAGATGCTTTTATATTTTATATTTTACATTATTTTATCGTACTTTGTACTACCATTTTGTATTATTTTGCTAACCATTTTTGTACCAACTCGTGCTACTTTGGGGGTTAACTCCCGTAGCCCAATAAAGTTTTTATCAAATCAAATCAAATATCTCTCTCTCTCTCTCTCTTTCTCTCGTTACCTGCGAGGGATCCGTTAATATTATAATTTTCCAATCCTTCCGCATCTATCACAGGTGTAATAAAGCTACTCGTATTTACCCCACTATAGATAAAAATGACAACTAATTTGCATAAGTTATTATTATCCCAACTGGTATCTCGACTTTTCGTATTTGAGACAATTACTGTCATATAACGTAATATGTCTATATAATGACCTATACGAAAGTCTCATATCTAATAAAGTCAACTATTGATTGGTCTAATAGATCACTATATCAATCCCTAGTTAATATCACGAAATTCAAATATAAATTCAGCTCCCTACTATAACACGTGTATCAAATTATAATCCTCACGTGTTCCCCACTACTCGTGTTGCGAATTCCCTATACTCGATACGCAATCACCGTACCGATACAAGCACGGACCGCGTGCTCAGTGTGCGCGCGCTTGAATCTAGATTGATTCAAGATGGCGACAACTGAGCACGTGCTAGCACGTAAACAACGTGCCTCGCGTACGATTCCCCGTGTGCACGCGATCTCCACCATCGGTTACAGTACTCGGGTACTAAGGCATAGTGGTGCGCGAGCGGAGGTGTGCGCATACACCAGAAGATGGCCCCCCAGGTATCGTTCAGTGACTACATCACTATCTTTTCCTATAAGTTTTAGTAAATGAAAGAAACATTTTACTATAAATTCCTTGCAAGATCTCAGGAATTTGTAACTAGAATAGTTTTGTGTTTTGTACACTAAATTTAATTCGGTTTTATTTAAATATCACTGTATGATTTCAAAAAAATACTCAGGAAAATATTATATCATACACTTACTATAAATTCCAATAATTTATAAAGAAGAAAACCGATAAAAACTGATATCAACTTATTGTAAAATTCAATTATTTACGCATAAAATATAACAACGTAATTTTTTATAAATTAAATAAAAGAAAATATCTTTATACGAACCTGTTAAATTTGTAATTGAATTTTACAGTTAAAACCAATAACAATGTCAAAAAAGTGGTTTTAATTTCATTTGCAAATATACAATAGGATGCAATAAAAAATATGTTTATTGGTTGTGACGTAGTAATCTCAAACCCGGTAATTTAAAGTAATGATAATAATTATTAATATTAATTGTAACGGTTGGGCTGCGTTACCCTATACCGCGTACACAACTTATTTATATAGCGAAGATTTCCGGCAAGTGTCGCGAGCAACAAGTTCGCTGAGACGCATGATGTAAAAGATTCAGGCAACCCTCCTTGCCTCAACGCGATTTAGATTAAGTAATGAATTTGTCGGCGAGAGCGGATAGAACACAATAACAACGCGAATGTAAATTAAAACAAAATGAATATAATCATTTATTTTACTTAATTTACAAGTGACTATCCAGGCCTAGTGCACGACAATATTTTATCGCGCGGGCGGAAGTCCCGAGAAGTGTGCTGGATCAAGATTCTCGTCTACGGCAGTCTGTATCCCCCAGAATCCTCTGTCCGGGTACCGGCGTACCCAAACACACTCCCGAGTATCTCACACACTTATACACTTGCGAGACGGGGGGGGGGGGGGGTCACGGTAGTAGAGAAAGCAATCACTTACCGGTCGACACCCCGTAGATGGCTCAGCTGATCTCTGTTCCGGCGGTCTCCTGGCCAACGGAGACACTGTCGGCTGCAGTGGTGAAGAAAACGGCCCAAATGCCGCGGCGAGTGTATCTCGCGGCTCGCATTTACACTCGCGCACGGCCCCATCATTGCAATTCACACACTAAGTCACATCACTCGTACAAACTATCACACATGAGGGTGTTTCGGGTGCCGATATCCGGTACGCCTCATGCGTCGTTTATTCGGCCTCATTCGCGAAAACTTGCTGTCGCACCCGGGAAGTTCATCCGCCTCCATTGGCGGATCGGGACATACTGATTAGGCAATTGTCTAAATTTCCCGACAAAGGGGTAAGAGTGAGGTAATACATACACTCTCGCACTCTTATCCCTACGTATTGTCGCGCAAGTAATTATACACTCGAATCGAATTGCACAAGTGTCGTCGGTTGGTCTTGACATACCAAAAGTTCCGACACATGGTAAATTACAATATCATCCGATAAAATCAAGAAAGCATTTTTACTGGATTTTATTGGTTCTGTTCAACAGTAAAGATAACCGAAATTCGATAATATATATACTATAAAAAGCGGGAATGTCAAAATACTCCATAATCCACATAATATTAAAATTTTATAGTTGAAATGTGACCCTTTATGCAAAAAACATCCTTATCCTGGCAAAATTATTCAGTACACATGCTTTTTTATTAAGCTAATGTGATAGCCTTGACACCAAGACAAAATTTAACACTTTTTTTGAATTTTTTAGATAATTACAAATTTAAAAGAGCACGCGTTTTAATGTACTTTAGAAAATTTCACTTTTTCAAATTGTTCTTAATATTATAAATAATATACAACAATAGTAACATTATATTTATTCAATGTGTAAATATTTAAAGATGATTAACACGTACATACGGTCGTACATACGAAGATATAGCAATCTAAAAATTGTTTAAATAGTTAATAATTATATTACCGAAAATAAATATTTATGATTAATAGTTGCTTGTCATGGTGTTAGGTACACATTGAACTAAAGAATAATTAAGATAATAATATTTCCCAAAATTCCCAAAAATTCCTTTAATTAGTGGAACATCCTAAAACACCTTAAAGACTGCCCAAAAGCCAAAAAAATTCCGTAATCAGTAAAAATATCCCGGAATTACCTAGAAAATTCTCGAAATTCCCAAAAAGTCCAATTTGAATAAGAAATTGTTCCAAATACCCTGGAAAACCATAAACATTGTCAAATTTCCCAAGAAATTCTGTAATTAGTGAATGTATTCCGGAATAGCATAAAAATTTCCGAAATACCCAAGAAATCCCGTAATTAGTGTAGATATACCGGATTATCGTAAAAATTCCTTAAATTTCCAAAAAAAAATCCCATATTTAAAGCAAATATTTCGGAATAAAATAAAAAGTTTCGAAATTTCCAAGAAATCCCGTATTTAGTACAAATATCAGGGCAAACCATAATTATCCCCGAAATTCACAAACAAATAACATATTTAGTGCAAATATCTCGGAATACCATCACACTCCCGACATTCCCAGTAAATCCAATAATTAGTGCAAAAATCTCGGATTACCTTAAGAATTCCGGATATATCCATGAATCATGAAATCATGAAATTCCGCAATTAACGAAGATATCCCGGATTACCTAAAAAGTTCACGAAATTCTCAAAACTTTCCGTAATTAGTACCGATATATAGAAATAACATAAAAATTCCCGAAATTCTCAAAAAATAACATATTTAGTGCAAATATATACCAGTGTACCATAAAAATTTGCGTAATTTCCAAAACAGCATGTTTCGTGCAAATACCCTGGAAAACCATGAAAATTCCCTAAATTCCCAAAACATAGCATATTTGGTGTAAATATCCCGGAAAACCATAAGAATTTTCGAAATTCCCAAGAAATCCCGTAATTAGTGCGGACATCCCGGATGATCTTAAAAATTCCCGAAGTACCCAAGAAATATTGTAAATAAAGCAAATATCCCAGATTACCTTAAAAATACCCGAGATTCCCATTAAATCCGGTAATTATTGCAAATATCCCGGAATACCAGAAAAATTCCAAAACTGTCTAATTCAGAAAATTTCTTAACAGCGGTAGCGGTGGCGGTGGCGTGGACAGTGACGAATTTTTTTTAATAATATAGATAGATTAAGTTTGTTCTTATTTTTTAAGCTAAATATTCATAACTGACTGCGGTTTCATGTGCTATGAAAATTTTTAATTTTCTAATTTCTTCGTAATATTATAAATAACATATAATGTTTTATATATAAAAAATATACAATTTTTCGTTAACTGCTTATAACTTTCGTCAAACAGCCTATGATATTGAATTTTGCATTAATTATTTTTTATTGGTATACCAGAAAGTAGTTTACAAAGATGTAACGGAATTCGTGACCTGGTAAGTGGAACCTATCCTTATAAGAGTGAGAAATGACCGAAGGATGTCCTGAAAACATCCAGTTTCGAGTCGATTAACCTTTAGAGGACGGGATGGCCCCTATGAGAGCCATGCCCATGATCGACCCTTTACATGTGTTAGTTTTGAGATGTGAGACATCACAAAAACTCGATTTCTATAGAAAAGTGAGAGACAACAGTAAACCCAAATTCCCGTCCTCTAAAGGTTAAAAGTGATCCGATGTTTTTAGACATTAATTTTATTGAAAAAGAAGCTTTTTTGAACCAGAAAATTCCCGTCCTCTAAAGGTTAAGACGCAAGCCAGATTTAAGCATCTAAACAAATTTGTTGGTTTTTGGACAACAATATTTAATTGATATATTTCTAGTATTTTGGGATATAAAAATATTTACAAAAGTCTGAATTTTAAGCCAGATTAGACCTTGAAATTCTCATTTATACTTCAGTACTTTACTTTTCTACCTATTTTACCCATTGTCACACTCTATTTTCAGATTAGATCATCCGATTGACATGTATTGGGGCTCATTTTTAAGCCAATTAAATTACTTATTTGAGTGAAAAAGAATTTTATAAAAGTCAACACAAAAAAATTGATTTCAAAGGTATGTCAAAAATTTGAAAATTTTAATAATATTCAGCTATTTTGGATTCAATGTTTTTGTTAATTGATATTTTTTTAAATTCTGTTTCACTCAGACAATAAGTGTTTTAATGAACTTGAAAAGGAGACCTAACGCATCCCAATCCAATGATCTAATCAGAAGATAGAGTGCGACAATTGGTAAAATAGGTAGTATAATAAAGTACTAAAGTAAAAATAAGAATTTCAAGGCCTAACCTTGCTTAAAATGCTACTTTTGTAAGTATTTCTATGTCATAAAATACTATGGCTTGTCCGCTTAAAATTAAGGGGTCGGATGAAACAACATATGCCGACATACTTTGATAAGTTTGAGCTGCATTAAACCTCAAGTTGGTGGGCTAAAGAGTGTGCGTATCAGAATACTGGGACTGCAGTCTCTTCAGCCCAGTTAAATCAGCAGAGGTTTAGCTACTAACAAGGGAAGTACATGACCTCCGGGAAACGGATTTTATCCTAACTTTGGTATATCTTCTGTAATGTAAAAATATGAAGAAAGTCAAGTTATTGTTTGCCAATGGCCACATTGACGAAAGTTTTTCGAAATTTAATAATAATTTCAATGAAAATTACTTCCAACTTAATCGTCTATAACTTCGAACCAAATAAAGATAAACAATCAAACCAAAAACCAGAGAAAATTTGAATTCAAGATATAATTTAAAAAAAAAAGAAGCTAAAATTGTTCCATTTGAAGTAAAGTTATGAAGAAAATAAGAAATTCAAGAATTTTGGGCTAAAAGAAACAATAAATTTTTTAGATTAAATTTTGGTTAAAATATCTTCAATTTCTTATTTTTATCATAACTTTGCTTCAAATAGAGCAATTTCAGCTTTTTTTTTTAAATTATATCTTGAATTCAACTTTCTTCTGGTTTTTGGTTCAATTGTTTATCTTTATTTGTTCCGGAATTATAAGTGATTAAGTTGAAAGTATATTTTCATTGAAATTATTATTAGATGTCAAATAACTTACGTCAATGTGGCCATTGGTAAGCAATTACTTGGCTTTCTTCATATTTCTACATTACAAAAGATATACCAAAGTTAGGATAAGATCCGTTTCCTGGAAATCATGTATTCCCCTTGTAAGTCATAGGGCAATATGAAGAACATAAATGAAGCTACGATGCCGGAAATTGCAGTGGAGACAATATTTATACGATGATCGGTCATCAGTAGTACCTTCTGAGAATATAAAGCTTAGAGATCCAACGGAAGCATTTGGATGACCATCATTCTGCTTTCCGCGACAATGCAAGAATGTTAGTACAAAATGGAAAGCTTAGGATTAACTAACAAGGAGAGTTACATCTCGGGGAACTGAATCTTTACCAAACTGTAGGATACGTTTAATGCTACAAAAATATAAAGAAAACCAGAGTTTTAGACTCTAACACTCTTTATTATGATAAATATAAGGAAATAACCAAAAATTTCGCCAAAAAAACTATTGAATTTGGTCATTTATTACTTAAAAGCAAATAGAGATAGATACTCAAACTTAAGTTCAGAAGAAAGCTGAGATTGTCTAGATTGGATTTAATATAAAAGGAGCTCATATATCTTGATTTGGACGAAAGTTATGAAAGAAAAACGAAGTTAACGATATTTTTTTTATTTAAGCAAATTGAATCTTACATAGATTATTTTGCCTTATAATACTTGTGTAATGTGTATTTTTAACATTTTAATATTCAAATTACAGTTTTTAATAAACGTATAAGCGGTTTTATCTACTTTCGTTGTAGGATTGTGAAACAATACAAAGGAAGCCATTGCTAGATATAATTTTTGTAATCGCAGTTCATTAATAAAATCTTTTCTTTAATGATCTAAGAGAGGGCATTGCCACAGAATGTGGTCTATTTGCTGCTGTTTATAGACGCATTCACATTTTGGATCGATGATAAATCCGATACGAGCAAGCGACCCCGTAAGCTGGTAGTGACCGGATCGGCATCTGTTTATCGTGGTGATAATTTCTCTTGGAATATTAAGTCCTGAGAACCAAGGTTTTTTGAGTTCATTGTAAAAATATTGAAAGTAAGCCTTTTTCTTTCTCAGAACTTATGTCCAATATAATTTTATTAGTATTTTCTACAGCTTTTCTTTTAATACTTTTACAGAAATCTGTAAACGTAGTTTTTAAGTATGTAGAAGCGAGTATCTAGCAGGCTTTTTTAGCCAAAATATTTACATTTTCGTGGCCCTCTATTCTAGAGTGCACTGAAATCCAAACGACTGAAATTTTTCGGGTTTATGTAAGTTTGTGGAAATTAAAAATTTCTTTTTACTTTTAAGTATGTATGGGTTTAGTCTTATATTAATTTTAATACTCATTATGGACTGCAATGCGCTCAAGGAATCCGAAAAGATAGTGTAGGTTTGGTCGGGATTTTCTAATTCTATTTCAATTGCGTTTAATATGGCTATGCTTTCCGCTGTAAAAACGGATGTTTCGTTGTTCATACTGATTATACGTTATTTTTTAAGGCTTGGACATATACATGCGCTGGCAACTGATGTACCTGTTTTAGTCTTGCTACCATCGGTGAAGATCGCAATTGAGTTTTCTTTTTTTTATATAATCATTGATATTAATATTTGGGTTTTGAGAATCACGTAATGTTTTCCCTAATTTTTTATCAACCACAAATTCGTTTATCACAGTCGTATAATCGTGTATAAAAATGTCATAACTATTATTCTTGTGTATATTTTCTATCGCGTTAACATTGAAATTTTTTATACATTCTATTAATATACTTTTATTATTATTAATAAGGGTGTTGTTCGCATTGAATATATCTTTCTCTCGTTATACTTCTGTTTACAGGTAGCCCTGTGTTAGAAAGAATTTTTAATAAATAGTTATAGCACAAAAACTTTGTACGCTCTTGCAGATAAGGCAACTTAGATTCAGCAATTAAACTATTGAGAGGTGTGCTGATTCTGAATCCTAATGAAAGTCTTATGACTAAATATTGAATTTTTGCAATTTTTTCAATTTGCAGTTTTTGATTGGGGAAATAGATAACACTGCCATAATCTAAGCAGGAGCGTACATAACTCTTGTATAATATACGTAAAGTTTCTTTGATTCTTTCCATTAACGGTTTAATTTTTATAGCAAATTCTTTAACCTGTATTACTTTATTCATTATACTTTCCACTTGTGATTCGTTACTCAAATAAACACATACTCTAGCACCTGATATTTTTTAAATAAACTTTATATTACTAGGACAAATTAATGTTTCAAGACCGTTTACATAGTTGTCTATGGTCAAGCCTTATAATGAGTCTAAAACTATGGCTTATTCTTTTTTAGGATAACACTGAATAGCACTAGCATAATTTTTCTTAACTTTAGATTGTGGGTTACTGTGTAATTCTTTCACAACTAAGCCATTTGGGCCAGAGTTGTCTGTGTTCATTGCACTAAGCCTTAAGCTACAAGTGCAGCTCTCAGGCTTTTTATAGCACTTATTAGATGTATATATTCAAAATTGTTAACAAGTGAAACACTATTAGAACTTGAAACACGCGATTACGAGTTTGTTGACACTCTCGTACGATCAGAGGTAAACACGTCTGCTCGGTTCCGAGTCGGAAACCATACTTTTAACGATATTTTGATAACTATTTAGAATTTAAAAAAATTACTGATTTTTTAGGCCAAATTGTCTTTTTTATCTTTATTTTTTCCATAACTTTCGACCAAATCAAAATATTTAAGCTCTTTTTATATCAGATCCAAACTACTCGATCTTAACTTGCTTCTGAACGTAAGTTTGAGTATCTATCTGTATTTGTTTTTGAGTTACAAATGATCAAATTCAAGGGCTTTTTTGGTGAAATTTTTTGTTATTTGCTTTTATCTATCGTAACAAAGAGTGTTAGATTCTAAAACTCTGACTTTCTTTATATTTTTATAGTAGTAAACAAAGTTACCTACGGAGAAAAACGAAAGCATACTGAAAATATTGTTTTACAGCATCAATAACTAAGTCCCATGTAGCACTACTAACTATAAACACGCAAATAACATTTTTCTATTCAGGGTTATAATAACATTTTTTTGTTTATACAGTAAAATAATTACCGATTATTAAGATTTATTCTGTATAGCTAGCATTATTTCTAAATTAACACACAGATTTATTAAAAAATGTAAAATTACAGTGACCCAAAGAAGACAGGGAAAGAACTACATAACAATCTTCGTAGTTACATGAGCTTGATATTATTACGCTTCGTATGTAATATATATGGAATATTTAATTACTAGAGTATACTTACAAGACCTGCTGAATCTTTGTGACTAAGTTGCATCTCCCGTAGCATCTGATTTCGTTGCTCCATTATCAATGTTCTTTCATACGTATATGCAGAAATATCGGAGTCCATCTAAAAAACCAAATATTTGTATGTTTATATCATTTTTTTTATTATTATTTAAATATCGCTCTTTTTATGCTCCCAAATCGGTACTAATTAGCAACGGAGGTCACACGATGTCTTTGTTAAGAAAGCACTTGTTGAAAATACATTCCCCAGTGGTGCTTATATCAATCGGTCGGGGCCGGGAATCGAACCTGGGACCTCCAGATTACGAGCCCGACGACCTAACTGACCGAGCCTTCGCAGGCCTTTATATCATATAATTTATTCTAAAAGGCAGTTACAAATTATATTTTGAAATTTTTTATTTTTATTAAAGCATAATATGCAAGAATTATTTCTTAAAATTTTCAGAACAATTATTTTTATTAAGGTGGATAAAATAATTGGTATTTTATTCAAGCATATTAAAACCTATCACGGGAATTATTGTGTCGCGTCATGATAGACGCAACGTACACACATGCGCCTACACATACACACACACATATGCACACACACATACGCACACACGTGCGCACGCATTTCATACGTAAATTAGGACGTCCTCGTCAAAGACAGGAACCGCCTTGAAAAATTCTAGCCAATAACTTAATTAGGTCACGCATGACAAAGAATAAATTAATTAAGTAAATGTACAATATTTGATTGGTCAAGAGGAACCAAAACTCCACCCCAAACCCTTGATATAAATAGGGATGTCGCACCGGGGTATGTGCTCTTGCTCTTTAGTCTTTTCTCAAGTAAGGTAAACTCCTGTATCCAAAACTTAACGCGAAATAAAGCAAGAAATCGAAAGTCATTGTTCAGTATCTTTAAACCTTCAAATACTAGTCATTTTCCTATTCCCTTTAAAATCCCAATTAGTCTATACCGCATTTCTATTGTAAGGAAGTCTTTGCATCGAGGATCAACGAGAGCGAGAAAGACAGCTGAGCAGTTGCAGCCACCGGTCAACCGTAGATCTCCCGCCCGATAAGGTTGGTTGTTTTCCTTTCCTCGCCTTCACTCATTGTTGCACCTCGGGCTTACCCATGCACGTAAATTTTGGAAGGGTTTATGACCTGTGCTATACCGAGGAGAATTGCCACCCATCCTTGACGATATACGCGTACTAAAACGGGGAACTTCTATTTTTAATTTAAATTCAGTCCATTTAATTTTTCTACGTTACGTCTACCCTAGGACGTAACAGGTGGGGGCTCGTCCTAAAAATTAAAGAAGGATTAGAGCAATTGTCTTCCTTATTAGCACAGATCATGGGTACCAATGAAAAAGAGAATTCTCGAAATAAAGACGCGGCTTCAATTTTGCTTAAGCAGGCGCTTAAAATAAATCCAGATTTTTGTGTTGAAAATCCGGACAAATCTTTAGCTAGTTTGTTAAAATTTTTTAAAGATAGGCATGATAGCGGGATACATTTGTCAGATGAAGCGGTAGGCCTCGATGAAAATATACCTATAATAATTGACTTGTTAAAGGAATTCGTAGACAAAAAAGATATAATAGAATTTTGCGAAGATAAGTATCTAATTGAAGCTTTAGGCGATTTTATAGAAAAAAGAGTAAATCCAAAATTAATAATCGATTATATTATCGGAAACTTAATAGCAAAAACAAAAGTAGAAGTAAATGGGATAGGTTTTAAACCCGAACTAACAGACGATAACACAACCTATTTTTCGGCAGAAAATGCAACAATTAAAAATGCAAAAACATCAGAACAACCAATGAAACCTGAAATTGTTAAACGAGATAATAATGTCAGATTTACTACAAGCACACCAATTTTACCAAATAACTGTAATAATATTAATTTAGTATCGGAGAGATTGCCAAGAGTAAATTCGTATTTAACAAACTCAACCTTAGGACAAGTGAGGACCCTTTCTATAAAAGACGCACTTGAATTAATACCAAAATATAATGGGGTAAATATTCCATTGAGTCAATTTGTTGACGGATGTAGGGAAGCTTGCAACATAATACATGACCAATATGAACCGGACCTTGCGAAATTAATTAAAATGAGATTATATGGAGAAGCATTGAAGAGTGCAGCAAAAAAAAGTTTTGAATCGATTAAAGATATTGCAAATTTTTTTTATAGTATTTTTGGGTCTGCGAAATCTTATCATCAATTACACGGTGAATTAGCTAATGTAAAACAGAAAAGGGAAGAAAGTGTCGTAGTTTTTTCAAATAGGGTTAGATCCATCGGTCAAGAAATCACTGAAGCAGCTCGAAGAGAAAAAAGATTAACTAATAATTTCAATCGATCTTTAGAAAATGATTTAGTAAAATTTTTTATTCGCGGTTTACATTGGGTAATAAAAGCACGAATGGGGCAAGCGTGTAAATTGGATGAAGCTACTGCAGAAGCTATAGAAATCGGAAGAGATTTTGCATGCTATGAAGTAGAAGAGTTAAATGAAACAATTAAAGTCATAACAGAAAATAAAAATCCTATACAAAGAGTCCATTTTACCGAGACAAAATATACCGATAAATGCCAACTTTGCGGGAGACAGGGCCACCTGGCACCGAAATGCTGGCATTTAGAAAAAATGAGACAACCCCAAGCCAGGGAAAGACGGCCTACGAATGACTGGGCGGAGTCTCGAGAGTCACGCAGACCGCAACAATGGCCAGGTGAAAAACGGACTAATGAATTTAAGCAGCAAGAAAATCAATATGTTCGTCGCCAAAATGCAACCTTCCCAAAACAAAATTATACAAATACAGAAAGGATATGCCGATACTGCAAAAAAGAGGGCCATATTATAGAAGAATGTAGAAAACGGGAATTTAATAATCGAAATCGAGAGAACCGATCGGAAAAAGATCCCAAACGAAATCAAAATCAAATTCCAATTCAAAATCGAAATCTAAATCAAAATGCAAGTTTAAATGAAATTCAATATCAAATTCTAAATCAAAATTCAAATTCAAAAGAAATTCAAAATCAAATTCTAAATCAAAATTCAAATTCAAATGAAAGTCAAAATCAAATTCTAAATTAAAATTCAAATTCAAATGAAAGTCAAAATCAAATTCTAAATCAAAATTCAAATTCAAATGAAATTCAAAATCAAATTCTAAATCAAAATGCAAATTCAAATGAAATTCAAAATCAAAATCATAATTCAAGTTCAAATGGAATTCAAAATCAAATTCTAAATCAAAATTCAAGTTCAAATGAAATTCAAAATCAAATTCAAAATCTAAAATCGAGTTCAAAGGTAACTCAATATCGAAGTCTAAATGAAATTCCAAGCCTAAATCAAGTCTTACTTACGAAAGCAGTATGTAAGCCTAATGTATGTAAATTAATCGAACAAGAAAACAAAGAGACAAGTCAAGAAATTAAAATCATTAAGAAATTAGAAACAAATACCAAATCGAACCCAGTAATAAGGGAGAACGATGAAGAATACTTTAATCATGAAATTAATAAAGAAAGATTGCAAAAGCACTCCTCAAATAAAAAAAATAATCTCTTAAATGAACTCGAAAGTGATGAGGCAACTAATAACTCAAGCGCGCACCCAAATCCAAGAAACGAGAACGAAATAAGTAATGAAAAATATTCTAATTTTGAGATAAAGAGAAAAGATATGGTAGGTCTCGATAATAATACAGAAAATAAAAAGGCATTAGCACAAAATGAAAATGTAAACGCAAACGAATTCAATGAAGAAAGGTTGTTAATTTCGACACGCATGTTACAAAAAATTCTAGAGGAAGGTTTAATGAATAATGGAATTCTGTGGAATAATAACCAAGACATGGAAATGTTAATAAGTAATCTACTAATGGAAATAAAGTATCATGACATCTCAACAAATAACTCAAAGGAATTAAGAGAAAATCTAAATAAATTAGGAAATTATGTAAAACTACATGCCTTTGGGGGAGAATCTCATAAAAATGTTATTAAAGATACATTGGAGGGTTTACTTAAGGGGTCAAGCCTGGGTTAAATGTTTTCAATAAATAAATAATTATTATTAGAATAATTTTTTTTTTTTAATTCTACTCACATATTAATTTTTTTTACATAATATATATGTATTATACATTATATTTATCAATATAAAAAATGTTTATAATGCATTTTTAATCCTAGTTATTAAACTCATAATGATATTAAAAAATTGATTAATTTTTGCAGTTGCCGTAGGATATTGAAGCATTGAATGCATCTTTTAATGTCTAATAAGGCTTAAAATGTTCATGGAATATATGTTTACAGACTTATGTTTTTCCTTTTCTGAAAACAAATTAATAACAATGTATTAAATATAAAAGTTGATAATAACAAAAAAAATAGTGAATGTTATGTACGTATACGTACATAACATTCACCTAAAACTTATCTTTTTGAAAATTGGGCAACATAAGTCCGTAGAAATATATATTTTAAAAGTTTCCCCAAAATTTCAAAGTGATTCATCAACCTGGCTCTGAAATATCCTGCGGCAAGTAAGCTAAAATCATTAAAAAACCATTAATGAGATAAATGCATTTAAAGTTTCACTTATTAGATTTAAAGTTTTACTTATTTTATAATTCTAATACCATATTCTTCAGGTATCGTACAATTTGTATGTGTAATCTTAATACTATGTATATTTAATAGGTTTATAGTGACTTTTTTCTGGTTTTATTAATATAATACTCAGTATATTTTTTTAATATACATGTATTATCTAAAATAACAGAAAGTCAACTTCAAGAATCAGTTTCTTTATAAAAAGAGGAATAAAATTTTTTAAAACTAAAAGAATACTTAGCTATTATTGAATATTAATACATGATTATTTTATATATAGTTTATGACTATTTTATATAATAATATTTATACTATGATTATTATATTATATTATATGATTATAATTTTTATTATAAGCATTAAATTTAATTAGAAGTATGTAAAGAATGCAGTAAAAACAAATACTGTTTGACAGTTGTGTACAATATCTCTTTCTCTCTCTCTCACATGACAAGTCTTCCATAAAATTATTGATTTTTCGGATAGCCTTGTCACGTGATAGAGAAAGAGAGAGGCATATATAGTGTTACAGCTGCTAATGGAAGTGTACACCAGCCACACGTTTGTAGTTCAGTTTTAAGCATTATAATATCAAGTAGAATTATATATTATATATATTATATTATATAATATCTAAATAAAATAAGTAAAAAAAACTAGTGGTTTATAAAACTGCATGAACAAATTATATCAGATAAGTATTTGCATAACCTTAAATTTATATTTTGTTTATGTCAAGAAATTGATTCTTTGTTTCTCCATTTCAGCATAACCAATGTGTCAACACTTAGATATACAATATTTGCAGAATACAGATAAAATTATAGTAGTGTTTTGTTATGCTCAGTGTATTTGTGCTTAGTGCGATATTATGTGGTTGAAGTTATTTTATGTGTACTTATTTGTGAAAGTGTTTTAAACCTCCAATATAATTAGTATATTTCATGCCGTAAAGTACCACTCTCTATATTCTTTTGTTTCTTCTTCTGGTCGCAATTCACATGCTCTGCAAAAATATTGCTTTGGAGGAACGTCAATTACTTTTTCATTCTCATGCAGTATCAACACCTTGAAGAGAATTGAATCCTCGCTTCCTCCAAGAACCATCACCTGATACACTTATATGGCAATTCTGACTTGTTGAATCATATACTTGCTCGACAGTTGCTTTCATAGACTGTTTACCAACTTCTTTACAAACATTTTTTATCTCTGTATTAATAATGTCATAATTACTGTGAGAAACTCGACTCGTCAAATCCATATTTCCACAAAAAGTAACTAAACCAGCATGCCCATGACCAAGAGTTCTCATTGTGTACACTAACGTCTATTTATTTCATGAGCGTTACTTTTTTTCCAACTTTTCTACTTGAATCAATAACAAATACCTTAAAACAGTTTGTACATGTTATTGTTATTTTACTTCATAAAACCTCTCACATCAACTTCAGAAAATTTAACTGTACCATGACAATTCTGACAAACTAAAAATTCTTCTAATGTTGGGAAAAGTAGTGATATATCAATAATTCTATTTTCTGTGCTACTTTCTTCAATGGTATCAGTTTTTAACTTTTTACTTGATCTGGATCAATGTTGATGGAAGTGCATCGTAGTTGGTTCTTACTGATGTTGATAATTTTTTTATGAGCAGATGTACCAGGTATTCTGTTACTTGAGTCTGGCATTTTTTTTACTGCTCTTTTTTTGTATAAATTTATAATTAATTTCTTAAAACTAATAAAATTTAAAGTTAAAAATATACTTTTAATTTAAAATCCACTGAGTATTTACTAAAATAATGTAAATACTTTATCAATGCAGACAATATTTACTTCAAATAGAACTGTACGTATTTGTGCAGTATATAAAAGTAAAAGGAATCATTTATTTATTAACTATTAAATTTGAATCGTATGGTAAAGTAGATTTCTACTTTACCAAACTCTACGCTTGATAGTTGCTTCGTTTAATATACTTGTATGTAAACGTCGAAAACCTCGCAATTATTATTTTAGTTAAATTAAAATAAATGTCTTTTTTTGCAAAAATAATTTTAGAGAAATAATGTCTATTGATGCTTACTTTATTTCAATTATAACTTGCGAAAAAATTTTTTGTTTTTTTTCAAATTTTGGGATAATGTTTTATGTAAGAAATACTTTAAAAAAAGTTAATAAAAAAAAATCGATTTTTTGAGCAGTTAACCCAGGCTTGACCCCTTAAATTAAGAATTAATTTAAAAGGAAAAGGCGGAAAGAAACTAAAAGGTAGTCATAAAGTTTATCGCTTAGCATGTGTCATACCAAAAGGGAGAGCGGAAAAGGTAAAATCATTACTACGACTTGACCATTTGGCTGCTGATGAAAGAGAAGAAATAGAAAAATTAATTGAGAAATATACCGACATCTTTTACCTTCCGAGTGAAAAATTAACAGCAACGCATATTTTAAAACTAACAATTCCAACAACGGATGATGTACCAATAACTTCAAAACAATACCGATTACCTCCGGTACATAAAGAAGAAATAGCAAGACAAGTGCAAGACTTATTAAAAGACGGCATTATCGAACCATCTACCTCATCGTACTCAAGCCCTTGTTTTCTAGTTCCTAAGAAAGAGGACATACAAGGACGCAAGCAATACAGAATGGTGATCGACTATCGCAAATTAAATGCGAAAACTTTAGACGACCAATTTCCGCTACCGAATATAACTGAAATAATAGACCAATTGGGCGGATCAAAAAAATTCTCAACTTTTGATCTTAAGGCTTCGTATCATCAAATAGAAATTGACAAACGAGACCGTCACAAAACCGCGTTTATTACAAACGGAGATTTGTACCATTTTAACCGAGGAAGCTTTGGACTACGAACAATGCCGGCTAAATTCTCAAGAGCACTTTCAACTGCACTCGCTGGACTTATCAATAAAGAACTTTGCTTTATTGATGATATTATATGTTATTCGGAGACTCTACAAGAGCATATTAAAAGATTAGAGAATTTATTTATTAGATTGCGAAAAGCGGTTTTAAAATTACAACCAGAGAAATGTGAATTTTTTAAAAAAACAGTTACATATTTAGGTCATGTTATTAGTGCAGAAGGAATTAAACCAGATTCGCGGAAAACTGAAGCTGTACAAAAATTACCACGCCCTCAAAATGCTAAAAATATCAAGCAATTTTTGGGTTTAGCGGGCTACTATAGAAGATTTATTTATCAATTTTCAAAAATTGCAAACTTTTAACGGATTTATTAAAAAAGGACGTTCAATTTAAATGGTCAGAAGAAACAGAAAAGGCATTTGAGACATTACGCATTAGTTTATGCGAAAAACCAGTATTAATTTTTCCAAATTTCGAAATTACTTTCAATCTAACGACCGACGCTTCGGGATATGCAATTGCTGGAGTCTTAAGTCAAGGTGAGATAGGGAAAGATCAACCCGTTGCATACGTCTCTCGAGTTCTTTCGGATGTTAAAAAACGTTGGGACACGTTTAACAAAGAAGGACTAGCAATAATATTTTGCATTAAGCATTTCCGACCGTATTTATTTGGACGAAAATTTTATCTTATAACAGATCATAAACCACTGGTATGGTTACAAACGCACAAGGACCCGAACTCACGAGTTACGCGATGGCGTCTTATGCTCGCGGAGTACGATTTCGAAATTAAATACAGACCGGATCGTTTAAATGTAGCAGACGCACTGTCTAGAAACCCCATAGACAAGGTCCTAGTTATTACGAGAAGCAAGGCAATAGCGGCAGGTGATGAGCCCGAGTCTAGCCTAGTTGAACCACCGCGGGGTATGACCACGAGAGCGAAGGCGGGTCGCCAGGTAGGCCAGCGATATTTAGACGCGATAGAGGCTCTACGCCCGCAAAGGGGAAGAAAAAACGAGAGGCGAGCGAACGAACAATCACCGGACCGTGGAGAAGGAACGCACGACGATACGGAGGTGGAAACTTTCGAGCCGGAACCCCTCGTTCACTCGGAAAATGTGCGATTACGCTTACACAAAGATCTTGACCATGTTAATGAATCATTACTTGAAAACGATCCGCAATTCAGTCCTGATCAAATAAACGAAGAGACGTCGATCTATGAAGAACAATTTAATCAAATTAACGATAAACAAGTAATTATAACATGCAGAGAAAAATTATTTATGCGTAAGGACAATTATATGTATTTTGTTACTACAACAGGAGAACCATGCGACGATGGGGCTTCGCAATTAAAACTACAGAATAAATTACCAAGATTCAAGGAAATGCAGGTTGGAATACCGGTTTTGATAAATGTAAATACAAAAATTCATATAGCATTACCGATACGAACAGAATCGTTAATCGGGCTAAGTGGAATTGATAATAACCTAAATTTATTATGCGAAAATCTATATTTAACTTTAGATACAATACAGATAAAATCAATAAGTATAGCGAAAACCGATAGAATTGAAAATTTAGAGTGGGAATTAGTTTTAGAAAACTAAAAGGAGTTTTTAGTCAAAGCACGGTAAAATTAATTGTTTGTTTAGGTCTAATACGATATCCGACACTAGACGATCGAATTCCGATTATAGAAGAAGCTCACTGTTTGGCTATAGGAGGACATAGAGGCGTCACAAAAACCTATAACCGTATTAAACAAAATTATAACTGGGAGAATTTAAAGATAGAGGTACAAGATTTTATAAGAAAATGTTTGAATTGCCAATTAAAGAAATTGGTTAGGGTTAAAACTAGAGCTCCAATGGTCATTACAAACGCTATGGACCGAATAAGTATGGATATTGTTGGTCCCTTATGTAAAACCAAGCGGGGAAACGAGTACATTTTAACCTTCCGAAACTTATTAACTAAATTCGCATTAGCTGAGCCTTTGGCACGAATTTCGGCCATGGATGTAGCGAATGGTTTAATAAGAAAAGTCATATGCATATTTGGCGTACCTCGAATAATCCTTACGGATCAAGGTACGAATTTCATGAGTAAATTAATGAAAAGAATAGCAAAAATATTTAGAATTAAACAAACTAAAACCACGGCGTTCCACCCACAATCAAATGGTGGACTTGAAAGATCGCACTCAAGTCTCATTGAATACTTGAAATTTTTTGTACATAGTAATCGAACAGATTGGGACGATTATCTGGATTTGGCTACCTTTAATTTTAACACGGGAATTAGTGAGTCTACATGGCATACGCCGTTTGAACTCGTGTTCGGCCGACTGGCACGCACACCCTCGAACGCACCGGTCGAAACAGAAGACCTGGCGCCTACATACGATGGTTATCTTGAAGATTTAGTCAAGCGCCTAAACAGTCTAACAAAACATAGCCCAACAAAACCTTTAAAGGCAAAACTTCGAGCCAAGAAATACTACGATCGTAAGGTAACGTTTTAACACTACAAATCGGTGATTACGTATGGCTGCAAAAGGGGCCAAAACCTAAGAAATTTGACGATCAATACTCGGGTCCATTTTTAGTTCTAGACGTTTCCGACAATGGGAATGTAAAAATTCAAATAAATGGAAATAAAAATAAATAGTGCACATAAATCGCTTACGCAAATCGCATATTGAAACTGAATAAGCTTGTTGGTATTTAAATTTAAGAGCATGACGAATGTAAATAAACATACAAACGCTATGGACCGAATAAGTATGGATATTGTTGGTCCCTTATGTAAAACCAAGCGGGGAAACGAGTACATTTTAACCTTCCGAAACTTATTAACTAAATTCGCATTAGCTGAGCCTTTGGCACGAATTTCGGCCATGGATGTAGCGAATGGTTTAATAAGAAAAGTCATATGCATATTTGGCGTACCTCGAATAATCCTTACGGATCAAGGTACGAATTTCATGAGTAAATTAATGAAAAGAATAGCAAAAATATTTAGAATTAAACAAACTAAAACCACGGCGTTCCACCCACAATCAAATGGTGGACTTGAAAGATCGCACTCAAGTCTCATTGAATACTTGAAATTTTTTGTACATAGTAATCGAACAGATTGGGACGATTATCTGGATTTGGCTACCTTTAATTTTAACACGGGAATTAGTGAGTCTACATGGCATACGCCGTTTGAACTCGTGTTCGGCCGACTGGCACGCACACCCTCGAACGCACCGGTCGAAACAGAAGACCTGGCGCCTACATACGATGGTTATCTTGAAGATTTAGTCAAGCGCCTAAACAGTCTACAAAACATAGCCCAACAAAACCTTTTAAAGGCAAAACTTCGAGCCAAGAAATACTACGATCGTAAGGTAAACGTTTTAACACTACAAATCGGTGATTACGTATGGCTGCAAAAGGGGCCAAAACCTAAGAAATTTGACGATCAATACTCGGGTCCATTTTTAGTTCTAGACGTTTCCGACAATGGGAATGTAAAAATTCAAATAAATGGAAATAAAAATAAAATAGTGCACATAAATCGCTTACGCAAATCGCATATTGAAACTGAATAAGCTTGTTGGTATTTAAATTTAAGAGCATGACGAATGTAAATAAAAAAATAAGCCATGTATATAGCAAAACTCTAACAATGATATGTATTTTCACAAATGCAAAAATGCTAAGCAATCAATAAAGAATCAGTCAATAGATTCTGATAATTTAAAAAAAAAACGGAAAGATAAAACTAAGCATTTTTGCAAGGGTTCTATAAATAAATAAAAAAAAAGAACGCTTTCATGAACTTATTTAATGTTGCAGATGAGTTGTAAAACACTATTGGCCATCATTTATCTTACAACTATTATACCAAGGAAAATCTATATTAACGCAATCATAGGGTACGACTGTTCGCAGCACGTCTCAAATTTAACAACATTTTCGTTAATTCACGTAGGAGAATGCGACATACCTGAACCGGTAGTAAATACAACAAAAATTTATGTACGACTATTGCAATTAAATGATTTTTCAAGCACTCATGTAAAGCTTTGTAAAGTAGAAATAAAAAGATCGGTAACATACTGCGGCGCGTTTTCGCATAGAAAAGATAAAAACAGAGGGGAGGTTCGGTTTATTGACGAAATTTCTAGGGAAGAATGTAATAGAATGCATGTACGAGACGAAGTAATAAGTAACTTAAAACTGAACGGATCGATTGTCCACCCAATGACGTTTGTTGGGAAGGTAGATCAAGCAGGAGATTGTAGTAACGCAGGAATGTACGCGGATCCATATGGTATTTTTGACGATGCTATAGTCGCGGGCTATGTTACCATTACTTTAAGGGATTACTATGCACCGGTAAACTTAAATGCTAACGAGGTTATTTTACGATCCGGTACGCGCTGTAAGTTTAATCAAGATGATTGTATTGACGTAGAAGCAGGGTACACCTTTTGGGATAGGTTACCAGCACAGGCATGCGAACGCAGTAAATACGCAGAATTATACGCGGGTTATGTTAATAAAGTTGTAGAACAAGGCAATGAGCAACATCCGGTATATGTAATGGAATCGAGCGAGATAACCTTTGCTTTCACGACTTTAGGACAAATTCCGGTGTGTTCTTATGAATTAATTAGAACAGAGCACCCAAAATTATTTTACTAGAAGGACCTATAACAGAAACCTTTCAAGCCGTAAGAAATCCGTCAATATAAAATCTCGACATTTTTGCATACGTAAACTCTAAATTCGTTAACGTAGAAAAACATATTAAAGGACAATTAAAAACATTATATCGCAATTTAATTTTGCAAAAATGCGAATTGGAAAGAAGAGTTATATCAAATGCATTAAGCATTGCAGCAATAGCACCTGAAGTTTTTGCATATCAAATCATGAAAAAAAGTGGTTACATGGGCTTGGTAGCCGGAGAAGTTGTGCACTTAATGAAGTGCGTACAAATTGACGTTCAACGAAGAAAAACTACAAAATGTTACCAAGAGTTACCAGTAACCAAAGACGGCAAAGATTATTTTTTGACGCCAAGGACACATATTTTAAAACAATATGGGACCGAAGCTGCCTGCAGTGTTCTGATTCCTCCTATGTTCTTACTAGGGGAAGATTGGTTTACTATTTTACCAAGAGGAACAACTAAGGGAGTAAAACCAGACATTTTAAAACCAACTATTAAAAATAACTGGAATTACACAGAGCCAACCGAACTTGCAAAAAGCGGAATTTACACCCAAGCGGAGATCCAAGCACTAAGACAACACCTTATGTTTCCCGTAGAAAGGCCAGCCATGTTGAACACAATTGCATTAGGAATGACCGGGAAAAAGGTAGATAAAAACGGTATGTCTATTGCCCGATTATTCGATGAAGAAGTGTTGACAGAATTAGCCAATAACACTTGGATGAAAATTTGGGGGCAATTATGTACTTTCGGATCATTTAGCGCAGCTATTATAGGCATTTTTATGATAGGGCGTTTAATAAAATTTTTAGTTGATACCATTTTACATGGTTATGCTTTGTATAGTTTATATGGGTGGTCACTTCATATTATAGGAGCCATTTGGAATTCAGTCACTCAATTATTACTGCACGTCACAAGGGATAAACCAACGCGTGACGCAAGGAAAAAGAGGGAAGAACAAGCTACGTCTTCGGAAGTAGCGGCCACTTGAGCGGAACATTTTTCGGACTCGCACGTACCTTTCGCCCCGCCTGAACCTAGCACCTACACGACACAACCCACTGTGGTAAGAGTCAATGAGTCAGGAGGGGGTAAAATAGTAAGTTGCGGAGCTCAAAATAATCTATATCCGCAAATATTTATAGAATCGGATATATCTTCTCTACCGCCACGCAGAAAACGCAAATTCGAAAACGTGTAAATTTTGCTATTTCAACTGCAGGTTTATTAAACAAAAAAAAAGGTGTCATTTATAAAATAAAAAAATTGTAAAATGGAAAAAAAAATATATACATTAGCAGAAGTACAAAGATATAATGTTATGAGCGCTTTGATTAATTTGAGAATTCAAATTACATGGGCATCGCAAAAACGAAACGAAAGCACTTTCCAATTCGGCGCACGAATGGAAAGAATGTTACATAATTATAAAGCATTGGGAGAAATAGCACAAGAAGAATGTAGGGAAATAACCGATTCATGCCTACAACGCGAAAATCTAGCAATCAGGGCATTTTTAAAGGGGCTTCGACCGGAAGTCAAAATATACATTTGTAAACCGGAAATCTACACAAATCTGGACCATGCAATTCGTCATGCGCGCAACATTCAATATCATTTAGATGACTTGAGAATGTTTAGAAAACGATGTTCGATTATTCTACAGTAATTAATTTAAATACATAAAATAAATAATCGATTTTTTTTTATCCATACAGAATTGAATGGACGATGGTGTAGATCGATGGGAAAATCGAAACCTTTCATGCTACAGGCCAATTCTGCCGCATCCAGTTATTTTCTACGCAAGATTATAGTAACCTTTTGCGATAAATATTAATGAAATATTATTAGCAAATCTGTCTAAGTACTTTAGGGACAAAGACTCAATTAATCTTAGGACTAAAAATTAATATTACGTAAAAAAAAGGGAATGTAATATATATATATATAGTTCATTATTTATTTACTTGCTACTGTTTGTGGTTTGCCGATCGATATAAAGTTTTAATTAAGAATTAAAGATATATATATATATATATATATATATATATATATACATAATACCTATATTTAAACAGTATAGGAATATTCTATAAGTTTCAATAGTATACTATATTAATAAAAAAAATGTCAGTTTTAGTAAGAAATTGGGAGCGACTTTGCTATTTTTGCCATAATACATACCTGTGCCATTATTGTTATACGACAAAATTATCACACATAGAAAAAATTCGGTTTTCATTAAGTGCTACACGAACGATACGCGAATTAATTTGTACTTTTACTGATCTAAAATGTTTTTGTTGCGGACTCCCAATTCCTTTCAAAAGTTGTCTTATCGAGCAAGAAGTTAAATGCAATGGATATGTACTAACGCGCGTAAATGGCGGACTATACGAATGTATAAAATTGCAATTACAACCTCGAGAACAACGTAAATGGAATTTCTTGACTCCAGCGCGAGTAAATAAACAAAATAGTATTCTATTCGAAGAGAGCACGAAAGTATTATGTAAACGAAGCACTAAAGGAATCGAACAACATACAGAAACCAGTAGAGCAGAATCAACAAATCCAAAGATTCAAGAGATAAAAAAGAAAAATAAAGCTGAATGAAAGAAATTATGCGTATACCGATGACATTAGGCGCATATGGAAATAAATCTCAGAGAAACATAAAAATATGTGTAATTAACATAATACGATAAATTGGAACGCATAGGAAAAATATGTTAAAAAAAAAAATTTATATACAAACGCACATAAATAAAGGAACAATATATTGGACATAATAAGGTTTTTTTATTATTATGTTACAGACAAAATGGAGAAGATTATGTGCGCATTTTTCATCGTGATTCACGTTGTGATTGCGACGACTCAAAATAAGGCAATTGTAACAGAGCGAAATAACCCCGGCATCATTTTTAATCGATTGCAAGAAATAGACTTTATTAAACAAGAATGGTGTATAATAACTACAATTGACACGCAGAAAGTTTTCGGAATCCAAGAAAATTTTACAAAAATAATATAAGATATTGTACAATCCGACACGTATACAAGGCTAAAGGACGCGGTAACGATAAGCAGAATTTGTTTATTACAAGAAAAAATGCGCGAGTTCTCTAGAATAAGAGACGCTTATATCACTTCAGCGACTTCATATTCGTCAGGGGACGAAGTTTTAGGTAAGGGGGGAGGGGGGGGGGGGAAGAAAACGCATTTACAAAAAATTCATCACTAGATATAGTATCAATTATTACGCAAATGAGACATCACTTTCGAGAAGCAATGTTAGGAAAAGGTACAGCAAAGGCATACATAGATAATGAAATCATGCAAACTTTAGAAAAAATGTCTGTAGAAATGAAGCAACTGGAAGCGATATTACAAATACTACAAGGAGAAAAAGGAGTAATAGATATTGACAAATCAAGAGTTGAGGAAACAATCAATCTAGCATTACAAAATTTGGATAGTTACTTGGATATAGCCAACACGATAACAAGTTTATTGTCAACAACAAAGTTTTCCGGCGCTACAAGAAATTTAAGAATTATTTTAAAAATGATAGAAAAAGTATCCGAAACCAAGAGTCCGGTAAAAATTGAACAAATAAATGCGGCGATAATTGCCGAGTTCGTTCCAAGAGAATTAACAATTTATAAAGATCACATAATTATGCAAATAATAATGCCAATGGCAGAAAAGGAAACGCACACTTTGTACAAAATGCTTCCAGTGCCAGTTTTCCAACAAGGGGATTTAATCCATAATGCAGCGTACATTCAACCCAGGGACGATTTTATAGCCTCTCTTCCCAATGGGGAAAAACACACCTTTTTAAGTACAACGCAGCTGTCGAGATGCATTAAATTACAAAGGAATTATATATGCGTAAGGGAAAACCCTGTGCATCTCCAACGAGAGTGTGAAAGCAAATTATTACTGGAACAAGACTATGCAACTTTTAGTTCATGTAGAATTAATTTTATGAAAGGCAAGAACTTATACATCATTAAAACTGCTCATCCAAGACACTATGTTTACTCAGTCGCAAAGCCTACCTCGTAAATGTATTTTGTCCAGGATCCGAGGAGACATACACTTTTCAACAAGCAGGAACGATTTCCCTCTCAGCGGGCTGCCACTTTAAGGTTCACGATAACATCTACTACGCTTCAGAGCTGCTGGTGAGAGAAAAGGACACGTACTATTTACTACCATTGCAGTTGATCGGAGCAGGAAAAAACCTTCCGAGCGATTTAAAACCGGATAAAACTATTAATGTTAAAATTGAAAATCAAATAACTGATGCTTACTTACATGGAATGGTTATTATACTAATGCTTTTTGCCGGATGCTTAATACTATGTTGATATATTTTCCAAAAATGTATTAGGAAATCAAGAAAAGACAAAGTAGAGTACGTCCCAATGCGACCAGTTGATCCGACAATACAATGGAATTTCTTACCTCGAGAGCACGTATATGCAACTCCGAGAACACCACCCAAGACGTATGAACCAGAACCACCTCCGAACACGCCAGTTTTATCCGAGAAAACTGAACCAAGTAACAATGTTTAAGGCATTTAAAAATGACTTATAATTAACAATTACTTATTATAATAAAAATATATAATGTAAACAGTATGCTCGCTTATCATTTAAATATAAATATTTGTTTATAAATAAATTATAATAACTTTCGAACTTGCGCAATAAGTAAATATATGTATATGAATAGGATATAGATTATAAAAAAAAACCCTTGATTTTATCTATTTCTTTTTATCCAATCCAGGGCTTTCCCTGAATCATAATTAAGTCACGGGGGTGGAGAAAACATAAAATCCAACAGTACCAGCCTATAAATAGGGAGGTTTCACGCTTGACAATCTATTCTTACTTGTAGCAACAACACGGCCACACGTCAACCCTCACACACCAAGATGAGCAACGACAACTGGGATATGGAAATAGAACTCGATCCGTCAGTGGGATGGATGACGGAACGACGTGCTTTAAGAAGAACAACAGTCCTTGAGAGACGGTCAAGTACGCCGAACAACTCGTGCCCGGATAGGAATAGCCGGACACCACTACCCAGCATACACTGCTGATGAAAGAATAGCCAGCCAATGGTGGAATACGCAACATGTACAAGAGAGGATCTGCAATGACTTGGATCCAAATACAGTACGGTACCACAGGCAGAAGTACCGTAGTTGTCTGGAAAAGGTAAAAGTGTCTAACCGGACAGGACCCGTGTAACATTCCGTGTAAAAAACTCTAAAAAAGTAGAAAATGAACACTTTTTTCGTAGGATTCCGTAAGACTTCCGTTATCTTCCGTAGAAGATCATCTTTCCGTAAGAATCCGTAAGACATCCGTTATCTTCCGTAGTAAATATCCTTCCAGTAAGAATCCGTAAACTTTCCGTAAGAATCGGTAGACCTTCCGTGGACTTCCGTAGATGTCCGTAGGCCTTCCGTAAGACTCCGTCGGCCTTCCGCAAGAATCCGTAGGCGTTCCGTGAGATTCCGTAGACCTTCCGTGGGGCTTCCGTTGATGTCCGTGGGGCTTCCTTAAGATTCCGTGGGCCTTTCGTAATAAACAGTAAGCTTTCCGTAAGATTCCGTAGACTTAGTGTGAGATTCCGTAGGCATCACGTGAGATTCCGTAGCCCTTCCGTAGACTTCCGTAGATATCCGTGGAGCTTCCGTAGATGACCGTATGCATTCCGTAAGAATCCGTAAGCTTTCCGTAAGACCCCGTATGCCTTCCGTGAGACTCCAAGAGCCTCCCGTAAGAAACCGTAAGCTTTCCGTAAGAATCCGTAAGCTTTCCGTAAGACCCCGTATTCCTTCCGTGAGACTCCGTGAGCCTCCCGTAAGAAACCGTAAGCTTTCCGTAAGAATCCGTAGTACTTCCGTGGACTTCCGTAGATGTCCGTATGCCTTCCGGTGAGGCTTCCGTAAGAATCCGCGGGCCTTCCGTAAGAATCCGTAGGCGTTCCGTGAGATTCCGTAGACCTTCCGTGGGGCTTCCGTAGATGTCCGTGGGGCTTCCTTAAGATTCCGTGGGCCTCCCGTAAGAATCCGTAAGCTTTCCGTAAGAACCCGTAGGCCTTCCGTGATATTCCGTAGATGTCCGTATGCCTTCCGGTGAGGCTTCCGTAAGATTCCGTGGGTCTTCCGTAAGAAACCGTAAGCTTTCCGTAATCTCCTGGTCACCTTTTTTAAACAGTTAGACCGCTTCGATTTTCGTCATATCAGGTAAAAAAAGTAGATATTGACTGACATGAGGAAAGTTTCGGTGGTCTGATCGCATAAATCATAGCATTTTATTATTTATCAAGGCTACGCTTGCTTATTAGTCTATTTAAAGGGCAGAGCTCGTATTCTAAGAATTTGGTGATATATTTTGGCATGAGGGATAGCATCTTAACGGCTATTCATATTGCTTTAAAAAAATAAAAATTTAAATAATCGGAGTTGTTTACATGGGTGGCTCTGATGTATATCTCACGGTCTTTTTCGGAACACGTCGCTCCGGGCTCTCCGCCAAAGATTGTTTTGGAGGGATCCGTATGAGGGATGGACGTTTGGACCAGCGGCTGGTTTGATTTAAGGTAATGTATTTTGGATTTAATTCTCGCAGCCGCTTGCCTTCCTTCGATATACCAACATATCTTATTATAGAATTCGGGCCCGTGGAATGGTTAGATTTGAGGCTTTCGACTTCGATTTATTCTTCGCGGCCGCGCGTCTTCCTTTTATGTGTAGGCGTTATTTTATATAGACTTTGGGTCCGTGGGGTAGTTGGATTTGAGCGTTTATGTTTTAGATGTATTCGTCTCTGCCGCACGCCTTCGTTTTAATTGCAGTCGTATTTTTATATACACTTCGGGCTTGTGGGGTAGTTTTATTTAATGTTATATGTTTTGGATTTATTCCTTGCGGCTGCTCGCCTTCCTCCGATGTACCGGCGTTTATTTTATATAGACCCCGGGCCCGTGGGATAGTTGAATTTATGGATTTTGGTTTTGGATTTGTGCATCGTTATTTGTCATTATTCAAATTTTTTCCTTTTTAATCTCTTTTCATCTACGATTATTTGCAAACATAATTTGATACGCAGTCTTGGGGTGCGTGGGGTAATTGAGTTAATGTATTTTTGTTTAATATTTTATTTCGATACTGTTTGCGAGTGATGATTTGAGGTGTTCGAACGGCGCGCGCTAGGATGGGACACTGGCTGACTCACTTCAGAGGGTATCGCCGCTCGCCGCTCGCTGTTATTGTTGTGCTCTTTGAAGTATGCAGTTGAGTGTCCCTCAGCGTTAGGAGAAAAAGATTTCACACTTGCTTCCTTCGGCAAACTTCAGATCGCGCTCACGGAGAAGAGAGAAAACGACTAGTTTCAGGCCGAGCAAACTTGTGCAGAGAGAAAAGTAGGTTTGTTCGTTTATTCTGTCGTCTGCTGCTGCTTGTTTTTCGAATTTTCAAATGACAGTTATGTTATATTTATATGTGTATTTATTTCATAATTCTGTAACACGCCATTTTGACGATATAGAAATACCGTATTGTGACAGTTAAAAGCGACGATGAATTCCTAGAAATTGCCTATTTGCAATCGGTAAAATCGACAGCAAATTCTGGGATTTAACAAGGATGATTTTATTTTTCAATAAATTATGTTTCGATATAGGCAAAAACTTAAAATTTCAAATATCCAAGACGTACTGACAATATTTATTAGCAAAAAATAAAGCCTAGCAATCTTTAACCCCGATGCTCACGCTCCCTCGGTTGAATTTAAAGTGTTGCTACTACAGTTAATAATGCAAATACATTTTCTATATTAAAGTAATTTGACAATCACAATATGAGAAAAAAATTTTTGTTTACTGCCCAATCACCAATTTCAGTTTTCATATTTCTTATAATATATAAAAAAATGTGTTAAGTACAAAACGTGAATTTAAATTTGATCGCGGTTTTATCGATATTGTGTGCATAACATTCCGTAGTTCGAAAGAACTGTTAATTATGTCTTCAACTTTTAATTATCAACAATTAAGTACACGGTTTTATTTAACGCTGATAGTTTGTGCATGAAGCAGCTTATAGATTATACAGTGTACAAGTGTATTGGTGTGAGTTAGACATGCCACTTAACTCATCCAAAAGATATACTTTTGTCATATCTAACCCATCAAAATTTAATCTTCCACAGTACTCAAACATAATAAAATAGCCGGCATAATTAAAATAGGCCGACCCTATAAAATCTCACGTGAGAACTCATGAACAGTACTTCGAGGAGCTCCTCCAAGTGACGGATTTCTCCTCGAAGTGCCCAATATGTTAAAAATTTCTCCTCAAAGTGCCTGATATATATATATAAACACCAGTATCGGTACTTATGGTGACACTTCGTGTTATCTTGGTGTTTTGAGGTTATAAAACATATGCAACGACTCAGATATAAGGGGGAGAATATTAATTGACAGAATAATGCATAAAAAACCAATAACCCAAATATCCAATAACCCAAATACCTAAATACCCCTCACCGGTAAAAAAGCACACTTTGACCTTATAATATTAATGAAGGATTGAAGTTATAACCTCATTCGCGGAGGCCTCCGGCACTTCGAATGAGGTTATAACTTCAATCCTTCATTAATATTATAACGTCAAAGCGGGGCTCACAAAGATAATTTTCCGATTTTTTGTGTGTCGGCATAAGTACGAATACATGGTTGAATTTTCGGTGGAATTATGCTGACGTCGGCATAATTACCCCAAAGTAAGCACAATTCCCATTTCCCGTAAGAATTTGTCGGCATAAGTACCGATTGATCAATTTATATATATATATATATATAAATTTCGGGGTTTATGGAGTCAGAGGTATATTTTAATTTTATGTGGATATATAAGTAAAAGACTATATTTTATTAATATATGTACAATATTTTTCATATATATCCGTAAGAACTCGAATTATTTAACTTTTTATAAAAATGTTGAGAGTAGTGGTTTATGGACCCAGGAAAAAATTCAACATTTAAACAAAATATCAAAAGGCGTGACAGCGACTGACGCAAATATAAAGAGGCGCGTGAGCCATATATACAGCTAACTAGCCCCTTGGATTTTTACTTTTGTAATTGTTGAATTATTACGTTATGTATTATGTATTATGTAAGGGAGATGCAAAATATAGAAGCTATGCTTTCGAGCCTGTGAGAAAACGCTCAACATTGTAAAAAGACTGATGTAAAAATGTCTGGACTAAATCATTTTAAATCAGAGGCCTAAAATATGTATTGTAGCAACACTTGCATCCGGTATGCAATTAGAAATAAAGTTTTACGTAAAACCAGATCTATTAATTATAAAACAATCAAGGAACCTAATGCACTGGCGAGTAGATGCAATTAGACCTTGGATAAATGTATCCCTCGAAGTGAGAAGGATGTATATAACTGATCAGAGTCATCCACTGTATTTGCGTACTTTTATTATAGATCGGTAGAAGAATAAATAACTTTGTAGAAATGATGTTAACTTATCAAAGATCTAACAGCGAATCATTGATATATTTTGCATTATATCTTATTTCATAATTAGTTTGTAACACTTATATCTAATAGAAATATGTTTTCGACGAAATTGTTCTAAAATATGCCATAAATGGGCGGAAGCCAAGACAAAAATGGGCCAAGATGTTCAAAAAATTTAATATCTTTACGAAACCAATTTTTCACACAATCTAGGCCAACCTTTCTCGCACTACCTATCCCTGCTTACACTGAACAATCTTATTATTTTTTCGTAACTGCAGTATTGTTCATGTCGATAGTATTTTATTTTAAAAACGTTTGTAAACTCATGTGCGATGAGTTAGTTTAGCTCTCGAACAGACTGAACGTGATAAATAGATATTTTTTTCTCTGCTTGACATTCTTCCCTTGCGAGGTGATTGCGATTTTCTAGCGAGACGTTGTCCGCTACAGTTGTTCGCTACAGCCTCGCCCGAAAGCACGTAAGAAGATTTTTCTTCTCGTGCACTCAAAGCACGTAGTTAAAAATTGTACGAACTTAATGTTAAGTAAATTAATTAAAGCAAAGGTGAACTAATTAAAAATTACTCATTAGACTATTATTAAAGTGAATGGCTGAAAGCCATAATATAACTAATTAAAACAAAGACTCAAAGAACAAGTATTGAACAGTGATAAGCAGCCTAAAGCAGTGTTTCGACTTCATCGAAAATTCACTGTCACGATTTAAAGAAGGAACTATTAATCTGCAAGTAAAGAGAGGGACATGGTTTAATTGTTAGAAACTGATTTGCACGTTTACAAGATCAATTATCTAAGTTTCGCAAAAACACACCGTCACCGAGAAATTAAATTAAAATTTGACTTCCACGAAGGTTCACGGCCCCCTTTAAAAAAGGCTAGAGTTGCCCACGGGAAGAGACGGCCAGGATTTAAAGTTATTAAATTTTATTTTACACGGAATTGCACGCTTTAAATAAAAAACTTATTTTTCACGGAAAGTCACGGCCACCAGTAGAAGAATGAAACTTAACTGTTCACGGAAATGCCCGGCCACCATTTGAGAAATAGCAAATTCATTCCTTACACGGAAAAGCACGGCCACCTAATGAGCGAAGGAAACTTCATTCCTTATGCCTTGCACATATAATTAAATCTTCACGGAAAGTCACGGCCACCATTAAAAGATGGAAATCCTGTTCTTCACGGAAAGATATGGCCAAGTTTTTTAACGATAGTAAAGCTTTCACGGATCGACACGGTAAACGAAACAAGAATCCGAATCTCACGGAATTGTTTGGTTGTGTTAGAATAAGCGGACTATTGCGTTTTGTAGTCGTACGCTTTTTGGGACGGAAAAATTGACGGAAAGTTACGTCTTGATTTACGGCGATTTCTTTGTTGTTCGTCTATGCGAACGCACGTCTTTTCACGGTCCTAGTATGCTTTTACAAAAGCCTCCACAAAAAACTTATTAATTTCGAATTAATTGGTTTTCACGGAAAATTCACGGTATTTTTTAGTTTTTTTACACGGGAGGAGTCCGTATAGACACTTTCATTTTTTTTCTCCTGAATTGATAAAGATGAGAAAGAACTTAATCCAAAAGCCTCCGATAATTCTATTTCTTTATCATTTCGCCAGGATAATTCAATTAATTTCAATAAATCTAGTCTACCCTTTCCAATTGCAACGCTGCTTAAACTTCCCAAATAATAAGAAACCAATTTCTGAGTATGGGAAATCACTTTTTTAGTGTTATAACACCCCAGATAAGCTCAAAAATCAAGGTTTTAAAGCATTTCAGACATATTTACGATTTTTAAAAATTTCTCACGTGAGATCTCTCGTGAGAAAATTTTCCGATCGCAAATATTTCTAAAAATCGAATAAACATGTCTGAAACGCTTTAAAACCTTGATATTTGAGCTTATCTGGGGGGTTGTATCACTAAAAACAGTAACTACCCATACTCAGAAATTGGTTATTATTTGGGAAGTTTAAGCAGCGTTACAATAAACGCCGGTACATCGGAGGAAGGCGAGCAGCCGCAAGGAATAAATCCAATACATATAACATATTAAATAAAACTACCCCACAAGCCCAAAGTGTATATATATAAAAATACGACTGCAATTAAAACGAAGGCGTGTGACCGAGACGAATACATCTGAAACATAAACGCTCAAATCCAACTACCCCACGGACCCAAAGTCTATATAAAAATACGCCTGCACATAAAAGGAAGGCGCGCGGCCGCGAAGAATAAATCGAAGTCAAAAGCCTCAAATCCAACCATCCCAAGGTCCCGAATTCTATAATAAGATATGTCGGCATATCATATTATAGGAAGGAAGGCAAGCGGCTGCGAGAACTAAATCCAAAATACATAACCTTAAATCGAACTACCCGCCGGTCCAACCGTCCATCCCTCATACGGATCCCTTCAAAACAATCTTTGGCGGAGAGCCCGGAGCGACGTGTTCCGAAAAAGACCGTGAGATATACTTCAGAGCCACCCATGTAAAGAACCCCGATTATTTAAATTTTTATTTTTTTTAAAGAAATATGAATAGCCGTTAAGATACTATCCCTCACGCCGAAATATATCACCAAATTCTTAGAATACGACCTCTGCCCTTTAAATAGACTGATAATCAAGCTACGCTTGCTTATCAGCCTAATAAAATGCTATGCTTTATGCGATAAGACCACCGAAACTTTCCTCATGTCAGTCAATATCCACTTTTTTACCTGATATGACGAAAATCGAAGCGGTCTAACTGCTTAAAAAGGGTGATCAGGAGATTACGGAAAGCTTACGGTTTCTTACGGAAGACCCACGGAATCTTACGGAAACCTCACCGGAAGGCATACGGACATCTACGGAAGCCCCACGAAAGGTCTACGGAATCTCACGGAAAGCCTACGGGTTCTTACGGAAAGCTAACGGATTCTTACGGAAGACCCACGGAATCTTACGGAAGCCTCATCGGAAGGTATCCGGATATCTACGGAAGTCCACGGAAGGTCTACGGATTCTTACGGAAGGCTCACGAAGTCTTACTGAAGGCATACGGTCATCTACGGAAGCTCCACGGATATCTACGGAAGTCTACGGAAGGTCTACGGAATCTCATTGAATCTTACGGAAGCCTCACCGTAAGGCATACGGAGATCTGCGGAAGACCCACGGAAGGTCTACGGAGATCTGCGGAAGACCCACGGAAGGTCTACGGAATCTCACGGAAGGCCTGCGGGGTCTTACGGAAACCTTACGGATTCTTGCGGAAGGCATACGGTCATCTACGGAAGCTCCACGGATATCTACGGAAGTCTACGGAAGGGCTACGGAATCTCACGTGATGCCTACGGAATCTCACACTAAGTCTACGGAATCTTACGGAAAGCTTCCTGTTTATTACGAAAGGCCCACGGAATCTTAAGGAAGCCCCACGGACATCTACGGAAGCCCCACGGAAGGTCTTCGGAATCTCACGGAACGCCTACGGATTCTTACGGAAGGCCCGTGGATTCTTACGGAAGCCTCACCGGAAGGCATACGGACATCTGCGGAAATCCACGGAAGTACTACGGATTCTTACGGAAAGCTTACGGTTTCTTACGGGAGGCTCACGGAGTCTCACGGAAGGCATACGGGGTCTTACGGAAAGCTTACGGATTCTTACGGAAAGCTTACGGTTTCTTACGGGAGGCTCACGGAGTCTCACGGAAGGCATACGGACATCTACGGAAGATCCACGTGAAGGAGCACGGAATATCACGGAAGGCCTACGGGTTCTTACGGAAAGCTTACGGATTCTTACGGGAGGCCCACGGAGTCTAACGAAAGGCATACGGAGATCTGCAGAAGACCCACGGAAGGTCTACGGAATCTCACGAAAGGCCTGCGGAGTCTTACGGAAAGCTTACGGATTCTTACGGAAAGCTTACGGATTCCTACGGAAGGCATACGGTCATCTACGGAAGCTCCACGGATATCTACGGAAGTCTACGGAAGGGCTACGGAATCTCACGGGATGCCTACGGAATCTCACACTAAGTCTACGGAATCTTACGGAAAGCTTACTGTTTATTACGAAAGGCCCACGGAATCTTAAGGAAGCCCCACGGAAGATCTACGGAATCTCACGGAAGGTCTACGGAATCTTACGGAAAGCTTACGGTTTAGTACGCAAGACCCACGGAATCTTACGGACGGCATACGGACATCTACGGAAGCACCACGGACATCTTCGGAAGTCCAAGTAAGTACTACGGATTCTTACGAAAAGCTTACAGTTTCTTACAGAAGGCCCACGGAGTCTCACGGAGGGCCTACGGACATCTACGGAAGCCCCACGGACATCTACGGAAGTCCACGGAAGGTCTACGGAATCTCATGGAAGTTCTACCGAGTCTTACGGAAAGCTTACGGATTCTTACGGGAAGGGTATTTACTACGGAGGATAACGGATGTCTTACGGATTGCTACGGAAAGATGATCTTCTACGGAAGATAACGGAAGTCTTACGGAATCCTACGGAAAAAGTGTTCATTTTCTACTTTTTTCGAGTTTTTTACACGGAATGTTACACGGGACCTGTCCGGTTAGACACTTTCGGAAAAGGTAATGGACGGATTACTGGAGCCAGGAGTAACAAACCATTAGGACAGCGATCTAAACCTAGAGGGATTATCCCTCTTGGATTACGGCAGCACGGAAGAAGTCGAACGACCGGCTCGTTGCGTGGAATGCGGTTTGAGGGTGAAGAACACGCGGCATTATTGCCCGCAATGCGAATTCATTGGCCGATTCGACATCCCCAGATACCAAGGATTGAATTGTTGGTGCATCTGGGAATACGGAGACTTATCACTCCACGTCTGCGACTCATGCAAGGAGGAAGTATACGACCTCCTCAGAAGACAAAGAAGGATAGCTGGACAAGAGTATTAACAAATGTATGATTTTTTCCTTTCTTTTAGCTTTTCCTTTATCATGTTTATTCTCATTTCTCTCCTTTTTCCTCTTTTAGATTTACTAGTATAAATGCACAAAATGAAAGAAAAATAAAAAAAAATATATTCATATGCATATATGTATTTATAAACAAAATATAATAATATATATATATATACCAATTTATGTATCGATAATTGTAATATCTAGTTTTTAAGAAAAAAAAAAAAATAAATAAATAATAAACAAACAAATAAACAAAAAAAAACAACAGTAAAAAAAAACAACAAACAACAAAAAAAAACAAACAACCACCAAAATAACAAAACAAGACAACAAATGTGTGGATGTTTACGCCTGGCGTTAAACTTCTCTAAGGGGAGAGGTGTCGCGTCATGATAGACGCAACGTACACACATGCGCCTACACATACACACACACATATGCACACACACATACGCACACACGTGCGCACACATTTCATACGTAAATTAGGATGTCCTCGTCAAAGACAGGAACCGCCTTGAAAAATTCTAGCCAATAACTTAATTAGGTCACGCATGACAAAGAATAAATTAATTAAGTAAATGTACAATATTTGATTGGTCAAGAGGAACCAAAACTCCACCCCAAACCCTTGATATAAATAGGGATGTCGCACCGGGGTGTGTGCTCTTGCTCTTTAGTCTTTTCTCAAGTAAGGTAAACTCCTGTATCCAAAACTTAACGCGAAATAAAGCAAGAAATCGAAAGTCATTGTTCAGTATCTTTAAACCTTCAAACACTAGTCATTTTCCTATTACCTTTAAAATCCCAATCAGTCTATACCGCATTTCTATTGTAAGGGAGTCTTTGCATCGAGGATCAACGAGAGCGAGAAAGACAGCCGAGCAGTTGCAGCCACCGGTCAACTGTAGATCTCTCGCCGGATAAGGTTGGGTGTTTTCCTTTCCTCGCCTTCACTCATTGTTGCACCTCGGGCTTATCCATGCACGTAAATTTTGGAAGGGTCTATGACCTGTGCTATACCGAGGAGAATTGCCACCCATCCTTGACGCTATACGCGTACTAAAACGGGGAACTTCTATTTTTAATTTAAATTCAGTCCATTTAATTTTTCTACGTTGCGTCTACCCTAGGACGTAACAATTGTGACTCAAGTATATGAAAATAAATGAATGTATTCTAATCGCCTTTTTCGTTCTTAAAAATAACAAAATTTTTTTAAATTAATATAATTATTTTAACTATATCGAAGACAAAACGGCAGAGATCAAAACATACATGTGTTCACATTGTGAAAGATTCAGATTTTCCTGACAAAAAAGAAATTTGTACAAGTGCGAATTTGTAAAGTGCAATCGATATTCGTGTATAATATATAAGTGTGGATTCCCCGTGTTCCTAGAGTTTGTACGCGATTCATGTTACTGTGCACTGTTGTTGCGTAATATTACGGTTTATTTGGCGTCTCAACTGCCATTATTAATTTAGTTTATTTAATAAATATAAGTGTTAATTACTATATAATATACAGGGTGTCCTAAAATTCATTCAGTTAATTTCGCACACATATAAAGCTCAAATTTCTAAACAACTTTTCTATTAGAAAAATTTTGATTTGGAGCTTATTTATTAAGATATTGTTAGTTAAACATTATTATTTCGAGCCAATCAGAGCGTGGCAGTCGGCAATGGGCGGTGAAATGAGATCGAAAGCGGTGCGTGGAAGGAGCGCCCGGACAGGGAAAGACGAGATCGAAAACGTAAACAAACTCGGATATTGGTCGATTCATTTGACAAGTATGCCTGATTCCTGTACCTATTTTTTGTAAATGAAAATTGCAAGTATCAATCGATGTTTTAGAAGGAGCCATTCTTTTCTCACTGGGTGATTGTTGCACCTCTGCTTTGGCAATGTTAAGGCTATTATCGATCATAGAGGAAAAGATACGTTTTTGGCCTTAGTAGCTTTTGTGTGACCCTTGAAACGTGCAGCTGAACAGATATAACAATTAAATATCGTTTCATTCCTAGTTCCTTTATTTAAATGCATTTTTTTGTTACTAGACATTTTTGGAAGAGGTCGTTTTAAATTATCGTTGTCTTGTTCACCAATTATAAGCCTACAAAAAATGCAGATACTTGTAAGAAACATAGAATTGGCAGTATCAAAACCTTCATTGACATGCCTTTTTATCAAATTACAAAGTTTCTCTGTTATTGAAAACTTCGAACGTGAACGACCTTCACAAAACGATTTTTTTTTCACAAGTAGCGCAAAACCTTTACTCTATTCTCCTCATGATCACACGTATAGTCTAAATGTGCTAGATGAAAAATTCCCAGAGGTATACTTTTATTTGCAGCAATTAAAGTAAATATCAATGAATTCAAGAAAAATTTGAATAATTTCAATTTTTCAAAATATTCTTCTCATATTTGTAGCTACAACTGACGATATTTAACTGTGGGGAGTCAGAAATTGGGCATACGCTATCTAGTGACCGTTAATTATTTAAAATATGTAAAGCAATTAAATAATTAAATAGTTTTAGATCTGAGATTTCCTTATCGGCTATTTTTTAATCTCCCAATTTTCATAATTTTGTCGCATATTAATGTGTGCAATAACAAATGCCGCGCTCTGATTGGCTCGAAATAATAATGTTTAACTAACAATATTTTAATAAATAAGCTCGAAATCAGAATTTGTCTAATAGAAAAGTTGTTTAAAATTTCGAGCTTTATATGTGTTGTAACAGGGTGGATTCTACTCATAAGTGGGTTCTAGTTATCCTGCGCATATCCTCAATGCACAGGAAAAACTCTCGCTATTACGATTGGCTGCGTTACTAAGCTGCTGATCGGTCAACGTGATCGCCTGTCGGCACGGTGGGAGCTAGCCTTAAACTCCGTACGATGTCATTTGCCTTATGTATAACGTGTGTACTTACCTGAGTACACACTCTCCTCGTATAAAATTATTCTTCGCCAATACCTAAGCTCGGCCACGCAGATGATAGAAGTGCAATGCACGACACCCGCGGAGCATGGCGGTATCCGTCTTTAGGATAGGGATTAATCGCGGGCTTTATTAACTAAAACGCGCAATTTAATTAAGAGCAGAGTTTATTAATAAAAAGAAAGATTGCAAACAGAACTAACAACCTAAATAATAACAAGAGTACAAATGCGTGTATGTGTGTGCACCCGCCGCAATGCGCGTACCGAGACTCACCGTAAGACGGGTAACTATGTGCCAGAGTGAACGACACTCTGGCCCGTCATTAATATAATCCCGATCAAGAGAGAGACGCATCGAGAGTTCCGAATCTATCGCGCGCTCACCTGTGTCGCGTCGGGGTACCACGCGCATCCCGACGCCGCTCGCGTCTCGCGTATACGTGCCCGATTGCCTGGCCAGGACTTACTTGAATCGTCCTTGATGTACTAAAATGTCCTTGGGGACCCTGGTTGACGTCTCCTCGTCACTGTTTTGCTTTCTTGCTCTCTCTCTCTCTCTTTCTTACTCTCTCTCTCTCTTGCTTCCTTGCTCTCTCTCTTTCTTACTCTCTCTCTCTCTTTGAACGATTTGCAATCTGGATTTCGTAAACATCATAGTGTACATACCGCTACTGTCAAGATTGTTGATGATGTACGCAGAAATATTGATAGAGGTTTTGTTACACTCTTGGTGTCTATAGATTTTAAAAAAGCTTTTGACTCTGTAAATATTGCGCTTCTTTGTGATAAATTACGTTATTATAATTTTTCAGAGCCTGCTATTGCATGGATTTTTTCTTATCTCTCAGGTCGACAACAATTCGTTACAACATACGATGTTGGAGACTCTGAAATTTTATCCAGGGCCAAAGGTGTTCCACAGGGTTCAATTTTGGGTCCGTTATTGTTTTCGTTATTTATTAACGATCTACCTGATTGTTTAGTGCACTGTTCGTATCACGTTTATGCCGACGACTTTGTCATATATGCTTGTGGTCTATTTAGTGATATCTCTGCAATAGTACGCAATATTAATGCAGACTTAGATCGAGTTGCAGGCTGGGCAGCTAACAATGATCTGACGATAAATACGCGTAAGACAAAGGCTATGTGGCTTGGATCCAGAGGTTTCATTAGCAGGCTTAGTGAAATAGTTGTGTCAGATGTCGTCCTTGGAGGTAACAAGATTGATAGATGCTCTTCATTAAAGATTCTGGGAGTTGTAGTTGATTCCACTCTCTCTTGGAGAGAACAATGTACTGCGACGGCAAAAAAGTTTCATTTTGCTTTATTGCGTCTGAGAAGATGCAGTCAATCGCTGCCTGATAGTACGAGGCTGACCTTGGTGAAATCGTTGGTACTCCCTTACTTGGATTATTGTCCGGGACTTTTCCTCGACCTTTCAAGGGAGCTAACCTTAAAGCTAACTCGATGCAAAAATGCGGCGCTGAGATTTGTAACTGGCCTTAAAAAATCAGACCACATCACTCCAGCTTATAGAGAATTAAAGATTCTTACATTTGTAGATAGAAGAAATTATTTATGCATTAGTCAGCTTGCAAAAATAATTAGCTCAGGTCAACCTTCTTATCTCAGTGAATTGTTTCAATTTCGACCTGCTAACAGATATGGTATTAAGCGCAGCTCTGTATACGATTTAAATGTAGGTTATGCCTCTACTGATTACTACAAGAATTCGTTCACTATTGCATCAACAAGATTGTGGAATTTGTTACCAGATGATGTACGTCGCAATTATAAGTCTACAATGTTTAAATATATTCTTCTACATTATATTTTAAATTCGTGACACTTCTTATTATTTATTATTTAATATTTATTAGGTATTAACTATTTATTCATTTATAGTAGCATTTTGTATTATTATTTTACCTTTACAACTGTACTTACATATGATAGTACTATTATTATTATTATATTTACACTCGTATATTTTTATATTTTTATATTTTGTTCAAAATTATGTATCCGATAGTGTGTATCTATGTAATATCTATGTAATATAAATTGTATAATGATTGGCTGCGGCCATGTAGGACCATGAGTCCTTTGTCGCCTATAATAAAGAGTATTCTATTCTATTCTATTCTCTTTCTTACTCTCTCGCTTGCTCTCTCTCGCGCCCAAATTTCACCTTTACTCTTGTCGTTATATGTTTGTTCACACTTTTTTCCACGAGATTCAGCTAAGAGGAAGGGATTCCCTCGAGTGGCGGCTCCTGTCTGAAATAATAACAGGTATTTTTTATCGCCCAGGAATCCTTATTTTTTCCGACGCGTCAATCAACACTCACTCTACAGCGACCTCCACCACAGGGACGGCCAAGCGCATCGCCTCGTCCACTTTGCCGCCATGTGCGCAGGTTGCTAGGCGACCTCGCGGCGCCGCGCTCACTGAGAACTGTTCCGGTCTACCCACGCAACCGACTGGTACCGTTGATATGGCCGCTCTCTTCTTGGACTTCGCGAGCCGGTTAGAGGCTAATTTCGAGCGGACGGTCAAAGCCCAGTTGCCCGGATCAAGCCAGGGAATCAAGAATCAAGACCGGCGCCTTTGACTGCAGCTGTTAACAACAACAAAGGGCTTGTTTTCCGAGTTTCCTCCCCATTAATCAGGGATCTTATTTTAGAGAGAGCACGCCTTCTCAAGGGTATTTTAGCTGATTCCCCCTTTGGTGCGGGTGGAGGCTCATCGATTTTTTTGCGTGCGTTATGGCCCAAGGAGCTGCACGTTCTTTTAAGTAAAGCGCTTCGTCGTTCTATTGACTAGAGTTTCGCGAGACCTATAGTTAAAAACTACACGGTGTTTATGCGTAAAACTAAGGAAGGGCAGCTTTTTCCGATATACTCCGAATCGGCCTTTAATAATCTGACAATTCATGATTCTCCTCCTTCGCAATGAAGGTTGTCTGGTCAGGCGTCATTACCTACTAACACTTCATTCTCCATTTTTCATGTAAACATAAACCGCCTAAAAGCACACTTTTCATCCATTGAATCACTAGTTCTTCCCATTAATCACGGTATCATTGCTTTTTCTGAAACTTTTCTCACGGAACATGACTCCTTCAACATGTTGGGCCGTCCTAATTACACCTTACACAGACGGAACCAAGTTGGTAAGGATGGGGGGGGGGGGAAAGTATTGCGGCCTATTTCAAGAATAATCTTGACGTCAGGCTTGTGACTCACTCCGACCCCGTCTTTTCCAACTCCCCAGAGTATATGATTTTCCAAGTTTTCAATACAACTACTTCGCTGCTTTTTTGTGTGGTTTATAGGAGGCCCACAGCGGCCTACCCATCAAAATTTTTTGATTCGTTGACAAATTTTTTATATACTTGCAACCAGATAGTTATCACCGGCGATTTTAATATTAACATGTGCAATAAAAATGGAGCGTCCGCCATGTTAGAATCCTACTTAGACTCACTAAACCTTTTTCTTGTTAATTCCGATACTACTCATCATACTCATTCATCGACCCATTCATCAAATGCATGGCTCGACTTATTTATTATACGTAATCCCCCGCCAGTCTATAATTATTCTAGGTCACTTGTTCTCTTTGCAGCAGGTCACGACTTTATTGTACTTGCATTAGATCTTATCAAACCATTGCCGGCTGTAAAGAGGATTTGGTCGCGGAACCTTGCTCTAATTGATCCGCCGGCGGTAGCTACTCTATTTTCCGATACATTTGATCTCTTTCAACGTACTCTTGCACTATCATCCTGTAGTCTTCGACATCAGCTTCTCATCCTTCAACTACGTCGCCTGTCCGTTCACTTTCTTCTTCACTTTGTACTCTGATGCCATCCTCCCCGTCCACGATTCCCATCAATATCCTTCTTTCAAACCTTGTTTCAGCTATTTTACATACATTTGACTCACTTGCTCCCGCTAAACTCATCATCATTGAAAACTTCAGCAAATCTTGGATTACACCACACATTAAACAAAATATTAAGGCTCGCAACATGGCATATAAAAGATACTTAGCTACTGGCCTGAACTCGGACTATCAGACATACAAAGATCTTCGTAATCTTGTTAGAAATGCCATAGACTCTAGGAAATTTTTGCACTTCAATAACAAAATCAAATCCGCTTTTAACTCGTCAAGTCTGTGGAAGGAGCTCAGGAACATGGGTCTCGCGTCTAAATCAGCACAAACACCTCTCAACATTTTCTCACTCGATCAGCTCCACATTCACCCTGTTGAAAAAACCTTATAAAATCCGATAAAATAATGACTCATTGTATCGGGGTGTCGATTAAAATTTTATAGTAATATATAGAGCGATTTCTTTTTTATCGGTACCTATAATAAATTCCCCACAGCTACGAATCACTATTTCCGAAATTTAGTTTTTATAAGTTTTACCTGGTAAAGGATCTATCAGTTTCTATGAGACTATTAAACTTATAGGCTTTTATAGAGATATGCTCATATAATTATTTATAGAAAAATATTCACTTTACCAATATGAATTCAGAATCGGCATATATCGTAATAAATTGATTGAAAAATTATAAGCCTGTATAGATGTTTTACTACATGAATTACACAAGTACATCCAAGAAAATATTAATCGGGTTCTGTAATAAAACAAATAACTTTGAAAAGGTTATAATTCATACAAATTTCCCGATAAAAAATTTAATAAGCACTTATCATGGACTTACTGTATATGTTTATGTCTTTTTTTGCTTTCTAATGGTAGGTTTATAATTCGAGTCTATAAGGTATCCCGGGTGCAAAAACCTCATACCATACTATACAATAAATGCCTATAGTATTTTATAAGATAAACCTCACAAAAGAAAAAAACATTTTATAGTACAATCTGATGATCAACAAAATAAATGGGCGGTTCGTTTACCGTTTCGTATGAGCTGAGACATCCATAAAAACAATCTTAATCAAATTGTTAATCGCGTTCTACCAGGCAATTCCGTATTTATTATTTATAACAAATAATCATGTATCCGGTTTTCGAATATTTGACGTCTTAGTGTGCATTGAATGAATAAGGTTCTATAAGGCTTTTCACTATATTGTCCACTAACAGCTATCGGTGTCTACCGTTAAATTCCATAATTTTAAAGCAATCATTACAGTTCTTTTATAAGGTTTTACGAGGATCGACGCATGTATTGGGCATACGACCTATCCGTTACTACCGGCTGCGCCAGTAATAACAAATCTTAATCAAATCGCTAATCCCATTCTACCAGACAATTCCGTATTTATTATTTATAACAAATAGGCATGTATCCGGTTTTCGAATGTTTGACGTCTTTATAAGGTTTTACGAGGTTAGACGCATGTAAGGGACAGACGGCCTATCGGGTTGTATCGACTGCGCCAACAATAATACGAATTACATATGTATACTTGCAGCGATACTCGTCTGACATTTTCATGTATTCTTAGTTTTGTAACCTTTAGTTATAAATGTTTTTCATTGTTATTCTTCATGCATATAAAGATAGAAGTTTCTATGATATACTACTAATAAACATGAAAGAAATATTAAATTTATTTTATATAAACTTATCCAATATAATAATTCTTTTCTTTTCAGGCATCAAATCGAACTCAATTACATGTTAATTTTCAGTATATTTTCAAATACAAAGAATATTCTTCCTTCAACGACAAAACAGATCTAGAAAACAAATAATTTTAATTCAATTTGAATGTGCTCTAAATTATAAAACTAATTAATAGCAATAATTAATAGCTCTGAGTGAGTAATATTTTACATATACTCATATATATATATACACTATGCTCTTGTTAAAAAGTAATTCAATTAGTATATTCTTGTAAATTAAGTTTTTCTTTTAATTACAGACGGAACCAAGTGGTAAGGATGGGGGGGGGGGAAAGTATTGCGGCCTATTTCAAGAATAATCTTGACGTCAGGCTTGTGACTCACTCCGACCCCGTCTTTTCCAACTCCCCAGAGTATATGATTTTCCAAGTTTTCAATACAACTACTTCGCTGCTTTTTTGTGTGGTTTATAGGAGGCCCACAGCGGCCTACCCATCAAAATTTTTTGATTCGTTGACAAATTTTTTATATACTTGCAACCAGATAGTTATCACCGGCGATTTTAATATTAACATGTGCAATAAAAATGGGGAGCGTCCGCCATGTTAGAATCCTACTTAGACTCACTAAACCTTTTTCTTGTTAATTCCGATACTACTCATCATACTCATTCATCGACCCATCATCAAATGCATGGCTCGACTATTTATTATACGTAATCCCCCGCCAGTCTATAATTATTCTAGGTCACTTGTTCTCTTTGCAGCAGGTCACGACTTTATTGTACTTGCATTAGATCTTATCAAACCATTGCCGGCTGTAAAGAGGATTTGGTCGCGGAACCTTGCTCTAATTGATCCGCCGGCGGTAGCTACTCTATTTTCCGATACATTTGATCTCTTTCAACGTACTCTTGCACTATCATCCTGTAGTCTTCGACATCAGCTTCTCATCCTTCAACTACGTCGCCTGTCCGTTCACTTTCTTCTTCACTTTGTACTCTGATGCCATCCTCCCCGTCCACGATTCCCATCAATATCCTTCTTTCAAACCTTGTTTCAGCTATTTTACATACATTTGACTCACTTGCTCCCGCTAAACTCATCATCATTGAAAACTTTAGCAAATCTGGATTACACCACACATTAAACAAAATATTAAGGCTCGCAACATGGCATATAAAAGATACTTAGCTACTGGCCTGAACTCGGACTATCAGACATACAAAGATCTTCGTAATCTTGTTAGAAATGCCATAGACTCTAGGAAATTTTTGCACTTCAATAACAAAATCAAATCCGCTTTTAACTCGTCAAGTCTGTGGAAGGAGCTCAGGAACATGGGTCTCGCGTCTAAATCAGCACAAACACCTCTCAACATTTTCTCACTCGATCAGCTCCACATTCACCCTGTTGAAAAAACCTTATAAATCCGATAAAATAATGACTCATTGTATCGGGGTGTCGATTAAAATTTTATAGTAATATATAGAGCGATTTCTTTTTTATCGGTACCTATAATAAATTCCCCACAGCTACGAATCACTATTTCCGAAATTTAGTTTTTATAAGTTTTACCTGGTAAAGGATCTATCAGTTTCTATGAGACTATTAAACTTATAGGCTTTTATAGAGATATGCTCATATAATTATTTATAGAAAAATATTCACTTTACCAATATGAATTCAGAATCGGCATATATCGTAATAAATTGATTGAAAAATTATAAGCCTGTATAGATGTTTTACTACATGAATTACACAAGTACATCAAGAAAATATTAATCGGGTTCTGTAATAAAACAAATAACTTTGAAAAGGTTATAATTCATACAAATTTCCCGATAAAAATTTAATAAGCACTTATCATGGACTTACTGTATATGTTTATGTCTTTTTTTGCTTTCTAATGGTAGGTTTATAATTCGAGTCTATAAGGTATCCCGGGTGCAAAAACCTCATACCATACTATACAATAAATGCCTATAGTATTTTATAAGATAAACCTCACAAAAGAAAAAAACATTTTATAGTACAATCTGATGATCAACAAAATAAATGGGCGGTTCGTTTACCGTTTCGTATGAGCTGAGACATCCATAAAAACAATCTTAATCAAATTGTTAATCGCGTTCTACCAGGCAATTCCGTATTTATTATTTATAACAAATAATCATGTATCCGGTTTTCGAATATTTGACGTCTTAGTGTGCATTGAATGAATAAGGTTCTATAAGGCTTTTCACTATATTGTCCACTAACAGCTATCGGTGTCTACCGTTAAATTCCATAATTTTAAAGCAATCATTACAGTTCTTTTATAAGGTTTTACGAGGATCGACGCATGTATTGGGCATACGACCTATCCGTTACTACCGGCTGCGCCAGTAATAACAAATCTTAATCAAATCGCTAATCCCATTCTACCAGACAATTCCGTATTTATTATTTATAACAAATAGGCATGTATCCGGTTTTCGAATGTTTGACGTCTTTATAAGGTTTTACGAGGTTAGACGCATGTAAGGGACAGACGGCCTATCGGGTTGTATCGACTGCGCCAACAATAATACGAATTACATATGTATACTTGCAGCGATACTCGTCTGACATTTTCATGTATTCTTAGTTTTGTAACCTTTAGTTATAAATGTTTTTCATTGTTATTCTTCATGCATATAAAGATAGAAGTTTCTATGATATACTACTAATAAACATGAAAGAAATATTAAATTTATTTTATATAAACTTATCCAATATAATAATTCTTTTCTTTTCAGGCATCAAATCGAACTCAATTACATGTTAATTTTCAGTATATTTTCAAATACAAAGAATATTCTTCCTTCAACGACAAAACAGATCTAGAAAACAAATAATTTTAATTCAATTTGAATGTGCTCTAAATTATAAAACTAATTAATAGCAATAATTAATAGCTCTGAGTGAGTAATATTTTACATATACTCATATATATATATATACACTATGCTCTTGTTAAAAAGTAATTCAATTAGTATATTCTTGTAAATTAAGTTTTTCTTTTTAATTATTGAAATATGGAAAAATATTAACCTAACTTATAAAAAAAAATATTCAAAGTTTATACTACGTCTATGTTTAAGTTAATTAGTAATGTTTATAAGATAACAGCCAAACTCTAGACAGTTGCATGTAATCTTAATTTTGAATTATTTAGTTATAAATATTTTTTATTGTTAATCTTCATGCAAGTAAAGGTAAAAATTTTCTATTATAAAGCTACTAATAAAAATTAAAGAATTATTAAATTTATTTTATATAAACTTATCCAATAGAATAATTCTTATACGATTCACTGATTCAAGTAAACTGTAAAATAATTCAGAATGTGTAACGGCATTTATATGTATTCTTTCATAGTATACTCTTGTATAAAGTTTATTCTTCATTATTTTTTAAAAATAAAAAAATATTAACCGAACTTTTAGAACAAATATTTCAATATTCAATATTCCTATATATTTAACTACTTTAGTAATAGTTATAGAAATAACTGTCAGACTGAGTGACACTTGCAGGTATTCTTAGTTTTGTTAATTAATTATAAATGTATTCATTGCTATTTTTCATGAAAGTATAGAACGAAGTTGTCTACAGTAAGCTACTAATAAAAATCAAAGAATTATTAAATTTATTTTATATAAACTTATCCAATAGAATAATTCTTATACGATTCACTGATTCAAGTAAACACTGTAAAATAATTCAGAATGTGTTACGGAATTAGTGTATTCTTTATTTAGCATTCTCTTGTAAAAAGTTTATACTTCATTATTTTTCTAATATGAAAACATATTAACCTATTCTTAGAAAAAATATTTCAATTGTACAATATTTCTATGTATTCTTAGTTTTGTTAATTAATTATAAATGTTATTCATTGCTATTTTTCATGAAAGTATAGAACGAAGTTGTCTACAGTAAGCTACTAATAAAAATCAAAGAATTATTAAATTTATTTTATATAAACTTATCCAATAGAATAATTCTTATACGATTCACTGATTCAAGTAAACACTGTAAAATAATTCAGAATGTGTAACGGCATTTATATGTATTCTTTCAATAGTATACTCTTGTATAAAAGTTTATTCTTCATTATTTTTTAAAAATAAAAAAAATATTAACCGAACTTTTAGAACAAATATTTCAATATTCACTATTCCTATATATTTAACTACTTTAGTAATAGTTATAGAAATAACTGTCAGACTTGAGTGACACTTGCAGGTATTCTTAGTTTTGTTAATTAATTATAAATGTCATTCATTGCTATTTTTCATGAAAGTATAGAACGAAGTTGTCTACAGTAAGCTACTAATAAATAACAAAGAAATATTAAATGTAATATTAAATAAACTTATCCGTATAAAAATTCTCATATGACGACTGATGCAAGTAAACTTTGTAAAATATTTGTATACATTTGTATGTATTCTTAATTAGTATACATTTGTTAGATAAGTTTTGCTTCGTTATTCTTCAAATAGTTAAATATAGTAACCTGAGTATTAGAAACAATATGTCAATTATACAATATTTCTATGTATTCTTAGTTTTGTGCCCTTTAGTTTTAAATGTTTTTCATTAATATTCTTCATGCATATAATGATAGAAGTTTTTATTACAAACTACTAATAAACATCAAAGAAATATTAAATATTTCTATATTTAAGTGATTTATTAATGGTTATAGAAATAACTGTCAGACTCGAGTGACACTTGCAGGTATTCTTAATTTTGTGCCCTTTAATTATAAATATTTTTCAATGTTATTCTTCATGAAAGTAAAAATAGTGGTTTTCTACAGTAAGCTAGTAATAAATACCAAAAAGAAATATTAAATTTAATTTTTAATAAAGTAATCCAATTTTGTTAATCTTTTATATGATTCGATGATTCAGGTTAACATTTAAAATAATTCAGAATGTGTTACGGAATTAGTGTGTATTCTTTATTTAGCATTCTCTTGTAAAAAAGTTTATACTTCATTATTTTTCTAATATGAAAACATATTAACCTATTCTTAGAAAAAATATTTCAATTGTACAATATTTCTATGTGTTCTTAGTAACACCAAAGCCACTTGAGAAATACAAATTTCGCGCCAAAAATGTAATCGAATATTCCGTGTTTATTGTAATACTGAACAGCTCATCTATGTGATAATACTGATTAAACCCTATAAACTAACCACATAGGTTGCTTGACAATATTAGAATATACCGGTAGATTCGGATAAATAATGCTCGACTTTATAGTGAAATGTCTTATTCAACCCAATAAATTGCAATCATGAAAAATCATTAATTATTTGAAATCCAGATACTTGCCTATTCGTTGTAAATAGTAAATACAGCAATACCTCATAAAATGCGATAAGCGATTCAATAGCGGTTACTTTTTCGACTGGCAAAGCCAGGTACGATGCGTTAGGCAAGCCGCCCATTTCATGCGCCGATCGTCATAAATCCCTATAAAGGTACCAGGTAAGTTGTTATATAATATTGAAATATGCTGGTAAGGTCATATAGCCGTTACTTGGCGTTATTGTGAAACGCCCTATTTATCCTTATATTTTTGTATTCTCTATAAGACAATAACTGTTAAAATCCCGATAGAAATCCACTTGTTAAGTATTTATCATTTTGTATTACCTGAAATAGAACTATAGATAATTCATTCATGTTCGGGTTTTTCATTATAAAATACTATAAGCTTTAGAGTGAAATAGCATTGATATATAAGTACGTGAAAAGTGGCAAATCCTTATAATGTCCGGTAAATATAAATACAAAATATTTAAATTTAAATGTGTATCCGATATACTCCGATAAACTATTTTATGCTCTTTTATGTTACACGTTTATTCCTATAAAACCCTATAAACAAATTTATTTTTATCGCATTTTATGAGGTGTTCATTATGAAGCCAATAGTTATAAGCTTATTCTTTCCGATTCCTATTAAATAATTGTAACGGTTTTGCTATTTTTAATAATAAATGCAATAAAATAATAACAATTCAGAACCGTTAAAATAATAGTCTCATTTACACGATCAGCCACTCAGTAATAATACGACTATAATAAGCCGTATAGGCGGAGGCGGCGGTAATCTTTATTTAGCGAAACGCGAGAAAAGAGGGTAAACAACTAAATAAACAACAATGCAGTATTTAATTAGCAAATAAAATAAATGTATTCGGAAAAGTAATACAGGCGCGTCGCAGCGCGCGAACCGCAGGTCGATATATACGCGAGGAATAAAGAGAGAAAGAGAGAGAGAGACTATCGAACTGACACTTACAGTGCGTTGCTCGCGAACGAAAACAAGAGAACTTGACGATCTGCGTAGACGCACCCTCGAATATCCTGGACTGCGTTGACGCCAGATGAAGAAACCACTGGTCACCAACAAGTAAACAAAACCAGTCACAGCACCAAAATGATCAATAAAAGAATTAACCGAGAGGCTCGATAACGAATTACTGTTAAGTAACGGCTAATAAGGCAACGGCTGAGATCTATCTCTCTAAAAGGCTGATAATCGTCTCCCCACGGTTGAGTTTAGTCTAAGTGCTCTCGCACTTACGAACCGAAAACTCTTTCTCTCTTTCCCTACTTTTACCTTTACGAAGGTCCGCGATAATCACCGAAAATCAACGAACGTCGACCTGTAACATCTGATAGAGATTAATACATGTGGCTAGACAGAGAGAGAGAGAGAGAGAGAGAGAGAGAACATGACGAATTATCAAATATTTAATATTTATTAAATTCGTCATATAATGTAAATAATATATTAAATAATATAGCATTCTATCGCAAACTCCGGTTGCAAAAGCCACATGAAGTACGATAAAAAAATTTTTTTTATAGTTTTATATGAGGTTTTTTCAACAGGGCAGTCCCGTTGACTGAATATATTATTTTAGTTCGCGATATTTTTCCCTCCTCTCTCTACAAGTCGGCCGTTTACCGACTTGTAATAAAAGCGTAGACCTCGGCGATGATTAGAGATTTTGTTTATTATTTATCTTTTATATTTATTTCAATAAATTCAATTTATTGTTACATTTCAATTCGGTATTCGAGTAATTGAATTTTAACCCACGTACGATTCCTTTCGTAATCCTAAGAGCTAGTATATTTTTGGTTGACAAGTGCTCGACGCAATATCCCTGTTTCGCGGTCAATTTCAGATTTGATTTTTTTTTACCTGGTTGTTATCTGAAACAGTAATTCGCTTTCAGACTCAAACTTAACAAATTTGGTAGAGCGGACAGGTAACCGCCGCCGCAACGCGGAAAAAATACGTTTATTTAGATACGGTAAGTTTAACCGTACCGCTGAGCAGCTGCGATATTAAAATAAACATTCGTGCGGCAACCAAACTGTTACATGACGCCCAACGTGGAACTTCTAAACCGAGGAGGAAACGCGCTGATGGTGTCAGGTTTACATAGGTGGATTCCGGATCAATTTACACTTCGATTTGCATTGCAATTTAATTGTAAATTTTGATGTATAATTGATTATAACTAAAGTTCAATTTTCATTGCCATCATTTTAACCCATATATACCTTGTACAGTTTTAATAATCTTGATCCCTGAAAAAAAATATTTCATTTTTTTATCTTAACCTTTTAAGAACGGGACTGGTCGATATAACGACCACTTAGGTATCATATTATTTTGGAATTGTTTCGGGGGTAATATTATATGTTGAATATAGGAAACATAGTGTTATCATTGTAAAAAGTATATTTGACCTTGAAATAGTGATTTGGTGGCAAGGTAAGCGTAGTGTTTGCATGCTACTGCACGAACCTGAGTTCTGTACCACTGGCAAAAGTAACTATCAAACCAATGAGGATATTATAAAACCACGATGCATCCATGAATAAAACGAAAATATGAGTGGTATTGACAATGTAGATAGACAATTGTCTATAACCGAAACAGTTAGAAAAACAATTAAGTGGTATCGCAAGTTATTTTTTCATCTTATTGATCTAAGTTTATGTAATGCTCATGCTTTATATAAAATGAGAAAAGAAGGATCAATGAGACAGAAGGGTCATGCTAAGAGCGAAAATTAATATATTTTTTCATAATACATCAGTGATAAAAACGCATGTAATGCATATCATTTTTGGATATAATTTTTGGACTAAAATACTACAAGTAATGAAGTTGACCTTGAAATACAATTTTCAAGGTCAAGGATGTCTTCTGCACATTTTTTGATATTTTTCTCGTACTCAGCGCATCTAAATACGTCTAAACGCATTCTTAGCTCGCCAAATTAAATTTTTTAACATTGAACTTTACGTTCCAGACGGGACTGATCGATATACCGACCGCCAATATTGTCAGGCACTTCACGTGACATATGTTTTCATTTCATGCACAAATATTGTGTAAAAAAGTCGAATTTCAACATCGAAATTCCCGTCCTTAAAAGGTTAATAAGATTTACATAATATTAAACCCCCTAGATTGACTAGCGTCTACTTTTTAAAATAGAGTTTCAATTGTTAAAGTTTTCAATATCTTCTAATATTAATAAACTATTTATTTCCAACAATGTCCACAATTATTTTATATTGGTGATCAATAAGAAAACCTTCTTCTAGGGAGGCCATTGAATAGAATTGCAAATATGTTTTAGTTATTATATATATATTGATTAAAAAATTTATATTTATTATGGTATAGTAGAATAACTGACAATATATAATACATGGCAATAACATAACCTAATATAACCTAATACATGAGCAACTTGAAATCGTAGTCCGTTTGCCGAGTGTAGAAGGTGCGTGTGATCGTCGGGCCGAACTGTGCGCGCACCTTCTAAAGGGAGCCGTCGTCTTCTAGTTCCTAACAAGCTCAGTTGAGATACAACTATTCATGCAAAATTGTTTCCTATATACATTATGTAACGGTCACGCTGGGGATTAGAGCGTGGTGACAAAGGCGAAATAAACGATGGATAAAAATAGTAATAATTTATTATCATAGATAAAGGGGTTTGCGTACGAGCTGCGGCGGTTTGCTGCGCAGGAAAAGGTTGAGAAGGGAGAGAGATGGGAAGCACACTTACGAAAGGCATAATGAATGCAGGTCGCTGGTCGGGCCCGTCGTACGCGCACTCAGATTTTTATACATAGTTTATACATGTGTGTATATAGTTTACATGTATGTATATGGTTTTATATTTTATATTTTGCTTTTTACATTATGTACAATAATATAAAGTTTTAGATACGTATTTTCAATTGTTAATTATATATTCATGTTTATTTTAATTATGTTTCTTGATAATTTTTAACCAATAATTGTCGAAAATTATTGTATTACGTCATTTTATATTCTTATTAAATAAAAGTTACATTTTACATTTCATAAGCATAATAATTAATCTATACAACTGCTGAATCTCAATTAGAATCGATTTATTCGACAGAGCTACGCTCAGTTTGAGCGTCAGGACGGAACTGAACTGATCGGTGGCTTTCGCTCGCTTCCCCCACTCTATACTATCTAGTTTGTGGTGGCGAGTCCCCACAAACTCCCCCCCCCCCCCCGAATGTTGACGAATTTATTAATTAATTTATATATATACAGTGATTACTTAAATGCTAAATTATTTACAATGAACGTTTTTGGTTTGATCGCTTTGTTTTCTTTTTTTTTTAATTCGGGAAGACTCGCTCTGTCTTTTACAATAATCGGTCTTGATTTTTTGGATCTTTTTATTTTTGTTTCACTTATAACTATTATTTTACAAACTACTATTTGTTTTTTTTATTCACGCGTAACATCTACAGAGTTCTTGTTAGTGTCAAAGGTAAGTTTTTTTTTCCCAACATACACTACCGGTCAATTGCTTTTGCCCACTTCGACTCAATTTTACCCGTTACAAAAAGTATCATAACTTGGGTAAAAATTGAGATAAATAATCGTTCGACAGCTCATTTAAAAGCTTGAAGCAAGGGCTTTTTAATGGTTTACCGTGCCTATTTAAATTTTTTGTTTTTTAATGTTTTTAACATAAAAATCAAAATGTATAAAATTCGGATTTTCTTGTTCGTCTTCATTTTAAAACTGCACTTCAACCAAACATCGGAAAATAGTTTTATAAAAAAAATTGAAATGTTTGAATCAAGAGCTTTCGAACGCACTATAATAACATTGTTTTAAAGTCCCTTTTACGTTTTGACTGGTGGTTTTCTTTTTAAACACGTCTTTTCTTCAACTTTGTGTATCTCGGAAGGATTAAATTTAAAAAAAAAATGTCTAGGAGAAAAAATGTTTGATTTTACCTTAAGATTATGTACAAATTTTTTCAGATTGTTTAGAATTTTTTTTTTTAATTTATATAGTTATATATAGTTTAGAAAATTCTTTATAATTAATTCATTTATCAAATTAAAAAAAAAAAATTCTAAACAATCTGAAAAAATTTGTATATAATCTTAAGATAAAATCAAACATTTTTTCTCCTAGACATTTTTTTTTTTAATTTAATCCTTCCGAGATACATAAAGTTGAAGAAAAGACGTGTTTAAAAAGAAAACCACTAGTCAAAACGTAAAAAGGACTTTAAAACAATGTTAATATAGTGCGTTCGAAAGCTCTTGATCAAGCTTTTCAATTTTTTTATAAAATTATTTTCCGATGTTTGGTTGAAGTGCAGTTTTAAAATGAAGACGAACAAGAAAATCCGAATTTTATACATTTTGATTTTTATGTTAAAAACATTAAAAAACAAAAAATTTAAATAGGCACGGTAAACCATTAAAAAGCCCTTGCTTCAAGCTTTTAAATGAGCTGTCGAACGATTATTTATCTCAATTTTTACCCAAGTTATGATACTTTTTGTAACGGGTAAAATTGAGTCGAAGTGGGCAAAAGCAATTGACCGGTAGTGTACGTTTTGAGAATAGGTCGCTTTTCTACGGTTTGATCTAACGGTGAATGGTTTCCTACGGACTCGACTGCTAGATCGTCAGGAATAAAGTGTGTCGGCTTAAGTGCCTCAGTAGTAACAACGCACGGATTGCCGTTAATGTCAATTTTGTAATCTAATTCACTAATACGCTCGATCACCTTGTAAGGACCAGAGTAGGGTCGCTCTAGCGGTTTTTTGGTACCTCTGACCTTATACCATACATGAGTGCACGAATTTAAATTTTTAAAGAAAAATGCACGTTTCTTATATCTATGTTCTACAGGTACTGGTTTAATTTTACGCATGTGCTCACGAAATTCTTCGACAAAAATTTGCGGGTTGGGCGCATAGTCGTCGCTAAGAAAAAATTCGCCCGGAACTCTAATTGTGGTACCGTAAAGATATTCTGCAGGGGATGCACCGGTATCTAGCCGAACGTGTGTGCGAAGACCCAAAAGAACTTTCGATAATTGCCTAAGCCAATTTTTATCGTTGTGGCACATTATTGCTGCTTTTAAAGAGCGGTGCCACCTCTCAATCATGCCATTAGCCGCCGGATGGTAGGCTGTGGTGCGTTTTCGCTGGCAACCGATGAGAGAAAGGAAGGCTCGAAATATTTGGGACTCAAATTGAGACCCTTGGTCGGTTGTGACAACGTCTGGGCTCCCATATCGGGATATCCAGTGGTCGAAAAATGCTCGCGTAACTGTCTCGGCGGTGATCTCTTTCATTGAGATGGCTTCTGCCCACCACGTAAATCTATCAATAATTGTAAGGCAATATTTAAAACCTTCTACTGAAAATAGGGAACCAATGATATCCATGTGGATATGCTTAAATTTTCCATCTGGAGGAACGAAATTAGAAGGATTATTTTTGACATGTCTAGAAATTTTCGATTGTTGGCAGTCCAAACATTCCTTGCACCAAGTTTTGATATCTCTGTGCATACTAGACCAGACGTAACGCTTTCTTATAACCTGATCCGTTACTTTTGCGCTTCCGTGCGCAGGTCTGTGAAATAAGTCGAAAATACGTTTGCGTAAGGGTGCTGGAATATACGGTCGCAGAGATTCGCCTGCAAGATCACAATAAATTTGACTGTGCTCGGGCCCCAATATAATACTTTTTAACGCGAGAGAATACTCCGATGAACCTTTCATCGTCTCGAGCTCGGAATCATCTTTTTGTAATCTTGCAAGCTCAGCAAGATCGAAGTCCATTGGTACTCGAATTGACTCTACCCGCGATAATGAATTGGCTACTACGTTTTCAACTCCAGACAAATGTTCTAATTTTGTAGAAAATTGTGAGATATACGACAATTGTCGTCGTTGACAAGGCGATGCTTTGTCCGCTCGTTGCTGAAAAGCGTAAATAAGGGGTTTGTGGTCCGTTAAAATTTTAAATTCCCTACCTTCGAGGAAATGTTTGAAAAATTTTATTGCTTCGTACGCGGCTGTGAGCTCCCGATCATAAGCACTGTAATTTAATTGCGCTGCATTAAATTTCCTAGAAAAGAAACCTAGTGGTTTCCACGATTCATCGATAAATTGCTCGAGAGCCGCCCCCATCGCAAAGTCTGAAGCGTCTGTGACAACGCGGGTTTGCGCGACATATGAAGGGTGACTAGGCAATACCGCGTTAGTTAAACTTTTTTTTACCTGTTCGAAGACTTCTACAGTTTCTGTAGTCCAAGGAATCTCTCTCCTATCGATTTCTTGGAGTCTTTTGTAAATATATACAATGGAGCTTGCAGTGAAGCTGCTTTGGGTAAAGAAAGCCTGTAATGGTTGATCATTCCCAAAAACCTACGAAGCTCTACTACTGTTTTGGGTCGTGGAAAACTGGCTATTGATTCTACTTTTTCTGAGGTAGGTTCCGATCCAAGGTTGTTGATTGAGTAACCTAGAAAATTCAATTTACTTTTTCCGAACTCACATTTTAGAGGGTTGATACGTAAAGAAAAATTTTTTAAACGTTGAAAAACTGTACGCAAATGCTTCTTATGTTCGGTAGGATTCGCAGAAGCTATGAGAATGTCATCGATATACGCAAAAACGAAGTCAAAGTCCATGAATGCGCGATTAATATATCGCTGAAAAGACTGACTGGCATTCCTGAGACCGAAAGGCATGACTGTGTACTCATACAAACCAAACGGGGTTATTACCGCTGTCTTCGGAATATCCTCAGACGCCATCGGTATTTGATAGTACGCCTTAAATAGGTCTATATTTTAAAATATATTTTTTCCAAGAAGGTTGACGGAAAAATCATTTAGGTGTGGTACCGGATAACTATCAGGCAGAGTTACTGCGTTGAGGCGTCTGTAGTCTCCGCAGAACCTAAATTTACCGTCTTTTTTGTCTACAAGATGGATGGGACTTGCCCAGGGGCTGCTCGATGGTCTACAAATTCCCTGATCTACTAAACTTTTAAATTCCGCCTTGGCGGCCTGGAGTTTCTCCGGGGCCAAGCGCCTAGCCCGTTCTGCGAGGGGTGGACCGTTTGTAATTATGTGGTGACAAACTTCTTTAGATTTAATGAGTTTGCTGGGAGCAGTCCCAGTAATTTCAGGAAATTCTGCTAGAATTTTTGAAAAAGTGGATGATTTACCTAAAATACTGATGCCTAAATCTACCGAGCTTTTAGCTCTCCTAACACAGATTTGTTTGTCATGGGATCAATTAGGCGTCGCTTACACACGTCGACTAGAAGGCCATAATGCTTGAGCAGATCCGCACCGATTATTGGATGGGGAACTGCCGCAATACAAAAATCCCACACTAACGGTCGATTTAATTTAAGATTGAGTGTTAAACGTTTGTTACCGAATGTATTTATTCGCGTTTCATTGGCAGCGAAAAGTTTAAAATCGGATGGTTTTAGATTTGGGTTTTTACTTTTTACAGATATGTAAGTATTTTATATTCATGAGAAAATTGAAGTAATGTACAGTAAGGAGTAAGTAATGTACACTTCAGTTAAACTTTCTATTCAAAAGTTACATTGATATAAATAAATTATACACAAATCAATATGGTGAGAAAATACGTTTTACAAAGAGCTGCAACATTAATACGTAAAACTTTAATTTTATAGGAAAGGAGAGCTTGGCCGATCGGTCATTAAAATGTAAGTGTCGAATATTTCTACAGCGATACATTTCTAACCTATAATTTGTACCATTTCAATGCTGCATTGTTTATGTTCAGGATATTTACAATTTGTTGATGCAAAGTGCGGATGGCAAATCAATTTTGAAGCAGTATATAAATATATATATTCAATAAATAATACTTCATCAATGTGAATTATTTCTACACCCATTTACTATTTTAAAATAAATCTATAATTTTTAATAAATCTATTCATTATAAATTTGATTAATTAAAATTTTTTTTACCGGTAATAAGGAGATTTCCGCCCCGGTGTTTATTAAAAACGTAAACCCGGAATCTATATCCTGAATGTGGAGACGCTTAGATTCTTTTGCTCCCTCACCTACCGTCTCCGTGTAGAAAGGGTCTATTCGTTTTCCCTGGTCATTTGTGCGTTCCAACTACACGGTTTTTTACAAAAACGAGCTTTTTCGGCAAATTTCCGATGTACCCAACAAACCTCTGGTTTCTTGGTGCTAGAATGCGTTTTAGAACGTGCGCGCGGTTTAGCGTTTGATCTCTCGCGACTACGCCCACGATTGCTGATCTTCTCTAGAGCTGTTAGCCGGTTTGAAATTTGTTTTAATGCAACCGTGATATCGCTGAGCGCGTTTGAATCGCCTGTCGATACTGCCAAGATTTGCGTCGGATTCGCAGAAGCTATGAGAATGTCATCGATATACGCAAAAACGAAGTCAAAGTCCATGAATGCGCGATTAATATATCGCTGAAAAGACTGACTGGCATTCCTGAGACCGAAAGGCATGACTGTGTACTCATACAAACCAAACGGGGTTATTACCGCTGTCTTCGGAATATCCTCAGACGCCATCGGTATTTGATAGTACGCCTTAAATAGGTCTATATTTTAAAATATATTTTTTCCAAGAAGGTTGACGGAAAAATCATTTAGGTGTGGTACCGGATAACTATCAGGCAGAGTTACTGCGTTGAGGCGTCTGTAGTCTCCGCAGAACCTAAATTTACCGTCTTTTTTGTCTACAAGATGGATGGGACTTGCCCAGGGGCTGCTCGATGGTCTACAAATTCCCTGATCTACTAAACTTTTAAATTCCGCCTTGGCGGCCTGGAGTTTCTCCGGGGCCAAGCGCCTAGCCCGTTCTGCGAGGGGTGGACCGTTTGTAATTATGTGGTGACAAACTTCTTTAGATTTAATGAGTTTGCTGGGAGCAGTCCCAGTAATTTCAGGAAATTCTGCTAGAATTTTTGAAAAAGTGGATGATTTACCTAAAATACTGATGCCTAAATCTACCGAGCTTTTTAGCTCTCCTAACACAGATTTGTTTGTCATGGGATCAATTAGGCGTCGCTTACACACGTCGACTAGAAGGCCATAATGCTTGAGCAGATCCGCACCGATTATTGGATGGGGAACTGCCGCAATACAAAAATCCCACACTAACGGTCGATTTAATTTAAGATTGAGTGTTAAACGTTTGGTTTGTTACCGAAGTGATTTATTCGCGTTTCATTGGCAGCGAAAAGTTTTAAATCGGATGGTTTTAGATTTGGGTTTTATGTAAGTAATGTACACTTCAGTTAAACTTTCTATTCAAAAGTTACATTGATATAAATAAATTATACACAAATCAATATGGTGAGAAAATACGTTTTACAAAGAGCTGCAACATTAATACGTAAAACTTTAATTTTATAGGAAAGGAGAGCTTGGCCGATCGGTCATTAAAATGTAAGTGTCGAATATTTCTACAGCGATACATTTCTAACCTATAATTTGTACCATTTCAATGCTGCATTGTTTATGTTCAGGATATTTACAATTTGTTGATGCAAAGTGCGGATGGCAAATCAATTTTGAAGCAGTATATAAATATATATATTCAATAAATAATACTTCATCAATGTGAATTATTTCTACACCCATTTACTATTTTAAAATAAATCTATAATTTTTAATAAATCTATTCATTATAAATTTGATTAATTAAAATTTTTTATTGCCTCAAAGTATTTGTTATTAATATATATGTACGTAATGAAACAATATAAATATTTATTACCGGTAATAAGGAGATTTCCGCCCCGGTGTTTATTAAAAACGTAAACCCGGAATCTATATCCTGAATGTGGAGACGCTTAGATTCTTTTGCTCCCTCACCTACCGTCTCCGTGTAGAAAGGGTCTATTCGTTTTCCTGGTCATTTTGTGCGTTCCAACTACACGGTTTTTTACAAAAACGAGCTTTTTCGGCAAATTTCCGATGTACCCAACAAACCTCTGGTTTCTTGGTGCTAGAATGCGTTTTAGAACGTGCGCGCGGTTTAGCATTTGATCTCTCGCGACTACGCCCACGATTGCTGATCTTCTCTAGAGCTGTTAGTCAGTTTGAAATTTGTTTTAATGCAACCGTGATATCGCTGAGCGCGGTTGAATCGCCTGTCGATACTGCCAAGATTTGCGTCGGATTTGAATCTAAGGCTTCGAAATATTTGTCAGCCATCTCCGATAATTTATTTAAATCGGGTTCGTTGGCTACTGATAAAGCTGCGCGAGAGGGAGCTGCTAGATGGTCCAAAAAAACTGTACGCAGAACTTCAGTGGAAGAACTAGGACCTAATGCCCTGATACGCGTTAGAATTAGCGAAGGTTTTCCGCATGTCGAAACTTGGCCTTTGATTAGTTGTCTTAAACGCGCTTCTGCCGAGCTACCGTATGTTGATATTAAACGAGCTTTTACTCGATCAAATATATCTGCGGGACGTGGCTCTAATGTAACTAAATCTTTAATTGCTTGAAAAGCTTCTATGTCTAATTTTTCCGCAATATAATCGGTTTTGGTGCACGGAGTTGTAATGCCTGCGTTTTTAGTGTGATCTCGGCTTGAATGAACCATGTATCGGGATCTTCACGCGCGAAATTACTTATTTTCGGAGCGCGGTACGAAGCGGAAACCTGTGCCGAATTTCCCGATCCCTCTTTCTCTTTAAGCTGATCCATTTGCGTTTGCATCGCGGCTAATTGTTCGCGTAAATGACGTACTTCCACGTCCGACATGTCGTAAGCTTCAAAATAATCGCTTTGCGATGAAGAATTGGAAGAAAGGTGCATGCGAGTTACACTTTCGCAACTGGCTATCTAACCTAACTTGAACGTAGAAAAATATGTACACGCTTATATAAGCAATTTTATGAAAGTCCAAAAAAAAAAAAAATTTCTAGAGAAAAATTTTATTTTTAAACTTTGTTAAACTAAAAAAAAATCATTTTTATTCTATTGTTATTAATTATTTTTAAGAAAAATTATTTTCGCTGGAACGTATGTAAATACACTAGAATATTTGTTTTGATATTGTGTATCTATTCCCGGAATCGTGTACGTTAAAGTTCAGAACAAAAATGGCCGATGCGCGGGAATCGACCACGCTGTTTGTCACCGTTTAGTATACGGTTTTACCTTAATGAGTGATTCGCACTATTCTATCTCGGTAAATGAGATGCTCTTGTTGCGTGATAAGCGCCGAGGACGATGATTTGTGCGGTAACCTGACCTCTAAGGCTATGACGGAAGGCGCGGGTGTCGGTGGCTTCACGCAAATTCCCCTCCAATAAGATTGTTACAGGTACCGATGTTGATAGCTTCCCAAAAATTCCTCTCTGGACCTCTAAGGCTATGGCGGAAGGCGCCGGTGTCGGTGGCTTCACGCAAATTCCCCTCGAATAAGACTGCTACAGGCACCGATGTCGATAGCTTCACACAAATTCCTCTCTGGGCCTGTAAGGCTATGGCGGAAGGCACCGATGTCGATAGCTTCACGCAAATTCCTCTCTTCATGGGTTTTCTCTGTGTGTTTATTTTGTCGCCAATGACCTTATGACGACTTCTACAGGAACAAATATTTTGCTTCCGGAAGTGCTCTTGGCTCTTTCTTCTTCTGAGTGATTTGAGAATCTTCTCTGCTTGGAGGTTTTGCTCTATCTCCGCGTCCTCAGGAAAATCAATTTCCCCAGCTCTGTCCAGCTACTCTTAACTCACGTGCTCGACCGTAAAAACGAACGTCAGGGTCACCATTTATAGGAAATGCGAGCTCCGATAACCCGTATCTGATCTTCCTATTAACTGCAGATAGGGATGGAGTAGTGATCCAGGATTAATTGATTTGTGTTAATTAAACAACTGCTGAATCTCAATTAGAATCGATTTATTCGACAGAGCTACGCTCAGTTCGAGCGTCAGGACGGAACTGAACTGATCGGTGGCTTTCGCTCGCTTCCCCCACTCTATACTATCTAGTTTGTGGTGGCGAGTCCCCACATGGTAACGCTTAGCATCGCCACCTATTGATGTTTTTTCAAACTACTTAGCTAAACTTTTTCTTACTCATCCGTCTGCTAAATTACACATTTTTAGAAGGAATGAATATCGTTTTTTTTTTCGTTTAATTTTTTAATCGATTATGTATTCCTCTAGTTTTTACTGAAAAATGATTCGAAGATAATGTAAAATATTGCCTCTACTTTGTTTCTTGATGCTTGTAATTTCAATCTATATTTATTTTCATTGCAAATATGTAGTACCAGCTTCCCAACGTCTTTGTATGAATAGTATATTTCTTCGTCGTGCACTTTTGACTGTTCTTTTTTAAGTGTTCCAACATATACCAATATCGTGGAATTGTGCGTCTGCACTGTATTCGTTAGAAAATTATCCAGTTTTTACAAAATTCAATTAAATCGTTATTGCCTGTTAACTAAGAGAGGGTATGTTTGAGATCGTATTTTTCAAATCCTAAGCGTATTTTAACATAATTAAATTTTATGCAAATATGCCTCCACTGCGTTTAAAGTTTGTCATTGTATTAAATAATAGTAATAGGAGAAATAGTGCGTGTAATATACGGATGTCGGTATAGTAGGATTTAATTCAGGTATGGCATCCCCTTAAGTCATTACATGATCCTAGATTATCTTTTGATACGCCATATCAAATACATGGATAATAACTTGCACTACTCATCATTCCAATAATTATGTTAGCATGTTGTAAATTTGTTGTAACAGTTCCCGGATATTTTTCTAAATAATCATTTATTTTCAGCTTTTGCCATAAATGTTTTACATTAGTATAATTTTCTTGTGCAGTAATAAATATTTTTTTAAGTCCTGTGTCTTTTCATTTTGCAGTGTTTTTAGAAGTTTTTTCACTAAAAGTTTCTTCCTCTTTTGATTAAACACATAATGTAAATTTTAATGTACTTCCACCGCCATGAATTCCAAAATTTAAGTGAAAATACAAAATGTTTGTTTTATCCATGATTTATAGTACCAATAATTTCAAGTTGTTACAAACAATAACTAATAATACAAAAAAACATAATAATACAAATGTTTATACAAAAACTCATCCAAGCAATAAGACTAGGGTAATTTTTGGAGTATTACAAGATTCAGTAATATTTTTTGAGGCTTTATTGTTTCTTATAAATATTGAAACATGTTTTGTTTGACGATTTGAAAAATTTAAATATTTTTTTAATTAACATAAATCATCAGATGATATCGGATTTACTTCTTTTGAATCCTTTTGATTATTCAAAATATTTAAGAGTTTCCCATACTGTTGTGACAGAGATATATTTACGTTTATACTTCCAGTTTCACTATTTAACTTTTAGAGATCCAGGATATGTTTTTTCATTAATTAAGCACACTTAAGTGGGCTGGGAGTAAGTTCCAATGTTCATGATATAAAACTAATTTTTTCAATCATTTATTTAAAAATCCGCTGTGTACATAGATTTTGAAAATCACTAAAAAGTGCTTTTACCAAAATTAATATTTATTTGAAATTTCAAGGTGACATGACATTTTTATTTACACCTGCTTCCTGAGCACCGCGATGTACTTACAAATCCTATATCCAATCATATGATTTTGATCTTAAAATACACAATAAATTAAAAAAAATTATTAATAACCATTCACTACTTATTATTTTATATGCTGACGACTTGTGTTGTTTTTATCGTCGTTTAACTGTGTAGTTATTTCGCAAATTTGCACCTACCTCCTCTGCCTCTCTTCTGTCATTTATCGTAAGTGTTTTATCCTTATTTGAGATAATTCATTTTTAACATTATAGTCATGTCGGTATTTGAGAGACTGAATCTCAAACCCACATACGATTTCTTCCATCATCCCAAAAGTCACCCATATTGAGATAATGAATGCTCTACGCGATATTATTTTATTTGGTGGTCAGTTGTAACTATTTATTTACCCGGTTTTTGTGTAAAACTGTATTTCGAATTCAGATTAACAGTTAATAGATTGGTAGAGCTGACTGGTATGCCACAACTCGGATGAAATCAGTTTGTTTCAGTACGGTCATAAAGTCGACCGAGCTCTGAGTAACCACGGAATAACAGCAAATGTCGCGAGGCAACTGCACTGTTATATTAGCACACAACTAGTATAATAATTTCTTTTATATTATTAGTTACGTTAGCAAATATGTATATTATTACTGATGGAATAATCGGTTTGCGGTTAATTTTAACCTTAAAATTATTGTGCTTTAGACAATAATTTATTATATTAGAAAGTACACATTATTCGGTCTTTCCACACCAATTTGTGTTACTCAATATTTATTCAAATATTGCACAAAACCCTCTTTATTAGCAACTTACTTGCATATCGCTAAGTTTTAAATGTTGCCAGAGGTATTGGAAAATTAATTAAGGAAAGATCGAGAAAGAAAAAAATCAACGTCCCCAGGTCGGGATCGAACTGACGGTCTCCTGCTTACCGGTAGTATCTGGTGGTACACGCTGCTTAGATCGAGTGTGCTAATGTACTTCGCGTTCTTAAGCTTCCGTAGTATACCGTCCGTGTTCGGCAATGGGTAAGCATCTGTTTTCGATACTCCATTGACTTAAAGGTAATCGATGCAGAAACGATATTTCCTGTTAGGTTTGCAAACGGTTACTATAGGGCATGACCACACCATGCTCGGCTACTCAGATGTATGTCGTGTGATGTGCCATATACGACACCCGCGAAGCATGGCGGTATCCGTCTTTTGGATAGGAAATGCTCGCGGGTAAAATCAGCTATTACGCGCAATCGAATTTAAGGTGTTAATTTATTAATAATAATTGTTGAATTAAAAATAGTACATGATCGGGCCAAGGTAATGCTATCATTATTTGGCTTGGGCTAAATAAACAAACAACAAAGAATGCAATAAAACAAACAATGAGTGCCAAGGTATGCGCCCGTAAATGCGGAACATGCTCGGTTCGTGTAAACGCTGGCGTATGCACACCTGGCCAAGACTTACTTGCTTTGGTAATGTCCTAGGTCCTGTTCTGTTCTCCATTTTTATTAGACCCAGGTCTACTATTCGTTTTCTCCATCTGACCTTGACATTGGTGTTCAACACGATTCACAAGATGCGAATGCAATATATAGCTGGGCGATTAATAACAGTCTCAAATTAAATCTTAAAAAGACGAAGGTTATGATCCTGCGTAGACAGGCCTTTTTGACTCGTATCAACCTGGACACTGCTCCGAGGGTCAGATTATGTAATGATTATTTGGATTATGAAAATGCGGTAAAATCGCTTGGAATTTTGATCACTCCTACCCTTGACTGGTCGAAGCAAGTTATGGCAATCTCAAGGCGTGTTCACGGGGTCCTACACTCGCTGCGTTATTACAACAAATCTTTGTCATTTAACTCCGAAAGAACTTAGTAGAAACCCTTATTCTCTCCATTTTGATTACGCGTGTGTGGTCTACAATCATGTAGATCAGTCCAGGAATCTTAAACTTCAGAGCCTGCTGAACGCGTGCGTAAGATTTGTATGGGACAACATAGCGAGGCATGATCACATTACCCCGTTTAAATTGGGCTTAAAATGGTTGTCGGTCGAGTCAGACGATCCTATCTCATAATTCACCTACATATTTGGCAAATCATTTCATTAAACTTAACACCCCTGACCAAAATCCCCGATCTTCCTCTCGTCATCCACCTAAATACTCACTTATGTTCCGCCATGCAGCAAATTATTAAATAAATCATTTGTCATAACTTCTACCCGCATCCTAAACTAATTTCCTTCCATCACCTTTAAACATTCCACCTTAATATCTCAGAAACCGCGGCGCAAATCCTGGCACTCTAAAGGTTAATAGTGTCAATAGTCTTCTATCTTCTATATTATATTAAAATTCATCCGTCCTCCGGTGCCCGGTGACCGGTGTCCGGTATCCGGTATCCCACAAGTTGCAAGAATTAAGCGTATGTGTGGAGTGGAAGGGTTAAAACTGAATACGACAACCACTCTTCATTTATCCTACATGAAATATAGGGGAGGGCGGAGTAGGGGAGGGGTATAATTAGAAATATTTAAAAATTTTATAGGGGTACTAGGTATAGGTGACTAACAATATGACAGACAAATGTATTTATTCCCCATTTTAAAGATGAAAGAAGGAGGGGAGGGGGGGATTAAAAAAATAAGAATTCGAAAAGAACTTTAATGGGGATTTTCGGTTGTAGTAAATAACATAATAAGACATCCAGTGTCTATTTATCCGCCATTTAATTGTAGAATGGGGGGAGGGGTATGTAGAGGTGTGTAAAAATAGAAAAATTCTAATAATATTTTATAGGGGTTTCCAGTACAGGCGAATAACAATATGATAACCTTTCTTTCTTATAAAAATATAAAAATTAAAGATATAAGAATTCATATTAAAATATAATATATATATATATATATTATATATTTTATATTATTATATATTATTTATATTAAAATATAAGAATTCTAAAAAAAGTTAAATCGGGATTTTTGTTTATTGTGGATAACAAGATGAGAACTACTCTTCATGTATCCTTCATTTAATGGTAAATGGGGAGGAAGAAAATAGAAAAGAATAGAAACAAAAATTTTTTTAAGGGTTTTCTGTACATGTGAATAATAATATGACAACCATTCTTTTTTTATCCCTCATTTTGAAGATGAAAGAAGGAGTGGAGAAGGGTGAACGCTGAATATGACAAGCTGTCTTTATATATTTCCCATGTAATGATCTATGCTGGGGGGGGGGAGGAGGGAGGATTAAGTAGAAAAAATCCAAAAATATTTTATAGGGGTTTTCGGTAAAACAAATGGATTACAGAAATACTAACTTAGGCAGAAATAGTACTATCACTCTAATAAATTTTATTAAATAATTATATATATAATTTATTGTAATGTTTAAAGTTTCTTTTGGAGTTTTTCGTTTAATATTTCCATGCCACGACTGAGAAAACGAGGCGGAGGAATAAGCCGACAGACTTATTCCCAACGCTACTATTGTCAAAATCAACCCAATGTAAACACAAACGAAAAATCACGATGTACATCTTATCGAAGGTAATACAAATTACCGCAACCTTCAAATTAATTTTGAACATAATTTACAAAACCTTCAGCTAAATGCTTGCAATAATTGTTCTAGGGTGTTTTTAACTAATGCAATCTATAATGAATGCCAGCAATGCAAGAAAAATTCTCGAAAATTGACTGCAGCTAATAATATGGATCCAGGTACTGTTCCTATTAACTGCAAAATTTAACTTTTGTTGAACAGTTACTTATAGCAAGAGTTCAACCTGTTATGCGAGTCTACGGGATAATATCACGTGGTATTCCAGGTCAATATACGTACAAAGGAAATATAATAAATATAGGACAAAATGTAACTGAAATAATAAATTCATTACCAAGAACACTTTCAACATTGAATGTTGTCGTAGTTAGACGAGAAGTATTGAATGAACATCGCGATTTCTATGTGAGACGCAACAAAGTTCTTTCTGCTCTTACTTTTTTAAAAGAAAATAATCGCTACTATACAGATATTGAAATCAATAGGGAAAATATTTCACAACATTGCATAAGGATATAGTTGATATATTATAGGTAATAATGAATTTCAAATTGGTCTCACGTACGTCGCATTGTCTCTTGTAAAAACTTTAGGTGGATTGTTATTGAAACCAGCATTCAATTTCGATCGTTTAATAAAAATTAATAATAGCTCTACTATGACTACGCGTCGAGATGAATTGCAGCGACTTTGGAATTTAGCAAATAATAACGAATAGATAGTTCCTACATTTTTCTCGAAATATTATTTCGAATTCAAACTTCGCCCCACTTCACAATTATATTATACATTATTATTCAGCTAAATTTTAAAGTTATGAAGTTAAAAAAAATATAAAAAATAAATATAAACGAAATTATACAACGAAAAAAAAATCAGCTGATGACGCGACGCGATTTGCTAGTAAGGTGCTTAGTAAAGATACTTGATGGTTTAATGGTCCTAAACTTTAATTCATGCAGAAAATGAATGGCTGAAAGGAAAAACTTAACTGCGGAAAAAATAAAAGAAATAATGCGTTAGAATCGAGAAAAGCATTTGTTTATACTATTGTACAATCGAAATTAAATTTTTCTCCTCCATACATATTAATGGGTAAAAATTGAAGTGATCAAGCAATGTTGGTACCGTATAATTCAAAAAGAGAGTTTTGAATTTAAAATGAAAGTATAAACAAATTTCAGGAGTAAGAAGATGTACAGCTTTAGTTAAGTACGATCAAGTAAATAATCAACCAACAATTTTTGAGGGTAAACATCTCGCGACAAAACTGTTGTTAGCTGAATATCATCGTAAAGTCTATCATTCTAGTAGCAATACGATTATTAACTAATTACAATAAATGTATTATATTACCGGCATGCGCAGCACTTTACGCTCTCTTATAAGTAGATGGATTGTTTGTCGTATATGTCGAGGAAAGCCGAGCAGTCTTCTAATGTCTAATTAACCAATGGCGCGTGCAGCATATAGACAAAGGCCTTTCAGTCATTGCAGAGTAGGTTACTTTAGGCCAATGTAAGTAAAATTTGGCCACCGGCAAGAGAAGAGATAGGAAGTGTCATTTACATGTCTGAACCGAAATATGGCACCAGCGCTAAGTTCGAAGAGAACTTGATAACTAAAAGTTATTAATTAATATTAACAAAAAGTTATAAGATTAATAATCGTTGATTAATAAGCTTGACTTCTAATTCTATTACTTTGGCTTTGTAAAGATTAGTGGCTCGTTGAGGGTGTGCTTTGAGTGTTAATAGTGATAATGGGATTAATTTTCGCCGTGCGAATAAAAAACTAAAAGAGTCTGTGTCAAAACTAGTTTGCGATAAACGGGCAAGCTTAGCACCAACTAAGCGCATTGAGTGGCGTTTCATTTCTTCAGACGCTTCGCATATGGGTGGTTCGTGGGAGAGATTAATAAGATCGATAAAGATCGCTTTAAATGCGATAATAAACGAACAATAAAGACAAAAGAGAAGAGCACTCAGTAAACTCGCGATTATTTACTCATATTTCTTTAGATCCGCGTGATGAAGAAGCGATAACACTGAATTATTTTTTAATAGGGTCATCAGGTGAAATCGAGTTTGGTAAATATTATGCAAAAAAAATTTGTTTGCGTAAACAATGACAATTGTGGAAATGATGGTTACATAGGTATTTATCAAATTTATTACCGCAGAAAAAGTGGACAGAAAATGAAAATCCGTTAGAGATAGACAATATTGTATTAATTGCAGTTTTACAAGCGAAAAGAAACACTTGGTACAAAGGTATAATCACATGTACATTTCCTGGTCGTGATAAAGAAGTTTATGTAGCTGAAGTGCATACTTCTTCGGGAGATTTCATTCGTCCAACGCGTAAACTCATAAAGTCATTAGGTATTAAAGAGTTACAAAATTGAGTGTAATTTTATAAGCGGGGGAGATATGTTACGGATGGAATTAACTTTCATTTTATAAGTTTACTTGACCAATTTAAGACGTTATTATAATTTGAATAAATAATTCTCGATAAGCATTATTTGTTAAAGTTAGTTAATTGCCCAGAGAAAAATAAAATACTTATTTAAAAACCAACTTTTCTGCGTAAATATTAGTATGATATGACTATAAATCAGCCAAAAAATACTTTAGAATCAAAACAGTAACGGTTGTATTTTATCATTTCATAGTATCTCAGTTTCATATTTTCATCTAGTATAATATAGTATACAATATACATATATAAGAAAATCTAGGAAGTCATCAATTAGTATGGTACCCACACGTTGGTTAGTCAAATGCCTTTCCTTCTCCCGTTCCTTTTTCCTCATTTCTACATATCTGCCATCCACTGCAGAACTGAGAAAGAGAAGTGGAGTTAAGGTGAGTGATAGAGTAGGTCAATTTCTCTTTCCGCCAATCGCTATAATTGCAAGGAGGAGAAGTGAGAAAGGAAAGTTGATGGTAGCATGGGGAAATCCAATGTGATTATTCAACGTAAGGGTATTAGTACTTTGGGAACATGCAGGAGTATGCAGAATATCTTACGAGTGCATCGTTAGTCGTAATTTACAATATTAGATTTTAACGTATTAAATATAAAACGATCACCTTTCGTTCTTTAAATACATTACGCTTTTTTATGTGCGCTTTCTTATTTTACGTTTTAATTCAGCAATTACAACATTCAATAGAACTAGACGAGTATTTACCAGGTTCACAAGATAATCATTCAAAACATATACATTACATATATATTTTATTCCTTATTTTAGTAATGGTATAAAATACAAAAATCTCAGACGCGTGAATCGCTAAGTTTGCAGAATGTCGTACGAGTGCAATGTTAAGTCATATTATACTAAATATTAAAAATATAGACTAAGCTGATCTCACGAATTTAGTTGTTATTAATGCAATAAATATAGAGCGATCATCTTTTCTTTATCTGAATACATTACACTTTACTTATTTGCGCTTTCTTTTTTTTCAATTCAACAATTATAGCAAATAAAATTGAATATTAGGATAGACGCGGATTTACCAGGTTAATAAAATAATCAGTTAACACATGCACATAAAATATATGTTTTATTCATTATTTTAGTAAAGGTATAAAATAAGAAAATATAAAAATGGCAGTTTCTAAATCACTATGAAATATTACACCAATACTATTTCGTTTGTTACATATATTATATTCGTTAAAATAGGTATAGTTTTGTAAAATTTTTGAGATTTCGCACTTACAGAGGTACATTTCAAACTTTGTTTCTCGCATTATCTAATGTTTTCTTTTCTTTTCAAAGAAACTGACGGGTATACTTTGATCTTTTCTGGCACGCGGGATACACCCAACTCTGACACCTGTAGCAATTACACCACTATATCTGTAGTTTTAATTGCCTGTAATATCGTCGAATACAAACTTCGCATGAATATTTTCGCGTTACTTATCTTTTTCGTGGCACAATCAAACGAGGTTTGTCCGTCTTCTTGTTCATCAAATTTATATCACTGAACTTGCACTTTCTTGCAATAAATCCAAACGATTTTTCTCCATCTCTTCGTGTAATTTTATAATGTCAACAAAGCATGGAGATCGATTCAGTATCCGTAAATCCTTTAAATTGTGAATCAAAATTTTCCATTCAATTCAAAACACAGGACCGATAATTAATTCAGAATTGTTTGACACTGTATTGACGTTTTTGACCGAATTTGAATCACTATCAGGTTCTATCATCACTTTGTCAATTCTTATATCACTGTCATTGGAAACCGCCTCAATATCGATTTAAAAATTATATCTCGGTTTCATGTACCGGTAATCTAGTATTATTTAAATGGTTAAAATCTGTCTAATGTCACAGGATTGACAATTATTTCAAAATTATCGGAATTTGATTCACTACCAGTTTCTACCATCACTTCATCAATCCTTTCGTCACTCAATTAGATACCGTCTCAATGTCAATTTCCGCTTCGTCATCAGTAATTACAGAAATAGCACTCAAAATTTCCATTTTAGTTGTATTTCACAGTAAATTTTAATCGTTCAAATGATTAAAATCCGATATTTCGTCCGATATTTTGCACTCGTTTAAGGTGATCTTTGTACTGACTACATTGAATTTAGCTACATCGCTCTCGCTGTACTTGCCAGCCTAAGCACATTTTTCTATGAACCGTCGTATTCACAAGTAAAAGATATCCGACTGACAAGAATGCTTATTTTTACATCGAATGCTAACGTGATGTTTTTTCTAAAGTAATCACGTTACATTGAGAGTTGAAACGACTAAGCAGAGTTTAGCGTTTCACATGAAATTGTATATTTGCACCAATTTTCATTTCTTTTTCATACATAGATGTCATTCAAAGCAGACATTTGATTTAATATTTCTCATTATAAACGGAGTCGAATATCTGCGAATTTATGTTTTAAAATATACCTTACATATTTAAATTTATTCGATTTTTCATTCATAACGATGATACGAAACAAACGTGAATCAGTTCATCATATTACTTGTGTTTGAGATTTAAAGACGTCCTAGAATTTAACGAATTGCATTTTTCATCGCAGTGATAAATGTATATTTCTAGTTATTGCAATCCAGTATTCTTTTCAAAGTCGATCATGGAGCAAGTATCTAAGATTCACGTACTTAGGGTTCTTAATTGTATTTTATGTATAGCAATATATCACACGCGAACTTATGATTCGCACGAACAGCAAGAATATGCATAGAGAAAATCCAAGGACTTTTTCTACCAAAGTTTTGCTAAAAGAAATACGGTCTCTGGTATCATTGTGTAGCAGCGGTACAATTGATCATATGTATATGTAGGATTGTTTGATAATAAAATTATTAAATCATTGATTATAGTGTGTTGAGAAACAGAAATCACTCCGAGTTCAGTAATATTCTACTCCGTGCCAGTAAGTATTTAACAATGCCTTGTAAAGAGATTATATTATTGTGTACCTAACCTTTGTATTTTTAGTACTTCAAGATATAAACGATGATTTTGAAGGCGATAAAGACACCCTGAATTGTCAATACAAATTGCATAAGTGTATAGATTTTTGTAGATTTATTTTAAATTTTGTTTTTTTAATGTATTTATATTTCAAATTAGAGTCCATTGGTGTAGAAGAAATTGAACGTAATTAGACGAGTTTAATGCATGAAATAGATGCAACACCATCAACCAATGGAATAGTCGATACCTATGATGATACAGAATCTTCACCCACTACATCCTGCTTGACTTATAGTGAACTTCATCTGATGACGATGATTGTATATATTATTTATTATCTTTTCATATTTTATTTTAAACATTATAAATTAAAATTAATATTATTGATAAAGGTGGTATTTTACAGAAAGGTGAAGGTGTACCAGACACAATGAATGAATCGCCTCGCTTTATTATCGAAAATCAAGTGCATAGACATTTTCGCCGATTTGGGATGGATAGAATAGAAGTTCAAGGAAGAATAGCACGGCTATCACCTATCGCGAATATATACGAGTGGATGGAAGGAGCTCTCAGCGACACGGTTCTTTATGGTTATCATTCAGACCTATTTCTGATTTTAATGTGAAAGATCTATGGAACATGATATGCAGTGCTGCTCAAAATGCGGACGATTTTAACATTAATGACTCGTTACAGATTAAATGTGCTGCAGTCCAGTTAGGTTGACAGAATATATACAATGTACTTAAAAAGTCAATTTTGACTATAAGGAATGATGATAGTTTTTATTTACATCGATCTCTAGTAACAGCATTGGCTTATGTCATTAGAGGATAATACGTTCGGGAGCGCTGCACGAGTGTTGGGTAGCTATCAGAAATTCCAAGAGACCCATACAAAAAGAAGCTGCCCTAGAATTAGTAACTTTCGCGCAGGCTGTCATACCTGCTACAGGATGCAAAGTAAATGAAATTAATGGTTTTTTCCAAAATTTCGGATGTGGTAAACGCTCTATTTATGACGGTATAAAATTCGTGATTGATAGACATAAAACATTATCCATCTTTTAAGTATCATGTACTACGAGACGTTAAATTAATTTCAACCAATTCTAAATTTGATAGAAGTTAGCGGTAGTAGGGGCTGTTGCATATCATATAATCAAAGTTACAGAAATTTTAGAGACCATAAATGTTTCTGCAGACGTTGTAAATGCACGCGAATTCCACCATGCAATATCAATAAAATTTTTAAAAAATGTACATTAAGAAGTTTCTTTGGTGATGTGTGTTTTGATAACCATTCAAGAAGGATTTTAGCGTTTGTAAAGCTATACAAATTTGTCAATCTTGCTGCAAAACGGTGCATGCATATAATCGAAAAGAAAAACTCGAGTGTGGAATCATATATTGCAATATTTGTAATGAGCGACTACCAAGTTGACATTTTCGTTACGTCCAACCTAACGAACGCAATAAGCAGACTTTAAAAACGATTTTCTTATTTTATGATTTCGCAATAGAGCAGATATTACCTGCATTGGGTGATACTGATAAAAAATACACGTTCCAAATCTGTGAGTAGTGCAGCAAGTTTGTAGTTATTGTCTTGATGATACCAATATTTCAAATAGATGTGTATAATGCGGTTATTATGTATATAATACGTGAATATTCAAATCAGTTATTTGTTTTGCCCACAATTCAGAAGGTTTTGACATTCAATTTATATTTAAATATCTTGTAGAGAAACAAAGCGGTCGCATCAAACCAACTGTAATTTTGAATGAATCAAAAATGATTTTGATGGAATTTAAGAATGGTAAATTTATCGATACTAACAAGTGAAATACATAACCACTGGGAAACGAATCTTATTCTAACATTGGTACATCTTTTGTAATGAAGAATAATGAAGAAAGTCAAGTTATTACTTGCCAATGATCCCTTTTACGAAAGTTATTCGATATTTAATAATAATTTCAATAAAAATTACTTTCAATTGAATTGCTTATAGCCCCGAAGCAAATAGAGATAAACACTCAAACTAAAAACTAAAAGAAAGTTGAGTTTAAGTAGATACAATTTAAAAAAAAGAAGCTTAAATTGCTCAATTTGGAGTAAATTATGAAAAAATAAGAAATTAAAAAAATTTTAACCAAAATTTAATATTAAAATTTTTTTTGTTTCTTGTAGCCTGAAATTTTTTAATTTCTAATTTTTTTATATTTCTTCATTACAAAAGACATAACAAAGTTAGGATAAGATTCGTTTTCCGGAGGTCATGTACTCCCCTTGTCAGTATTCTATGTGAGTTGAAATAATGAAAAAGATTCACCGCTCGGTAGCATGCTTGGTGATCTAACCGATAAGTTGATTGACAATGGAGTAGGGACCTACATCACAACTTTTATTTCAGGAGGGCCGAAATTATACGTTTACGAGTATAAAACTTTGAATGTGAAGAATGCGTCTGTAAAGTAAAGGGAATTCGTCTAAATCACACCACAGTCAAAAAGTGAACTATGACTAAAACTTCAAACACGGATGAAATAACGTTAACTTTGTTGGCTATTAGAAGAATACGTTTTCACGATATCTTAATGCAGAACAAAACGAAAACCTGTAAATCTGTTTATGGTAAAAGAAGATTCGTGAACTTGCACAAAAGTTATCTATATAATACAAAGATTGACTATAATCTTTTAATTGGATCTAGGAGCGTGTTGGTAACGCGAACTCGAAATTCGCCAACGGCTGCAGTTGCTGGATATTGGGAAAAAAAGTAGAAATATCATTCAACTAAAGTATACTATCTCATTATTACTTTCTACAACGATGCATGCATACACGTACGCTAAATAACGAGTGGAAAGAAAAAATAGTGGGCTTTTACGTCGGATGGAAACATTGGATAGAATCGAATAATACCAGTTCTAAACGTGACAGTCAAAAGTTATTAAATTTTTACGTTTTGTAACTCAAAATGGGTTAAAACAGGAGCAAATACCACTACTGAATAGAAAGAAGGAAAAGAAAAACGACTAAGACTGGATCTCAAAGGAAAAAGTACACTGAAAAATTCTCTACTAATGCTACCAGAATGTGTAAAAAAGATAGTTATAAAAAAATGTAATTAGAAAGAAAACTGTCCGATGTATTAACTGGAACTTTTAATATTAATAAAATATGTATTAAAAATATTTTTTAATCATTTCAGTCTCTCCTCCTAATTGCAATTACTGTACTTTCTTTTCTAGTTTCTAATGCCTACGTATAACATAAAAAATATAAGTTTGATTAATTATAAATATTATTAAAATTTAAAAAATTAATTTGCATTTATATTCGTTGACTACAACCAAATAATCAATTGTTGAATTCGTTTAATGAGCCATCAAATTATCTTTCCAGTAACGTGAGGTTATTGAGTGCGTTCACACAAGCGGGTGCGGTGTCGTTCGAGCTCGTTTGATCCCGCAAATGTAGACGATTTTAATTATAAAAAGCTCGTAAGCGGTTGCGCGCGGGAGTCCCACCGCGGTTCACGATCAGCTCCTTGGTGGAAGTACGAAAGTCGCAGTATGAATATCTAATTTTCACATGTATATGATCAGCTGTCGCGATGGACACGAGATGGAAACATCCATTTAAGTCGATACTGAGTGGCCCCACCGGATGTGAAAAGATAGTGTCTGTTAAAAAATTTCTTGAAAACCTTGAGCATATGTGCGATAGACGAATCGACCGTAAAATTTTGTTTTACGCTGACTGGCAACCGGGATACAGAGAATTGGGAAAGAAAATTGAATTTTGAGAAGGATTTCTGTAAAACAGTAACTATGTAAATGATCCTTGATCGAAATTAATAATTATTGACGACTTGATGAGATAATCATAACAGCTACCACGATCTTTTCATTTTCAAGGATCGTAGAACGTCGCTCTGTCAGAGATTCAAATACACTTCACATTCCAACTCTTGACGTCAGAGAGATCGGTACATATGGGTATCGTACCAGTTTCGGTTGAGTCATCGTCAAAAGCATTGAAAGTTTAGTATAGGAGATCAATGAATTGCACTGTCTCAAAAATCATTTAAAGTTCAGTATTGAACGAGGTAGGTACATATCGATGCGTCGAATATATCATCAACAATGTTGTTCGGATCTGGTACACCAAATACATTTTTTTTAATAAAGTTAGAAAAATTCTGGGCTTTGTTTTCGACAGTGCGCACAGTAAAATTATTAACGTTAATAAAGATGAATTGTTAACTTCTGATTATCCCGCTAATCTTACGAGGTGTTTACCAGACATGTTGATGCTATACACAGATATATATAAACCATACGTAACTGGCGATGTACAAACACAATTATTAATTACAAACAATTATAAGTACGGTGGTATAAGATCAAAAGTTTCGGACTATCCATGTGTTTACCACTGTTATTTAATACCTTTCAATTGATTAAAATTGATATAAGGGATCAGCACGGTGTATCGACATCATTTGATTAAGGCACTTTGACAGTAACGCTACACTTTAAATGAGTCGATTAATTAAGTTGGTGGTGGTATCAGTGGTGACGTCGGCCAAATTTACCACTTTTAAAGAGGGGAGCCAAAGCTATTGGGAAACAGACATTACGAACCGATATGAACATCGTGTCTGCTATAGCGACGCACAACACACCGATGAGAGACTCACTAAGCAATCGTATTCGTGAATCTGGCAAGAATCTAAATCGAAAAGCCAATGAAAAAATCGATTAGATGATGGAAGTGTCGGAATATAAAAGACAAGGATTGATGAAGCGTTGCAGTTGTCTAGTAACATTGAGAGAAGACTTAGACGTGCAAAGGGTGTAAAATCGAAAGAAACACACAAGTCAAGAAAATGATGACATGTAGTACATGCAAATTTCCATATAACATATTTTTAATTTTATTAAAAATATCATAACTTGGTTCAAAAATGTTTGGTTCACTAAAAAATATTTGATCGTACATTCATTTTTTTGTATTTTAAGACTTATTATGGTTCTAAAGTATATATTATGTGATAATTAATGTATCTACAAAAATTTATCAGATTCTTCTTCAAATTTATAAGATTTTCTCTATTTAACATATATAACAAAAAATTGATAGTTTTTTAGTTAAAAATTGTTATATATGCTAAAAATGCTTGTTCGAATAATTTCAAGTTTTTGACTGAATAACATTGCACCACCCTGGTGGAAGTATAAATTATACATTATAGTACATATATGTACTTTTTCTATACAATACCGTACATATCCGTATATTTTTTATACATTTCTGTACATTTCTGTACGTTTCTGTACATTTCTGTATATTTCTGTACATTTTTGGTACATTATTGGTACTTATTAGACTTTTGTACAGAATTGTACAAAAATGTACAATAATGTACGGAAATATACGAAAATATATGGAAATGTAGAGAAATGTGCAGAAATATACGGAAATGTTATAAAGATACATAGAAAAGTACAATAATAAAAAGATTCAATGGTATTGAATAAAGTTATGCTTCAAGTGTAAATATGTTAATTTATTTGATATAAATTAATTATTAATTTGAATAAATATATACATTATATTTTATTACATTATTATTATTATTATTATTATTATTATATATTACTTGTTGTGCCTTGTAATATTTCTGTGATCAATGACACACTTCTTTTATAAATAAGAAAAATAAAAATAATTAAAGTATAGAATTGTAGCAACATGTGCGTGACAAATATTAAAATATTACTTTCTTTATTATAATTTGAGAAGGGAATATTAATTTCATAATTATTATTTCACAGTTGAATGAAAAATTGCGTAAAATAAATATTTGATTTCAATGTATTTAAACTAAAGTATTAGGTTTAGTTCCTTATGTATTTAAAACTATAAAAGTGTATTAAATATATAGTCAATGCAATTAAAAATTAAGATTAAAAAAATATGATAAACAAATGTGAATAATATAGATTTAATGTAGTTTAAATGTTGATTTTCTTATTCTCTTAGTGGAGCTGGGGAAGGGGATGCGTGCAATGAAAGTCACTTATACGCACAAGCACTTTGTTTTAATTAATATAAATTTATTAAGTATTCCCAATTACAAAGATGTTAAACACCGAACAACACGAACATCTAAAATCGGCTAATGCGTCCGGTCGACTTGAACGATCTTGAAAGAATGCCGAACAAGACAGAAGAGCGACACAAGCGCCAACCACGCTCTACTGGAGAGTTCGCCATCTATATGCTACTATACATGTGCTAAGTGTGAATTCTTAACATTAAATTTAACTACCGAAATATTTATTTTGTATTTTCTGTTTGAAACTATGAAAAGCGTGAATTCAAATAAAAGTATTTGTTAATAATATTACTGTCTTAGTATTGTTTCCATTATATTTAATTTCTTTTATAAACAATTATATGATAATTTATATGACTTATTTGTGAGTGTACAACGTAAGTCAATATAGACGAATTTGATTAAAAATCAAACATTCCTCTTGATGTTAAAATAAAAAAGTATAATCATCTAACGATAAGTATTATTTGATCAGCAAAAACAAACTACAATTATGAAATTATAACAAATGTCTATCAAAACGAAGTATGCTAATTACTACTAATATTCAGTTGTTGTTTGCTCAAAGCAAACCTCAAACAATCATTACTACAAAATTTGAATGCATTTAATATTAATTATAAAATCATATAGTACATTTTAGTACATCTCTGTACATTTCCGACCATTTCCGAATATTCTCGTAAATTTTTGTACACTTCTGTACATTTCTGTACATTTCTGTACAAAAGTCTAATAAGTACTAATAATGTACCAAAAATGTACAGAAATGTACAGAAATGTACAGAAATATGCAAAATTGTACGATAATGTACAAATTATACTTTCCAATATGAGATAAAAATCCAAAAAAATTTCTTTTACTTTTCTCAAGTGATTTTCTGTAGATTGCAACTATTTAAAATAGTATTTACTTTTTGACTGGATCACTTCACGTAGAATCTCTCATATATATACACATTTGATTTACATGCTTAAATCGATTATTGTATTATCCTAGGAAATCCTCCTCCTATCCTTTTTCTTTTGTCATTACTACTTGTCAAAAATAAATATGGTATTGCTGTTAAATTTTGAAAGTTATTAATTAAATAATAAGTAAATTCTTATATTACGAAATCATCTTAAACACGTAAATTTTTCTTACATTGTTTATGTAAGTTGTTAAAATTAACAAATTTTTAATGATGTAATTGTCGAACGAAAGCGTAATGTTTCTAGATAATGAAAGGTGATCGGTTTATATTTAATGCATTAAGAACGAGTAAATTCATGAGATCATCTGTACAACATGTCTAATATTGTAAAATACGACTCAATAATGCATTCGTACGACATTCTGCATATTCACATACAAAAAAATTTTGGCATTGGCAGATCCCAACTTAACTGGGAATTCCGTGTTCCCAAATAACAGTACTTCTGAAATCACAAATAAGGGATCTATAAGTTCAATAAATATACGGAATAAGGTGTTTCCGACATGGGACCTGTACATGCCCAAGTTAGAAATACCGCAATTGACTGGTGCATTCAATCTCTTAGTGCGCAAAATGTAAATACAATTATACTTCTTTAATATACTATGTTGAGTGTCCCATACACCCACCTCTAGCATAAAGTGTTACGATCGATGTAATGAGGGAATTGAATAATTCTTGGTATTTATTTATGATCAGCTTAGATATATTTTATTCCTATTATGATAAAGTTTTAAGATACGTATTATTTGAACTACTGTATTCCATTTTAATATTTATACTTTACGATTTATGGGAATTCCCAGTGCCCAAATTTCTTTCTGTGCAGCGATTCACGCGATTGAGATTTTTGTGCGACAGTCTGCATATCCCTCTTCCCCCATTGTGTCAAGATTAGTCATGTTTTGATTGCCCATAGTGGCCACATAACTACTAACGCATAAGTGAGTATAATACAGCCCTTCTAACGCAAAAAACGAGCAAATTGGATATGCATAAATATGTATTTTTCCTACAACGCTCTCGTATTTGAAATGTTTCATATTATTAATTGTATATATTTGATATAAAATAAACTCACGTTTTTAAGTACAGTTCTCTTACCTTTTATCTTGATATAAATATCGATGACTGTTATACTTAAGATTTAGACAACAACACTGTTGTAGTCTACATTATTGTTCAAAATAAATACAAAAAAAAACAAAAAAAAAAAAAAAAAATTAGAGAGCCGCGGTGGCTCATGGGTAGAGCTCCCGACTCTCACACCGAGGGTCGTGGGTTCGATCCCAGACGTGTACCTCTGAAAATTTTTTCATGTGCATTTTTCGAACACCGCGACTCAGTGGCTCGGAGTGTCACTATAATGTGACGCCAGTTCAGATGCGCGTGCGTTTCGTGCACTTGTCAGTGCATGAGAGGCACGGGCATCTGAACTATAGGGAACGTTAGGGACGCGAAGATGTAAAGAGGATCGCGGTGGTTACATCAGGAGGACAGGAAACTGTAATTATTAGACTAATTACAGTGACCGATGATATCTTCCGATGGACACAAGCACCACTGTTTCAACTACATGTGCTTTGTTTACAGACACACCGTTCATCTCCGTCGCTGATTAGCCCTGGCAGCATAAATAGAGCGACGTTAAATAACATAAAAAAAAATACAAAAATTATAAAATCCTTTATTTGGGAAACAATAAAGAAACATATTGTCAAATATTCATATTAATCCTAGCAATTTTTATAGTACTGATGGTGATATTTTCATGTATTATAACAATTATTTCATTCTATATATTTTAGTACTGTTCCAGTTATTGTACAATGTAGTAATTCTGTAGTATATTAAATTATTATTTTTAGTAGTTTATAAAACTAACACTTTCTTTAATTTTTTCTACCGTTAAGTACAATTATTATATTTAAATATAAAATGTATTAATAAATTTGCTCACCATTTCCACCACCTCCACTTCAGCTTCAATTCTAAGATTATACAGCAACTTTTTCAGCTCTTTCTTCATTTGAATAGAGTTATCCTCCATTTGAGCGACGGTAAACATCTTCATTTTACAATTCTTCCATGTGCGATGTTGTTTTAGTAAGAAAGGTAGAAGCATAAGAAGACCTCCATCGTGAACTATCCACCACACATGAATGTCGCCAATAACTTTTTCTGTTGAATCAGGGAAGAAGTTAATGCCTTTTGGAACAAACAGAGCCATTTTGGCTGCAGTTACGCATCGCATTGTTTGAAGAAAAACTCGCCAGGTACGATCACTTTCTGATTGACGCCAACTATATGGCCAACCGAGAATCACGCAGTTAGGTTTCATGCCACCAAGTCCTGTCATTTGTACTATCGAACTTAAACCGTCAGCAATATTACGAGCTACTAACACATCTACAAAACCCTTAACCTGCAATGCATAATAATTCAAGCGTTAATAGTAAATATTATTAATTAAAATACCAAATAAGTACAGAGCATTTTGTCACAAGGGAGGAAAGTAGGTGACTATACCTCCGAGAAAAAAGTTTACCTGAATTTTTCAAGGGAATTCCTATTAAAAATATGCACGTGAATAATTGCACGTTTAACTATATACGAAATCAAGTGTTTAATACCGTATTATTTAACATAAGTAAATACTTGTTATAATAGTTAAGTTAACGTATATTTTTCACGTGTTAAGTAACGTGATTCGGTATGTAAAAACCTATGTGATTTTTACGTGATAAAACACATGTTATGTACAAATTGTAATAATATATTTTTACAATAATATATTGTAATTATAATCAGGTGAGCATCATGCTAAGATAACAGTTATACTTTCCTTTTTTTTTAAATTAACATTAATTGTTCACCTATCTAATTAACTTATTCTACATTCTAACCTATTCATCTGCATAACTTCTTTCAATGTTGCTTAATTTTCTTACTCAACCGTCTATTAGTCTACCATCAATGGTACCTTCACATACATTCACGTAAGATTTATAATCAAATTTATACCTAAACGGATTTAATGCAGTTGTGTGGCAAAGTGGTGAAAATCAAGAACTCACGAACTATGAGGAATCTCTAATTATTTGAATGAGAACGTCTCATATCGATGTCGTGATTGTAACTGATTCATCGGTGTCAGAAGTATCGCCATGTCCGTCTGTATACTTAGGCAGAAGGGTGCGTATATGTGTGTAACCATATGTCTTTTGTATCCTGCTAATATTTTATTATAGGGAGAATAATTACGAAAGGAAACGGATTAGAACAGGAAAGGAAAAGGAGATAAAAAGGTGAAAGGGAAAGATCGACTTGAGCAAACGAGTTTAGTTCTGTCTTATCAAGTGGAGTATTAGTCGCTACATATCTATTTTCGAAAATCAAGAATGTATTACTAATTCATGAAGAATTTCCTAAGTTGGCTAATTTCAATGCATTAGTAATATGTAAGTAGTGCGTAGTATTTATGCCCCATTTAGTACTACATAATAACTTATATTTCAGATGATACGAAAAGTAACTAATAAATAATAAATACTGTTATCGAAGGACCCCTCACAAAACTTATAGATGTGGGGTTTCTGCAACTTTGTTTGAAATTTTGAAAAAATAATTATGTAATCTTGAACAAAAGTTCTAATGGACACAATTACCACTGGAGCATACATTTGCTCTAGGAGACTTGAAAGTTTGGTACTTCGGATATTAGCCAGCTTTAATGCAGAGCAATGAAATACGTATTTACATTTGTTTGTATACGTGTGCATGCGTGAGTGTGTCAACCTAGAAAATAAGAATTTTTGGCCGATTTCACAATGCAAAATGCACATCATTGGGATACACAAAGTCACCTTCTACTGTATATTCACAAATACCGATAAAATAGGAAGATTCACAAACACGAACGCATATGCATGAACGCTTCCGTACATATATACACGTCCCTGCATACACACACAAACACATACCCACACACACACACACACACACACACACACACACACAATGCTGGTCGGAGTGCAAGGCGGATGTGTGCCATCATCACCTTGGACATCCGGAATGCCTTCAACTCTGCCAAATGGGACGACATCATGCTGTCCCTGCAGCACTTCCAAGTGCCACTCTATCTCAGGGAGGTCACCTCGAGTTACCTGACTGACCGTACTCTGCTCTACGACACCGACGACGGTGTGCACTCCCACAACATCACGGGAGGCGTGCCGCAGGGTTCGGTCATTGGGCCCCTACTCTGGAACGTTGTCTATGACGGCCTGCTTAGGCAGCAACTTCCGAAGGGTGTCTCGATGGTGGCTTTCGCGGACGACGTGGTGCTAGTGGTGGTCGCAAAGAGTGTCGAAGAGATCGAATATCTCGGAGACGTCTCTATAGAAGTGGTCGCCACTTGGTTGAGAGACCACGGACTTAGGCTGGCGGCGGAAAAAACGGAGGCGGTGCTCATCTCTCGCACAAAAAAGAAGAGGACCGCCACCTTCACGGTAGGTAAAGAACGGATACGGTCGGTGAAAACGTTGAAGTATTTAGGGGTCACACTAGACGCGCGGCTGTCGTTCAAACACCATCTCGCGAACGCAGGCTCAAAGGCGGCAAAGGTGGCCCGTGCGCTGGCGGGCATCATGCCCAACATCGGGGGACCCCAGCAACCGCGAAGGTCTCTCCTTGCCTCGGTGGTGAGCTCAGTAATTTTATACGGAGCTCCTATCTGGGCTGATGCCCTGAACAGGCACAAGAGCTTTGGTGCTCCGTGTCAGAGAGCCTGCAGGATAGCCACGCTAAGGGTGGCCCGGGCGTACCGAACCGTATCTGACATTGCGCTCTCGGTGATCGCGGGGACCGCCCCCTTCGACCTCCTGGCAGCCGAGAGAGCTGAAAGACACCGTGAGGGTGGGCGACGCGTAGAAGAGAATCGCTGCCATAACCGATGGTCATTGCGGACCGTAGAGGAGTGGCAGCGGAGATGGGACTCAGCCAGGGACGGCCGCTGGACCTACCGCATCATCCCGCGGATCCGGGAGTGGGCGAGCAGGAAACACGGCTTCGTCAGTTTCCAGCTTACCCAGGTGTTGACCGGGCACGGATGCTTCCGTAGCTACCTATTTCGTATAGGGGTCTACGGCAGCGCAGAGTGCCCGGCTTATCCAGGGGTGGACGAAGACGTGGAACACGTTCTCCTATGGTGTCCTCGTTTCAGGGAGGAACGGGACCAGTTTCAAGTCACTTGGAGCGGTCCCCTCACCCCTGAGAGCATCGGGGCGTGCCTGCTTGACTCCCAGGAGGGATGGAACGCGGTAGTGACCCTCTGTACGTCCGTAGTGGACAGGCTGGGTCTCATCAGAAGAGAAGAGGAGAGAGGAGTTGCGATGGCAGCGGTAGTGGGCTAGTGTAGCCGTTGCCTCCCCCCGCGAAGTAATGCCTTGCGGCGGCTCCCGCGGGGGAATAAAGGTAAGGAAAGAGGTGGAGTTTTAGTGGGTATGCCTATCGACATCCTTCGGTAGGAGAGTCCCACACACGGGGAGTCTCGCATGGCTCCAGTCATGGTGCATTAAGCATTTCTCCACCTCTTCGGAAAAAAAAAAAAAAAAAAAAAAAAAACACACACACACACACACACACACACACACACACACACACACGCAAGCATACGTAAACAAACCCATGCAAATGTTTATTTCATTGCTCTGCATTAAAGCTGGTTGATACCCGAAGTATTAAACTTTCAGGTCTTCTAGAGAAAAAAGTATGCTACAGCGGTAATTGTGGACATGAGTACTTTTGTCCAGGATTACATGAAGAACATTATTTAAAATTACAAACAAATTCGCAGAGACCCTACATCTATGAATTTTGTGCGGGGTCTTTTTTATAAATTACTAATTCAACATGGTGACGAATTCCCGATTTCGAAATTTTAGAATTTCCGAAATCTAACGATGAGAGCGTCAGATTGTGGGAGATGGGTCTTTACTAAACTCTAGGATATGATTTTTACTACAAAAATATGTAGGAAGCTGGAGTTACAAACGACAATGCCCGTTTATGGAATTTATAAGCAAATAACAAAAAAAATAATTAATATCGGTCTATTCTAACTGTGAAATAAATAGAGATATGCTTTAAAACTTAAGTCCAAAAGGAAGCTGAGTAGATTAGATTTAAAAAAAAGCATAATATCTTGATTTGGTTAAAGGTTACGGAAGAAAGAAGAATAAAAAGATAGTTTAAAAGTAAATACATACTATACTAAAAGTTTGTACTTAAAATAGCTAAATTTAGTCATTTTTCGTTATTTTTTCATAAGTTTTCATTGAAATTAAATTTTTTTACTATCTAGTACCTCTCCGCAGAACTGCCACTTTGACGCATGCTTGCAAAGGCTTGCCAGTGGAGGGGCTCGTCCAATTTAGGTTAGGACGCGTAATCAAACATAAGCCAGAAAGAGAGATTGAATGCAAGGATCTCGGTAAAATAGGCTATGTTCTGGTTGTGAATCCCCTTAATCGGGGCTCCCGTTTAAATGCAGGTATCCCACTAATAATGGGCTCTCCATCTGAATGGACTCGCTCTGGCTGAAGGGTGAGACTTGGATTCCTCCATCCCAATCTAGGGGGACAAAAATTGCTCCACTGCTCATTTGAATGCTAAGAGCAGTTTCCAGAGGATCGACAACGCCAAAGACGGAAACTATTTTCCAAGCTTCTTGGATAATTGATTCTCGAGGGGAGTTCGCATCTTCCACTGCAGGGATCAAAAGGACTAGGAGTGCTTTACGAGCAAGGCCACCAATTGGTCGTGTGGGGAGTACATACAACAGAAAGCAATTGGGTGACATCCAGAAGCTGATCAGAGCTTTGATCTACGTCCCCGGCACTCGAGGTAGTAGTTAGGAGGCTCAAGAGGCAAAACCCCATTTTGAAGATGGATACATGGACGGTTGTCGACACTAATCAGGTGTCGGAATGCGTCAAAGCTAAGAAAAGAGAAGAGACGGCGATCAGGGTACTGTTTGAAAGATCTGAGGTCGAGATGTTTAGGGCTCTGAACTTCAGACCTTTCTGCGGTGCCAGTAGAGTACGTGTCGTACTCTTTAAAACCTGAGAGGGCCGATAGGACGCCATATGGCGTCATGCTCCAACTCGCCGAAATTTAACCTTAGTTTGGCCATATCTTAAGGGTTAAAGAAAAGGCAGACGAGGACTCGAACAATAAGGTAGCCGAAACGAAAGAAGTGAGATATCTGAAAAGGACGAGACTACACGTGATGCCTAATTAGCAGACACGTGAAGTGAAACTCAACAATGGGTTCGGTTGTATACGGTTCACACAAATTAATCTGTTCCACAGCAATAGCGTGTCGGCGGTTTTAGTCAGTCGCATGTCTGGGGTGCGGATAGGCGTATGCCTAATTATAGAGCCTTAGCTATATAAAAGATGAATTACTCATTTGAATAATGTAGATACCCGGATAATTGGAAATACTGACTCTGCAAGAATCTGCTTTATCGTGAGATTTGTACAGGCAAAGTCGGTGCCAAAACACTGTTCAAAGAACTTGTATACAGAGCGTCTCACCTACATATCGGTGGGAGGTACAGATAGGACAATCATGGTGGCAACAGCATACATTCCATTTGAAATGATGGCGCGACCACCAGATAAAGTAGTATCTCTAATTAGAAAATATCAGGATAAAGGCACATAATTAATAGTGGGATGTGACGTAAACTCACATAACATAGTATGGGGCAGTGATAACTGCAATAGTAGAGAGGAAAGACTCTTAGAGTTTTTATGCTCTAGAAGTATTAAGACCTTGAACAGAGGAAATTCACCTACTTCTCAAAATGCTATAAGGGAAGAAGTCATTGTCATAACGATTTCATCGAGAGGTAGTAGTCTAAATGTCACTGACTGGAAGGTTACGGATGAGGTTTCGATGTTGGATCACGACTATATTGTTTTCCAGATTGGAGGACTCAGAACGGTCGTAAATTGGACAAAAAATCCAAGAAAGACAAACTGATTAGGGTACAAAGAAGAATTTGCAGCAAGGATGAGTGGATTCCCTGTATCCTATGGCACAGTGGAGGACATTAATCATTGCTGTAAATTCCTAGAGAATATTATCAGAAGCTCGTTTCAGAACAACTGTGAGTTCAGACAGAAAGCTGAAACCAAAGGAACACTTGTTGGTGAAATCACTTTTTAGATAAACTCAGGAAAAAAATCAGAAGGCTGCATAACCGGTCTAAGTGCTAAATAATATAAGAAGGAGATAGAGAGAGTGGCAGTGAAAAGGAGAAGAAGCTATTGCAGCAAATAAAAAATAATATCAGATACAGCTAGGCTATGCAATATACTTCGAAATCCGAAAAACCCTGCAGTAGATTCAATAAAAATAAAAGAGAGAAACTGGGCTAAAGATGGACAGGAAGTACTAAAAAATTTATTGGAAATACACTTCCCTGACTTTTGAGAAGAAGAACCAAGGACATATTTTCACAAAAAAGAAGTATTAAAATTAATTTTATATTATGAAAAAAATTAATTTTTTGCACTTTACATTTGATAAAGTATAATTTTTTTTAATTGAGTACGTCAATTTTCCCATCGGCATTTGAAAGAAGGTATTTAAAACTGTGTACTGAAAAATTCACATTATGATAGGATATGATTTATGTGTTACGGATTAGACTAGTTTATTTTATTCTTATTAAATATAACTATTACTTCTTTTTAATTAATAATATTCATTTATTTGCGTTAATAGAATATTATCATTTATATTCATATGTTTTAGCTTATTACATTTTTCCGAATTAAACTAGAGTGAATAAATAAATAACAATTATAAGAATGCATTATTTAATAGTTTTAGATTTTAGTTCGTAAAAAAGGTCGTCGAATAAAGCGGCAAGTATCGATAACGATATACTAAATATAATATGTATGCTTGATATTAAGGTTTCTTCAGTTCTGAAGAAAAAAATGAAGATACGTTTATATTCAGTATGAAAAAAATTATTAATGTTAGTAAAATTGTTAATATTAGATAATTTTTTTTAATTTTCAAACAGGCTTGCTGCTTTAATGATAACCCTAGTGGAAATACATTTTCGACGAAAGTGCTCCAAAATATGCTAAGAGTGGGCCAAGTTCCGCTAAAAATGGGCCGATGTTTGCCAAAATTGTAATATTTGGAACGTATTCCCAGTTTTGGTAAACTTTGGCCCACTTGTGGTCAATTTAGAAACATATTGTACTGATTGCACAATCGCACTTGCACAATCTGGGCCAATCTTTACAAAAAATGGTTTATACTTTGCCCAAAATGTTGTAAATTTTTTTGCGATCTGACGGAGGCAAAGTTTCAACAACGTTGAAGTTACAAGCAACGTTTCTTTGGCGTGGTCTGTCAACCTCTTCATGAGGCTTTAATCGGATTATCGATGCAAAATGAACTGTTCATTTTTTTCCTTTGCCTGCGTCAGATCGCAAAAAAAATTTCAAGATTAACACCATGGAGAGTCATGACTATATATACAATATTTGCCGAAATTTAACCTTTAAAATAAATGGTTTCGAAATTTTTAATTTTATAATATGTACAAAAATTTAATATACAACTGTCCGAAACTTATCCTAAAATGAGTTAAAATATATCACACTGCGTACAAAAATGGGCCAAACTATGCCAAAAGTAAGCTAAAGTTTGTCAAATTGGGAAAATGTTCCAAATACTACAGTTTTCGTAAACATCGACCCAGTTTCGGCACAACTTGGCTCACTATTGGCATAGTTTGGTCCATTTCTGCGCTCCTCTGGAATACTGAATTTTTTCCACTAGGGAGACTAATAAATTATTGATCAAGAAAGTTAAGCAACAATGGGAGAAATTAGTAGCTGTATGGCTGATCATTTAATGTTAAAAAAAATAAAGAAAAAAGTATAATTGTTTATTTTTTTTAATAATTATTTAAAATGTTAGCATATGTTTTATCACGTATAAAATTACATAATATTTCATATGCCCAATCGGTTCTAAAAAATCACAATATTTAACATGTAAAAAATCATTTGTTTAATTACGTGTTATAACACGTGTTTACTTATGTAAAATAACATACTATTAAACATTTGATTTTGCATGTGATTAAACATGTAATTAATCACGTGTATATTTTTAGTAGAGATAACTAACTGTCCTCCTGTATAACATATAGTAATTTATGATTACGACCCCCTGTGGAAACTTTATCGACTGAAACGTTAATAATATATAATTTATGCAATCTGAATTTAAGAATATCATTGATGGTATTTATAAATTATAATAAATTTATTGTGTTTAATAAAGTAGTAGGAAATAATAGTTTATATATATTTAAAAAATAACAAGTATTGTCTAACATCGTTAAATAATTTATTTTTAACACTTATTTTTACACCTAATAAAAAAATAATACTTTCCTTACAATCACTATTTTAATAGTTTTAAAATTTAAAAATATTTTTGGCACATTTATTCAGTGAATTAAGCTAAACATATGCATGATTATAATTATGATGAGCAATAAAGCTCTACTTATTTATGTTCAACTTGCTATTTCTTTAGAAATTAGAAGCTCTAAGCTCAGTCAAGTAAATTATGATGTGCGGGAAATAATTATTGATTCTGTACCGAAAAGGAAAATTACATATATACAGAAATAAAGATATCTTTATTCCTACAGATGTGAAAAGCTATTTTCAAGTCAGGTAAATAAAGTTATTTTTACAGGGGGGGAGGGAGGGATCGCTGAATAAAAATATTTAATTACTTTTTCTTCCTCCATTGTTCTTCTGAGCGCCTGTTTGGCTGCATTAGCGTCACCAGATCTACGTGTATAATCACCAGCTATACAACTCACAGCAATGGTTAGACCTTTACTAGCCTTCAACTGACTGACGAATGCAAAGAGTTTGCGATATTTAGGTACAAGATCATCGGTTAGTTTTGCAAGGATAAGAATTTGTGGGCGCCAGTTCTTAGTATGTGGTGGTCCTTCTTCAAGTCGAAGTAGCGAATATCGTGCTGCTGACAATGCTAAGCCTCGTATGCCATCACCCCACTCCTTTTCGGCACCTCGATACTCAATGTATTTGTAAATGCATCCAGCCATTCCCATCGCCAACAAAGCATAATACCAACTTGTCATGAACATCACTGCGATGCATAAAGAAAGTCCGAGAAACGACAAACTCCAGTGATAATATCTAAAAACCAAACAAGTCATTAATATATACTTTACTATTTAAAAATACGAACTTGTGGACATTATATTTTCTATTAGATGTTGTTCTGAATTTTACTAAACTATCTTTAACTCAATTAAATTATGATAATACTTGTCTTTCGTTGTCTATTGTTGATTTGAAAACAAAAAGAATTATTTTTCAATTTTTTGAAGGTGTGGTGGGTTTTTCTTTAATTTAAATAAAGAAAGCTATTTTTACGTTACATACGCAACGTTTTATTTACTTACTTTTTCATACGCTACATACTAACCAAACAATTTTTAAAATACACAATTAAAACAAAATTATGTAAAATCAGCAGAGACAACAATTTATCTTAATGTAAGAATAATCTCATCGTACTAAATATATACAATCATTTTTTCATATATATATATATATATAATCTCATATATATATATATAAAATCTCATTTATATATATTGTAAAGGTAAGATACATACTCTTAAGCGTATGAAACTATACCTTATAACAAGCGCGAGTGCCGATCAGCAAAGCTGGTATACTATCACGAAAGCTCGCGAGCAAGCCGCCTAAGGACTAATAATAAACCCACGCGCTAGCTTGCTGAGGAGAGATAATAGAGAGATTATGCGAGTTATCGTGAACACGCGCGACGCCGGTAACACCTTCCATGCCAATATGTGGCGAGATAAGAAATCCTCTATACGGATTCACGCCCGGGTTCTGGAGTTCGCGCCGCGAAGAGTATTGTGTATTGAAAGTGAGCGTGATGGTGTTTAGTGCACAACCCGCGTAAAAATATAAACTATTGCCACTATATTGCAGAGCAATGGGCAATAGTTATTGCAAACATATTGCCAATATGTTGCCGCGACAATTGGCAATGTATTGCCAACATACCGCCAAACAGCATCCTCCCATATCTTTGCCAAATATTGGCAATAGTTACTATTTTATCATTTTTAAACTATTGCCAATATGTTGGCCATACCTCATAAATTTAAAAAAAAAATAAAAAGAATATTACCCAGCTGCGGGATTTGAACCTTCGATCTTTAGATCCGAATGCTGGCTCTTTACCACTGAGCCATTTTGTTATTTTTAAGAGTTAATCTCAGGCTATAAAGAACAGTTGAAAGTGTGGTTAAAAAATTTCTAAGTGCAAAATTTCATGAATTCAACTGTTCTTTATAGCCTGAAATTAACTCTTAATAACAAAATAGCAAAATGGCTCAGTGGTAAAGAGCCAGCATTCGGATCTAAAGATCGAAGGTTCAAATCCCGTGGCAGGGTAATATTTTTTTTATTTATTTTTTTTTTAATTTATGAGGTATGGCCAACATATTGGCAATAGTTTACAAATGATAAAATAGTAACTATTGCCAATATTTGGCAAAGATATGGGAGGATGCTGTTTGGCGGTATGTTGGCAATACACTGCCAATTGTCGCGGCAACATATTGGCAATATGTTTGCAATAACTATTGCCCATTGCTCTGCAATATAGTGGCAATAGTTTATATTTTTACGCGGGAACTCTAACGACTCCCTAGAAACCTGCGAGGATGGCAAAGCTGCCGCAAGCGAGAGAGTGCAACAGAGGGAAAGACAACAAAATTAAACGCAAAATTTTTAAAATTTATAAATTCTCATATTACAGTTTGAATCCGTAAATGTCGGTAAGCATGTTGATTCGGCGTCCTCTTAAGACAATTTTATAATTACTAATTGGCAGGTCTCTCCAGAAATCGCGATCGCGTGCGCGTGCGAGAGAGAGAGCGAGTGAACGCGAGTAACCACCAGTGAAACCATAATAAGTCTTAATATACAAAAAAAGGAATGTACGATCAAATATTTTTTAATAAACTAAATTTTCTTGTAGCTAACAAAATTATCTTCCTTTTGACTCCCAACAGGTTTATGGCTGAGCTTTTTGAGCCGAGTTATGGCATTTTTAATAAAATTCAAAACATGTTATATGGAAATTTGCATGTCCTACACTTCATCGGTTTAATAAATATGCCATAACTCGGCTAAAAAAGCATGGCCATAAACCTGTCGGGGGTCAAAAGAAAGATGATTTTGTTAACTACAAGAAAAATTTTGGCTTGTTAAAAAATTTTTGGTCGTGCATTCCTTTTTTGTTTTTTAAGACTTATTATGGTTCTAATCTATAATAAAAACGATAATTATCATATTTACAAAGTTTTAAACAATTCTTTTTTTTATAAGATTATTTCCATTTTATATATATATATATAGCAAAAAGTTGATAGTTTTTAAGTTATTAATTGTTAAAAGTGATTAAAATGCTTACTTTTCGAATAATTTCAATTTAGAGTGTCTGTAACATTGCACCAACATAATATAAAAATCACTTGACGTGGAATCTCTCATATATATGCACACAAATCAGTAGCAAATAGGTACGAAAGCTGTCTATAAGTGTCTGATGATAAATAAATCTCATAATTTTAATTTGTTAGAAGATTGGAATGTATATATCTATATACTTGTTGTACGTCAGGGGTGCTAGAAATCGTACGAGAATGGAAGCGGTCGACGATGACTCGTCTGGCGACAACACAAATGGTAAGCGTGAGGATATCGGACCACGCTGGAGGATAGTGACAGTCATATACCGTAAAGAAAAAGGCTGCTTTGCTAGGCCGGTGTCACTGTGGCTTCTTCATAAACAGAGGGAGGACATCACTAACTTCTAAACTAGCTCTCTACGAGCCTGGCCCTGGTCTTGGTTATCCAAAACCAGAGACGGCCGGTGGGTTTACCGGTGGTCAGCTCCACATTCGAAGATCTAGGACGAAATAGGACAGTTTCTGTCCGACAGAGACGACTCTCGGCTTAGATGTGAACATCAAAGCAGAAAACTGCTTGACTGCTGCTGGTGTTGGCTCCCTGCAGCTGTTGTGAATCCTCATGTAGGCGTAACTAAAATGTCTATGGCGTCCGGAACTCAAACAACGTTCCTAAACGAGGACAGGGACCCTATTGACTTATCCTGTGAGGATGTATGACAGAGAAATTGAGGTTGGGGAAAGGGTAAAATTATATATATCCCACATTCCGCGTGAAGTGGTCGGATCTAAATTTTAAAATGCACCAAATTTTGGGTACACACTGGAAATGATAAATAAATTACTGGAATCTATTTGTTCAAAAGTTATTATAATGTCAAAGAGTGAATTTTTTCATTTTTTTTTTCAACACCAGCTGTGTTTACCGCTACTTAACTCAAAATCTATCAATTTCTACTTTATAACATTATATGTAATATTCGTTGCTAATTATGTCTATAATTTATCTTTTTGGGTTAGAATATATAATCTCAAGGTCATGTCACACAAACTACGTGATATTATACAACATGAAGAAAGAGAAAGTACACAATTGATTTTTTTTGTCCAAAAATATAAAAAGAAGCTTAAAGCAATACCTTTTTCAACACACGTAGACCGAAAATACCATATTCCCTCCCGACACCGAAAGAGGAATGTGTTATTTTCAGCCTACTGGTGGTGAAAAATAGTATACATCCCACGGGAGGTAAAATGGTCACCCCATAGCACATGCTTGCCACCCTCGCCTTCGGCTCGGGTGCCAATTCACATGTGCTATGGACTAACCAATACTTTACCTCCCTAGGTGTGTAATATACTATTAACAGTCTGCTGCTTTTTTATGGCCTTCAATTCTATAAAAAGTTATAACAATTTATAGTAAGACATGAAATTTACAACAATTAACACGGTAATCCCCATTTGAATTTTTAAAAAAAATTCGTGTTGCTTTAAATTATCATAACTTTTTAAAGAAGTAAAGGCCATAAAAAGCTACAGACCGTTTAAGAAGTATTGCTTTAAGCTTCCTTTTAGAATTTTGGATAAAAAAATCAATTGTGGCGTACTTACACTTTTTTCAAGTTGAATATTGACATGTAGTTTATGTGAAATTTACCTTAAGACTATAAATTCTAACCCAGAAGGATGAGTTCTAGATATATTTAGCAACGAATGTTACATGTAATGTTATATAGTAAAAGTTGATAGATTTTGAGTTAAATAACAGTAAACAAAGCTAGTGTTAAAAAAAATTTTTTTAAATTCACTTTTTGAGGTTTGACTGTTGAATACATAGATTGTATTATTTAAAAAATTTTTTTTGTTTTCAGAAAAACATTTCCTGTGTGTACTCAAAATTTGGTACATTGTAAAATTTTGATCAGACCACTTCACGTGAAATGCTCCATATGTATATATGTATATATGAGCTATTTCACGTCAAGTGGTATTATGAAAATTTTAAATCGTACCAAATTTTGAGAACAGGCTGGAAATATCTTTCAGAAAATAGAAAAAAATTTTTAGATTTGAAAATAATTCTACTCACAGTTATTTCACTATGAAAAATGGAAAATTTTCAATTGTAAAAAAATTGCTATTTTCAAAGCTATTTGTCTCAAAATCTATTGATTTTGTCGAAAAACAACATTTCATACAACTTTTGTTCAAAATAATCTTAATTCTAATTGATTTTGATCTAACACCGCTCAAAAGATAGCGGTGGATAGATTATTGGCAAGGACCATTGATGAAAGTTATGCCTCATAAACCTCATAAAATCACTAATTTTCATGTATTTTAAGGCATGACTTTCACCAGTGGTCTTGGCCAATAATCTAACCACCGACATTCGAAAGCTCTTGAAAAATGTGAACTTTTGAGCGGAGTTACATCAATATCAATTGTGGCGTGGTCGTCCTTTTTTGATAATCAATATTTCCGGGTGTCCTATCTCTTCGAGATTTTAAAATTTAGAATTGTAACCCGAGTAAATACATTCTAAAGATCATTTTGAACAAAAGTTGTATGTACTATTTTTTCAATAAAATCAATAAATTTTGAGATAAATAGCTTTGAAAATAGCAATTATTTTTAAAGATTGAAAAATTTCCATTTTTTATGGTGAAATAACTATGGGTAGGATTATTTTCAACACCTAAAAAATTTTTCCTATTTTCTAAAAGATATTTCCAGCCTGTTCTCAAAATTTCGTGCGTTTTTAAATTTTTATCATACTACATGATGTGAAATAGCCTATATATATATATATATATATATATATATACATGGGCTATTTCACGTCAAGTGGTACGATGAAAATTTTAAATCGCTCCAAAATTTGAGAACAGGCTGGAAATATCTTCAAGAAGATAGAAAAAAAATTTTAGGTGTTAAAAATAATTTGCCTACGAGTTATTCCACCACGAAAAATGGAAATTTTTCCATTTTTTAGAAAATTTTCTATTTTCAAAGCCATTTATCTCAAAATCTATTAATTTTTTGAAAAAACATTACAAACAACTTTTGTTCAAAATAATCTTTAGAACTTATCTACCTGGGTTACAATTCTTAATTTTAAAATCTCGAAGAGATAGAACGACCGTAAATATTGAATATCGAAAAAAAAGCGACCACGCCACGATCGATTTTGATCTAACACCGCTCAAAAGATCACATTTTTTGAGAGCTTTCGAATGGCGGTAGTTAGATTATTGGCCAAGACCGCTGTTGTAGGTTATGCCCTAAAATACATGCAAATTAGTGATTTTATGAGGTTTATGAGGCATAACTTAGACCAGCGGTCTTGGCCAATAATCTAACCGCCGCCATTCGAAAGCTCTCAAAAAATCTGATCTTTTGAGCGATGTTAGATCAAAATCGATTGTGGTATGGTTGCCTTTTTTGATATTCAATATTTGCGGCCGTTCTATCTCTTCGAGATTTTAAAATTAAGAATTGTAACCCAGGTAGATAAGTTCTAAAGATTATTTTGAACAAAAGTTGTTTGTAATGTTTTTTCAAAAAAATTAATAGATTTTGAGATAAATAGCTTTGAAAATAGAAATTTTTCTAAAAAATTGAAAAATTTCCATTTTTCATGGTGAAATAACTATGGGTAGAATTATTTTCAACATCTAAAATTTTTTTTCTATCTTCTTAAAGATATTTCCAGCCTGTTCTCAAATTTTGGAGCGATTTAAAATTTTCATCGTATCACTTGACGTGAAATAGCCCATATATATATATATATATATACATGGGCTATTTCACGTCAAGTGGTACGATGAAAATTTTAAATCGCTCCAAAATTTGAGAACAGGCTGGAAATATCTTCAAGAAGATAGAAAAAAAATTTTAGGTGTTAAAAATAATTTGCCTACGAGTTATTCCACCACGAAAAATGGAAATTTTTCCATTTTTTAGAAAATTTTCTATTTTCAAAGCCATTTATCTCAAAATCTATTAATTTTTTTGAAAAAACATTACAAACAACTTTTGTTCAAAATAATCTTTAGAACTTATCTACCTGGGTTACAATTCTTAATTTTAAAATCTCGAAGAGATAGAACGACCGTAAATATTGAATATCGAAAAAAAGCGACCACGCCACGATCGATTTTGATCTAACACCGCTCAAAAGATCACATTTTTTGAGAGCTTTCGAATGGCGGTAGTTAGATTATTGGCCAAGACCGCTGTTGTAGGTTATGCCCTAAAATACATGCAAATTAGTGATTTTATGAGGTTTATGAGGCATAACTTAGACCAGCGGTCTTGGCCAATAATCTAACCGCCGCCATTCGAAAGCTCTCAAAAAATCTGATCTTTTGAGCGATGTTAGATCAAAATCGATTGTGGTATGGTTGCCTTTTTTTGATATTCAATATTTGCGGCCGTTCTATCTCTTCGAGATTTTAAAATTAAGAATTGTAACCCAGGTAGATAAGTTCTAAAGATTATTTTGAACAAAAGTTGTTTGTAATGTTTTTTCAAAAAAATTAATAGATTTTGAGATAAATAGCTTTGAAAATAGAAATTTTTCTAAAAAATTGAAAAATTTCCATTTTTCATGGTGAAATAACTATGGGTAGAATTATTTTCAACATCTAAAATTTTTTTTCTATCTTCTTAAAGATATTTCCAGCCTGTTCTCAAATTTTGGAGCGATTTAAAATTTTCATCGTATCACTTGACGTGAAATAGCCCATATATATATATATATATATATATTGTAAAGGTAAGCTACATACTCTTAAGCGTGCGCGACGGCGAGGAAGCCAACGTGCGATCGCGTGCGGTCGCGAGACTTCTCGCGAAGTGGTAATTAATCTTACTAATTATTTATTTATTTAAAAATAAGAGACTTTTAACGAGGATAAAGATTTTACAACCAAGTGGATAATAAAATCTGAAAAGCCACCGTGGTATTTGCGGATAAATACCACAACGTGAGGTCGACCCCGCGACCAGAGATTAGTAGAAAGAGATTGCCGATGCAATGTTATAAACCCGGGACGAAAACGACAACGGCGGCACCATGCGTTGTGTGTTTGAAGCTTACACACAATTTGAAAACTGAATGGTGGGGGTACGGGATGGTAGTGGGAATGTATGAGCGGGGATATAGGTAAAAGGGGGTAACTCAGCTTAACAGAGCGGTGAATTGAAATTTAGATTGGTACAGATTCACGTATTGTTGTACTGTACATTTTATAAACTTTTTATATACTTGTAAACTAACTTAATAATTAAAGCTTACAACTATACCTTATACCACAAACCAGGCAGATGATCGTATGCGATTTCTATGTATAGAGATTCTAAATCAGTTCGTAGTCGAGTGGCTTAAGGCGTACGGATTTGTATACGGATTTTTTGGTTGTCGGTTCAAATCCTCGTATAAGTATAATTTTTTTTTTATTTTATTGATAACAAATAAATTTTTTCAATCAAAATAGTTTGAAAATGTAAATTCTTATTAAAATTAAACGAAGTTTAAAATGTAAAGAATAAATGTGGTAAATGCACAAGAAATTAGTTGTTAATTCATATAAGTAGAAATAGTAAATATTTCAAAATTCTAAATAATTTTAAGAGTTTATGAGTACAATTTGTAATAAATTAAAATCGTTCAATAATTTATAGTAAATAAACATTGTAATATTAGAAAATATCGTTATATTGTTTGTCTGTTAACGTAATTATACGCTTGAAGTTAAAATTTTAAATAACAACAATTTAAACAATAAATAAAATAGATAATTAATAACTTTGAAAATTTTATTAATCCAATACATAAATTTTTTAACATGCCATTTTATTTTAGTACATATTTTAAAAATAATTTTTATGGCTAATTAAATACATTAAAAACAACATTTCTACAAATATTTAATAAATATTCTTAAAAAAAAAAGAAATATACAGGGACTCGAACCCAAGAGTTCCCGTAATGAGCGCATTTACAAAGCGAACACCTATTCCACTTGACCAAACCAAGCATTTGGTGATAAACATATTGAAATCGTTTATGATCATCGACCCCCTTTCAGGTTTATTTATTTAAACATATAATAGTTTTAAATATAAATTAGTAAGAAAGTTAAATGAATCTTCGCAGACAATTGAAAAAGATGAATATCCTGAAAGAAAAAGTAAATTGAGCTAGCGCGTGCATAAGATTTTCTTCTTCGCCGTTTCTGTTTCTCCATCCATTCGTCCATCGCGCGATTCCCTACCTACTCGGATATTTAGTGTGACGTTGTAAAATACAACGCACAAGTACATGCACATGGCTTGTATTTACAAGTCATGTGCATGCATATTGTTACATTATGATAGATCGCGATCGCGTCGCAGGTAGCGAATCCCTCGCAGGCGGACCGAAATGCTCCGATGCACTTTTAAAGCGAATATTGATACCCACGGTATGGGTATGTTTTAGCACGGAGCCGACGAACGACCCGACCGATACCCGACGGTAGTACGCGGATCACTACCCAGACCACGGCCGAGAGGTATCGTGAGTCAAGGACCGAGCCCAGGTCGTCTCACGATACCTGGCGTATCCGCTGCTGATGACAACCGTCACACGTGCTCAGCAGACAACGACGGCTGAGATGGCGCATGGGTGCGCGCACGCCCGAACTGCGTACTAGTAGTCGGGAGAGCCAGGGTGCTCCCCCACCTTACACCCGTATACCGGGGAACGCGGCACCGACGGCGACGCTCGTGCGGCACTAGGCGAGGTACGCGGGAAGGGGGGGATCACTCGAGCAGCGAGAGTGTTGCGCGCGCGAAGACGCTCGAGTGAGCGACCGTAGGGGGACTATGGGTGGGAGCGCGCGGAGCGAGGGGAGCGCGAGTAGAGTAGGAGTCGCGGTATACCTAACGTATGCGTGCGAAGGTATACCGCGGCATATTAGAATGGATATATATAGATATATACGGTGCGCGCACACCTATGTATGCGTATGTACTATTGTATATAGCGCGCGCACGTATATAATACTATATTAATTAATTTAGCTAGATAGCGTTGTTGATTAAAGGAAGAAAAATATGGAAATCCGTCGGTGGAGTTTGGGGGCGATTTCTAAGAGTTTTTAAAGTTGTATATAGTTGTAAATAGCGGATGGAAATTAAATACTAATTGTTGTGTGAGTGTGTCGGGAGTAGTCAGTAGTAATTATATAGCCGGTAGGCACGGGGCGGCAGCACCGACTGGGTTACCGATATGGTAATTTATCATTTGTAATGCGCGCCTTCCGAGTGCCAGGGGATGATTGGTTGTGTGATCGACCCAATAATTAACAGGTTGGTGGTGACGTAAACCACTATTATTGGATAATCGGCCTTGACGGAAATAAGATCAAGGCTGACTACGCGTATCGATCACGCAATCAACCACCCTAATCAACGCCGGTAGATAAGGAGTATAGTAAGATAGAGCAGGATAGCGATAGGGTGGGGAGGAAAATCCTTAATTTTGGGGATCAAGCCACGCCGCGAGCCGGATGAAGAAGCCAAATTCAAAAAGGCAGGTGACACCTTAGTGGAGGACTGTACGGCGGTGTTCACGGCATGGCGAAATTCGTGCACGTGCACGTCCCAATTCCGATGGTCTCCACCGACAAATGCTGCTATCATCGCCTTCAGCGTTCTGTTACTTCTCTCGACCGGATTAGCCTGGGGAAAGTACGGAGGCGTCGTGACGTGCTTAACTCCGTACTCCGCCAAGGTAGCTTTCAACAACTTATTATCAAATTCCCGGCCATTATCCGAGAGAAAGTAATCTGGCGTCTCCCAACGGAATAACATCAATTCCTCGAACGCCCTCGCAACCGACTTTCCGTCTGCTGATCTCAGAGGTTTCACCTCAATCCACCTGGTGAAGAGATCCTGGAATACCACCAAGTATCGACACTGGCTCTTGCTTGGTGGAAATTCCATGAGATCAGCGGCCACTACTGCCCACGGTCTCTCTACGATTCGGCTTCCCATTAATCCGACGGGTCCTGTCTGCGATACCTTGTATTGCTGGCAGGTCTGGCAACTACGTACGAAGTCATGGGTGTCATACCACATGCCCTTCCAATAATAGTCTCTGGCCAGTTTGTCGTACGCCTTCTCGATCCCTAAGTGCCCAGCAGACGTGACACAGTGCGACTCTTGTAACACTTGTTGACGATGATCTGCTGGCACAACCAGCCTCCAACCTTCTTTCGGCGTAGTTATTGGATCGAGTAATGGGTCGTATCTGTGGCGATACAATAAGCCGTTCTCTACCTTCCAACCGTTGAACTTAGCTGGACGTTCTGGCACTTCTTTCAGCATCTTGAAATACCATTGGTCCGCTATCTCTTCAAACGCGGCTACATCTTCCTCTTCCGACGGAAACATCCGGGATAAGGCGTCTGGGACGTGGTTCATAGCTCCCTTCCTATGTACCACCTTGAAGTCCCATTGCTGCATCTCCAAGGCCCATCTGGCAAGACGGCCAGTTGGGTCCTTGAGATTTTGCAGCCATCGAAGGGCACTATGGTCGGTGATGACCGTAAAGGTGTAACCTTCGATGTACGGACGCAACTTCTTAATCGCCCACAACATGGCGAGACACTCCTTCTCCGACGTCGTATAATTCTTCTCAGCCGACGTCAGCACTCGGCTGATATATACGATTGGATGCTCTCCATCATCCTTCTCCTGCGTGAGAACGGCTCCCAAGGCGAAATTACTGGCGTCGCACTGGATAGTAAACGGCTTACTGAAATCCGGCCTTGCGAGTACTGGCGCCTGGGTTAGAGCTTTCTTCAGAGCGTCGAAAGCCTCTTGTTGCTCATCTCCCCACGTCCACTCTTGGCTTTTACGGAGAAGTTTTACCAACGGTACTTTCAGCTCAGAGTCCTTTTCAATGAATCTGGCGTACCACCCGACCATTCCCAGGAACCGGCGCAATTCTCTGACATTGCGGGGCTCTGGGTATTTATTATTTAGTAATTATTTACTTATTTAGTTATTACTTTACTTATTTAATTATTTAGTTATTATTTACTTATTTAGTATCCCCCACCACTACTTCTAAATTATGTGTAAGCTTCGCCAGTAGCTGTAAGAGGCGCCACTTTCTTGGGCAACATAGGCGGATCGCGTGCCCCTATGCTCATCGGCAATCTCTGTCTACTAATCTCTGCCGCGACTCAATTAAATTAATTTCCACCTCTTTCTCTCGAAACGTCTCGTTTTCGGCGGACTGAGACAATTGTTCGTAAATAATTGACTCAAATTTCGACAAAACGATTTGTCAAGCCTGCGCAAGAGTACAAACTTGAACCTGTTAAAGTAAAAGCTTTTCGGACGGACATAACCTGGCCTGACGTCCTAACATTTATAGGTTAGGAGAACAAATCCATGTTTATGCGATTGTAAGTGGGATCATGCGTGCAGTTTAAATAATTTAAATAACGATAAGATAATAATTTGTTTGTGATTAAGTCATTTAATTTAGTTAAATTCACTAATTTAAAAAGATTTAGTTGCGATAGACCTCGAGCCAGGTAGCAATTTAAATTAATGAGTAGATAAGAGAAATCTTGTATATTTTTAATTTTTAAATTAAATCAGTAAAGTTTAAATTGTCCTCGGTTTTCTTTGATAGTTCTCTAGTGAGTGATAATAGAGTTCACCAAGAGAACCTGTCCGAAGAGCTAGAAGAGTATTTGCGGATAGCAGATTCAAGTAAATGGCTTTAAATTTCAGGGAAAAGATAATTCCTTCAACCCTTGGCCCAACAATTTTAATTTTTCTTTGCTGCCACGTAAATTAAAATAGAATAACCTTGCGCACGCCAGGCCACAGCGTACCAAAAATAGAGATTTTTGATTATTTTAAGTTATCCGCGAGCGATAATTAAATAACTGCAATGGCCGACCGAAACGCAGCACAAATCGAGGCCCACCTAGAACAGATGGAGCTTCGACTTGATGGTTCCCGCTATCAAAAGGCGGAACGCCTACAGTAATGGCTGCTAGGAAATTATTCGGCCGACGAGTTCAGTCAAGAAACTGACACCGTCAATGACCGTAGAAATCGGGTCGAGAAGCGGGCAGAAGTGATCCGCCGAGTCGGAGAAAAAACGCCAGGAGCGCTACCTGATGAGAGAGGTACGCACCTGATTGAGAAGAACCTCAACTGCACGACTCGACCACCTAGCGGGGACCTGTCAACAGCCTCAGAGGAGGACCATTCTAGCAGCCAATCCAGTCGGAGGGGTAGTCAATCCGACTAGATAACGCTAATATGGCGCCGCGGCTATTTTTCACATGTCTGGCGGAACAAATTGCCAAGACAAAAGCTCTACAAGAGCAAATGGAAAGTATGGCGGCATAGATAACGAGGCTAACGGATGTCGTAAGCCACATGACATCCCAAAGAGCCTCAAGTACGCGATTGGATCCACTAGGCCCAAGTCCACGTGTCCAAATTCAAGACACATATACCTGCTACTGGTCAGAGGAGTCACCGGTACAGCAGGAGGACGCGCGACTGCAACCCAAACGGCAGAACCAGCTTCTAGCGCCACCCTGGGCGGAGCTTGGGAGGAGAGAGACACCTGAGTACCAGGAAGGCCCCCATGTGAAGAATGTTCACCCTTAAGGCCCCAAGCGTCGTGCGTCCAAGAACAACCGTCCACGCTCATTTAATCCCACACGCGACCGAGGTGAGATCGTGAGAAAGTGGGGAATAAATTTCTCAGGGGACGGAAGCGAGAGCATTGTCAGCTTCTTGGAACGTGTGGATGAATGCAGAGTCCTAGCAAACATGACGCAGGATGAAGTTCTTTAAAGTTTACGTTTGCAGTTGCTGGTGGAACACGCCGCAAGGTAGTACCGCAACAACAAAGGAAAGTGGCGGAATTGGGACGAATTCACGTGTTCAATCAAACGCTGGTACGGAGCTAGCGAAACTTACCAAGAGAAGCTGATCCTTGAATGCACCTCACGTACTCAAGGAGAAGACGAACCGGTACGTGAGTACATGAATTGCATGATAGGTATGCTACAAGAGCTCATCCCCAAGTCTAGCGAGAGGAACTAGGTAGATCACCTCTACCGAAACAAGCTGCCAAGAATCCAGCGCCGGTTCAAGCGAATCGAGGCGCAGACGATCGACCAGCTGTTTGACCTGCCCGTGAAGCTGAAAGGCTGCAAAAGCACGAAAAGCTCTACAAAACACCTCCAATGGAAAGGGAGCTGGTGCGGCCGGAGTTCGCGTATAAGGCCAGGAAGAAGTCAGAGAAGGCTCCTCCGATAGCAAAGGTAGCAGCGGTAGAATCCGAGAAATCCACCACAGGCCAAATTCTGGTGGAGCCGGACGCGATGCAAGAAAATTCAAGAAGAAATGCACCGCCAAGTAAAGGAGATGCTTGACTCCGGTGTCATTGAGCCCTTGACCAGCGGATGGTCGAGCCCGGTGGTGATGGCAAGAAAGGATGTCAATTCTAGACGGTTTTGCATCGACTTCAAAAAAGTCAACGCCTTGACAAAACCAGATGCATATCCTTTGCCTTTCATGCACGATATACTGAGCAAACTAAGAAAGGCTCGCTATATCTCCACTCCCGACATGAATTGCGCCTATCATCAGATACCCTTGCAAGTCGAGTCGCGCCCTATTACTGCTTTTACCCCGGACTGGGAGTGTTCCAGGTCACGAGGATGCCGTACGGATGGGCATACGCGGGGGTGACCTTACAACGGATGATAGATCAAGTCGTAGGACCAGACCTGGCGCCGCACGCTTATGCTTACCTCGATGATATTATCGTCGTGTCAGAGACATTTGAGGATCATAAGCGTTACCTAGAGGAAGTCCTTAAAAAACTGTCAGAAGCTGGACTTTTAATAAACTGGGATAAGTGCGTTTTTTGTAAGTCAGAGGTTAAGTATCTTGGCGTACTAGTAAACCAGGACGGAGTACGTCCCGAACCCGCCAAGATAGAGCCGATAAAAGAGTATCCTACTCCGAATAATCTTAAACAGCTTCGCCATTTCCTCGGTATGGCTTCTTGGCATAGGCGATTTATGCCAGATTACGCGACAATCGCAGAACCCTTGACGCGTTTAACCAAGAAGAACCAGCGGTATGAGTGGTTTGATGAGCAAGAGCAAGCTTTCCAACAGCTCAAGGCGGTCCTAATGACAGTACCGATTCTGCAGCGTCCTGTCCCAAATGAGCAGTACATACTGCAGACAGACGCCAGTGACACCGGTATAGGGGCTGTGCTACTCCAACTCATGAATGGAGACGAGAGAGTTTTGGAGTGTGCAAGTCGGATCCTGTCCCCAGCCGAGAGGAATTACAGTGTCACCGAACGAGAATATTTAGCCGTTGTTTGGACAATAAAGAAGTTTAGGCAGTATATAGAAGGCTACGAGTTTTGAGTCGTAACCGACCACAACAGTTTGCGTTGGCTCTGCAATATGCGCAATCCAACAGGTAGTCTCGCAAAATGGGCTCTCGAACTCCAAGCGCACATTTTTACGATTAAGCACAAGTAAGGTACACTCAATCATGTTCTCCAGAATGTATGAAGAGGAAGAGCTTATTATAGCCTCGGTTTCTTGTAGCGACACCACTGTTGACCCGTGGTATCTCTCATGGGTAAAAGATGTATCAGAGAGACCACGGGAATTCCCCGAATGGAAAGTAGCAGGGAGAAATCTATATACTTACCGGCCTGACCCCACCTTAGAGGACGTCATGGAAGACATCGAGGCATGAAAGGTGATAGTGCCTCGAGAGAATCGCCCGTCGATATTAAGAGAATGTCACGACTATTTAACTGCAGTGTAAGGTACAGCAGCAATCGCCTAGAAGCCTAATGGGCCATAAAGTAGTCGAAAGACCTTGGCAGGTAGTCGCAGGTGATGTGACTGGAACATTACCTCGCTCTACCCATGGATTCGAGTACATTCTCGATTTCCAGGACTTATTTACGCGCCGGATTGAAGCGGTCCCAATTAGAAAAGCAAACACAAAGACCATAATAAAGGAGTTACACGAGCGTATCCTCATGTGTTTTGGCACGCCGGAAATATTTCACTCCGATAATATGACCGAATTCAAAAACAAGATGGTCGACGACTATCTCACAGAGAAAGGAGTGTACGATACGACGACACCTCCATACTATCCTCAAGCAAACTCCGTAAAAAGGTCGAACCGGACGCTTAAGACAATGGTAGCTTCGTACATCAAAGAGAAGCATATCATCTGGGACAAAAAACTACCGGAATTAGTGTTGCAATAAACACAGCGGTTCAAAGCTCGACAGGGTGGAGCCCGGCAATGTTGAACTACGATTGACAGCCAGAGCCACCTAGCACGGACCGGCGAGAGCAAGAAGAGCTCGCACAAGAACGGTTTGATCAGCAGCAGCTCCAGGACTGGTCTGAGAGACGAGGCTAACCGAGTTGCACAAAGTGACCTCCGAGAATGCCGCCGCGACTCAAATGAGACAAGTCGTATATTTCAACGCCGGGCGTCGAGACAAAAACTTTGAGATAGGCGATCTTGTTTGGAAAAGGAACAGGGTCCAGTCTTCCAGCGCTGACAAGACAACCCCTAAGTTGGCACCGAAGTACGTAGGCCCACACGTAGTTATCCAGGCAAAAGGCTCAAACACGTACCTTATTCAGGACGTGCAAGGCGATGAGGAGATGATACACGCCGAACATCTCAAGCCCTACATGCCCGACAATGGATTGCCTCTGGCCGAAGTAGACGACGTCGCACAACCTACGATGGACGAAGAGGCGACGAGCGACTTTATACTATTTTTGGTAAGTTCATTTTTCATTATCATTTATAATTATTAAAATATAAATTTAAGCTTTAAAAGAATTCATATAGTTTAAAATTTACAGTTAACATTTAATATGTCTCTATTTTTTAAATATTTTTATTCCGATTTAATTACACTAAATTTTGGTAAAAACTTTTATTTATAAATTATAATCGTATTTAAAAAAAAATAAATTTTTGGTATAAAACCCCATGCACTATAACAGTACCTCCAAGGTGTCCATGGTAGTGAAAAAATAATACAATTTAAAACATTATTTTAAATAAATTAATTACGAAAAACCTTTTTCGCATTTAAAAATAGGGGTTGGCGCGAAGCGCGCAGGGGGGGACAAAGCCTCCCTAGTATATATATATATATATATATATATATATATATATTTATATATATATATATATTTATATATATATATATATATATTTATATATATATATATATATATTTATATATATATATATATATATATATATATATATATATATATATATATATATATATATATAGGTGGTTCTCTGTGACATCGAAGATGAAAAAAATAAATATTGCTATAACTGTGGGATTATGTTTTAGAGGTATCCAGTAGTTCTCCTGAATTTTTTCAGATTTTTTCTGGGACATGATTTTAAGTTACAGAGAGTCAAAGTTGACATTTTAGCACTTTTTTGCATTATATGCCCATTTTCATGAATTTTTAGCTCCCACGGGATGCATTTTTCACTAAAAACATAAGTATGAATTTTTTTGTAAAATTTTCCGAACTTTTCATTAAAAATACTTTTAAAGACATAAATGTATGCTGTCACACTCTTGTAAGCCATTTAAACCTTAAATAGTGAAAATCAGCAATTCTGCTCCGGACTCTGGTAACCTAATACTGTCTAAAAGATGTCTTTTTATAGTCAGAAACTGCCTAAAAATTTCCAGAGTGGGTCTAAATCATTAAGATCACTTATGGTCAAAATATCCGGGAAAAGTGCCCGAAATATTAATAGAAATGTATATTTGTTGCCTTATAACGATGAATCTATTAGCATGATCATTGCAAAAAAATTTGTACATTTACCTTGGAGTGGTAGGAAAGTATCTTCACTTGTTTCAGTATCCATCTAATCCCCTGTAAACTGCTAAAAATACAAATATTATTATACAAATGTAAAAAATTAATTTTTAAACATTTATAATGCTAAATTTTTAGTTTTACATCCCTTATAAGAATTATAATATTAATCTGAAAGATTACTATAAAAGTATCAACATTATTATTATTATTATTCAGCAATACATTGTTTAGATTTCATAAACTTGTCACTGTCACGTTATCATATTATTCATTATAATTATATATCCGATTTATTTATATATCTTTTGTATTAAATACGTATATTCAGTTATTGTAATAATGATGTTTATATATTTATAGTAATCCTTCAGATTAGTATTATAATTCTTGTAAGGGATGTAAAACTAAAAATTCAGCATTATAAATGTTTAAAAATTAATTTTTTACATTTGTATAATAATATTTGTATTTTTAGCAGCTTACAGGGGATTAGATGGATACTGAAACAAGTGAAGATACTTTTCTACCACTCCAAGGTAAATGTACAAATTTTTATGCAATGATCATGTTAATAGATTCATCGTTATAAGGCAACAAATATACATTTCTATTAATATTTCGGGCACTTTTCCCGGATATTTTGACCATAAGTGATCTTAATGATTTAGACCCACTCTGGAAATTTATAGGCAGTTTCTGACTATAAAAAGACATCTTTTAGACAGTATTAGGTTACCAGAGTCCGGAGCAGAATTGCTGATTTTCACTATTTAAGGTTTAAATGGCTTACAAGAGTGTGACAGCATACATTTATGTCTTTAAAAGTATTTTTAATGAAAAGTTCGGAAAATTTTTACAAAAAAAAGTCATACTTATGTTTTTAGTGAAAAATGCATCCCGTGGGAGCTAAAAATTCATGAAAATGGGCATATAATGCAAAAAAGTGCTAAAATGTCCCAGAAAAAATCTGAAAAAATTCAGGAGAACTACTGGATACCTCTAAAACATAATCCCACAGTTATAGCAATATTTATTTTTTTCATCTTCGATGTCACAGAGAACCACCTATATATATATATATATATATATATATATATATATATATATATATTGAGTACAATATAATATAATTGAGTACTACAATATATATATATATTGAGACAATGTGCTTCGCACATGTTAACATAAAACATATATTAAGATAAGAGAAGGCCAGCTACCCTCACAATGATAATGACCCTTCCCTAACTTCACACACACACACTGGCACTGAAAACGAGTAAGGGGGTACAGCTACCAAGGACCCAGCGCACATTCAGGATTGTCCAGGTACCTACAGTTGGAGGTTATACAAGCAGTACAACTCAATGATTTCCAATAACCTGGCAAGCACTAATAAGCTAATTTGAGAGTGGTAAGCAGCTAGGGCGAAGTAAATGATCCTTGATCCAGACAGTCCGAGCCAATGAGCCAGCAGCCAGCCCGCTATGGAAATAATACCATCGATTTTAGTATATGCTAGTGATACGGAGGACAAGGATACCAGGGAGCATATACAGCTGTATTTAATATTACAGCTGTACCTTACAATGACAGCTGTATGTGAGGAGACGAAAAGCAGAAGTGAGGTTATGTTAGTGTACACAAACATAGTGTACTACTAATATATAAATAAAACATGGATAAACGCGCACATTAGCGCAACCCCAACACACAAGTAATTACCTGGAGCGGTAGATTATTTAATGTGGCGACCTAAGAGTACGGCGTCAACAATCAAGGGAGTATCGAGGCGGCTCCGAGTAACGAGATGGGAGACAGCAACGAAGTATTACCTTCAAAAATCAACTTCGATGTCCAGGAGGAGAGATAATACCAGCTGTTGCATAAGACCAGCTGGACCGCACCGAGGCGCGCGACCGAGTCACGGCTCTCGCGAGCTACGAAAGCTAAAGCTCTATGGCCCGCCGTCGTGACCTATTATCTGGTGATTGACTAGCCGCAGCCGCCTATCGAGAGTGATAGAGTGAAAGAGCGAGAGAAAGAATGAAAGAGCGAGAGCGTGATAGCTGGACTAGTCTCCGGTCGTCGCCGTCAAAAGGTTGGTGACTTGTTCTCCTCGCTGCTTACGGTACCACCGAGTACCAGTACCCGTGTGTGCGAAATCCTAGTTCCATTCCTTTCTCTTCCCCTCCCCCTACAGCGAACTGCGGTAATAATGAATTAGCCTGAGGAGAGTGCAGCTTCGATAACCTGGAAGTTATCGATATCCTTGTCGCGTAAATGCGGCTGACGCCCATTCCGGCAATTGTAGTGTTATAATTGCTTTAATAAATACTTGTACTATTATACATACATAGAATCATTCACCTGCACCCTGATCTCCAGGGAAGCGTGACAATATATATGTAAATATGGTGCATTGATTTAGTACGATGTGATTATTGTAATATTAAGAAAAACTGTAGTTTCTGCTGATTTTATATGAATATATGTATATCCTCTTTCTTATTTATACAATTTTTATTACTTTAAATTTATTACTTTATTACTTTTATTACAAAATTTTAATACTATACCAAATTGATGATTATATTACATAGATACTGATGTGCTCTAATCACCAATTAATTGTTTTCATTTTTTTTATCTTCATTGATTCAAATTTTTACTGTTCTTTTGTTTTGACAATATACGATGCTGGACAATTTTTACATTTTAATTGATACACAATGCTTTTTGTCTTTCCTTTTCCTAATTTTACAACCAAATTTGAACTTTTTGGAATTAACAAAATTGTCATAAAATGTTTTACGAATAAAGTAATCTTTACAAAGTTTTCTGTGAACAGTGATGTAATATTTATTTTATTAAAAATATTGGAATTTTAATTTTTTTTCCTATTACATTTTATTTTGTTTAAGCGTTTATATTTTTATAACTTATTGAGAATATTTAAATTTTTTACATCATATTTATTGATCGATAATAAAATTTTCCCTAAATTAAAACAATATTCATCTGTTTTTTATTTATTAATTTATTGTTCTGCATGATTTGAAAGATCACATAACTATTTTTATTAATAAGCTTAACGTTTAACCCTTAGAAGCATACATTTTTCTATTCGATATTTTGACCTGAAATTTCTTACTCGTGGGTTTTTGGGGTCGCTGAAAATGAATATCCAAGATGGCGGATTCAAAATGGTGGACGAAAAATGAAAAAAAAAGTTTTAGTTGTATCTGAAAACGATTACTCAGGGGTTTTTCGGGTTGCTGAAAACAAATATGTTGTCAGAAAATCGAAATATTTATTTCCAAGATGGCTGATTCAAAATGGCGGATAAAAAATTTCAAACCAAGCTTTATTTGTATCAGAAAAAGTTTATTCAAGGGTATTTGAGACTGAAACATGAATATGGGGTCAGAAAAAAAAATCTTAACTTTTAATAATATAAATTCAATATAGTAGACCAATATTTTTGAAAAATTATAGATTTTGTCACTCAAATTTTTTTTCTAAAAATTGTCATGGACGGTAATTACAATTATAATGTTAACTATGGTTCAATCTTACAAATGTAAGTAAGAAAACTGGTATTGTAACTTTTATATTTAAAAATTGTAAACATTTTATGAAAATTAGATAAGTATTTTTCAAAACAAAATCAAACGCGAAAGTTCTACATCATATTTTTTAGATAATTCAAAGATTGAAAGCAATAGACTTTTGTTCATAATAAGAAATGTATATTAGTAAATTGTATACCTACATACAATTGTTATAACTTACAAATGAAATATTTTTTTATTTGAATTAAAATTTTCCGTAAATTACAACCTCTCCTTTATACAACCGAAAAAATGAAATCCACGGTAAACATTTTATAAATGTAATAGTACGATACAAATATTGATGACGTGAATTATACATAAACTGTTTTGACATCAAATACATAACAATCAAAAGAAGAAAAATTATATAAGTGACTCAACAAAGTAACGTAGATAAAATGCGCAAAAGAATAGAAATAGCAGAAATTCCAAGTGATCCTGAATCGGATGATGGTCTGTGTCCCTCTGACGATGAAAATCAAGATGATAATAATTTAGAAAATAGGAAAAATACGTCCAAGAATTATTCTGGCGTTATTGAAAATCTTTCAAAAGAGAGTGATAATGACGATTCAGAGTCTGAGGATTTCACAGATGGATGGAGGAGTGAAACTTTGCCAAGGTATGATTTTCCATTTACTAAAGAATCCGGACCAAATATTCCAGACGATGCTACAACTCCATTTGATATTTTTCTTTGTCTTTTTCCCCACACCTTGTTAGACCATAGTCTTGAGCAAACTAATTTATACATGACACAAAAAAATAGTAAGCAAGATTTTATTACTAAAGATGAATTATTAATTTTTTTTGGAATCAACATCCTCATGGGGGTAAAAAAATCACCCTCTTATCGTGATTACTGGTCGACAAATTCTCAGTTACATGATCCGTATATATCGATACTGATGACGGTAAATCGATTTGGACATATTTAGAATCATCTTCATCTAAATGACAACACAAAAGAACCAAAAAAAGGTGAACCTGGTTATGATAAATTATATAAAATTCAACCACTCATAGATACGTTGAATGAAACGTTCAAACAGTGCTGGAAACCAGGTAAATATCAATCAGTTGATGAAACGATGATCAAATTCAAAGGGCGAAGTAGTCTAAAGCAGTATATGCCTAATAAGCCGACAAAACGTGGATTCAAAGCTTGGACTAGAGCTGATGAATCTAGTTTTGTGTGCCAATTTCAAATTTATACAGGCAAAACTGATAGCCCTGAATCACAATTAGGCACTCGTGTAGTAAAAGATTTGACAAGAGACCTTGTAGGTAATAACCATGTAGTAGTTCAAGATAATTTTTTTACAAGCACTGATCTCTTATTGTCATTGAAAAATGATAATATATTTTCTGTAGGTACTGTTCGTAAAAATCGGCGTGGTTTACCGAAAAGCAAGGTAGCTGACAAATCAATGAAGCCAGGAGAGTTAGAATTTCAGACATCAATTGCAGGACTTCGATGGATAAAATGGATGGACAAGAAGCCTGTTCATTTTTTATCGAACTATCACGATCCAACAGAGGGTTCTGTTACAGACCGGAGGCAAAGGGATGGATCCTTACTTACGGTTCAATGTCCACTCTTATGCAAAGATTATAATGACCATATGGGCCACGTCGATGAAGCTGATCAAACAATCGCTGCTTATAGGATTGATCGAAAATCTAAGCGATGGTGGATGAGATCATTTTGGCATTACGTAGACACCGTAATTGCTAATGCATATGTTATTTATGTTGCAAAAGATCTACGACCTACTATGACACATAAAAAATTTAAATTGCGTCTTGTGGAACAATTAGTAGGTAACAAGTTGCCAACAAAGAGAGGAAGAAAAAGTAAGTCTTGGCCTCTTGCGAATAATAGAAAGCCACAAGTAACCCCTGAAAAAAGAAAATCTTCACATGCCTGTTGTCACAACCAGAAGACGCTGCGCATTATGTAGTACGAAAACAAAACAAGTAAGTACTACATGGATGTGTGAAACTTGTGAAGTACCATTGTGCATCAAACCAACTAAAAATTGTTTCAAATTGCATCATTCAATATAATTGCACTAAAATTTCCGCGTAAACGTAACAAAAATAAATAAAAAAAACAAAAAAAAATAAAAAAAAACAAAAAAAAAACAAAAAAAAACAAAAAAAATAAAAAAAAACAAAAAAAATAAAAAAAAACAAAAGAAAATAAAAAAAAAACAAAACAAAACAAAAAATCGGAACTATAAACTTACCACGTCCTCGTCGTTAGTTCTGGGTAAAGCCAAGAGTAAGTGTTTGTAGAAGTAAGTCAAATTATAAAATATGTAACAAGAAAAACAGCCCTACCTGTATAAATTACAACCTTTTTAATTCTCAATCGAATATCTCAGATCCGCCATTTTGAATTTTCCAAAATCGACTTCATTTTTCCATTCAGCGACCTCAAAAACCTCTAGATACTAAGTTTCATGAAAATCGGTCAATAAATAGAGCGGAAAATGATTTTTTCGCTAAAAAATCGCGTTTTTTGCATTTTGTTTGTTTATAACAATTAGTCAAGTAAACAAATTTATATTTTTATGCAAGACTATCAAAGAGAAACCTCTTAGCTTCAAGAAAAGTATAACACCATTACTAGATTAGCAAAAATAAAAATTTTATAGAAAAAAACAGTCAGTCGTCTTGGTGACGTACACGTAACACCATGCCGCAAAGGGTTAAGAAATTAATCGTAAAATCTTGTACAATTTTATGTGTAAATGTAAAATTTAATCGTAAGAATTGAATGTATTAACAATTAATTTAATGTAACTTCTTTTACGCATAAAAATATATTATCTCTATAATATATTTATAATAAAAAAGAGGTATAGGGGAGACCGGGGCAGTTTGGCTGACGGGGCAAGTTAGCCGATCGCGAATTACTCATAATTGTGTTAACAGATCGCATCGCAGTTGATAATAGTAATGTAATATAGTCCAAGAAATAATTATGTTTACTTTTAGTTGAAGATGATCGTTCATTGCAGAAATAAGTAAGTTTTAAAATAATTGCTATCTTTATTGTATAATTTTGAATTTTAAAAATCGTATAACTGAATTTAAATTTATGATTTTGAGATATGCATCAAAGTAGCTTTATAAAGAATGCTTTTTTTACATATTTTACGTGATTTACATTTTTTTTGTCATTTCTTGTTTTTATCATTTTTTTCACTTGGGTCATGTTGGCCGATTTTTTCGAGGCAAATGACCGATCAATAAATAAATATTTACGGAAGTTATAAATTAATAAATTAGTTTTACAGTTCACAATGGTTCAAAATCAGAACAGAAACTTCGTGTAAGAGTTGGGCGCAAGAACCATGTAGAGGAAGAAAAAAAAATTTTGTTTGTTATAACTGCAAGTGACATTTTTATTTTGATTATTTGTTCTTCTATTTATTACCTGTTATGAGTTTTTGTTTTATTGATAACTATATTATAATTTTTATTATATTGAATGTAAGATATTATGCATTCATTGCGTGCATGTCCGAAAGGAGGAGAGTAAAGTTAGAACAATCGGCAAAAATGTATCAAAAGTGCATTATGGTACAGTATGGTATGGGTACATTACGGTGGTATAAGCATCTTTCATGTATGCACGGGTGGATTTGGAATAGCGGAAGGTGGCGGCTTCCAATATCATATCTGGAAATACAAAATTTTAATGCTACGTGATCCCTATCAGCACGCAATGTCTTACGTTTAAATTACGTTGCGGCTAACAACTTTAAACGTTAGAATTTAATACTTGAAAAACGTTTGAACTACGTTTAAATTTGGTTAAAATATCCTCTTGAATTTTAGGAAAGTAATATTTTTTAACGTATTTCAAACGTATCTGTAACTTAGGAAAAACAAAATTATTCAATTTATATTATTATGGAGCATGCACAGTTGTTACATATCAATCGTAGCTATGCGCAAATACTATTTTTATATTTATTTATAAATATAAATTAATATATATAAATATAAATTATTTATATGTGCAAAAATGACAATAGCTATAATTGATAAGTAACAACTGCGCATGCTCCATAATACATCTAATAATTTTGTTTGACCAACGTTAAAAATACGTTTGAAATACGTTAAAAAATATTACTTTCCTAAAATTCAAGAGGACATTTTAACCAAATTTAAACGTAGTTCAAACGTTGTTCATGTATTAAATTCTAACGTTTAAAGTTTTTAGCCACAACGTAATTTAAACGTTTTTAAGACATTGTGTGTTGATAGGGAATAACACACTTGTAAGTATATCGGATGTTGGTCAACATTCTAGAGGTTAAAATTAAATCGCTTTAGAAATATTCAAGATAAAATTGGTAATTATAAAATCAATTTAATTTTTATCAATTTTGAAGCTTTTATTTTTGGATAATATATAATGTAAATCTAATATCTAATATAAATAATTAAAATATATATTTTTCTTTAAAATTTATTATATTCTGTAAGCGTATGATTGCAATTAAGCATTATAGGTAAAACCTGACAATTGTAAAATAGTAGTCTTGATTCAAACAACCATGAAAAAAGCTTTTCTTTTGACCGTTTTGTTATAAGCTCCAGACTACGTATCGCCAATACTTTTATTTTCCACTATCTTATAGAATTACCTGGTTTTCTTAACATCAATACACTAATTAGTTGTTAATAAATCATTGATAAAACATCACAAATATTTATCAAATTAATATTTTACCGATGCCACACAAACACGTTTTCAGCGTCCTGAGTTCCCGCTTCGGGACTTCGAGTCGAGCCGGAAATCAAGATGAATGAAAAGAGAAAAATAAAAACACGACTCGGGACGATATAGAACCAGACGCGTCTCAGATTCTGAGATAGGAGCTATAAAGAAAAAAATGAGATATATAAATGGAATCCCTATAAATAGAAGGCTCCACATCGTCGCCTCAGAATAAAAAGGTGCCAACTGAGAATCCGGTTGGAAAAGATGCCAACTCGGAATACGTTTGGAAAAGATGCCAACTATGAATCCGGTTGGAAAAGGTGCCAACTCAGAATCCGGTTGGAAAAGGAGTCAACTGGGAATCCGATTGGAAAAGGTGCCAATTCGGAATCCGGTTGGAAAAGGAGTCAACTCGATATTCGGTTGGAGAAGGTGTCAATTCGTAGACAAAACTTTTTCATTTATCTTATTAATTATCTGTCCTATGACTTAAATATATATTGGCATTTGAAAATGTTGGTTATACAATTATTAATTTTGTATGTATAAACGCGATTATATACTTTACAGAATCATCAATGTAAAAAGTAATCAATCCCTGTAAATATTGCTTAACGGGGTGCCATAGTCAATATTTATCCTCCCTACCTTACCGGCAATCGTGATTATTAGTAATAAATGTGTAAATAAAACAGTATGTGAAAAAATAAGAGAAGAGGCGCCTTCATTTATTAATAATCTAACTGTGTGCTGAATTTCAGATTAAAATTATATTGCGTGTTTGAGAAAAGTCTTACCAAAAATGTGAACCTAACCTTAACGAGGTGAAAAGATTTGATACTTTTGGTAAGACTTTTCTCGAAAACGCAATAATATTTTAATCTAAAAATCAGCACACAGTTAGATTATCGATAAACGAAGACGCCTCTTCTATTATTTTTTCACATACCGTTATACTTTTTTATTAATTAATCATCAAAAATTGAGTATGGAACCCCCTTAATACCGTTACAAGAATAATACTTCCTGAAGCATAATATATTTCATATACACGAAAAGGGTATATGAGTTTATGCTTTATTTTTTGACGATATTTATGTAATCATAGAATTGTATACATGCTGTATTAAAATTATAATAATTTACTCTATAATGAAAAATAAGATAATCAAACATAAATCAGATCAAGTGACCATAATATGGTGATTGTTATCAGTTCTGAAAATCTGTACAATTAGGTTAATTTATCAGCTTCTGCAATCTAAAGGTAGGAGTCTTTGTAATTATTGCATATAACAATATTATATTTTGTGTTTATACAAATTTTTTTAATAAATACTATATTCATCAAACCAGTTTATTTAAAAAAAAAATGACATAAATCCGCTACGTATTTTGAATTAAAATTTATGCGGTAACACGTTGCCTGATATTGACAGTCATTAATCGTCAAAGCGTGCTAATGTTTGATTGCGTCGATTAATTTTATGGCCTCAAGATCTTTTTAAAATTTGTTTCATTAAACTTTTACGTCGAATTAATCGTTTTCGATGAGAAAAAGCCGGATAGAAGAAAAAAGTTGAAAATATCCTTTTTTCAGATTTTTGAACCTCAGTATCTGCAAAACACCGCTTAGAAAAAATATGAAAAAAATCCTATATCCAGGATGGATTAAGCAACGTATAAATAAATTTTGAACAAAATCTATTTTTTCGCGTTTCCGAATTTAAATAAAATCGCCATTATATAAATTACAGTGCGAATAGAGCGTATAAGAAACATTTTCAAGTGCCAATATATATTTACGTCATAGGACAAATAATTAATAAGATAAATGGAAAAGTTTTGTCCACGAATTGACACCTTTTCCAACCGAATATCGAGTTGACTCCTTTTCCAACCGGATTCCGAATTGGCACCTTTTCCAATGGGATTCCCAGTTGACTCCTTTTCCAACCGGATTCCGAGTTGGCACCTTTTCCAACCGGATTCCTAGTTGGCATCTTTTCCAAACGTATTCCGAGTTGGCTCCTTTTCCAACCGGATTCTCAGTTGGCACCTTTTTATTCTGAGGCGACGACATGAAGAAAGACAAAAAGGACGATTAGAGGACTTCCGATATTATTAATTAAATTCTTGGATATGTTAGATCAAATTCTCAGACACAGCGTGAAACATAACACATGACCACTCGATTTGAAATCCACGAACGGAATTAATGGAAATAGCTTCAAATTTCGGTTTTTTAATCTATAAGTTATAGAGTAAACGAATAATTATGGGAAAACTGCAGAAAAATTAAATAAAATTATAATGTAGTACCCATACCAGACAAATGCATAATTTTTTACTTAGTATATAACTTGTGTGAACAAAAAATATTTTGCTATTATAAATTATATCATGTATATACACATAATAAAGAAATGTTGAAATCACTAAACTGGAAAACATTATTACATTTATAGAAATTAAAATTACATACGTGACATGATCAGGAAGTCGATGAAGAAATTTTCCAAAAAATTCTGCTTTTGTTAAGCATTATTCTGTTGGCTAAGTGCACAAACCTTATCAGGTTTATTTATTAAATCACAAAACAATTCACAAATAGTTTAACAAATAGACTATTAATTAATTCCACTATCCAACAAACTTGAACAATGAATTATCTTTTAAAAACAAGTCACGATAAAGACGTTGTCAGTACCAAATTAAATGTCAACAAACAAACCGCTGCTCGAATTTATACACAACTGATGAGCGTAACCACAAATAAATACATATAGAACTAAAATTTTTAATATCTGACAGGCCAATAACATCTACTTAACGTATATAAATCTTCTTTCTTATTAATACTAGTATTATTACATTTTATTTGAATCATTTTTGATATTATTCTCTTATTATAATTCGGCTCATAATATAGTATTCCAGTTGAAGAAGGTACTATCTCGTAGCCCGGTTGAAGAAGGTGCTATCTCGTAGCATGATTGAAGAAAGTGAAATCTCGCAGCCCGATTAAAGAAGGTGTTATCTCACACTCCAGTTGAAGGTATTGCTACCCCGAAAGTATTTTATTTTCTTAAATTGTAAATTATAAAATGCTTTTTTTCAAATTGAAAATATCTTTTGAAACCGGGAAGAATTGCGAATATCAAAAAATTGACAAGATACTTCTGCATATATATATATATATATATATATATATATATATATATATATATATCGGATATTCCACGTGACGTGGTCCGATCAAAATTTTAAAATGCACCAAATTTTGGGTACAAATTGCAAATGTTTTTCAGAATACGGAAAAAAATTTTTAGGTACTGGAATCTATTTGCTCAAAAGTAATTCTAACCTTAAAAAGTGAATTTTTTCAAGTTTTTTTCAACATCAGCTGGGTTCACCGCTATTTAACTCAAAATCTATCAACTTTTACTATAGAACATTATATGTAACATTCGTTGCTAATTATGTCTAGAATTTATTCTTCTGGGTTAGAATTTCTAATCTCAAGGTCAATGTTACATAAACTACATGTCAATATTTAACTTAAAAAAGTGTAAGTGCGCCACAATTAATTTTTTTATCAAAAAGTCTAAAAGAAAGTTTGGAGGAATACCTTTCAAATGGTCTGTAGCATTTTGATGGCCTTCAATTCTGTAAAAAGTTATGATAATTTAAAGAAAAAAAAAATTCACAAAAATTAACATGATAATTCTCATTTAAATTTAAAAAAAAAATTTGTGTTTCTATATATATATTTATATATATATCTTCCTATATTATATAGTTACTACAAAAAATTTGGAACTTAGACCCTCCACTTCCCTCCACCTCCCTCCACCGTCCCTCCACTACCCCTCCACTACCCCTCCACATTTTAAGGTAAAATTCTTTTAAATTAAACGTTTTTTGTTTGTTATATTATTTCGGTATCTCCCTCCACCACCCTCCACCTCCCTCCACTCCCCGCCACTAACCTACCACTAGACCCTCCACTTGACCCTCCACCGTGATTATGCGCCGTATTATGAAAATCGCGTTATTACTCCAACTAAGGTCTCATTGTATATTGTCAGATACACGAAATTGTGCAGAAATACATGGAAATGTATGAAAATGTATGAAAATTTAAAATTAAAATCTGTTTACTGCACCCTCCACCCTACATATATTATATGTGTGTGTGTGTGTGTGTGTGTGTGTGTGTGTGTGAATAATAAATATATAACACTCATATTACAGAAAAAGACCACCCTGCCTTATAGAAAATTTCTGAAACAGTGGTATCTGCAGCGTTGGCTGGCAAATTTTTTACAATATACATAGATATAATAATCAGAAATTTTCTGAGCTACAATAATAATAACGGATCTAAAATTCAATGTAATGCTTTAAATACAGATACAAAATTGTTTGAAGATAAAATAAATATTAAACAAGTATAATAACACACTATTCCAAATATCCATATGATATACAATGGGTTAAAAATTACATACATAAATTATTGCATTTTTAAGATAATTCTATTACAAACAGTAATGGCAAAAGAAAATTCAAATTTTAACTGTGGCAATATAAAATATGAATTACATTTCAAAAGTTTTTCAAAAATTATTAATTTAGAAGCATTTATTTTAAATATTTTTTAAATAAAAAATTCAAAATTGTATGGATATATAAGTGAGTAGATTTTATGTATATTTATGTAAAACAATATTTTAAATAAACAAGTATGTATTTATTAGAAATAGAAGGTTATTTAAGGAATGAATTTGTTTATTATAATCAAAATAAATATATGGGTTCTCTAACTAAAGGGAAAAATAAATTGGATATAATTATGGATTAAAACGCAAATTTTGAAAGGTGCAAATTACGAATTACGGGAGAGATGGAAGAAACAGGTTTTTATTTATATGCTGCTAAAATGTTATAAATAGTTCTTTAAAATTAATACAAAAATTTATTTATTTAAGAAGAAAGTTTGATTACTATTAAAGTACAAAATATTAATGACATAGAACTTTTGGCGATGATCGTTCGTCATTAAATAAATTAATTTTAAAAGGTGAATTTCTATTTATAACGGTTTAAAATAATCCAAAATTTTAATAAGTTGTTAACTAAAATACTACAATTTAGTAAGTATATGCACTTTACTATTTTTAGTGAGATAATTTTTTATTAATATTTATAATTATTAAAATATAAATTTAAGCTTTATAAGAATTCATATAATTTAAAATTTACAATTAACATTTAATATGTCTTTATTTTTTTAATTATTTTTATTCTGATTTCATTACACAAAATTAAAAAAAAATTAAATTTTTGGTATAAAACCCAATGCACTGTAACAGTACCTCCAAGGTGTTGTGTGAATCTGTTTAATTTCTAAGGTGTCCATGGTAGTGAAAAAATAATACAATTTAAAACATTATTTTAAATAAATTAATTACGAAAAACCTTTTTCGAAATTAAAAATAGGGGGTTGGCGCGCGAACCGTGCAGGGGGCGTAGCCCCCCTAGTATATATATATAAGCGGTGCTCTGTGACATCGAAGATGAAAAATATAAATATTGCTATAACTGTGGGAATATGATTTAGAGGTGTCCAGTAATTCTCGTGAATTTTTTCAGATTTTTTCGGGGTCATTATTTTAAGTTATAGAGAGTCAAAGTAGACATTTTAGCACTTTTTTGCATTATATGCCCATATTCATGAATTTGGAGCTCCCAGGAGATGCATTTGTCACTAAAAACATAAATATGCTTTTGTGATAAAATTTTCCGAACTTTTCATTAAAAATACTTTTAAAGACATAAATGTATGCTGTCACACTCTTGTAAGCCATTTAAACCTTAAATAGTGAAAATCAGCAATTCTGCTCCAGACTCTGAAAACCAAATGCTGTCTAAAAGATGACTTTTTATAGTCAGAAACTGCCTATAAATTTCCAGAGTGGGTCTAAATCATTAAGATCACTTATGGTCAAAATATCTGGGAAAAGTGCCCGAAATATTAATAGAAATGTATATTTGTTGCCTCATAACGACGAGGTAGCAATACCTTCAACTGGAGTGTGAGATAACACCTTCTTTAACCGGGCGACGAGATACTTTTGTTTACTGGAATACCAGATTATGAGCCGAATTATAATAAGAAAATAATATAAAAAAATTAAAGTGTAATAATTCTAGTATTAATAAGAAAGAAGATTTATATACGTTAAGTAGATTTTTTTGGCCTGTATATATATTTATCGATCTTTCCGAACAGAAGTTTTAATTTTGAAATAAAGTAGGTGCATTTCCCTCTTTGTCTATAGTTGGTAGAATTTCCCAGAGTACGGCCTTTTCAAAAATTAAAAGCGTTTCATTCTCAATATACAGATTGGACTCTTCAATAAGGAATTGTAGATCTTAACTTAGACACTACCTGTTGCAAGATGAACCGCGACGCCAGCAAGATGTTATGCGGCTACATATATATACAAGAAAGACGATCTCCATAGCATGTAAATAGAGTGTAGAAGAACCGCGATTTGCTTGCGTCAAGTGGAGTATAAACTAGAAATCGAGGACGAAACGCCTGTAAGGGGATGTCGGAGCTACAGCCTCTGTCGATAGCCGCTCGATCTCGAGGCTTCGAATGGCGCTGTAGTCATGTGTCGATTTCGACGATAAACGTACTTTAAACATAACTTATAAATTTTACACCTACATAGAGTTATTAAAAAATACCCCGTAGCTATGACTTAAATTAAGATAATTGTAATATTACTCTTGGCAGCAAATGTTTATTTTTTTAAAGAAATGTGTAATACGTAGCGCGTAGCATTACGGCAGATATAGAATCACTGAATACGAGACGGATTACACATTTCTTTAAAAAAATAAACATTTGCTGCCAAGAGTAATATTACAGTTACCTTAATTTTAGTCATAGCTAGGGGCAAAGTATCTTTTAACGGCTCTATGTAGCTGTAGAATTTATAATTTATGTTTGAAGTGCGTTTATCGTCGAAATCGACACATGACTACAACGCCATTCGAAGCCTCGAGGTCGAGCGGCTATCGACAGAGGCTATAGCTCCGACATCCCCTTAACTTTTGAAGAGACCGTACTCTGGGAAATTCCACAGACTATAGTTTTAGTTCGAAAAGAGTGATAAATATATATTACTTACATATCACCGAATGTTAAATTCGATCTTGTTTCAAAATCTAATTTATTATGGTTTTGCAATTTTTTTCAATAATAGGTATAGTAATAAAATTCCAAGTATTTAATATATTCCATAAACAGTCAAAATTTTATTTAAATGGTTAAGCGAATTTAATAAGTATATTTAATTTTATATTATTTAAATGATTTCTAAAATTTTTGTTAATAAATTCAATGAGATAGTGATTATTAATTATTATTTGCGTGATTATAATTCAAGATTATTTTAGTGATAACGTTTGACAAAAACAATATTGTACATCAATTTTGATATAAGACAGTAAAAATTTCAGTCTATGAACATAAAGAGTCGGTAGAGTGGTTCCAGAGGATCCGGAGGTTCCAGGTACGATTCCTAGTCTCCGCCGATTGATACAAGTATTGGGAAATGTATTTTTAACAAGTACATTCTTGACAAAGACATCGTATATTTGGGAGCATAAAAAAGCAACGTTAAAATAATATTAAAAAGACATAAAAATAATAATACTCCAAGAAATTGAAAAATATTGTTTTAGAAATTATTTTTATAAATTAAATATTATTTTTTTTAAATATTATGTGTCTATTGTAATAAATTATTAAATCAATTATTTTTATTACTTAAATCGTGGCCGCCAGTTAGGTGTACGCAGTAAAGTTTGGACAGCGCAGGCTAAATTGACGAAACCATAGCACATGAGAAAAAACATCGATAGTAGAGGCGCTAAATAGTCAACATTGCCCAAAAGGATACCACATTGGCAGATGATAACAGTAAGAATGAGTGCCCGCGTCGGTTCACCCCTACTTGAACTTTTGGCGAATGGACTGAGAAAAGGTATAATACTATCTTTGGCAATTGCTTGCAATAGTCTTGGAGCACCTGTCAATGATTGTAATCCAGCTCCTAGGGTTGAAAGAAATGAGCCCACCAAAATTACCCATTCATTTGGCCATGCAATATTAGCCACAACTAGTCTTCCCCCTATACTTTGCCCAAATTTATCTCGCAGCAAAAGATTATCTACAGTGCCAGCAAATAGGAGCACACAAGACAAATAGACTGTTGAAGTAGTTAGGATAGCACAGATGGTACCAATCGGAATAGACTTTTGTGCATCTGCTAAATCACCGGATCTGTTTGAACCTGCCATAATGCCTGTTATACAATAATAAAAACATTGTTAGTATTAAATTAGTTAAAAAATTTTTTGTTGCTATCTAAAATTTTGTATATTTATTATTTTACAAAATTTTGATCATTGATAAGATAAAAAAATAATTATATTTTTACCTGTAACAGACGGAAAGAAGATACCAATAAGAATGGTAAAAGTTGTCGTCAAGTCAACTTGGATCTGATTGTAAGCTCTTCCGCCCATAAAATCAATTTCTTTAGGTTCATTTCCGTAAGCAATAAATTGTCCCTCTTCTTGAAAACTGCCCATAAGATTTTCTACAAAATATATTAATTATTATTCTATTATATCATATATACACGGAAAAACTTTTGGAAGCCTGGAGTATCCATAGTTTGGAAACTACAGAAATCCAAGAAACATCGGATTTGTATGCGTCAAAACTGGAATTTATTCCATTCCAAATGGATGCGTACAGACTCTATTAATTTCGGATGTACATCGATCTCAAAGTGGGGTTATGTAGACTCCGAGACTCTCGGTGTCCCGGGAATCCGACCGTTGGAGTCGCCAGGCCCCCAATCTTTGCATCTCTCGGTGCGCGGCGAGTTGACTATATATTACGACATTATTTACGCGGCGTTTTACTCTATATTAACCGTTTGATTATATTATAATATAATATGTATAAATATATATATTTATATATTTATAACTATAAATTATTAATTATTATTTATTATTTTAATATATACATATACCCTGTATAAAACTTTGCAGTAAATATAATTCAACCGCGAGTGAGTCGGGATGTCAGAATTGGGGGCCTGGCGACTCCAACGGTAGAATCCCCGTGACACCGAGAGTCTCGGAATCTAGAAATGATGGGCTTAGAGTTCAACGCATATGATTTCGACTTACGTACAATCCGAGAATATTGTGTTCTCACGCATTCAAATTTCAACACCCCTTCATTCAAAATTGGATACAAATTCGTGCGATCGATGGAATCGTATTGAGACCATATATATCGGAGGTTTTCGGATGCCAAAAGTTTTTCCGTGTATATATATATACACTACAGTCCATATTTATTTGCCCACCCAAAGAAAAAATAACATAAAATTAAAAATTTTATTATTAGGGAACTATTGAGGCTATAGAAGCCTGCGGAGGCTCATTCTGTAGATTTTTATGATTACTTTAAGATATATTCAATTCCAAATCGGTATATAATTATTAAGGGAACGTGGAAGGATTGCGTTTTAACAAAATAGTGCTACCAGTATCGTATAAAAACAGAATTTTATTTTGATGTTGTTCGCTCGGATATCAGGCCGATTCTGAAAAAAGGTAGAGACGCCGCTTGGCGCGCACTGGCGCTGTTACCCCCGCCGCTTTCGCAGTTGCGCGCACAGAAGGGATCGAACGTTTCACAAAAAAACAAATATACGAAGCATCGAGAACGCTTAAATATACTTAAATCTAACACCCCTACTATTTGAGTGTTTTTGATGTCTCTTTTTAATTTTTTTTTATTTGTTATGCATAAATACACAGCTTTTGTATTTGTTATAGCGTTAGAGCTTTTACATTAATCTTAGTACGCAACAGATTGAATTTTTCAAAAGTTAAAGCTTTTGTACATATATCCGCACACTGCTCTTTGGTGTTTACATATACAGTATCGATGGAACCGTCACGCGCCAATGCGCCAATGCGACTCGTCGTAATTATCGAGATACCTGCTGACTACGCCGACTGCGTGTGTAATATCGGGTCGTGAAATCACAGATAAATATAACAAAGATCCAACTAGTTCGCGATACGGGAGTTTTAACTCCTTTTTGACGGTCGGATACGTTAGTTTTTCACTCGGGTCGGCGGGAGTTTTAACATCATTCGCGCCTATCATTACAAACCTTTTAAGAATTTTGTTGACATATGCTTCCTGACTTATAAAAACGTAATTGTCGCGCTGTAAAATCTCCATGCCAACAAAGAAATTCAGGTTCGTTACGGTTATTTCATAAGAACGTCTACTAACTCGTCGAGAATATTACGATCGCTGCATAACAATAACCCATCATCGACATATAGAGCCAGATATACTTTATAGTGCTTGAACTCTCCCGTGTACACGCATTTGTCTGCCGTACTTTGCACAAAATTTAAACTTTTTATGAATGTGTGGAACCTCTCATTCCAACAACGTCCGGCCTGTTTTAAGCCATATATCGCTTTTTTTAGTTTTAAAGCAAAAATCTTATTGTCTACATTTAGTCCGTCAGGAACTCGCATATACAAAGTTTCGTTCAACTCGCTGTTTAGGACGCTGTGCTTACATCGAAGTGTAGGGAACAGAGTTTTTCTTCCGCGGCTATCGATAACAATATTGGGATAGATTCAAAGCGTACTACAGGGGAAAAGGTTTCGCTATAGTCTACGCCGGCTTTTTGCGAAAAACCCTGTGCACATAATCGTGCCTTATAGCGGTATTGATCTGCTTCTTTCGTAGATTTGATTTTAAAAACCCACTTGTGTCCGACGAGCCCTCTTCCTTCCGGTTTCTTTACCACTTCCCATGTTCCGTTTTTCGCGTGAGCTTCGAGCTCTTCTTTGATCGCTCTTTCTCAAAACGGAGCATCCGCGCGACTTAATGCGTCTTTATAATTTTCGGGCGCATCGTATAATTTATCATAAGCGATTTGGCAAACAAACCGTTCCGGTGAGCGTAGACTCTCGCGGGGTCGTAAGTTGTACCGAGTTCGTCCTACTGATGCTTGATCGTCGCTATCTACTTCGGCATACGCGCTGCGCGCATTGGGTTGACCGCAGCGCTCCTCGATAGGAAACTCGACATTTTCATCCGCTCCGTGTTCGTTTCCGTTGTCCGCTCTGCGCTCATCGTTCCCTTGAGCACGATCGTTGTCGTTTCGTACATCGGTTTGTTCGTCGTACATGCCTGTAATCGGGATCGAAACCGTTTCATTCTTCGCGTTCTTCCACGAGTTTTCATTGAAAAGTACGTTTCGCGAAATCGTAACTCGACCGGTGCTTGAGTCAAACAATCGGTAATTTTGTGAGACCATTTCATACCCCACGAGTGTCAATCTGACAGATTTTGGGTCCCACTTCTTCTTTGACATGTCCGGTATTAACGCGTACGCATCGCTTCCAAAAACTCGCATGTGCGACAAATCGGGTTTTCTTATTGTACCATAATTCGAAAGGTGTTTTTGTGGGTGACCTCGTCCCGATTGTTCGGTTTAATGTGTATACGGCTGTGTTTATAGCTTCGGCCCAAAGGCGTTGCGGCAGAGCTCGCGCTAACAACATGGTACGTGTGCATTCCACTACGTTACGCATCTCGTGTTCCGCTCGCCCGTTTTGCTGCAGCGTATAAGGGGCCGAAAACAAAAGTTTAATGCCTCTAGCGGTCAAGAAATCTTTAACGCGGTTGTTTGTATATTCGGTGCCATTATCTGCGCGAACGATTTTTACTTCTTTATCGAATTGATTTTTCACGTGTATGACATGATTTTTCAAAGCATCGTACGCGTCGCCTTTATGCTCGAGAAGTTTACGTTTCGAAAACCCGACGATTCGTCCTTGAACAGAATAAAAAATCTGGCACCACTAACAGATGCGGTTTGCATAGGCCCGCATTGGTCGGTGTGGACTATGTCACTGGGAGCCGCGGTCACTAGTTTTTCGTTTCTTTTAAACGGCAGTTTAAATTGTTTGCCAAATGGGCAATCCTCACAAAAGAAATCATTTTCTTTACTAAGCCGTATCCCAGAAACTGCCTCGCATTCCACCATGTTTTTCAGTGCGCCGGTGTTTACGTGGCCGAGATGCTCGTGCCACAGCTTAGTCGAAGCTACGCATGCATGATTTACCTCAGCGACTTTTGATTTTATGAACATTTTAATTAAATTATTACGCTGTTTTAGACCTTGCGCGATTAGTTTATTTTCTTTGGAATAAATGTTTGCTTGATCGCCAACGAGAACTATAGTATATTTCGACGCGGTACATACTCCTGCGGACAATAAATTTTTCTTGAGGGACGGTGCGTACAAAAAATTGTTTATTTCGCCGTTAAGCCATTGACCGTTTACTAAGCGCAAAATCCTAACTTTCCCGTACCCCTCAACTTTTAATTGCGTATCGTCGCCGAGATGTACATACTCGTCTTGTATAGACGTAAAATCCGAGAACCACTCGCGCCGACATGAGTAGTGGCGTGAGGCGCCACTATCAAGAAGCCATAGTTGATCGTCGTCTATTTCGTGGAACCAAGTCGCGTCGCGACTTGAGTACAACATTTCTTTTTCTACTTTTCCGAGTATTTCATTTTTAGACGAGACAACGAACGCGCTAAAATTCCCGAAATCTTGATTGTCTTTAGAAGGATATGGCCGCTTTTCTTGCAAAAATTACAGATGACGCTTTTCTTACTTTTATCCGGGTTGCCACTATTCGACGGAATGTCCTTCTTGCCCTGGTTTTTCGAGAATCTAGTTGCCGCAAGCGCGCTGGTCACGTCGTCCACGTTGTACAGACGGGATTCCTCGCGTAGAATTCTCTCACGTAATTTTATCAAAGTTTGATCCGCTTCAGGGACGCTGCCCCATGCTGATATAAACGGGCTATATTTTGTCGGTAGCGTTCCGATAATTTTTGCCATTATTATTACATCAGAAATGGTCTCCCCAACGTCCTTAAGTTGATTCGCGAGGTTTTCTATTTTTGCCATGTGCTGTGCCGCTGAGTCGTTTGACGCCATCTTGAGTTCGTGGAACTTCGTGGTCAAAGTGAGTTTATTGGCGGCACTCTTTTGTTCGTGTATGCTCGACAATTTTTCCCACATTGAGTTGGCGGCTGTACAGGTGATTAAGTAGTCGAGCTGGGTGTAATCCATAGATGAGGACAAAATGTACATCGCCTTGGCGTCCTTTTTAATCCAATCTTGACAAGCTGCTGTGTTTGTCTCATTGTCTTCTAACTTAGCATTGGTGCCGTCCACAATTCCTATGAGGTCTTGAGACACAAAAATCGCCCTCATTTGGAATTTCCATAGTTGGAAATTTTGGCCGTTGAATTTCATCACGTTCCTTAAATCCGGTGCGTTAGCGTCCGCTATCTTGATTGATTTAACAAATAACGTGAGTCTATTAAACACTCGAGCGAGAAAAAAACTGTACGAATCGCGAAACGCTTCTTTGCGCTTTCACGAACTATCTTACTGTAAAAACACTTGACGCGAAAAACTGTCCTTCTCTAAGTCACCATGTGCCTGGGCCCATAACCTATTAAGGGAACGTGGAAGGATTGCGCTTTAACAAAATAGTGCTACCAGTATCGTATAAAAACAGAATTTTATTTTGATATTGTTTGCTCGGATATCAGGCCGATTCTGAAAAAAGGTAGAGACGCCACTTGGCGCGCACTGGCGCTGTTACCCCCGCCGCTTTCGCAGTTGCGCGCGCAGAAGGGACCGAACGTTTCACAAAAAAACAAATATACGAAGCATCGAGAACGCTTAAATATACTTAAATTTAACAATAATTTTAAAAATTTTTGTTGATACATAACCGTCAATAAAAAATTGAAAATTTTTTATCCACTTTTAAGTCCGCACATTTTTGTGGAAAGAATTCTGACAATAAATTTAATAGTGAAGTTTGAAAGCTTGTTCTAACAGCTTTCGAATGAGCGGTTGCGATGTTTTTTCTTATAATTGGGATAAAATTTTATACACCTGTTTGAAAGAAAAAATACACTTTTTTTAATAATTATTATCTCGCTATAATTGACTTATATGAGAAAATTTTACTTAGGAAAAATGTGCATAATATAACATAAAATTAGCCTAAATTTTCTTATATTTATTTTCGAAATATCTTTTTTCCATTTTGGAGATGATTATCGTAAGACTTTCTGGCATTCTTTATTAATTGGAATATTATTATTATAAATAAAAATAATAATTTTCACAACAATTACTTGTAAGAACAGTCTATAATGTATGTAGAAGAAAATCAAATGGTTAGTTTTTATTAATCCATTATTAAAAGAAATAATAAACAATTATATTTATATATGATAGTAATAAATAAGCATACATAGTCGTAAATATAATCGTGAACAATCGACTCCAAAAGGAAAAAAAGATTTCAAAAATAAATATGAAAAAGTTAAGGCTGATTCTATGCCATATATGATGCACATTTTTTCTAAGTAAATGTTTCGCGTACGAGTTTACAAAATGAGCCCCGCTGGCTTCTGTAGGCTGAATACTTCCCTAGTAATAATACTTTTAATTTTATGTTATTTTTTCTTTAGGTGGCCAGATAAATGCGGCTGGTAATGTATATGTAATATTAAACTTATGGCATAAACTAGTTATTAATATTTATAGCAATCTATTGCAATATTACTTCAATACTAATATTATTATAAGGTTTACTGATCTTGCATATGACTTGTTCCTATGTGAGGGATAAAGGATTGCTCGGTGGATACGAAGGGCACCTAGCAGATCGAGAATCAAATAGAGAACAAAGGCCAAATAAAAATCAAATACGTCATATTCTATAAATAGACAAAACTTATGGTGCAGGAGAGTGAATCCTTAGTATTTACTAGGACTGTGAGGTGTGTGAAAGCAGATCCCCGATCATCATCATCAAATGACTGTCGTGCGATGAAAGTAACTTACTTGGCTTTCACGTCAGTCCCTATAAAAAGCCTACTTAAGACTATCTCGGAGGTTTCATATCTTCAGGCAGTAATTCTTAAAAACAGAAGTGAAAATAGACCAGGATCTTAAGGAAATAAGAGCTTAAATTAAAATGATATTGGAGGCCTAGCTTGAGTAGAGATATTATCAATAATTTCCGGTCTACTGCGAAGATTAGCTGGATAGACAGAAAACGATTGTTTTCGGCACCAATCGTATTGTAGGATGATACAGATACTGCACATACAAGAACCCAAGGAGTCTACCCTTCGATCGTACACAATGGTCGTATCTTGCAAAGGTTATTAAAAACGCAGATGAAGATGCAGCAGTAGCAAAAGCATTTGAGCAACAACAACAATAGTCATAATCGGTCATAAATCACGGAGGCTCCTACATACATGAGAAGAAAATGTAAGAAAAATGGTATAAATTTGTGCTGGCCTTGAATTTCATGCACTGGGCGTTATTTTGACATTTCTTCGTATTCTGTACAAAATTATACGGTAAAATTATACGTCAAGTTGTCCGATCAAAATATTAAAATGCACCAAATTTTAGGTATAGACTGGAAATATTTTTCAGAAAACATAAAAAAATTTTCAGTTACTGGAATCTACTTGTTTAAAAGTTATTCTAACCTCAAAAAGTGAGATTTTTCAAGTTTTTTTCAACATAAGCTGTGTTTATACCGTTATCCTCTTTTAAAAAAATGATGGAATCCCTACTAGCACACAACATTCTGGCAACGTTGTGGCAACGTTGTTTTGACAACGTTACAACGTTGTTATAAAAGTTGTTGAAACGTTGGAGCAACGTTGCTACAACGTGGGATATGTCCGCTAAGATTTTTGTAAGTTGCCGCGATAGGTGGAAATAACGTTGTAACAACGTTTGAGCAACGTTGAAAATGCCTTTACAAATGTATTACATATAAAAATTTTAAATATGTCCTGGGTAAGCTAAAAAATACATTTTTAAATGCACCAAATTTTAATTAATAAAAGAAAAATAATAAAAATATTACCCATCCGCGGGAATTGAACCTCGGACCTTCAGCTCCGAAGGCTTGCTCTCTATCAACTGAGCTATTTTGTTGTTCCTGTTATTAAATTAACTTTAGGTTATTAATTGCGAAGCATATTTTGATAGTAGTTTATAACCAAAAGTTTATTTAATGACAGGAACAACAAAATAGCTCAGTTGATAGAGAGTAAGCCTCCGGATCTAAAAATCCGAGGTTCAATTCCCGCGAGTTAAAAATTTTTTTTCATTTTTTTTTTATTTAAAATTTTGTCCATTTAAAAATGTATTTTTTCGCTTGCCCAGGACATTTTTTAAATTTTTATATGAAATACATTTTTAAAAGGCATTTTCAACGTTGCTCAAACGTTGCCACAACGTTATTTCCACCTATCGCGGCAACTTACATAAATCTTAGCGGACATATCCCACGTTGTAGCAATGTTGCTCCAACGTTTTAACAACTTTCATAACAACGTTGTAACGTTGTCAAAACAACGTTGCCACAACGTTGCCAGAATGTTGTGTGCTAGTAGGGATATAAGTGAAGTCGACTAAAAAATGTTTTGATTAATTAATTTAAATATTTTATTTCTCTTGACTGCAAAATTTGTATTTAAAATAGACATTTGAAAAATAAATCAATAAAGTTATTTCATATTTCATTATTTGATAATTTTATATAATCAACGGTATTGGCTATAAATTAAATAATTAGGTATTAATATTTCATATTAATAATATTACTCACAAATATAAACTTAAAAACAGCAACAAATGAAATTTTTTAATTTCCGGTCTTTATGGATGACGTGATATACATATCTGCAACTAATTTTTCGTTTAGGTTTCTTTTATATTTGTTTAATGCGTATTAAGATTATATTGCAGCCAAATACGAAATTAATTTACCGTTAATGCTGTGCAGATTGTGTATTTCATTTTTCATGGAAAACTAATTGCTAATTTGAAGTTAGGTTAAAATATTTTACTCCATTGTCGTTTAATTGATTCATGGAGTTGAAGTTCCAAAATTGAATCAAAAGGCGCGATAGCGCCTGACGCAAGTATAGGAGCAAGAGCCATTATATACAACTAAGTAGCCCCCCCAAATTTTTACTTTTTAACCACTTCAATATTACATTATTTATTTGTGCTATTGGCCACGCATTACGTTACTTATTTACTAATCTTTACTGTACAACAAGTTTTACACGAATTCATTTACGCACAATCAAGAAAATCAATGCCAAAGATATTGCTTGCTGATTTCCATTCCTCAATTTTCGTCTTCTCCCTTTTGATATATATAGTCAACTTTAAACGAAATGAGATAGAGATAGTATAGGAAAGGCATGAGATAGAAAGAGAAACAATGCTTTCCAGCCCGTGGGAGAACGCGTACAGAAGTAAAAACTTATAGAAGAAGTTCAAACGTGGCCACGAGAGGGAGCTAGTTTCAGGCAAATACTTTTGTCACAGCTGAATCATCTGGCTGATTTTGTGTGAAAAGTTATGAATTAAAATTATTTATTTACGTAATTATTTCCAATACCTCACATTATTCCGTTTCGGTATTTTTTATTGTAGTGCAATGCAGATACTATTGCAACGTAAAGATTTCATATTCGCCCATATCCTGTACTAGCATGTCGACCTTTGACATCTCGACGAGAGAAAGAGTGAGAGAGAGAGAGAAATACAAACATCGATAAAATTCTAACCATGAAAACAATGTTTTCATTTCCATGCAAGTGATGGTATAACTTTTTATAATCTTAAAGTATAATATTAATAAGAATTGCACAAAAAATAAATGTATATTATTACATTATTTTAATTATATTTATTATATTATTAATTCATTTTATTTATACAATTTGATGTGTTTGCTTTAAGTTTATATTATTTGAAGGGATTTATGCTTGTATTTTTATAATGAATCCCTCATGATATCTCAATGTTTTCCACATTGACCAAAATAATTTAAAAAACAATATATTATAATTAAGTGGATGCTTTATCGTTCTCTATCCTAATTAAAATTACATGCCAAGTACATAATATTTAATAATTATATGGACTATAACATATGTAGAATGATATTCTTTCCAACGTTAAATGAAATGATTGCTTAATAGTTATATGTACTGACTTAAATAATTTAAAAGAATGTTGATAAGTTATTGTTCTCTTTACATATATTTATTGAATACCTTTTTTAATATTTGAATAAAATCAATGTGTCAGTTGTTTGGTAAGTGTAAAAGGCATTTAATAATTTTGTAACTTTCACATGCCTATAAAATGTTTGATAGTGACACTAACTAACATATATAGTTAAGTAATTAAATAGAATTTCTTGTGTTGTACTAAAATTATAATATTAAATTTGTTATTATTCAATCCACATTTGCTATATAAGATGTATATAAATAGAATCGATGTAAATAGCTGTAAACTGTATTGATTTTAAATCAAACGTGCTTTATTAGTGTGCGGCTAAGTTCATCATTGTATTCGTATATGAAATGTGTATATGTAAGAGAGTGAGTTTAGTACCGGTATAGACACCGACCGATTAAGTCTATACAATTAAATCTTGCCATTTGTACTCTGTGCTTTTATAAGATATTGAGAACATTAAATAAAATAAGAGTTCATTATTTACACCTTATAGTATATTACAATTATTATTAACCTTGTTTGTTATGTATAAGATATAACTTAATAAAACAATATGTTATGGGCCAGACACATGGCCGCGTAGTAACAAGGTTACAGATAAAAAGGGAAAAAATTAATGTGAATAGACAAAGAAGAAATTACTCAATTAAGGTGTTAGTGACCCTACTAGCACACAACGTTGTAGCAACGTCGTGGCAACGTTGATTTGACAACGTTACATCGTTGTTATAAAAATTGTTGAAACGTTGGAGCAACGTTGCTACAACGTGGGATATGTCCGCTAAGATTTATGTAAGTTGCCGCGATATGTGGAAATAACGTTGTGACAACGTTTGAGCAACGTTGAAAATGCCTTTTAAAAATGTATTTCATATAAAAATTTAAAAAATGTCCTGGGAAAGCTAAAATATACATTTTTAAATGCACAAAATTTTAATTAATAAAAGAAAAATAAAAAAAAAATATTTCCCATCCGCGGGAATTGATCCTCGGATCTTCAGCTCCGAAGGCTTGCTCTCTACCAACTGACCTATTTTGTTATTCCTGTCATTAAATTAACTATAGGTTATTAATTTCAGAGCATATTTTGATAGTAGTTTATAACCAAAAGTTAATTTAATCCCGAGTAGAAATGAATTCCAGGCAAAAAGAAGGCCCTGTTCAGGTACCTGACGAATATTAAATGGCCCTGAACAGGTGCCTGTAAAGGGCCTTTAAAAAATGTAATGGGGTGGAGATCAGGGCCTGTTTTATGTAATACTATTTTGTGGGTATGTTCAGGTGATATTAAGGCACTTAATTAGTAGTAAAAACTAAATCTGAATGTATTTGTTATTTTACAATTGTTTTTAATTGTTAACCTTTAGAGGACGGGAATTTTCTGGTTCAAAAAAGCTTTTTTTTCTATAAAATTAATGTCTAAAAACATCGAATCACTTTTAACCTTTACAGGACGGGGATTTGGGTTTACTGTTTTCTCTCACTTTTCTATAGAAATCGAGTTTATGTGATGTCTCACATCTCAAAACTAACACATGTAAAGGGTCGATCATGGGCATGGCCCGTATAGGTTAATAGGTTAAAAAAACGTTATCTTACATGTGTAACAGCTTTGTAATCTTAAAAACCACAAAATATACTAATATAAAGTTATAAATATAAGGTTAATTAGGCGTGCGTACATGCGTGTATGTGTGTGTGCGTGTGTGTGCGTATAGGTTTTGTAAATAAAATAAAATGCATTTTAATACATAAATATTTATTAAACATAAATATTATATATAATATAATTAAAATATATGGTTTAATATAATTTCCAAATAATTACAACAATCTTAATATAATATAATATTAATAACTTTGCACTTTTTTTATACAATACAAAATTAAATCTTTTCACATATTTAAAGCAATATAATACTGCATAAACTTTTATATTATTAAAGTGTTTTTTTAAACTTTCATTATTTATATATTGTATTTTCCTTTTCAATCGGTACCTTCGAACTCTTAGTAAATTAAGCTTCTGAGTACTTATAATCAATTTTTTTACTCATTTTATATTTATAAAAAACTCTTGATAAAATTCTAACCATGAAAACAATGTTTTCATTTCCATGCAAGTGATGGTATAACTTTTTATAATCTTAAAGTATAATATTAATAAGAATTGCACAAAAAATAAATGTATATTATTACATTATTTTAATTATATTTATTATATTATTAATTCATTTTATTTATACAATTTGATGTGTTTGCTTTAAGTTTATATTATTTGAAGGGATTTATGCTTGTATTTTTATAATGAATCCCTCATGATATCTCAATGTTTTCCACATTGACCAAAATAATTTAAAAACGTTACATCGTTGTTATAAAAATTGTTGAAACGTTGGAGCAACGTTGCTACAACGTGGGATATGTCCGCTAAGATTTATGTAAGTTGCCGCGATATGTGGAAATAACGTTGTGACAACGTTTGAGCAACGTTGAAAATGCCTTTTAAAAATGTATTTCATATAAAAATTTAAAAAATGTCCTGGGAAAGCTAAAATATACATTTTTAAATGCACAAAATTTTAATTAATAAAAGAAAAATAAAAAAAAATATTTCCCATCCGCGGGAATTGATCCTCGGATCTTCAGCTCCGAAGGCTTGCTCTCTACCAACTGACCTATTTTGTTATTCCTGTCATTAAATTAACTATAGGTTATTAATTTCAGAGCATATTTTGATAGTAGTTTATAACCAAAAGTTAATTTAATCCCGAGTAGAAATGAATTCCAGGCAAAAAGAAGGCCCTGTTCAGGTACCTGACGAATATTAAATGGCCCTGAACAGGTGCCTGTAAAGGGCCTTTAAAAAATGTAATGGGGTGGAGATCAGGGCCTGTTTTATGTAATACTATTTTGTGGGTATGTTCAGGTGATATTAAGGCACTTAATTAGTAGTAAAACTAAATCTGAATGTATTTGTTATTTTACAATTGTTTTTAATTGTTAACCTTTAGAGGACGGGAATTTTCTGGTTCAAAAAAGCTTTTTTTTCTATAAAATTAATGTCTAAAAACATCGAATCACTTTTAACCTTTACAGGACGGGGATTTGGGTTTACTGTTTTCTCTCACTTTTCTATAGAAATCGAGTTTATGTGATGTCTCACATCTCAAAACTAACACATGTAAAGGGTCGATCATGGGCATGGCCCGTATAGGTTAATAGGTTAAAAAAACGTTATCTTACATGTGTAACAGCTTTGTAATCTTAAAAACCACAAAATATACTAATATAAAGTTATAAATATAAGGTTAATTAGGCGTGCGTACATGCGTGTATGTGTGTGTGCGTGTGTGTGCGTATAGGTTTTGTAAATAAAATAAAATGCATTTTAATACATAAATATTTATTAAACATAAATATTATATATAATATAATTAAAATATATGGTTTAATATAATTTCCAAATAATTACAACAATCTTAATATAATATAATATTAATAACTTTGCACTTTTTTTATACAATACAAAATTAAATCTTTTCACATATTTAAAGCAATATAATACTGCATAAACTTTTATATTATTAAAGTGTTTTTTTAAACTTTCATTATTTATATATTGTATTTTCCTTTTCAATCGGTACCTTCGAACTCTTAGTAAATTAAGCTTCTGAGTACTTATAATCAATTTTTTTACTCATTTTATATTTATAAAAAACTCTTGATAAAATTCTAACCTGAAAATTTATATACAATACTATATAATTTGTAGATACTATTACTAACCTCACATTCGAACTAACAAAATTGACTTTTACTATAACGTCACATCCGAACTAACAAAATTAGGCCCTGACTTAAATTCCATTACATTCGTATCCCGGCCCTTAACAGGCGGCCTTTTCAGGCCCTGTTTTCTAGTTCAGGCGGCCTGGCTAGAATTTCTACTCGGGATGACAGGAATAACAAAATAGGTCAGTTGGTAGAGAGCAAGCAAACGAAAAAATACATTTTTAAATGCACAAACTTTTAATTAATAAAAAAAAATAAAAAAAATTTTCAAGCCGCGGGAATTGAACCTCGGATCTTTAGATCCGGAGGCTTACTCTCTATCAACTGAGCTATTTTGTTGTTCCTGTCATTAAATTAACTTTTGGTTATAAACTACTATCAAAATATGCTCCGAAATTAATAACCTATAGTTAATTTAATGACAGGAATAACAAAATAGGTCAGTTGGTAGAGAGCAAGCCTTCGGAGCTGAAGATCCGAGGATCAATTCCCGCGGATGGGAAATATTTTTTTTTTATTTTTCTTTTATTAATTAAAATTTTGTGCATTTAAAAATGTATAGTTTAGCTTTCCCAGGACATTTTTTAAATTTTTATATGAAATACATTTGTAAAAGACATTTTCAACGTTGCTCAAACGTTGTTACAACCTTATTTCCACCTACCGCGGCAACTTACATAAATCTTAGCGGACATATCCCACGTTGTAGCAACGTTGCTCCAACGTTTCAACAACTTTTATAACAACGTTGTAACGTTGTCAAAACAACGTTGCCACAACGTTGCCACAATGTTGTGTGCTAGTAGAGGATATAAGTAATTTGACTATTATCTACCGGGCTAAAAAGAGACAATCAAACCAAAAACGCGAGTGAAAAATATAAGAGCACATAAGGGCGAGCAATGGTCCCTACAATTATATCCAGCCGTTAGAACGACTTACAGGTCGTGATAATTACCATACGTGGGCAGTAGCTATGAAAGCTTATCTGGAAATAGAAGATTTGTGGGACACAATCGAAGTTTCGGTTGGAGGTCAAATATCTACCGATATAAACAAGGTAAACAAAGCACGAGCGAGAATTATTCTCTCAGTTGATCCTCTCGTCTACATGCATATTCAAAGTGAAACAACGGCAAAGTGTACATATGTGTAACAACAGCGATAAAATAAACAATTTAAGAGAATCTGCTACAACTACAATCACCGTTGCCAACAAAAACAAAGCGCGTGTACTTGGAGAAGGTGACGTGGATCTTCCGATTTCTACTCAAAAATCCACGCAGTATATCAGGTTAGTAAATGTATTATCCATTCCGAATTTAACCTCAAATTTAGTCTCCGTAGGTAAAATTACCGATAACGACTGCAGCGTTTGGTTCGACAAGACAAACTGTCACATTTTAGACCAGAAATTTAATACGATTTTGTCGGGCGTTCGGACCAGTAATGGCGTATATAAATTAAATTTATCTGATCACAAAAATGCTAAAAATAATGTTTTTACAAATTCTGATCAGGCCTTGGAAAATTCGGCAGTAGTAAATCAACAAACCTGGCATCGTCGACTAGGACACCTAAATCTACCATACATGAAAAAATTAAAGGATCACGCAGCCACAGGAGTTAAGTTTCAAGTAGAAAAAGTGTCATCAATATGTGAGGACTGCGTCTACGGAAAATTGGCAAAAAAACCTTTCCAAAGGTCAGACAGTCGAGCAAAAACGAGATTGGAATTAGTGCATACAGATTTATGCCAAGTAAGCGAACCATCTCTAGGCAAAGCGAAATATTTTATAATGTTTTTAGATGATTTTACTAGAAAATTATTTGTTTACTTCCTAAAATCAAAAGATGAAGTACCGAAAATTTTTATGCATTTTATTAGGTTCATTGAAAAGCAGACAGGCGAAAGCATCAAATGTTTAAGGAGCGACAATGGTCGCGAATATGTAAATGACAAATTAAAATCGATTTTGGAAGATGCGGGTATAAAGCATGAAACATCCATTGCGTATAATCCGCAACAGAACGGCCGTGCTGAAAGAGCAAATCGAATATTGCTTGATAAGGCGAGGACAATGTTAATTGACGCCAACATGAAAAAAGAATTTTGAGCAGAGGCAATAGCGACAGCAGCATATATTGCTAACAGGTATCCACGAAAGATTTTAAATGACAAAACACCTAAAGAATTATGGACAAATAAAAAACCAGACTTGTCGCATATAAGAATTTTTGGAAGCAAAGCCTATGCTTATATACCAGCACAACAACGTGGTAAGCTAGACCCGAAAGCAACAGAATGTTTATTCCTTGGTTATTGTTTAACACAAAAAGGTTATCGATTATGGGACATTAAAAACAAAAAGGTAATTACGTCAAGAGATGTTGTTGTTCAGGAAACAAGTCCGAAAATATCTGAAAATAAAATAGTATACTTACCTGTAAATGATAATTTACCTGAAACAGAGTGTAAAAACGAAAAACCAAATTGCATCGTATCTGAAAATAATATCGACACGTCAACAAGTAATAGCTCAACCGAAAAAATTGAGACGTCTACAATAGAAGGTTCAATAAACGAAAGCATAAGAAATGAAATTGAAGATTATAAACAAACTGATGCAGACCCAGATAGTAGTTCCGAAGATGAAGAATGTACTACAACACAGCATTTAAGAAGATCGAATAGACCAAGAAAAGTTCCTAAAAATCTCGATAATTTTGTTATTTATTCAGCGATTACTGATCAACCAACCACCTATCAGAATGCTATCACATGCCTTGAGTCTGAAATGTGGAAAGAAGCGTTGAAAAAAGAATATAACTTACTAACCTAAAATCAAACTTGGGAAATTTGTGACTTACCATCAAATACGAATGTTGTAGGAAGTAAATGCATTTTTAGAAAAAAACAAGAAAGTGATGGTTCCACTAGATATAAAGCTAGATTAGTAGCTAAAGGTTTCAGTCAGATAAAAGGTCAAGATTACGATAACACATTTTCGCCGGTAATTCGTTTTACATCTTTAAGAATTTTATTTGCTTTTGCAACAAGCCGAAAAATGGACATTATTCACTATGATATAGAAACTACTTTTTTGCATGGACAAATAGATAAGGAGATTTATATTGAACAACCTGAAGGATTTTTATCAAACGAATGTCCTTTAAAGGTTTGTTTGCTAAAAAAAGCTATTTGCGGACTCAAACAAGGAAGCAGAACTTGGAACTTACAACTTAATTCGCTATTTTCATCTATAAATTTAGTTCAATCTAATCATGATTCTTGTGTTTATTACTATAAAACTAAAAACAAGATTATACTAATAGCATTGTTCGTAGATGACATTTTGGTTTTTACGGACAGTGTCGATTTTTTAAAAATTTTTGATGAGGCATTGACAGCAAAATTTCCAGCAAAAAATCTTGGACCAGTAAAAAAATTTCTTGGAATAAATGTAGTTTATGATAAAAATAATGGGATATTAAAACTCGATCAATCAGATTATATAAACACAATTCTAAATAGATTTAAAATGCAAAATAGTAAAGTAATCAATACTCTAATGGAATTGAACGCTAACTTGAATGAATATAAAACTACTGATGATGAGAGTAACAGAGCCGAACTAAACAACATTCCTTATCAGCAAGCAGTAGGAGCAATTTTATATTTATGTCAAGCTACTCTTCCAGATTTAGCTTATGTTATAAGTATTATAAGCAGGTTTAATAATAATTTTACTGAAAATCATTGGCAAGCTGTAAAAAGAGTTTTTAGATATCTCCAGTTTACAAAAAACTTATGTTTAACTTATTCCAATAATAAAAGTAATAAATTAATTGGATACTGCGACGCTAGCTGGGGAACAGATCCACAAGATCCAAGATCAGTATCTGCATATATATTTATTATGCAAGGTGGAGCAGTGAGCTGGATTAGCAAAAAACAACCTACAGTTGCGCTAAGCAGCACAGAAGCGGAGTATTAATCATTGTCACTTACAACTCAAGAGGCTATATGGCTAAAAGCATTTACTTCTGAACTGTTTACTCAAGAAAATGAGCCGATAAACATATTTTGTGACAACAAAGGTGCAATAAATTTTGGTACAAATGCTAATTTTAGTGCTCTCACCAAACATATTAATATTCGTCATCACTTCATTAAGGAAAGAATAGATTCAAGAGACATTGAAGTAAATCATTTACCTTCTCAACATATGTTGGCAGATGCATTAACAAAACCAGTAAATTATACCAAGTTGAATTTCTTTTTATCAAATGTAGGTCTTAAGATGTATATTTTATAGGTTATTGTAAATATGTTTTTGTGTATTGAAGGAGCGTGTTATTATTCAATCCACATTTGCTATATAAGATGTATATAAATAGAATCGATGTAAATAGCTGTAAACTGTATTGATTTTAAATCAAACGTGCTTTATTCGTGTGCGGCTAAGTTTATCATTGTATTCGTATATGAAATTTTAGTACCGGTATAGATACCGACCGATTAAGTCTATACAATTAAATCTTGCCATTTGTACTCTGTGCTCTTATAAGATATTGAGAACATTAAATAAAATAAGAGTTCATTATTTACACCTTATAGTATATTACCATTATTATTAACCTTGTTTGTTATGTATAAGATATAACTTAATAAAACAATAAAATTGTACTGTTGTCATTAATTATTATAGTAACCCAATAATATAGGATTTAATTTGTTACAAATAAATTTAGCTTAATTGAAACTATAAGTGTATCATATTAAATTCACTGAATAAGAAAGGGTTATTTTTAAAGTATATTAATTTTAAGCAAACAACGTCTCTGAAATGAAAAATTATTGGTACAAAGTAAAATTAAAGCAAATTTGCTGTGAGGAACATTTCACCTTGTAAATATTATCATAAATCTCTGAAGATACAGCAAAACAAATTTAAATTCAAGTGACGAGAGGCTACCTAAAAAGTGCACTATTATGAGTATGTAAATATATATATATATATTTCATAGGATTTTTCTTATTTGTTTAATGGTATTCATTCGCTGGAGTTGTTCATTTGATTCTGGTTAATTACTTGTATTTGTATAAGTGCAGCTTATACATGATTCAAAAACAATATGTACTGAGAGCTGCATTCCCTGTTGAAAAGACCTTATAAAATTCGATAAAATAATGGCACATTGAATCGGGGTGCCGATAAAAATTTTATAGTAATATATCGGGCGATATCTTTTTTATCGGTACCTATAATGAAATCCTCACAGCTACGAATCACAAAGTTCCGAAATTTAGTTTTTATAAGTATTACCTGGTAAAAGATATACCAGGTGTGACACTTTCATGTATTCTTATTTTTGTAACCTTCAGTTATAAATGTTTTTCATTGTTATTCTTCATGCATATAAAGATAGAAGTTTCTATGATATAATAAACATGAAAGAAATATTAAATTTACTTTATATAAACTTATCCAATATAATAATTCTGTTCTTTTCAGGCATCAAATCTAACTCAATTACATGTTAATTTTCAGTATATTTTCAAATACAAAGAATATTCTTCCTCCAAGGACAAAACAGATCTGGAAAACAAATAATTTTAATTCAATTTGAATGTGCTCTAAATTATAAAACTAATTAATAGCAATAATTAATAGCTCTGAGTGTGTAATATTTTACAAATACTCATATATATATATATATATATATATGATACAGTTGCATGTAATCTTAATTTTGAATTATTTAGTTATAAATATTTTTTATTGTTAATCTTCATGAAAGTAAAGGTAAAAGTTTTCTATTATAAAGCTACTAATGAAAATCAAAGAATTATTAAATTTATTTTATATAAACTTATCCAATATAATAATTCTTATACGATTAACTGATTCAAGTAAACTCTGTAAAATAATTCAGAATGTGTAACGGCATTTATATGTATTCTTTTATTAGTATACTTTTGTATAAAAGTTTATTCTTCATTATTTTTTAAAAATAAAAAAAAATATTAACAGAGCTTTTAGAACAAATATTTCAATATTCAATATTCCTATATATTTAACTACTTTAGTAATGGTTATAGAAATAACTGTCAGACTCGAGTGACACTTGCAGGTTTTCTTAATTTTGTGCCCTTTAATTATAAATATTTTTCAATGTTATTCTTCATGAAAGTAAAGATAGTGGTTTTCTACAGTGAGCTAGTAATAAACACCAACCCAGACGGAAATTTATTTTTCCAAAAAGAGCTAAGAAAAGCTAATAAATTTTATAATCAATTTATAATATGCAGATTTTGGACTCTGTTAATAGTTAGTTAGAATTTATAACTTTTATTAGCTCTTCATAGCTTTTGCTAGATTTAATAGCTTTTAGGCTTTTTTCAAAAGTAAAAGAAATGTGCGAGTTTAAAAAAGCTAATAACTACTAATAACTTATTTAAATTATTATATAGAGTAAATAAGTATTTAGAATTTTAATGAATATTTACCAATAGCAATCTTTTATTAATAGCTTTTGTTTTTTTGCATACATCACTTAGAAACAGCTAAAAACAGTTAAATATAGGAAAATGCAACAGTTACTATTAGTGTCATTTTATCGTTTTTCACGATATTTTCGAAATACAAAAATCTAATAAACCTAATAAAGCTTAGAAATATTTACGAAATTAAAAAAACAACTAAAAAAATCTTATAAACATCACCAAATTTTTTAAACTATTACTACAGTCCAAAATCCGCACTTTATAAAGTTTTACGAAAATCTAATAAAAGCTAATAACTTTTATTAAGTATTTATAAACAATATTCGCATATGATTATTTCCGCTAGGGAAAAAAATATTAAATTTAATTTTCAATAAAGTAATCCAATTTTGTTAATCTTGTATATGATTCGATGATTCATGTTAACATTTAAAATAATTCAGAATTTGTTACGGAATTGGTATGTATTCTTTATTTAGCAATCTCTTGTAATAAAGTTTATACTTCATTATTTTTCTAATATGAAAACATATTAACCTATTTTTAGAAAAAATATTTCAATTGTCCAATATTTCTATGTGTTCTTAGTCACACCAAAGCCACTTGAGAAATACAAATTTCGCGCCAAAAATGTAATCGACTATTCCGTGTTTATTGTAATACTAAACCGCTCATTTATGTGACAATACTGATTAAACCCTATAAACGAACCACATAGGTTGCTTGACAATATTAGAATATACCGGTAGATTCGGATAAATAATGCTCGACTTTATAGTGAAATGTCCTACTCAACCCGATAAATTGCAATCATGAAAAATCTTTAATTATTTGAAATCCAGATACATGCCTATTCGTTGTAAATAGAAAATACAGCAATACCTCATAAAATACGATAAACGATTCAATAGCGGTTGCTTCTACGACAGGCGTAACCGATAAGATCCTGTAATCAAACCGCTGATTTATGTGACAATACTGATTAAACCCTATAAACGAATCACTTAGGTTGCTTGACAATATTAGAATATACCGGTAGATTTGGATAAATAATGCTCGACTTTATAGTGAAATGCCCTATTCAACCCAATAAATTGCAATCATGAAAAATCTTTAATTATTTGAAATCCAGATACATGCCTATTCGTTGTAAATAGAAAATACAGCAATACCTCATAAAATACGATAAACGATTCAATAGCGGTTGCTTCTACGACAGGCGTAACCGATTATGAAAAATCTTTAATTATTTGAATCCAGATACATGCCTATTCGTGTAAATAGAAAATACAGCAATACCTCATAAAATACGATAACGATTCAATAGCGGTTGCTTCTACGACAGGCGTAACGATAAGATCCTGTAATCAAACCGCTGATTTATGTGACAATACTGATTAAACCCTATAAACGAATCACTTAGGTTGCTTGACAATATTAGAATATACCGGTAGATTTGGATAAATAATGCTCGACTTTATAGTGAAATGTCCTATTCAACCCAATAAATTGCAATCATGAAAAATTATTATTTGAAATCCAGATACATGCCTATTCGTTGTAAATAGAAAATACAGCAATACCTCATAAAATACGATAAACGATTCAATAGCGGTTGCTTCTACGACAAGCGTAACCGATAAGATCCTGTAATCAAACCGCTAATTTATGTGACAATACTGATTAAACCTGTAACTTATTTACAGAAAATTGAGTATGTATATGAGATTTTATGGCAAACTATTGTTTATTGTCAACTTCTAATTGTTATTTTATTTTGTACATAAGGATAACTTAACTAATGAGTGCGCAGTTAACGCTGGCTCTCACCAACCGCCCGATTCTTCGCGTCTACGAGGATCGTGGGCCCAGCCGAACTCGGCGTCTGTAGTCTAGGATCGTCTTCAGGTGTTGTCTCTTCGGCGGGCGGCAGGCAAGAGAGCGTGATCGCCTTTTCGCTATCGTTTGAAAGCCGCGTATCTAATTGCCACGCCCATTACATCGGCGTAGGTAATTGTCAATCGAGGTGACAATGGCGCGCATTTCGCGCAATATATACATATATATATATATATATAAAATTATGTTACATTATCCCCCTTTTTACGTTGGGTTCGATACGCAAACAACGTAAAAATGATTTTTAGTATCTATATATATAACGAAATATAAAAATACATTTAATTCGACTTAATACGCGATAAATACCTGTAGATATATACAATACACAATAACTAAAACTCAAATCATACATAATCGGTCAGTAACGTATGAAGAACAAATCACAATAGTCTCATCAAGTAAGAAGAAAAAATATAAACAAGCATCACAATATTCTTTGGTATAACACGACGTTATTATGGGTATAAACTTAGAATAAATTACTCGATTAAATTAAGGTTACTAAAAATATCTTCCATTAAACACATCAATATTACCTGCAACTTGTTAAAACCAAAATTTAAATTTCAGCGTGCAAGCGACCTTACTTAAGTAAGAATAAATATAAACAGGTGTGAGAAAAAGTAAATACTAATATTAGACGTAGAGTTATATATATTTCGCACATAAGTACGATAATTCAGTATATTTAGCATCGAAACGATTTTGTGTAGCTGATAGACAGCTATAAGACTATGGTATTTAACATAATTATTCAACACGACCTTAACTATTGCACATAAGCTGTATCGATTTTACCAAATCGATTTTTTGTTTTATTTTATAGGGTATATACATCCCCCTTTTGCATCATGATTTTATGTAAGTGATGCAAAAGAAAAATAGTTAATAGGTAATACCATCTGATATATTTATTAATGGTTATTGTTCAGTCGTTAACAATATTATCGACTTAACGTAATAATCGCACTGTTAATAATATATATATATATTTGATATATAATATTATTCAATATAATTCAAATTATTTTGACCTGCTATACAAAGAACTGGAAGGGTTTGAAACGTAGAAACAGGCTAGAAACCCGTTTGAACCTCGCATGTTTTGAACGGGCTGTCCGGTTAATTGTTTTATGATTTTATGGTTTTTGGACAAACTTGTAACGATCGAGTTCGAACCTCGCTTTACGACGCAAAATAAGAAATTTTCCAGAGGTTTTTCCCATTTCTTAATATTCTACTGGTCATAACGGGTTTACTTAAAAATTTCCCAAATAATCAGCTGGTCAACAAGGCGTCGGTTTTCGCCTTAGCATTTTGTGAAACATATAGTCAGTTCTCGTCCGACTCTCAAGCAGTCAATTTCGTCAGTTCGAAATACTATCGAGTATATTACTCTTTCGCCGCGCATAGTTAATTGGAATTATTATATTTTTCGCGTACTTGTTATTTGTCGAGTGTTGTGAATCGGTGAACAAATATCGCGATTAATTATTAAAATTAACAGTGCGAATAATTTGAGTGTGTGTGTGTATATATATGTGTATGTGAATATACTTATGAATATATATATATATATATATATATACAGAATTCGTCTGATTGCGCGAATTCTTAGCTCATCATACGTATGAGATCTGTTATGAAGACTAGTGGTTAGTCACCACCAACGCGAATTGTATATTATTTATACACGCGCCTTAGAGAGATATATATATACATATATATCTAGTCGATCGGGTGTTTTTATCCGATCGTTAGTGTGAGGCTCAGCCTCCTCTTGACTAGTGGTTAGTCACCACCACGCGAGTGTCGCGCATTGTTTATTAATATATATACAAATATATGTATATATATATATATATATATATATATGGGTGGTTCTCTGTGACATCGAAGATGAAAAAAATAAATATTGCTATAACTGTGGGAATATGTTTTAGAGGTATCCAGTAGTTCTCCTGAATTTTTTCAGATTTTTTTTGGGCCATAATTTTAAGTTACAGAGAGTCAAAGTTGACATTTTAGCACTTTTTTGCATTATATGCCCATTTTCATGAATTTTTAGCTCCAAGGGGATGCATTTTTCACTAAAAACATAAGTATGACTTTTTTTGTAAAATGTTTCGAACTTTTCAGTAAAAATACTTTTAAAGACATAAATGTATGCTGTCACACTCTTGTAAGCCATTTAAACCTTAAATAGTGAAAATCAGCAATTCTGCTCCGGACTCTGGTAACCTAATACTGTCTAAAAGATGTCTTTTTATAGTCAGAAACTGCCTAAAAATTTCCAGAGTGGGTCTAAATCATTAAGATCACTTATGGTCAAAATATCCGGGAAAAGTGCCCGAAATATTAATAGAAATGTATATTTGTTGCCTTATAACGATGAATCTAGTAGCATGATCATTGCAAAAAAATTTATGCACTTACCTTGGAATGGTAGAAAAATATCTCCACTTGTTTCAGTATCCATCTAATCCCCTGTAAGCTGCTAAAAATACAAATATTATTATAAAATTATAAAAAATTATTTTTTAAACATTTATAATGCTGGATTTTTAGTTTTACATCCCTTACAAGAATTATAATACTAATCTGAAGGATTACTATAAAAGTATCAACATTATTATTATTATTATTATTCAGCAATACATTGTTTAGATTTCACAAACTTGTCCCTGTCACGTTATCATATTATTCATTATAATTATATATCTGATTTATTTATATATCTTCTGTATTAAATATGTATACTCAGTTATTGTAATAATGATGTTTACATATTTATAGTAATCCTTCAGATTAGTATTATAATTCTTGTAAGGGATGTGAAACTAAAAATTCAGCATTATAAATGTTTAAAAATTAATTTTTTACATTTGTATAATAATATTTGTATTTTTAGCAGCTTACAGGGGATTAGATGGATACTGAAACAAGTGGAGATACTTTTCTACCATTCCAAGGTAAGTGCATAAATTTTTTTGCAATGATCATGCTACTAGATTCATCGTTATAAGGCAACAAATATACGTTTCTATTAATATTTCGGGCACTTTTCCCGGATATTTTGACCATAAGTGATCTTAATGATTTAGACCCACTCTGGAAGTTTTTAGGCAGTTTCTGACTATAAAAAGACATCTTTTAGACAGTATTAGGTTACCAGAGTCCGGAGCAGAATTGCTGATTTTCACTATTTAAGGTTTAAATGGCTGACAAGAGTGTGACAGCATACATTTATGTCTTTAAAAGTATTTTTACTGAAAAGTTCGAAACATTTTACAAAAAAAGTCATACTTATGTTTTTAGTGAAAAATGCATCCCCTTGGAGCTAAAAATTCATGAAAATGGGCATATAATGCAAAAAAGTGCTAAAATGTCAACTTTGACTCTCTGTAACTTAAAATTATGGCCCAGAAAAAATCTGAAAAAATTCAGGAGAACTACTGGATACCTCTAAAACATATTCCCACAGTTATAGCAATATTTATTTTTTTCATCTTCGATGTCACAGAGAACCACCCATATATGTAAATATAAATATTTGACACAGATCACACCTTCACTTTAATTGAATTGTTAAGTTATAAAAATTTAAATAATTAACTATACTTTTATTTGTATTAAATTTTCGAGGGTTTTTTATGCCTTACTGGCTTTTTCCCTCTTTTCTTTTTGAGCCAATAAATATGTATTAATTTCTGCTCAAATCAGTCTATTTAATTTATTATATAACCAGCCATTTTTTCCTTTGTCATTATACGTAATAATATTAGAAAAAATTGTAAATAATATCAATTAATATATAGAATATTAAAAACATCGGGAATTCTCCATGTTGGTGAGTTTTCGACACTACATTTTTTGGTGCCTCCTGTGAGGTGTGATCTTATTTATTTATTACGATATGGAAAAACATAGTGAAGTGAAGTGTGTGTTTAATAAAAAATAATTATAAACTAATATAGCTCAGCTCTTTAATATTGGAGCCATATTCGAGTTATCCGTCACTTTCACCTGGAGGCGCTGACATCTTGGCTGCTGTCGCTGCATCGACGCATTATAACAACAAAAGATAAGTGTTTTAGAAACAATTTGTTCTTTCTTTTTTCATTATTTTTATTTTTAACTATTTAATTCGTATATCCCATTTTCATCATACATACATATAAATTTTGAATAGTTATTTTATAATTGGTATCTTAATATTTAATGATTGTGTCGCGCTTCCGTTGCATATAATTTAAATATCGCTTTAAAACATATTAAATATTTTTAAGTATAGTTTCGCATAGTATTTTATTTTGTTCAGTGAGTGGTTTCCTCGCGATTATTTAAAGGTGTAATTACAATTTTATCAATAAAAAATTGTTTTAACTATTAACAACATAGTGAATTAATTTTATTGTACTTATATAATCAATAACTATATTAAATTAATTAACAATGGCCCCGCGTATAGCAGTGATCACTCAAAAGCGCATTACACTTAAAACTCAAATTACAATGTTAAATACCGCGATTTCGGAAAATAAACTCGAAAAACACGTTGCTAAAATACGTTTGAACCGCCTTACAGAATTATTTAACGCGTACGAAGATATGCACGATGAACTCGCGATTTTAGATGGAACTAATGAGGGACTAGGTCAATTCCCTGAAATTCAAGAGAAATTTTATAATCTCGCGGGTATTATTGAGACAATGCAATGCGCGGGGACGTCTTCGGCCAACATTGCTCCCGGTGCGTCCGAAAATTCAACTTTTCTTGATAAACAACAAACTTTAAAATTACCGATAGCGGAGCTTTCGAAATTTAATGGCGATCATAATATATGGCTTTCATACAAAAATACGTTCTTGAGCATGATTGATTCGCGTTCTGACATAGATAACCTGATTAAATTTTTGTATTTGAAAAATACGTTACACGGACCAGTTTTGAATAAACTCGCACATTTCGATGCAAGTGCGGACAATTACAAAAACGCTTGGAAACTACTCACTGATACTTATGAGAAAAAACGTATTCTCATCGAAAAACATTATGACGCTATTTTAGACATTTCTGCGCTTACTACAGCAACCACGTTAGGTCTTTCGAATTTAATAGATGAAGCACGGCAGCATATGAGTATGTTAGAATCGTTACAAGTTGTACTTGATGAAGGATTTATAATTCGTGTATTAGAGAAAAAACTCCCGAACGACATTCGTCAAAAATGGCAGGATTCGCTTAGTTTAGATCTCGTTCCCAAATTTGACCAATTTTATAATTTTATTAGTGAGGCTTCATTTAGACTTTCGACATCAACTCAAGATATTAAGCGCGAATCAAAAATCACTCGCGGAAAACGACGCGTGGAGCTAGAGTCGCACTCGTCTAAGACGTGGAAAAATGAGTCGGGCGCCCGCGCATTCGTTGTTAGTCGACTTAACCCTTGCGCTCACTGCAAAAACGATCACGCTTTGTACAAATGCCCAAAATTTGAGAAATTATCGATACAACAAAGGTGGGACGTAGTAAAAACAAATCATCTTTGTAGAAATTGTCTCCGTAGTCATTCCGGTATATGTAAATTTGCACGTTGCAAACGTTGTAATCGTTTTCATAACGTAATGTTACATTTAAATTCAAAGCCCGAAATAACGCGTAATACATCCGAAAATAATACTCTAAAAAATACCAATAAAAAATCTATAGATTGACTAGCCGTTGATACATTTAACACCGTTAACCGAACACCTCGATCACAATTAATAATGAGCGCAATTGTACGTATTCGAGATGCCGACGGTAAACTTATAGAAGCTAGAGCACTACTTGATACGTGTTCAACTGCACACTTTGTTAACGAGAGTTTTGCGCGAAAATTAAGGTTACCATTGCAATCCTGCTCTATACCTATCGGTGCAATAAACGAAATGCATACTATTTCTAAAGGCTGTATTAATATCTGTTTTTACTCACGAACTAGTAAATTTCATAAGACTTTAACTTTTTTAACTATTCCTAGTATCACGGATTATATACCTAATGAACCTTTTCCGCGCAAATTAGTTAAAATACCAACAAATTTACAATTAGCTGATCCACAATTTCACGTCCCGCGGCCGGTAGACATTTTAATTGGTTCAGGTGCTACATTATCTTTACTTTCTGTAGGTCAAATCAATTTATCAGAAAATAATTGTGATCTATATTTACAAAAAACACAGCGCGGATGGGTAATTGTCGGGGGAACTGATGGTAACCAAAAAAAGGGCGTAGTTTCGTGTAATTTAACCGAATTGACCAAACAAATCACAAAATTGTGGATAATCGAAGACGCGACAAATGAATCATCTAAATTGACGGAAGCAATATCATGCGAGACTCATTACACGGAGAATACGACGCACAATGAAAACGGTCGATATATCGTGCGTTTACCTTTTCGTTATGGTCCACCCGACTTTGGCGACTCTAGATCTCAAGCGCTTCGTCGTTTTCGAACTTTAGAAAGAAAATTAAATTCTAACCCAAAATTGAAGATTGAATATAGTAAAGTGATGCAAGAATATATAGATCTAGGTCACATGGCTTTAATTTGTCCAAATGAAACGGAAGGTTACTATTTGCCTCACCACGAGGTCGTAAAGGAATCTAGTAATACCACGAAAGTTCGTGTGGTATTTGATGCCTCGGCAAAATCAAACAAAGGTTTTTCTCTCAATAATACTCCTATGGTTGGTCCCACTATTCAAGACAAGCTTTTCGAACATCTGTTGAGATTTCGTACTCACGTTTACGTTCTAACAGCTGATATTGCAAAAATGTACAGACAGATTCTTATACATCCAGATGATCGTAAATATCAGCGAATTTTTTGGTATAATAAAAATGAACTTGCCGTATACGAGTTAAATACAGTAACTTTCGGAGTTTCTTCTGGTCCCTACCTTGCTATTCGAACGGTGCAACAACTCGCAGATGATGAAAGTTCAGAATTTCCGCGCGCTTGCTTGATTTTAAAACGCGATCTATACGTCGATGATTTGTTAACGGGTGCCGATTCTCTCAAAGAAGTCTTAAAAATCCGGGACGAAATAATAGAACTATTAAAACGCGGCGGGTTTGATATTCGTCAATGGGCATCTAATCATCATCACGGTCTCGATAATATTGAACAAAAAATTTTTGATTTAGATCACGCAGTTCAGAAAGATACTATTTTAAAAACTCTCGGCGTTGTCTGGAATTCTCAACATGATAATTTTTCATACACTGTTAATTCATTAGACTTAACAACTAAAGTAACAAAACGTAAAATATTATCAGAAATAGCTAAAATCTTCGATCCATTAGATTTGCTCGGACCCGTCGTTTTAACCGCAAAAATTATAATGCAAGATTGTTGGAAGGAAAATATTAACTGGGATGAATCGGTACCACAAAAATTACATTCAAAATGGGTTGCATTTGCAAGTCAACTAGATCTCTTGAAAAACGTGTCTAGACCTCGTTATTTGTCACTAAAAAATTCAAATAATATCGAAATACATGGTTTTTGTGACGCGAGTCAAGTCGGTTTCGGCGCATGTTTATACGTACGATCAAGCGAATCTAACGGTTCTACTTTAATTCGACTTTCATGCGCAAAATCTCGAGTTGCACCTCTAAAATTGATGACAATTCCTCGAATGGAACTATGTGGTGCGCTAACATTGGTTCGACTTTTTAAGGAAGCTCGTTCAGCCTTTCACTGGCCTATCCATCGAATCATATTCTGGTCAGATTCGACTATTATTCTTCAATGGATAAAAAAATCACCTCGAGTTTTAAAAGTATTTGAAGCAAATCGTGTATCTGAAATACAAACTCTCGGTGATCGGGTCGAATGGCGACATGTACGAACCAGCGACAATCCCGCTGATTATTTGTCACGAGGACAATCACCCGCAGATTTTTTGAAAAATCCGAAATGGTTTGTAGGTCCAACTTGGTTAAAACAGCCTGAAAATACTTGGCCCATAAGTGTAGAGTCTGTTCTTTCGGAATTGCCGGGTTTGCGAAAAAATGTGTGTTTACTTTTAAAACCGATGCCGTGTGATATATTCCAGCGTTTTCCTTCATATTCAACCTTAATTAATACTATCGCATTTTGTCTACGATTACGTCGATCAAATACTTATAAAACTAAAAATATTAATATACAAGAGAAACTCGAAACTGAAAGAAAAATTCTAAAAATAATTCAGCGGGAACAATATTATGAAGAAATCGAACGAATTTCAAAAAACGGAAACGGAAAAGATACCAGACTCACATCTTTTAATCCTTTTCTTGATGAATACGGACTGCTTCGTGTCGGCGGTAGATTACATAACGCAACAATATCCGATAATCAAAAATATCCAATACTTTTGCCATCATATCATTATGTAACTGACCTCATAATTACCGAAATTCATCGCAATAGTTATCATGCCGGGATTCAAAGTACTTTATGCACGATTCGACACCGTTTTTGGTTACTTAACGGAAAAAATCAAGTTAGAAAAATAATACGCTGTTGCATAACTTGTATTCGACATAGGCCCATGCCATTACAAAGCAAAATGGGAGATTTACCGAAATCGCGAGTTGAAGAAACGGCCGCCTTTGTACATACTGGTATAGATTTTTTCGGTCCACTTTTTATTAAGGAAAAGAAACATCGTAATCGAAATAGAATTAAGGCTTACGGTTGTGTTTTTATTTGTATGGCTACAAAGGCAGTACACATAGAAATCGTTAGTGACTTAACAACAGAAGGATTTTTAGGGGCGTTTAGAAGATTTATCGGTCGCCGAGCGATTCCGACACACGTATATTCAGATAACGGGACTAATTTCATCGGAGCAAACAATCAGCTTCGCGAATTATATTCATTATTTCATTCAGAGCAATTTCGAGAGAATGTAGACAATTACGCGATACGTAAGAATATTTCTTGGCATTTTAATCCTCCTTTATCTTCCCATTTCGGCGGTAATTGGGAAGCAGCTGTCAAGTCATTTAAACATCATTTTAGACGTGTCATAGGCAATCAGCTTCTTACTTTCGAAGAAATTAATACCTTAGCTATTAAAATCAAAGCTATTTTAAATTCAAGACCTTTATGTTTAATTTCTAACGATCCAAATGATCCGCTCGCGCTAACTCCCGCGCACCTTTTAGTTGGACGCCCACTTACTATGCTGCCCGAAGATAATTATCTTTCTGTTCCAGAAAATCGACTTTCTGTGTGGCGATTCATCACTAAAGTTCGTCAAGATTTTTGGAAAAGTTGGCATTTGGAATATCTTGGCGAACTCCAAAAACGTCAAAAATAGTTAGACAACAAGGGTGAAATTAAAAAAGGCTCGATTGTCATTGTCATTGATAAAAATCAACCGTGTATGCGATGGCAGCTAGGACTGGTCTCAGATATTCATCCAGGAAGTGACGGAATAATCAGAGTTGCTACTATCAAAACAGCTCAAGGCGTTTTCAAAAGAAATATAACTCAGTTGTGTTTATTACCTGATGTAGCATAAGTCATATAATTGCAATGTACACAATGATTTATAATAATTATACTATTTATACATGCGTACACATTTACGCTTATGGCTACACACACATCTTTGCTCGCTTCCCTCGCAACGGGGGGAGTATGTTCAGTCGTTAACAATATTATCGACTTAACGTAATAATCGCACTGTTAATAATATATATATATATGTTTGATGTATAATATTATTCAATATAATTCAAATTATTTTGACCTGCTATACAAAGATCTGGAAGGGTTTGAAACGTAGAAACAGGCTAGAAACCCGTTTGAACCTTGCACGTTTTGAACGCGCTGTCCGGTTAATTGTTTTATGATTTTATGGTTTTTGGACAAACTTGTAACGATCGAGTTCGAACCTCGCTTTACGACGCAAAATAAGAAATTTTCCAGAGGTTTTACCCATTTCTTAATATTCTACTGGTCATAACGGGTTTACTTAAAAATTTCCCAAATAATCAGCTGGTCAACAAGGCGTCGGTATTCGCCTAAGCATTTTGTGAAACATATAGTCAGTTCTCGTCCGACTCTCAAGCAGTCAATTTCGTCAGTTCGAAATACTATCGAGTATATTACTCTTTCGCCGCGCATAGTTAATTGGAATTATTATATTTTTCGCGTACTTGTTATTTGTCGAGTGTTGTCAATCGGTGAACAAATATCGCGATTAATTATTAAAATTAACAGTGCGAATAATTTGTGTGTGTGTGTGTATATATATGTGTATGTGAATATACTTATGAATATATATATATGGGTGGTTCTCTGTGACATCGAAGATGAAAAAAATAAATATTGCTAAACTGTAGAAATATGTTTTAGAGGTATCCAGTAGTTCTCCTGAATTTTTTCAGATTTTTTCTGGGCCATTATTTTAAGTTACAGAGAGTCAAAGTTGACATTTTAGCACTTTTTTGCATTATATGCCCATTTTCATGAATTTTTAGCTCCCAGGGGATGCATTTTTCACTAAAAACATAAGTATGACTTTTTTCGTAAAATTTTCCGAACATTTCATTAAAAATACTTTTAAAGACATAAATGTATGCTGTCACACTCTTGTAAGCCATTTAAACCTTAAATAGTGAAAATCAGCAATTCTGCTCCGGACTCTGGTAACCTAATACTGTCTAAAAGATGTCTTTTCATAGTCAGAAACTGCCTATAAATTTCCAGAGTGGGTCTAAATCATTAAGATCACTTATGGTCAAAATATCCGGGAAAAGTGCCCGAAATATTAATAGAAATGTATATTTGTTGCCTTATAACGATGAATCTAGTAGCATGATCATTGCAAAAAAATTTATCCGCTTACCTTGGAATGGTAGAAAAGTATCTCCACTTGTTTCAGTATCCATCTAGTCCCCTGTAAGCTGCTAAAAATACAAATATTATTATAAAATTATAAAAAATTATTTTTTAAACATTTATAATGCTGGATTTTTAGTTTTACATCCCTTACAAGAATTAATATATATATTATTATATATATATTAATTATTATTAATACATAAACATCATTATTACAATAAATGAATATACGTATTTAATTCAAAAGATATATAAATAAATCGGATATATAATTATAATAAATAATATGATAACGTGACAGTGACAAGTTTGTGAAATCTAAACAATGTGTTGCTGAATAATAATAATAATAATGTTCATACTTTTATAGTAATCCTTCAGATTAGTATTATAATTCTTGTAAGGGATGTAAAACTAAAAATCCAGCATTATAAATGTTTAAAAAATAATTTTTTATAATTTTATAATAATATTTGTATTTTTAGCAGCTTACAGGGGATTAGATGGATACTGAAACAAGTGGAGATACTTTTCTACCATTCCAAGGTAAGTGCATAAATTTTTTTGCAATGATCATGCTACTAGATTCATCGTTATAAGGCAACAAATATACGTTTCTATTAATATTTCGGGCACTTTTCCCGGATATTTTGACCATAAGTGATCTTAATGATTTAGACCCACTCTGGAAATTTTTAGGCAGTTTCTGACTATAAAAAGACATCTTTTAGACAGTATTAGGTTTCCAGAGTCCGGAGCAGAATTGCTGATTTTCACTATTTAAGGTATAAATGGCTTACAAGAGTGTGACAGCATACATTTATGTCTTTAAAAGTATTTTTAATGAAATGTTCGGAAAATTTTACGAAAAAAGTCATACTTATGTTTTTAGTGAAAAATGCATCCCCTGGGAGCTAAAAATTCATGAAAATGGGCAGATAATGCAAAAAAGTGCTAAAATGTTAACTTTGACTCTCTGTAACTTAAAATAATGGCCCAGAAAAAATCTGAAAAAATTCAGGAGAACTACTGGATACCTCTAAAACATATTCCCACAGTTATAGCAATATTTATTTTTTTCATCTTCGATGTCACAGAGAACCACCCATATATATATATACAGAATTCGTCTGATTGCGCGAATTCTTAGCTCATCATACGTATGAGATCTGTTATGAAGACTAGTGGTTAGTCACTACCAACGCGATTGTATATTATTTATACACGCGCCTTAGAGATATATATATACATATATATCTAGTCGATCGGGTGTTTTTATCCGATCGTTAGTGTGAGGCTCAGCCTCCTCTTGACTAGTGGTTAGTCACCACCACGCGAGTGTCACGCGCATTGGTTATTAATATATATACAAATATATGTATATATATATATATATATATATATATATATATATATATATATAATATAAATATTTGACACAGATCACACCTTCACTTTAATTGAATTGTTAAGTTATAAAAATTTAAATAATTAACTATACTTTTATTTGTATTAAATTTTCGAGGGTTTTTTATGCCTTACTGGCTTTTTCCCTCTTTTCTTTTTGAGCCAATAAATATGTATTAATTTCTGCTCAAATCAGTCTATTTAATTTATTATATAACCAGCCATTTTTTCCTTTGTCATTATACGTAATAATATTAGAAAAAATTGTAAATAGTATCGATTAATATATAGAATATTAAAAACATCGGGAATTCTCCATGTTGGTGAGTTTTCGACACTACAGTTATGTATCTATGATATGATCATTTCAAATAATTCATAGGTTTTTTTGCACTTTAAGTAAGACAGATTTTTGTGTGGTTATAAAATTTTAATAAATGAACTATTATCACTCCATGGTGAGCTATGGTGATTTTTCTTTTTACAATTATATTTACGAATTATAATTTATCGCTCGCCGTATTATATTTACATAAGTATAATCTTTTATTTGACTAACTAATTTTTCAGTAACTTCTTCGCATTTATGTACATTTCATTGTTTTTTTTTTTTTTCAGTTAAAACAAATGAATTTGCGTTTTCCAAAACTGCCGAAATCTTGTACGGACCTTCATATAGATCAAAAAATTTTTTTGTTAATTTGTCAAGTGCATTGGACAAGTGACGTACTTTTAAAAGAACAAGGTCGCCCACCCGTAGTTCAATCTTACTAACGCGTTTTTGTTGTTTCGATCTTTTTTAGAAATTTTTAATTAAATTCTCTTTAGCTTGAACTAATTTATATTCTCTATTTATTTCTTGTGATATCGCAAATTTTACAATATTTTGTATATTATCACGGATCGAAACGCCAAAATGCAATTGTTTGGGAGGGTAACCAATACTAAAATGAGTAGTGATGTTAAAGAGATTTTCGATTCGTGGAATATGCTCGGCCCATGCCGTGTGTTTGTCTACACAAAGCGCTCGTAAAAATCTGCCTAATTCGCGCATTATACGCTCGGTTGGGTTTGATTCTGGATGGCGGATACTACTGAATACGACTTGTATATCATTAGCTTCTAACGTTTCCCTCCATGCTTTCGCGGTAAATTGGATCCCGTTATCAGTTAAAATACGTTTCATTTTACGACACTCTGGAATATAAAATTCAAATATTTTTTTCAAACACGCGCAAATAGTTGCTTTCTTTAAAGGGTACAATTTAACATATTTGGAAAAATTGTCTAGCATAACGAAAACGTATTCAACACCACCCCGACCACGCGGCAACGGTCCATAAAAATCAACAGTGACGAGATCATTGGGAGCTTCAGCACGAACCATCTTATATTCACCCTCCATGGGTACTGTCAAATGTTTTGTGCGTTGGCACAAATCGCAAGTAAATATATATTTTTTCACGTCACGATGTAAACCTCTCCACATAAAGAAATTTTTTATATATTCGCTTGTTTTATAGACTCCTACATGACCAAGCTTCGCATGCATTAACATAATTAATTTTTTATGTAAGCATTCGGGAACGACGATGCCCCAATTATTATTATTTTTATTTCGTTGAAAAAGAATATCTTCATAAATTTGTAAATAATCATTATTATTATTATTATTTTGAATTTGTTTAATCATTTCTGCAATTTTTTCATCTTTCCTTTGTAAGTCAATTATATTTTTAAAATCATTATAGATTAAATTATTTTCTCTCGGGTCAATAATTCTATTTATACTAGTGATGGAATTGCGATCGGCCCTTGTCGATTTCCCCCCACCACCTTAAGAGAATAGAAGAGCGCGGTGTCCGTCGAAGGACTCACTCTCTGCCCGGCTGCCGATCCGTGCAGGTTATATTCGGTGACCCCGCGAACCGCTTTGTATTTTGTAATTTTGGTGTTATATCATTTATATTAAACTGAGTGAAGTGTGCGAGAAGTGTTGTTTTTATTGCTGCCACTACCTAGTCCTCCATCAGGTTATCGGCCCACCACCGCTTCCTTGTGCGCGGGGAGCTTAGAAAGGTTGTTTTTTTTTTCTTTTTGTCTTGGTAAGAGACGGACGGTGCAAGGATGTCGGAACAAGGAGAGAAAGCGTCGAGCAGCATCACCAAGGGTAGGTGAAAATATTAATAAAAATAAAGTGAAAATAAAGTACAAATCGATTTGAGAGCGACGCGGTGATTTTTGTTTTACTTATAACGATATCGTTGTGCGATGCGATTCTGAAAAGACGCGGTATGTAAATTCACCGGCCGGTATTACTTTTAATAATTATCATTTGATTAGTGAACAAATTATTAATCTACTATTAACGGGATGAGAAAAGTGTGATGAGAAAAGTGTAATGAGAAAAATGTGTTGAGAGAAAAGAAAAATGTTCATAGACGTGTTTGCCTTTTCATAAAAATTCGCGGAACAAGACATTCGAAAGGTCAGAGCGCGGCATTTGTTTATACCGGGTATTGCATGCGGCGGGAACACGTGAGCGACGTAGCGAGAATAGCCGAGAGAGAAGGAGAGCGAGAGTGCGAGTGAGAAGGGGAGCGCGAGTGCGAGAGAGAAGGAGAGCGAGAGTGCGAGTGAGAAGGGGAGCGCGAGTGCGAGTGAGAAGGGGAGCGAGAGTGCGAGTGAGAGGGAGAGCGCGAGGCGGGAGCGGCCGAACGAGCTCGGGAACACTCGAGAAGGAGAGAGAAGGGCGAGTACGGGAGAAGCGCGAGTTCGGGCGCGCGCGAAGTGGGAAAGAGAACGGAGAGGCGTACGTATGTAGTAGGGAAACGAGCGAGACTAGGGGAGCGCGGAGCGGGGCGTTCTTTAGGCAAAGAAGCGCGAAGTAGGATAGACGTAAGGCGAGGTAGGCAGGATCTTGCGCGCAAAATTCAAATCAGCTGTTCTTTCTTTTCTTTCTTTTTCTCGTACCGCATGCGATACAAGACCGGTCCAACAAATGACTAAGCGACTTTAAGAGAATATTAAATTAAAGTTAACGTTAACAAAGTGATGCGCTTCTTAAAAATTGAGAATTGACACGTGTAATTAATTACAGATGAACTAACTCTGCTACTGTTCTTACGAACACAGTATGAGTTATTAAAGTTTGAGAAGAGGTTTCTCGGGCAAAAGGTTGGTCTAGACCTTCTAGAAAACAAAATAATTTTTACAACAGAATCCGGATTCACATGTACCTTAGGTACGTAATAATAATTATTAAAACGTTTTAAAAGTTACATTCATCGGCACAGCTGGTCTGCTGATGTGCTGCAGGCGTCGTACGTTCTCGCAGTGCATTAGTGGGGATGTGGTTGATTACACTTTGTGTTCAAGTGCTAGTTGGCTACATTCGCTGATGGTTTAACAGCTTTATGTTCAAGAGGTTGAACCATCAGCTGATTGCAATACATGTTTTCAGATATGGATCACCTATCGGGAGATCAGATTCGAGTGGTATCTGAGGCAATCAAGGCTAGGCGCGATATAGGGGAAGTACTGACCATCCCGGTCAAAAACCAGCTAATTACTTATCCCTCTACCGAATTAGGCAATTTAGGAAATTCTGAAACAATTAAGTGGGATTTGAATGATGCGATAGAGATGGGTATTACAAGCGATGAGTTAAACGATGACGCGTTTGAGGTCGACCTGAGAGACGTGGACGTGAAGGGTGAAGAGATGAGCAGAGGTATTGAATGCGAAACGGACTCTGAGATGAGCGATAAACGAGATTCGATAATAAACGAGAAGCGAAATTTCAGAGAAGCGAATGTGTTGAATAAAAATGCGCCGTTGATTATTGCTGATGAAAAATGTAACATAAGCATGCGAATTGAAAACAAAACTAAATTGCCTAACAGTAAAAGAGATGATTTTTCAGATGAGATGGGAATTGTGATGGACCGAGTCACACAAGTTATTGAAGAAAAATTGCAACCTGTTGAAAATCTCATGAGCCGGGTAGACAGTGCAGTCAGGGACATACATGTATTCTTTGATTCAATGACGGGACGTGATATATCCCAACAGAACCATCTGAGAGAGAACATTGATGAGATGCGTAACCTCAACGATGAGATGCGACGAATGTGTTCGGAGATGAAAGGATGCATTCGCGAAGGACGAGAGGTGTTGAGGGAAATGAAAGAGGTAAGAGATGAGTTTTATGATAATAATGAAAAAGATTTTGAAGAAATTACACATAATTCGACGGAAAATTCGGGTTATGACGTTATATCGAAAGCGGATATAATAAAATTAATTAGATCAGAAGTAGAGAAAGAAAATAATTCGGAAACTAAAACTTTCAACAAATCAAATGACATGAGTGAGTTTAAAGACGCGATTAAATTACTGAATGTGAAAGATTCAAGTACAAAGAGAGATTATAAATTATCGGTACAAATGAAATACGAACTATTTATTGATTACTTTACTTCGGAATTAATTGCCTTGGATTTACTGTATATTATTGATGAAGACTCTGAAAAACGAGACGCGACGGATAGAGAAATGTTAACGCGAGATCAGTTCAAAGTCAGAGATATTTTAATAAATCATATTGATCAAAATTATCATGCCAAAGTAATTGATATTAAAGACCCGAAACAGATGCTGGAAAAAATTAAGGAAATTAAGAGATATGAATGTAGTTTATCGTCTGTTAACTTGAGGAAACAGTTATATTCCTTGGTGTTCAATCGTAACGGGAGAGTGTCAGTTTTCGTGGACAAATTTGACGAGATAATAAGAACACATAATAATATTACTCATGCTCAGCCGTTTGCTGATTCTGAGATCCGTGATGCATTTTATAATGCAATAGTAAGAGAAGTGCCACAGATTCACGAACTTAATTTTGTGAACAAAAACGCGACGGGTAAGGATCTAGACTATAATCAATTAAAAACTTTTCTTTTACAGCATGAAGCGATGAGAAAGGGAAGTGGAAATGCGACAGCAAGTACCAGTGTGGAGCCTAGAGCAGCTCTGGCTACCACACAAATGGAAGGGATGCGCTGCTATGAGTGCCATGCAAACGGGCACATCAGCCGAGATTGTCCCAGGAAAAATTCGGGGGAAAAACTATGCTACAATTGTAGACAATTTACACGGGACCACAAGGCTGAGAACTGCCCGAATCCTAGCACGAGAGATGTGAGTAACGAGAGACGTGGAAGAGGACGTGGTTTTATAAGGTATGCGAGATTTAATAAAGATAATAGAACTTTTGGTTACAAAAGACATTTTGGAAGTGATGGGAGAAATGTTAGAGATGCGAAAAGACAAAAACTTATAATAAATCGGGGAAAATTCAATTCATATAAACCTAAAGGTAGAGGGGCAAGTAATTTGCTAAATTCGTCCAGAGGCAAGGAACCAAAAGCAGGTAAAATTTTAAATACTTTAACTGATGAAACAAATATTACGAATGTGAGATATGAACCCAGTAGTCGGAAACTTTTAGCAAAATTCTTAGTTGACTCGGGAGCAACGGAGCATCTCACCAACTCTAGGCTAATTTTTACGAGATTTGATAATAAAGAAAACCTTATAAGATGCGCAAATAAAAATCCAGAGGCGAGCTTAAAATCGGAGGGAGCGGGATGCGTAGGTATTAAAACGGGAGATAATAGAATTTTAACTTTAAATAATGTAATTTGCGCGGAATCACTATCGGAAAATTTGCTATCCTTAAGAAAATTTGTAGACAAGGGACTAGGTATTTATTTGGATAACAAGAGAGTAGATATATTTGATCCTATTTCGAATAAAACCTTTCTAACTGGAATATACGAGAAACCATACTGGTTGATTGAAGTAGAAATAGAAAAGCGAAGCGATACTTTAAAATCTAGTTCTGAAAAATTCAATTGCACACCAATTGCCTACCTTCTGACCCGAAGTAAAATTAAACAGACTTCTGATGTAAAATTAAATGAAATCCATGAAATCGAATCCCAGTCAGAAATTAAGAATGAAAGTGACGTGTTGAAAGTCGGTCCAAACTTTGAAACAACAGTGACAGATAGAAAATTGCATAACCCTAACGAAATAACTGTAAACACTGATGAAAAAATGAGATGTGAAAAGGAAATTAATTGCGACACAGATTTACCTGCCCAATCAAATAAGTCAATGTTATGGCATGTGAGAATGGGTCATGCCTCTTTAAATTATCTAAGAAACCTGCAGAAGAGATTTCCTGATTTTAAGGAATTGAGTGATGTGAAATTTGACAATTCCGTGCTTGAATGCGAAGTGTGTAAAATGACTAAAATGAACAGACTACCTTTCAATGAGACGAGGATGAGAGCATCCGCTCCATTACAAATAATACATTCGGACATAATGGGCCCTATAAGTCCGAAATCACACCCAAAGGGATATCGTTTTATTTCTGTATTTGTCGATGATTATTCCCGATTGGCTCAGGCATATCCTATGAAATTTAAAAATGATACAGGATCGTGTCTTGATCACTTTGTTAAAACTTCTAGAAATTTACTTGGACGAGACGCGAAAGTCTGTTACTTAAGATCAGATCAGGGCACAGAATTTACGGGAGGCGATACAGTTAAAGTACTGGAAAAACTCGGAGCTGAACTACAGTTAGCATGCCCTGATACTCCTCAGCACAATGGAGTGGCTGAGAGATTCAATCAGACTATTCAGAAGAAAGTAAGAGCGCTGATGTTTGATTCCAAATTTCCAGAAAATATGTGGGACTTGGCTTTGAGTGCTGCTGTTTATGCTTACAATAGAACTCCACACAAGTCAAATGAAATGGTTTCTCCTTTGGAAAAATTTAACCCAAATTATACCGTGAATTTAAAACAATTTAGGCGTTTCGGTTGCATGGCTTATGTGAAGATTCAGAGAAAAATAGGTCCTAAGTTTAGACAGATTGCAATCACAAGTTTTCTTGTTGGGTACAAAGCCACCGGTTATGTCTTGTTCAAACCAGATGAGAATAGATTTTATGAAAGTCGAGATGTGAGATTCAATGAAAAAATTGTTTTTGGTGACAGATTCACAAAGAATCAAATACAAGACTGGGATAATAATTTTGAAAAGGTAAACAACGAGAAGTGGTTCTTGAATTATGAAAAAGATGTGTCAAGGGAATCTGAGGAAATAATAAGAAAGGAGGGAGTAGAAAAGAAAAAGAGAGGTCGCCCGAGAAAATTGCAAGCGAAAGAAAGCGAAACAGAAAAGGAACAAATATTAAGTGATCCGAAATATCATGCACTGCTAGCAAAAATTAACTGTGACCCACAGTCGTATAGAGAGGCGATGAGTTCAAACGACAAAGAAAATTGGTTGTCTGCAATTCAGAGTGAATTAGACTCAATGAACAAAAATGAAGTATGGGAACTGGTAGAACGATCTGAAATTATGAGAGGCGAAATTAAACCAAATATAATTGATTCTAGGTGGGTCTTGAAGAAAAAGATGGAAAAGGAAGGGACGTGTAAATATAAAGCGAGACTTGTTATAAGAGGCTTCAAGGATAGAAACGAATATGATTTGGTTGAAACATACGCACCTGTTTCGAGGTTAACCTTGATAAGATCGGTTCGAGCTATAATAAATAAATATGATTTGGACGTATATCAAATGGACGTGAAAACCGCTTTCTTGAACGGAACTATAAGCAAAGAGATATACATGGAATTGCCAGAAGGCATGAATGTGACGAGCAAAGAGAAGCGAGAGAAGGTCTGTAAATTGAAGAAAGCGCTGTATGGTTTAAAAATCAGTCCGAAACGTTGGAATGAAAGGTTTACGGAAGCTGCTAATAAAATAGGTCTAGTCACTCATGATAGCGAACCATGTTTATTTACTTGGCGAGAGGGGAATAAATTCTTGTTTTTGGTTTTATATGTTGATATGTTAATTGCTAGCAACGATAAAGTCCGACTAAGCGAGGTGAAAACTAAATTAAAATCAGAATTTGAAATGACTGATCTGGGAGAACCGAAATGCTTTCTAGGAATTAAGATTATACGGGATAGAGTGAATAAAACGTTGACATTGTCACAAGAAAACTATATATTAAAATTGTTACAGAGATTTGGGTTTGGTGAGATGCATCCGCAAAGGACTCCGATGATTACAAACCAGGTAGCAAATCGTAAGAGACGCGATCGCGAAGAGAATGAGACAGAATCGGAATACAAAAGTGACGAACTCAAACTGAATGTTCCCTATAGAGAAGCCGTGGGTTCATTATTATATCTGGCAAATGTGACGCGTCCTGATATCACTTATGCAGTGAATATTGTCAGTAGGCATCAAATAAATCCGAATGAGGACGATTGGGAAATGATAAAAAGGATTTTTAGATATTTAAAGGGAAGTGCGTCCTTGGGTCTGAAATATACTGGCAATACTGATGATATTCAAACCTATTCTGATGCAAGTTTTGCCGATTGTAGAAATAGTTTGACAACTAGTGGTTTTGTAATTAAATTATTTGGAGATGCGGTGTCTTGGAAGACGCACAAGCAATCATATGTCGCACTATCTACCTGTCAAGCTGAGTATGTGGCAATGAGCGAGGCGTGTCAATATAAAATTTCGTTGTTAAATTCTCTAAAATTGATTCTAATTGATGACTTTAAACCTATGATTTTGTGGTGCGACAATAAGGCTGCTGGTGCAGCCACCCAAATGACAGGTAGCAATAAGTTACGACATATGATTGAAATTAAAGAACATTATGTAAGAGAATGTGTTAAAATGGGTTTTGTTAAAGTGATGTGGTTTAAGTCTAAAGAACAACTTGCTGATATATTTACGAAGCCGTTGGCTTTTGATTTACACAATAAACTAACCTCCAAGATAATGAATGGATAAAGAGATGCGTATATATTGTACTTGATATGTGTGATTTGTGTTTATTTCAGGAAACAGTAAGTGATTCCAGGTCCGATCGGGAGGGAGTGATGGAATTGCGATCGGCCCTTGTCGATTTCCCCCCACCACCTTAAGAGAATAGAAGAGCGCGGTGTCCGTCGAAGGACTCACCCTCTGCCCGGCTGCCGATCCGTGCAGGTTATATTCGGTGACCCCGCGAACCGCTTTGTATTTTGTAATTTTGGTGTTATATCATTTATATTAAACTGAGTGAAGTGTTCGAGAAGTGTTGTTTTTATTGCTGCCACTACCTAGTCCTCCATCAACTAGCAATAATTAGATTTTCACAGCTCTGCTCATGAAACTTTCCATTAGGGTTACGACTAAGGAAGTCCGCGACGATATTATCAGTCCCTGAGCAATGCACAACCGAAAAATTATACTGCTGTAGCAGCAAACTCAAGCGGCTTAATCGAGGATTTAAAAACATTGTTGACGATAAATACTCTAAACTTTTATGATCGGTAATAATTCTAAATTTAATACCTATTAAGTACACGCGAAACTTTGTTATTCCGAAAACAATTGCAAGTAATTCTTTTTCTGTTGTACTCCAGTGTAATTCATATTTGGTTAGACACCGACTCGTTACTGCGATTAAACCGTGATTACCATTTTTATCCATTTGATATAATAGTGCACCTAACCCTTGATCACTAGCATCTGTTTGAAGAACTAAATCCGCGCCAGGAATATAATGCTGCAAAGCAACAGTATTTAAAAAACTGTTTTTTAAATTTATAAACGCGATTTCGTGTTCCGGCGTCCATTTCCAAACGCTTTCGTTTTTTAATAAATCTCGGAAAGGATCGACGAATTTAGCGTAACCAATATTAAATTGACGATAAAAATTGCAAATTCCGAGAAATTGTTGGAGTTGTTTTTTATTTTTCGGAGTCTCAAAATCTTTTATCGTTGATAACTTATCGGGATCAGTTTCGATACCATTCGGCGATAATATATATCCTAAAAATTTAATATTGCTACGAAAAAATTCACATTTGTCGAATTTTATGGTCAAATTATTATTTTTTAATTTTTTAAAAAGAAAACGCAAGTCCTTTATATGCTCCTCAATACTCGGACTACTGATTAAAATATCGTCTACAAAAAAGGATATGTTTTCATTTTCGTTTCCAACAGCTAAGCTGAGAGCACGGATTAAAGCATTTCCCGCATCCTTCACGCCAAATGGAACACGACAAAAATGGTAAAGCTTAGAGTTATGCAAAAATGCCGTAAGTGGACGGGACTCCTCGTCCAACACGACTTGCCAATACGCATGGGTCAAGTCAAGCTTGGAAAAAATCTTTTTATTATTATGTTTTTGCATGAGTTCATTTATAAGTGGAGGAGACTCATGGTCGTCATGAATGTTTTCGTTTAGATAACGCGCGTCTAAACACACCCTTACTCGTCCGTCTTTTTTCTGGACAGTACGGAGAGGATTTAAGTGAGGACTATTACTAGGTTCTATTATCCCCATCTGAAGCATTTCGTTTATGGCTTGATTAACCGGTTGTTGTAATGCGTACGGTATAGGATAATTCTTTTTTATTATAGGATTTTTAGTTTTAAGTTTAATTTTATGTTTATAGTCAGTAGCACACCCGGGATTTTCAGAGAAAATCTGTTGAAAATCGACTAATACTTTTTCAAAAACACGTTTCTCGGACTCGTCATGAATTATTAGATTGCTCACGGTAGAACACGATCCACTGAACGAAGCATCATCTATATCTTTATTTTCTAAATAACATATATTTACGTTTATTTGTTCATACGAATTAATTATATTATTATTATTATTATTATAACCCATAGTAATCGAATTTTGTGTATTTTCTATCTCACATTGTAAACCCATGATTGTACAACATTGATTACTACATTTGTTTTGACTATTTTTCAATTGGTCTATCGCGTTATTAAAATTCAATTGGTGTTTATCGTTTTTACATTCGCGAGCAGTAACGACATGAACGTATGTAATTTCATCTTGCGCATCAATAATCACTCTTTCCAGCATATCGCGTTCAAATAATAATGACGGCCCAGGAATGTATTTTTCCCTTATCTTAAATTTACCTAATTTATAATCAAGAACCGCACCGTTTCTTACACACCAATCATGACCGAGAATCACGTCAGTCGACAAGAAAGGGATAACTAGAAAAGGGTACGTAAATATTTCATTATTTAACAAAATGTCAACAAAAACCTGCTTTTTGACTGTCGTAGCTTTTTTACCAATCGCAGTCGCGATGTATACGTTACTCGCGGGTAACTCGTCAATTTTATTATTTTTTATTAATTTTTTATAAAAATCGTCGGATATACAAGTAATTTGCGATCCGGAATCCAACAATGCCCAAACCTCAAACCCGTTTAATTTCATTTGTAAATGTACGCATTTAGCTATTCTCGATTTCTGAGTCGCGGTTTCAATAACTTTATTATTTACATCATGAGAAAGTTCTTGCGCAAAATCGTACATCGCACGACACATCGGCGGGCCTGTATACGATGTGTCGTTGTTTAGTTTAAATCTAAGTTCGATTGACGAGAGCGTTGTGGAGCATTGTTTTGGTTTCTCGGCACCTCGCTATTATTTGCGTGATTTACGGGTGTCGAGTACGTTGGAGGGGGAAATCGCGTATCTGGGAGATTATATCTCGCCTGAGAATCGTATGTTTCATTTTGCACAGGCAGATTATTTGTCGAGTTTTGAGTCGCGCACGTATTTCTATTATAATAATAATGATTTTCATTTTGATAGGGTCTATAGAAATTTGATGATCTATTACGATGATTTGCATAACCGGTATTTTGCCCGTAATTTTCAGTATTTGAATTTACACGTAAATTTCGTACATGTGTAGTTTGATGTGGTACATGATTTACCCTAGAGTTTTGATAACGATCATGCTCTCTCGTAGTGTCTAAAATAGCCAATGATTGCGCGACGGCGTTCGTAATTTCAAAATCTACGGTAGCAAGCGATCGCATCACGTGCGCGGGGAGTTGCGTTACAATCGTATAATTTACTTCGTACGGAAATAATTTAGGTATAAAATATTCGGCCTCCTTCAATTGTCGAAAAAAATAGTTTCGATAAGAAATATCACGAGATTCGTTATACGAACGACTTAACCATATTTTTTTTATATTAGTTCGTATCGGGGCCGAATAGAATTCCGCGAGAAACATATTCCGAAAGGCTTGATAAGATATAAAATCGCCCTGCAACTCTACCCACGTACGAGCTTTCCCCTCGCAACATTGCTGTACGAGTAATTTTTTGTTTACGTCACTTATCCCCTTAATTTGACAATATCGATCATATTCGTTTAAAAACTCTAATGGGTTTTTCGCGGATTCATTATTAAATTTTGGCAGTTTAAGATCCAACTGAATATGATTTAATTGATTTATCATACCGCCTATATCTGCAATTGGAACGACTGGTGTGGTTTGCGCTGTAGGTTGCTGAGGCAAGATGGTTGATTGTCCGTTATTCGACACACCGGCTAATTATTGATCTAAAAGAATCCTTTGCTGGGCTGTAGCTTGTCGTTGCGACTCTAATTCACGTTGTTGAACTTGACGATTATCGCGTAGTTGTTCCAATTGCTCCCGCAATAACTTTAACATTTGTGTTTCTTCTTGAATATTTTGGGCTATCGACGTGTCGTTACCTTGATCGTCCCCTTGTGTCGACATTCTACTCGATTCAATTTTTCTAACAGCACGATTTTTATTTTTAATGTTTAAATTAGAATGTACAAGTTTTACTTCTCTCCCAGACCGCGTAACGATTTTATTTTTTACTTTATTTTTGTCCATTCATTTTATTTATATTAAATTTTGAAATAAGAATGACTATTTTATTAAAATAAGAATAAACTACAATTGACTTATTTTCTATTCGCGAACTAACCAAGCAACAATCTTCCACAAGATCAGCATATACATGAATATATATATGAGGTTCACAATTATTTACACACTATTTAAATTATTTAAAGCTAGCAAATAATTGAGCCACTGAGTTGAGCGCCAAATGTAACTTATTTATAGAAAATTGAGTATGTATATGAGATTTTATGGCAAACTATTGTTTATTGTCAACTTCTAATTGTTATTTTATTTTGTACATAAGGATAACTTAACTAATGAGTGCGCAGTTAACGCTGGCTCTCACCAACTGCCCGATTCTTCGCGTCTACGAGGATCGTGGGCCCAGTCGATCTCGGCGTCTGTAGTCTAGGATCGTCTTCAGGTGTTGTCTCTTCGGCGGGCGGCAGGCAAGAGAGCGTGATCGCCTTTTCGCTATCGTTCGAAAGCCGCGTATCTAATTGCCACGCCCATTACATCGGCGTAGGTAATTGTCAATCGAGGTGACAATGGCGCGCATTTCGCGAAATATATACATAGATGTATATATATATATATATGGGGCATTCTTTGTGACCGTTACCCCCCTGCTGCCCATTTTTGGTTCGACCTAAAAATTTTCAAAAAAATATGAAAATTTGTAAAAAAGCCTCAGCTATTCGATGCCGTGTGGCAAAAATATCTCATTTAATCAGATCATCCTGAAAATCGTGAAATACCAAAAACATTCATGAATAAGGTATGTTAACGATATTTCACTCGTGTTATATGAGCGTTAATTAATGAGTTAAGGCCATTTTTACGCCCAGATATCATAAATATGTCTTTATGGTATAGCTGAGAACAAAACTGAGTCAGTTAGATCAGCGAGGTTAAAGTCAAGGTCGTTTTAAGGTCAAAATCACAAAAATGCATTTAAGTGAAAACAAATATTATCTCTGCACGTTTTTGGGGTCGCTGAGTACGAATCCGATATTAATTTGACTCGAAAGGGTCAGGAACAAGATCACGATCATAAAAACTACTAAAATTACAGAATCCATTATATCCAAACTTTTGAAACGGTTGTAAGTTGAAATAGGTAGTTACAATGCAAATATTGCATTTGAATTTCATCTTTGACATTAGCCGAACCCGGGATGCACCGTCCAGAAGGTTGTCAAAAGGATTTAGCATCCCATGTGTTTTTTTTTGTTTTTTTTTTTAAATTTTTAAATTTTTTTACATTTATTATTTTATAATTTTTTTACATTATTTATTTTTCAATTTTTTGACGGTTTAATGTTTTCTAAATTTATTTTTTAAAACCTTCATATGAAAATATCGATTTCTCACAATGTTGAGAGTACCTCTTAATCAACATTTCGGTTTTATTAATGGGTAAAAAACAATGCTTATTTGTGGTACTGGTGGAGCGGCAGCAAATCTGCGGTTCAAAAATCTTTTGGTCTTTTCGTGATCTTTATCAGTATAAGACAATACTTGAATAGTCGTAAAGTTTTTTTTGGACCAATCAATAAGTTTTTTAAATGAAATTATGGCTTCACTTGGTTTACACAGAAGACTAGCTCGTGTAGCTTCTCTTTTATACACTGCCCCTATGCCATCTGAGGGTCCCTTACCAAGGGCTGTAGCATGAAAGTGCCATTCCGCGGCAACACCAAAATCCTCTTCATGATACATGAGGTTCATCATTTGATATTTATTTTTAAAATGTTGCTTAGCTCCATCACTAAAGTAAATAACCTTGTTCAATTTAGGATTAATTTTTTTCAATTCAGGAATCAGTAACTTCTGTGCCATGTATACAGCTGCTGTGTCATGAACTGTACTATTTGATAGAAAAATAAAACTTTTGTGATCAATTGTTGACCCATTTTTAAAATAACATACTATAGGAAAAATGGTACATTGACTATTATTAAAATGAAAACCTTGAGATGCATCCTGTACAATGTACTTGTAATTTTCGGAAAAATCTAATATTAGAAGAAACTTATTTTCTTTCAAGTTTTCTTTTATTTCAAGATAGAATTGAGATTGTTTTTTTGCAATAAAAGAATGAGGTTTTAATTTGATTAACATTTCACAAAATTCATCAACATATTCAGATGAAAGGAGAATTCGCGTTTTAAGAGTTGATCTGTCAGTAGTTACCCATGCACTATATTGCACTTTATCAATATTTTTTTTATCTAAGAGTTCATTCAAATATTGTTGAAGCCGATTAATACCTGGGCACTTTGAGCATTCACCAAGAAAACAATGTGCATTAGAATTTTGACACACGATTTGACTTAAGCAATCTTTGTAATCCTGTAAAACAACATCAGAATCCTTAGTAAGATTTTTTAAATCTACAGAGTCAATCATTAATTTGCAGTTCTGATGGATCGTACATACACAAACTGAATGTGTACCGCTCGCTCCAGCAAATATGCAGTGCTTTGGTCGCAGTTGAGCAAATTTACTAAAACTAACTGGATAATCAGGATGTAGTTTGTTGTACATTTCATAAAGTCCTCTTAAATCTGAAAGAAGAAGTCGTTTTTGAATCAACTTTTTACCGTCATCCGTTTTCACAGAAACTACATCTTTCATACCTGGCATGATTCTGCTATACTCGTCACTGTTGTAAAATTCTACTATCTTTAAGACAGTTTCTTCTGGTAATGTCTTGCCACTCTTGAAAGTTGTATCTGGCAAAACGCCTTTAGATGATTTTAGCTCTTTAGCTTTTTTAGCAAACTGCTTTGAACATTTGAATTCTTTACTAATTTTGTTAAGACTCCAGGCATCTGGTACTATTGTCAAAATCTTTATTCTTAAAGGATCATTAATTTCAAGACTGGAGAACTTTTCTTTTATTCCCATCAACATATCTTCCAACTCTATTTCTCTTTGAGATTTGATGTTGGATTCCATTGTACTAGAGCTAGAAGATAATGTAGATGCAAGAGAAGATCTAGAAACATCCATATCAATAATTTGATCATGACTTGAGTTTTCCGAATTTTCATCTCTTCGAGGGCGTTTCCTGCATGATACACAAATTTTTGCACTATCTGATAAATCTGGAAATATCCTTTTGAAACTATTCGAAATATGCCGAAGATCATGTCCTTTGTGGCCTGGCAAGTTGTAGGGATTGCAACATCTATCACTATGATTATTGGACATGTTTGAGACTGCACGTTTTAAACTACTAAAAATTGTGAAATTTAAGATAGAATTTTCTATCTTAAATGACAAAGTCAATACTAAATACAAGCTTCAATACGCAATATTTTAACTGAAAGTGTTGCTTTACAAAGAGACAGGTAAAAGTAATGAAACTAGTAAAAATAATATATTAAGATTAGTTAATAGTAGCGTTTAAAAACTGCAAAAAAAATGACTGTACGAGAATCTATTCAGAGAATGAAGATGAAAAGCACTATTTGGAAATGCTTTAAAAAATTGTTAAAATTATTAAGAAAAACTATCAAAAAATAATCTTGGAAAAATTGTATTAGTGTTAGTGTGTTTTCTTTCTTTTTCCTTCTATCACCTTCTTTTCAATCTCTTCTTTTATCGGCTGTTTCTTAACTTCTTCTTTTTTTCTTTTTGTTGCACTGATTCTTGTATCTGCTCTTTCTTTTTTTCTACGACTTCTCACTCTTCTCTTTTTTCACTTTTTTTTTACTTCTGTAGCCACTTCAGCATATAACTATCCTCCAGAATATTCGGAAAGTTAGATAACTTTTAATCAACATTTTATGACATCCTGGGAATCGGAGGGTAAATGTTAGATCTTTTTAACAAGCTCCTCAACAGTGCATCCAGGGTTTGGTCAACGTCAAAGGTAAAATTCAGAGACGATATTTGCATTGCTACTTACCTACTTACTTAATTACCTACTTTAACTTTCAGTCCGCAAAAAGTTGAATAAAATGATTTTATCAATTTTAGTAATTTTACTGATGTTGACATTGAAATGACCTTGAACTGAACCTAAAGAAATTACATTACTCTCGGATTCGTACGCAGTGACCCCAAATTCGTATAGTAGGAGTGGTTGTTTCCGCGAAAATATGTTTTTGCGATTTTGACCTTGAAATCAACTTGACCCTTTGGAGTCCAATTAATCTCGGATTCGCACTTAGCGACCTCGAAAACGTATACTAGGAATGGTTGTTTGTTAGAAAATGCTTTTTTTGCGATTTTGACCTTGAAATAACCTAGCCCTTGACCTTTTGGATTCAAATTAATATCGGATTCGTACTCAGCGACCCCAAAAACGTGCAGAGATAATATTTGTTTTCACTTAAATGCATTTTTATGATTTTGACCTTAAAACGACCTTGACTTTAACCTCGCTGATCTAACTGACTCAGTTTTGTTCTCAGCTATACCATAAAGACATATTTATGATGTCTGGGCGTAAAAATGGCCTTAACTCATTAATTAACGCTCATATAACACGAGTGAAATATCGTTAACATACCTTATTCATGAATGTTTTTGGTATTTCACGATTTTCAGGATGATCTGATTAAATGAGATATTTTTGCCACACGGCATCGAATAGCTGAGGCTTTTTTACAAATTTTCATATTTTTTTGAAAATTTTTAGGTCGAACCAAAAATGGGCAGCAGGGGGGTAACGGTCACAAAGAATGCTCAGTTTTATTCTCAGCTATACCATAAAGACATATTTATGATGTCTGGGCGTAAAAATGGCCTTAACTCATTAATTAACGCTCATATAACACGAGTGAAATATCGTTAACATACCTTATTCATGAATGTTTTTGGTATTTCACGATTTTCAGGATGATCTGATTAAATGAGATATTTTTGCCACACGGCATCGAATAGCTGAAGCTTTTTTACAAATTTTCATATTTTTTTGAAAATTTTTAGGTCGAACCAAAAATGGGCAGCAGGGGGGGTAACGGTCACAAAGAATATAAAATTATGTTACAAACCCTATAAACGAATCACTTAGGTTGCTTGACAATATTAGAATATACCGGTAGATTCGGATAAATAATGCTCGACTTTATAGTGAAATGTCCTATTCAACCCGATAAATTGCAATCATGAAAAATCATTAATTATTTGTAATCCAGAAACATGCCTATTCGTTGTAAATAGTAAATACAGCAATACCTCATAAAATGCGATAAGCGATTCAATAGCGATTTTTTTTAATGGCAAAGCCAGGTACGATGCGTTAGGCAAGCCGGCCATTTCATGCGTCAATCGTCATAAATCCCTATAAAGGTACCAGGTAAGTTGTTATATAATATTGAAATATGCTGGTAAGGTCATATAGCCGTTACTTGGCGTTATTGTGAAACGCCCTATTTAACATTATATTTTTGTATGCTCTATAAGACAATAACTGTTAAAATCCCGATAGAAATCCACTTGTTAAGAATATATCATTTTGTATTACCTGAAATAGAACTATAGATAATTCATTCATGTTCGGGTTTTTCATTATAAAATACTATAAACTTTAGAGTGAAAAAGCATTGATATATAAGTAAGTGATAGGTGGCAAATCCTTATAATGCCCGGTAAATATAAATACAAAATATTTAAATATAAATGTGTACCCGATATACTCCGATAAACTATTTTATGCTCTTTTATGTTACACGTTTATTCCTATAAAACCTTATAAACAAATTTATTTTTATCGCATTTTATGAGGTGTTCATTATGAAGCCTATAGTTATAAGCTTATTCTTTCCGATTCGTATTAAATAATGTATAGCATTCTATCGCAAACTCCGGGTGCAAAAGCCATATGAAGTACGATAAAAAATTTTTTTTATAGTTTTATATGAGGTTTTTTCAACAGGGTTGATATAAGAATTGAAAGAATTGAAAGTACCAACATAGGATAATTCTGTAATTGAGTCATTGATTTAATTAATGAAATAAATTTTGTGTAAGTAAATAATTGTGGTTCTGTCTTAAGTCTAACTATAAACTGAAATATATATAGTCCCACATATAGCATAAACAAATGTGTTATAATATAATAATGGGCAAATTTTAGTCGCTTCGAGAAGAAACTTTCTATTACATGTGCCAGTCCAGTTGTAATCTAAACTATATAGTATATATTTAGATTTACATAATTATATTTAAGGAATAAATCGATGATCCTTTATTCTAGGCAAGTTTAATTGTGACTTGTCAAGAAGAGAAAAAAATACATTGTACATATTATCTAATGGATATATGGTATGGTGGCGTAATTCAATGTTAACCGTGGTTGTATTTTTCCTTGAATAAATGATTATTAGATATAATGTCATAATACACAAATTTGTTTGTAAAATAAATACAATGCAACTAGGAAATGTTTCATTTTACTGCTTTGTAAGAAATAACCATTTTTTTAACGCATAAATGAAATGATAATTAAATATTTTTATTTTATTTTTCTTTTTTATTAATTTATTAAAATTATACACTGATGTATTAATAAAAACATCTTCTACGAAAATGTCAACATTTACAAGTATGGTTTAAATTATACACTGATGTATTAATAAAAACATCTTCTACGAAAATGTCAACATTTACAAGTATGAGTAGGAATTTGTCGATCTGACGGAGGCGAAGGAAAAGAAAAAAAACACAAAAAGTTTTTCTTCCAAGCGACGTTTCGTTGGCTTGGTCTGCCAACCTCTTCAGGCTATTTTTTATTGATAACACACAAATAACAAATTAACAGAACGCACAAACAATATTGAAAAACTTAGATGTAAAAAAATACCTTTTTTATAATCGGATAACCGATTCGTCAAGCGGTTAGATAAACAGTCAACATAAGCAAAACTCGGTGTATTTATATATGTATCGCTAAAGGTAGTGTAACGTAAACATTGTACAACTGTCAAATCAGGCATTTAAATTTCTGAGAACTGGGAAATAAGAGCTATTTAAAAATCTAATATCGTCTTTCTTATTAATATTATTAACATCAAGTTTAATGTGTAACATTTCCGAAATAAGACGCTTTTTATAATTGATCTCCCTATCGACAATTTTTACACCATCCCAATCAAATTCATGTTTATTTAAAAACATATGTTGATTAATAACTGAATCAGTATTGTTATTCTTTTTGTGTTCATTAATCCTCGTTTTTAGTAAACGTTTAGTAATACTGATTCAGTTATTAATCAACATATGTTTTTAAATAAACATGAATTTGATTGGGATGGTGTAAAAATTGTCGATAGGGAGATCAATTATAAAAAGCGTCTTATTTCGGAAATATTACACATTAAACTTGATGTTAATAATATTAATAAGAAAGACGATATTAGATTTTTAAATAGCTCTTATTTCCCAGTTCTCAGAAATTTAAATGCCTGATTTGACAGTTGTACAATGTTTACGTTACACTACCTTTAGCGATACATATATAAATACACCGAGTTTTGCTTATGTTGACTGTTTATCTAACCGCTTGACGAATCGGTTATCCGATTATAAAAAAGGTATTTTTTTACATCTAAGTTTTTCAATATTGTTTGTGCGTTCTGTTAATTTGTTATTTGTGTGTTATCAATAAAAAATAGCCTGAAGAGGTTGGCAGACCAAGCCAACGAAACGTCGCTTGGAAGAAAAACTTTTTGTGTTTTTTTTTCTTTTCCTTCGCCTCCATCAGATCGACAAATTCCTACTAATAACCATGGAGAGCGCTCATCATATTTATTTACAAGTATGGTTTCCAATCACACTTTGAAAAATGTTATCTGATAAAAAAATCTTTAATTATTACTCCCATCCTATTTCTACTTATATTTTGCTTAAACTCCATAAAAAGTTTCTGCAATAGAAAGTACTAAAATCAAAGCAGAATAATCGACAAGTATTTTTTACCATACCAAACACTGAATTTTTTTTAATTAAACTTTTATATATTTTGCTTAAACTCTATAAAATGTTTTAATTAATTTCCACAAAACTGATAAAAAAGAAACTTCTTTTTTTTAATTTTCTTTAAACAAACAATGCCTATCCTTCCCGTGCTTTACATCAGTAGATAAACAATTTTATAGAATAATAACCTTTTTTATATGTAACTTATATTCCATAATAGTTTTCTGCAATTGAAAAAACCGCAAGTATTATTATTCTAATCAAACTTTGAAAATTGTTATCTGATAAACAAATAATTTTAATTCTAACTCCCTTATTTTATCTATTTCTTTGAATTTTAATTAGACATTTTTTTTAATATTACAAAAATTACATATACAAAATTTCTGCAATTGAAAGAACTGAAAGCAAACTGAAATCGACAAGTATTTTGAATCGTACAATAAATTTATATTTTAAATAAACGTTTATATATATATTACTTAAACTTCGTAAAAAGTTTCTGCAATTGAAAGCACTGAAATCAAACTGTAATCGACAAGTATTTTGAATCATGCAAAAATGCCTACCAATCTGAATACAGATTTTTTTTTATTAAAAGTATCTTATACTTTTACTTTTCATTTCTGGCCCTGCCATGTCTTACAGTAATAAATAAATAATATTCTAATGATGTTAATTTGTGCAAAATTAATTTCTGCAAAACTAATAAAATGGACATTTCTTCTTTTTTATTCTTTTAAATATATATATATAATATATTATATAATTATATATATATATGGGCTATTTCTCGTCAAGTGGTACGATGAAAATTTTAAATCGATCCAAAATTTGAGAACAGGCTGGAAATATCTTCAAGATGATAGAAAAACAATTTTAGGTGTTAAAAATAATTTGCCTAAAAGTTATTCCACCATGAAAAATGGAAATTTTTCAATTTTTTACAAAAATTTCTATTTTTAAAGCCATTTATCTCAAAATCTATTAATTTTTTTGAAAAAACATTACAAACAACTTTTGTTCAAAATAATCTTTAGAACTTATCTACCTGGGTTACAATTCTTAATTTTAAAATCTCGAGAGATAGAACGACTGAGAATTACAATAACTGAATATACGTATTTAATACAAAAGATATATAAATAAATCGGATATATAATTATAATGAATAATATGATAACGTGACAGTGACAAGTTTATGAAATCTAAACAATGTATTGCTGAATAATAATAATAATAATGTTGATACTTTTATAGTAATCCTTCAGATTAGTAATATAATTCTTGTAAGGGATGTAAAACTAAAAATCCAGCATTATAAATGTTTAAAAAATAATTTTTTATAATTATATAATAATATTTGTATTTTTAGCAGCTTACAGGGGATTAGATGGATACTGAAACAAGTGAAGATACTTTCCTACCACTCCAAGGTAAATGTACAAATTTTTTTGCAATGATCATGCTAATAGATTCATCATTATAAGGCAACAAATATACATTTCTATTAATATTTCGGGCACTTTTCCCGGATATTTTGACCATAAGTGATCTTAATGATTTAGACCCACTCTGGAAATTTTTAGGCAGTTGCTGACTATAAAAAGACATCTTTTAGACAGTATTAGGTTACCAGAGTCCGGAGCAGAATTGCTGATTTTCACTATTTAAGGTTTAAATGGCTTACAAGAGTGTGACAGCATACATTTATGTCTTTAAAAGTATTTTTAGTGAAAAGTTCGGAAAATTTTACAAAAAAAGTCATACTTATGTTTTTAGTGAAAAATGCATCCCCTGGGAGCTAAAAATTCATGAAAATGGGCATATAATGCAAAAAATGCTAAAATGTCAACTTTGACTCTCTGTAACTTAAAATAATGGCCCAGAAAAAATCTGAAAAAATTCAGGAGAACTACTGGATACCTCTAAAACATATTCCCACAGTTATAGCAATATTTATTTTTTTCATCTTCGATGTCACAGAGAACCACCCATATATATATATGGGATATTCCACGTGAAGTGGTCCGATCAAAATTTTAAAATGCACCAAATTTTGGGTACACTTTGCAAATGTTTTTCAGAATACAGAAAAAAATTTTTAGGTACTGGAATCTATTTGCTCAAAAGTTATTCTAACCTCAAAAAGTGAATTTTTCCATATTTTTTCAACACCAGCTGGGTTTACCGCTATATAACTCAAAATCTATCAACTTTGACTATATAACATTATATGTAACATTCGTTGCTAATTATATCTAGAATTTATTCTTCTGGGTTAGAATTTCTAATCTCAAGGTCAATGTTACATAAACTTCATGTCAATATTCAACTTAAAAAAAGTGCAAGTGCGCCACCTTTGATTTTTTCATCCAACAGTCTAAATGAAAGCTTGGAGCAATACCTTTCAAATGGTCTGTAGCATTTTTATGGCCTCCAATTCTGTAAAAAGTTATGACAATTTAAAGAAAGACAGAAAATTCACAAAAATTAACATGGTAATTCCCATTTAAATTTTTGAAAAAATTTCGAGTTTCTTTAAATTGATCATAACTTTTTACAGAATTGGAGGTCATAAAAATGCCTACAGACCATTTGAAAGGTATTGCTCCAAGCTTTCTTTTAGACTTTTGGATGAAAAAATCAATGTGGCGCACTTGCACTTTTTTCGAGTTGAATATTGACATGTAGTTTATGTAACATTGCACCTTGAGATTAGAAATTCTAACCCAGAAGAATAAATTCTAGATATAATTAGCAACGAATGTTACATATAATGTTCTATAGTAAAAGTTGATAGATTTTGAGTTATATAGCGGTAAACCCAGCTGGTGTTGAAAAAAACTATGGAAAAATTCACTTTTTGAGGTTAGAATAACTTTTGAGCAAATAGATTCCAGTACCTAAAAATTTTTTTCTGTATTCTGAAAAACATTTGCAAAGTGTACCCAAAATTTGGTGCATTTTAAAATTTTGATCGGACCACTTCACGTGGAATACCCCATATATATATGGGCTATTTCACGTCAAGTGGTACGATGAAAATTTTAAATCGCTCCAAAATTTGAGAACAGGTTAGAAATATCTTCAAGAATATAGAAAAAAAATTTTAGGTGTTAAATAATTTGCCTAAGAGTTATTCCACCATGAAAAATTTTTTAGTTGTTGAAAATAATTCTACCCATAGAAATTTCACCATAAAAAATGGAAATTTTTCAATCTTTAAAAAAAATTGCTATTTGTAAAGCCATTTATCTCAAAATCTATTAATTTTTTTGCAAAAACAGTACAAACAACTTTTGTTCAAAATAATCTTTAAAATTTATCTACCTGGGTTACAATTCTTAATTTTAAAATCTCGAAGAGATAGGGCACTCGAAAATATTGAATATCAAAAAAAGGCGACCACGCCACAATCGATTTGATCTAACACCGCTCAAAAGATCACATTTTTTGAGAGCTTTCGAATGGCGGCGGTTAGATTATTGGCCAAGACCGCTGTTGTAGGTTGTGCCCTAAAATACATGAAAATTAGTGATTTTATGAGGTGTATGAGTTTTCGAATGGCGGCGGTTAGATTATTGGCCAAGACCGCTGGTGTAAGTTATGCCTCATAAACCTCATAAAATCACTAATTTTCATGTATTTTAGGGCACAACCTACAACAGCGGTCTTGGCCAATAATCTAACCGCCGCCATTCGAAAGCTCTCAAAAAATGTGATCTTTTGAGCGGTGTTAGATCAAATCGATTGTGGCGTGGTCGCCTTTTTTTGATATTCAATATTTTCGAGTGCCCTATCTCTTCGAGATTTTAAAATTAAGAATTGTAACCCAGGTAGATAAATTTTAAAGATTATTTTGAACAAAAGTTGTTTGTAATGTTTTTTCAAAAAAATTAATAGATTTTGAGATAAATGGCTTTAAAAATAGCAATTTTTTTTAAAGATTGAAAAATTTGCATTTTTATGGTGAAATAACTATGGGTAGAATTTTTCAACAACTAAAAAATTTTCATGGTGGAATAACTCTTAGGCAAATTATTTTTAACACCTAAAATTTTTTTTCTATCTTCTTGAAGATATTTCCAACCTGTTCTCAATTTTGGAGCGATTTAAAATTTTCATCGTACCACTTGACGTGAAATAGCCCATATATATATATATAGAGTGTCCCAAAAAGACCCGAACCCCCTGATAACTTTGCAGGATGAAATCCTATCAAAAAAAGTTAAATAGAAAAGTTATAGGATTTCAAAAAAAGAATTCAGCGGTGGCCATGTCTTTGACCTTGACCCCAGTTTTCAAGGTCAATTCAAGGTCATTTTTATAATTTTAAATAGAAACCCCTATTTTTTATTTCACAAATCGATAGAGCGTAAAATTTTACGTCCAAATATGGAGAGAAAATTTTTTTTTTAATATCCTTGAAGGTCATGTGAAGGTCGAAATTAGCTTTTTCTTAAAAACTCGATGGGATTGAGCTGTAGAGAAAAATGTTGCAAGCAATATCAATAGCAAAATAATCATAAACAAAAAAGTCAAATAATAATAATTTTAATGACAAATTTATTGGTGAGATTGTATTTGTCCTCGCCCTTATGTTCTACCTAGATCAAATAAAGTTCAAATTAAAAATTTTTGACAGAAATCCCTGTTTTCAGTGTGACCATCGATAAAGTATCAGTTTTTCGTTTCAGTTTTTGTTCAAAACATTTGCCGTGATATCCTTATAAGTTATTTGAAATTCAAATGTTTTCTCTTTTTTAATTTACTTCAATTAAATCTTTATTTGAACTAAACCTGAGAGGAATAAAGCTTTACCTAGGTATAATGATTGACTTGAGAATTTGAAGGGGATTCTTTTATCTCATCTTATTCTAATTCAAGTAATTTTTTAAGTAGCGAGTTTGAATTAATTGACTATACCTATCTACATACCTAGATTAATAAGTACATATCTATTGTACGTGTTCTCATAATTTTCTCACATATTATTTATTAATTTTAATGTTAATTATAAGTTTTCTCTGTAAATAATGGCTTTTCTCCGACTTTCTGAGCGAGAAAAAATATCTCTTATGATGATGAGAGGTTGGGGCGATCGTCAGAGATCTTACAATCAAGTACGAGAGTTATTCAATGAAACATTTCGGAATGGTGATGGTCAACCATTTATTTCTAAATCAACCATTAGTGAAACTATTCGACGTTTCGAACAAACTGGTAGTCTAAAACACCGTGCAATTACTGGACGGCCACGGTCAACAACAAGTGAGGATAATCGAATGGAAATTGCGCAAGCGTTTGTTCAAAACCCACATTTAACTGTTCGCAAAGCAAGTGAACAACATGTGTTACCTCCATCAACAGTCCATAGAATTTTAAAATCGATAAAATTTCATCCTTACAAAGTAAATTTAATACATGAACTTAACGAAGATGACCCTGACCGAAGGATTGAATTTTGCGATACTATGATGACCACAATTGACGAGGATCCAAATTTTCTTTACAGCATTGTCTTCTCAGATGAATGTACTTTCACATTAAATGGAGAGGTAAATAGACATAACTGTAGATACTGGTCTGATAGTAATCCACATTGGACGAGAGATGAGCGTACACAATATCCCCAGAAATTGAATGTCTGGGCGGGTATTGTGAATAATCAATTAGTTGGACCCTATTTCATTGATGGAGATCTAAATGCAGTAAAATATGAAGCAATGCTACGCGGACAGATAATACCGAGAATAAGGGAAATTGTGGGTGATAATTTTAATCATACATGGTTTCAACAAGATGGTGCGCCAGCTCATTACGGTAGAAATGTTCGTGCTCTCTTGGATTTAGAATTTCATCACCGATGGATTGGAAGAAGAGGCGAAATAGAGTGGCCCGCTCGATCGCCTGATTTGACTCCTCTAGATTATTTTTTATGGGGATATCTTAAGAGTAAAGTGTACGAAACTAAGCCAAATAATTTAGATGAATTACGTGACAGTATTATTCGAGAAGCTGCTTTGATAGATCAAAACATTATTAGAAATGCTGTGTCTAATTTTTATCAACGAATAGCTCACTGTCAAACAGTAGATGGACTTCAGTTCGAACATTTACTTTGAAAAATGTATGCAGATCAAGTAACAAAAACAGATTGATGGACGTAAACCATTTTTTTTTTATTTGTTCAACTTTCTGTCATTGTTTAAATTAATTTTTTTTTAAATAACTAATTTTTTTTTTTTTTTTGGGGCCCTTGAAAATCCATCCTGCTACGTCCTCGTCGTGGGTCCTGGACGCTTTATTCAATGATAATGCGACTGAACGCAGGTACTGGTAATGCAAGAAAGAATCCGTCGATTAAACGATAGCCTCCAGAAAATCTTTTAAATTAATTTTCTTTAAAACCTGGACACACATCCTATAAAATTGATTGCCCTTTTACTTGTAAGTTCAACTTGGTCCTTTATTGATGCGGTTTTCATTTAAAATTTTAAATTGGACCGTGATTTGATCAAAAACAATAAAGTGAAGGTGAAATAAAAGTTCACCAATAAATTTGTCATTAGAAGTACTACTGATATTCCTTGCGACATTTTTCTCTACAGCTCAATCCCGTCGAGTTTTTAAGAAAAAGCTAATTTCGACCTTCACATGACCTTCAAGGATATTAAAAAAAAAATTTTTCTCTCCATATTTGGACGTAAAATTTTACGCTCTATCGATTTGTGAAATAAAAAATAGGGGTTTCTATTTAAAATTATAAAGATGACCTTGAATTGACCTTGAAAACTGGGGTCAAGGTCAAAGACATGGCCACCGCTGAATTCTTTTTTTGAAATCCTATAACTTTTCTATTTAACTTTTTTTGATAGGATTTCATCCTGCAAAGTTATCGGGGGGTTCGGGTCTTTTTGGGACACCCTGTATATATAAATGTTTATTTAAAATATATAGTTATGGTACGATTCAAAATACTTGGCGATTTCAGTTTGATTTCAGTTCTTTCAATTGCAGAAATATTTTATACGAAATTTTCATAATATGTAAAAAAATGTTTAATTAAAATTCAAAGAAATAGATAAAATAAGGAAGTTAGAATTAAAATTATTTATCAGATAACAATGTCAGATTCAGAATTTATTTATCAGATAACAATTTTCAAAGTTTGATTAGAATAACAATACTTGCGGGTTTTGACACCTTCTTGGAAGGTGTTTTTGATTTCAGTTCTTTCAATTGCAGAAAACTATTATGGAATATAAGTTACATATAAAAAGGTTATTATTCTATAAAATTGTTTATCTACTGATGTAAAGCACGGGAAGGATAGGCATTGTTTGTTTAAAGAAAATTAAAAAAAAGAAGTTTCCTTTTTATCAGTTTTGTGGAAATTAATTAAAACATTTTATAGAGTTTAAGCAAAATATATAAAAGTTTAATTAAACCGACACGGTGGCGGAGTGGCGGAAATGCACCTCGGCCGGTCATGAAAGTTAAGCAGCACCGAGCGCGGTTGGCACTTGGATGGGTGACCGTTCTCGGGCTTAGCTTAAATGATCGGTTAGGTGTTTTTTCACATTCCACAACGTGAGCGGGAGGTGTGAGGCATTCGGTTTCGGTGTTAAAGTCTACGCAATGTGACCTTGCCACGCAAACAGAATTGTTCTCGAATACACCGTCCTTCTCGGCGGAGGTTTTCCTAAAATGGCATTTATCCCAACGGGTTTGGCCACAGGTTTTCCCTTTCTCCACGGGCATAACCCCGGGCGAATGCGAGAAGGTGGGGTAAAGAGGGGGTAAAATTGGAAATGGAAGGAAATGGAATAAAGGTGTAGGGGATACGTAAAAACCTGTAAAAAGGTGTACGTGGAAACTACCAAAATTATAGAAGTTTAATTAAAAAAAATTCAGTGTATGGTATGGTAAAAAATACTTGTCGATTATTCCGCTTTGATTTCAGTACTTTCTATTGCAGAAACTTTTTATGGAGTTTAAGCAAAATATAAGTAGAAATAGGATGGGAGTAATAATTAAAGATTTTTTTATCAGATAACATTTTTCAAAGTGTGATTGGAAACCATACTTGTAAATGTTGATATTTTCGTAGAAGATGTTTTTATTAAAACATCAGTGTATAATTTTAATAAATTAATAAAAAAGAAAAATAAAATAAAAATATTTAATTATCATTTCATTTATGCGTAAAAAAATGGTTATTTCTTACAAAACAGTAAAATGAAACATTTCCTAGTTGCATTGTAATTATTTTACAAACAAATTTGTGTAATATGACATTATATCTAATAATCATTTATTCAAAGAAAAATACAACCACGATTAACAGCGAATTACGCCACCATACCATATATCCATTAGATAATATGTACAATGTATTTTTTTCTCTTCTTAACAAGTCACAATTAAACTTGCCTGGAATAAAGGATCATCGATTTATTCCTTAAATATAATTATGTAAATCTAAATATATACTATATAGTTTAGATTACAACTGGACTGGCACATGTAATAGAAAGTTTCTTCTCGAAGCGACTAAAATTTGCCCATTATTATATTATAACACATTTGTTTATGCTATATGTGGGATTATATATATTTCAGTTTATAGTTAGACTTAAGACCGAACCACAATTATTTACTTACACAAAATTTGTTTCATTAATTAAATCAATGACTCAATTACAGAATTATTCTATGTTGGTACTTTCAATTCTTTCAATTCTTATATCAATGCAGCTCTCAGTACATATTGTTTTTGAATCATGTATAAGCTGCACTTATACAAATACAAGTAATTAACCAGAGTCAAATGAACAACTCCAGCGAATTAATACCATTAAACAAATAAGAAAAATCCTATGAAATATATATATATATTTACATACTCATAATTGTGCACTTTTTAGGTAGCCTCTCGTCACTTAAATTTAAATTTGTTTTGCTGTATCTTCAGAGATTTATGATAATATTTACAAGGTGAAATGTTCCTCACAGCAAATTTGCTTTAATTTTACTTTGTACCAATAATTTTTTATTTCAGAGACGTTATTTGCTTCAAATTAATATACTTTAAAAATAACCCTATCTTATTTAGTGAATTTAATATGATACACTTATAGTTTTGATTAAGCTAAATTTATTTGTAACAAATTAAATTCTATATTATTGGGTTACTATAATAATTAATGACAACAGTACAATTTTATTGTTTTATTAAGTTATATCTTATACATTGTAACGGTAAGCGAGTTACCGATCAGGTAAGCAACGCGAAAGAGGATATACAGCGCGGCGCGCGTAGGGAACGCGCGCGAGAATCGTGCGCAAGGGAGTACCTACAGATTTCGCGCGCGCACGGCAACAACAAGGTGTTGGTGCCCGGTGATTGTTTTTACGGCATAAAAGAGCAAAAGGACTGTTGTGCGTTGGGTGTGGGTGTAAGCAGCTTCTCCCCACTAACCTCCCCGTCGACGTGTGCAGCAGCACCTCTCACAGGCAGTGAGAAAAGGAGGCCCGGCGAATCCCACCTTCTCGACCGTTGGAGAGAGAGAGAGAGAGAGAGAGAGAGATACACGAGTACGAGCTCTCTCTCAGTGGCACAGCATTTTCCCGCCGAAGCGAGATATTCAGATACGCGGTAAGTGGTGCACCACATTTAGACCCGCGTGTCTATCTAATATTCGCGTCCCGATTTACCTGGTACGGTCCAGGTGAGGAAGCGTTCCTCTTTTCCCCCCTCTCGTGACAATACCCGCACGGATAGACAGGTCGGTGGTTCGCGGGAACCACTTCACGAGAGCAGGCGCGCGTGACGTAGTGAGCTTCTACGTCAGAGATATATACGTAACACGGTGTGACGTATGCCATCAGGTTAAGCAGCCGATCATATCCGGATCGGTTGCTCGTAATCGACAGTTCAATAGATTTTAACTGATTCTTTTCGCGCTGACTTCGGGGGTAGTCATCGGTACGACTCCCCGTAAATTGTTAAAGTTCATTTATTGTTTATTTATTAATATTTAATTGTTAATTTAATAAATTGACTCGGCGAGACAATCTTTCTCGCCGATTAACAATAATATCGATTGTTGATAGTGTTTTACCGGTTACCGTCCTATCCTACGAATACCGCCCTCTCCGGTGTTTATCCTAGTTGGCAATTTTGGGCATAGGACCCAATACACGGTATATAAGTCAAACGAGGTGTTTGACAGTTGTTAACGGCATTGCACAGGAATCAAAGGGATTCCCGGCCGCATCGTGTGACTGCACACTTAAGGTTGGTAAGTTGGGACAGATTGGGCCTAACCGTGGGCCTTACATATCCCTAGTACCCACCCTGTTACAACTGGCGCCCAATACGTGTGGATTTTGGATACAGAACATCGGAAAAATCAACAAGCACGATATAGTTGTTCAATTGTTAATAATATTGTTAATTAACAATTGGATACCTCGCGAACAATAACGAGGTCAGCAGTCGCATTTCGAAATTGTGAAGTATATTTCGGTACTCTTTCGTTCCCCCTCGAGGCGGGATCTGTTTATTAACAAATAGAATTGTTATAAACAAATAAAAATTTTTTTTATAACAAATAAAATTTTTTTTTTATTTTTCTCGTCTCGACTAGTGGTAGACACAGGAAATTGGTTCCTGGTCGAACATAGGTGGCGCCACTAGAAGAAGGTCGCACAAATAGGAACTTTGGTGGGTTTTCGAACGGAATCGATAGACCGACCAACGTTACTTGGAAATTGGGTAGTTTGGACCAAACCAAGTAACTAGCGCCACCTAGAGGAACAAAAGAACGCGACACAGCGCGACATAACCTGGTGGCAATTAATCGGTCTATAGAAATTGTTTGTAAGTGTATGCAAGGTTTAACTGGTTTTTGCTGGCACAAAACAGGAAGCTTATAACCTGGCTCAGACCTTTACAAATTGTATTATAGGTTATATTTTTGTAAGAGGTCAAGCGCGCGGTAAATTTAATTATTTAATTTATTTATTTATTGATTTATTTATTATTTATTATATAGTACCGTTAAGTTAGCGCAAGGTAAGAGCCAGGCAGTAGTTTATTGAAAAATTTATTAGCAAATTTGTTAAAAATAGTTTAAACTCGGTAGTGCTCCTGATCAAAGTAAGACAGGACTTACTTTTGGCATCCGGTTTTGTGCTTTAGCGGTTAGCTTAGGTAGAAGCAAAATCCAGTTACGCGGATTCGACATTTGGCAAGTAACGCCAGCGTTAAATATTCGACAGCACATAACCTTGCACACACATAGTGCGTCAAGCCAGCGAGGCTACATACTGTAAAACGTATAAACGACGCTACAACTAAAGATGGCCGCTCAGCAGAAAGACGTCGATAGTCAAATCGACGCATGGATTGAGACGCTCACCCGGGAGCAAATTGAAATACACCTGGACGCCTTGAACCTAAAATCGGCAGGCTCGGTTCATAGGAAAGCCGAGCGACTCCACCAGTGGCTATTAGGAAATTATTCGGCCCAGGAGTTTAACCAGGAGGAAGATAAAGCCACAGCAGTTTGCAGCCGTCTCCAACGGAGAAATAGGTGGCTGCAGATGCTAGGTGAACATCAAGACGAGGAGTCTGATGAACCTAGCCCAGATCAAGAAGTGTATCTGGTACTGCGGGAGAACGCTGCGGTTAAAGACAACCTGCACAGGACGGTGCAGGATTTCGATGACGTCGAGCTAGATGAAACGACGTCAGCCGCGACCAACACAGAGCCTCAACCCGAACGAGAGGAAGAATGGCTGTCATTGGTCTCAGAAGAGGGAAACATTTTTAAAATCCCTCGATCGTTCTCCCAGACCATGGTGCAGCTTATCAAAAAAGTGAATGACCTCACTGTAAAGGTAGATAAGCTGATGTCCGAGCGCACTCAAACCGCTCACAGCACGAGATTGGACGGTGCCAACCAATCTCACCATGTGCAATTTGAGGACACATACGTGTTATGGTCCTGATGTGAGCGAGATAGGTGAGGCGCAAGTAAATGGCGAGCAACAACGCGCAAGCGCCCCTCAGTCTAAGCCTGATGGAGCTTGGAAGGGAGGGAATGCGCACGAATCCCAGAGGATTCCTCAAGCGCGCAGCTCGCCAAACAAGGATCGGACATTCTCAACACCAAGCTTCTCGACGTCATCGAGGTTGAATGGAACACCTCGGGACGTCGGCGGCATTGTGAGGAAGTGGCAGGTCAAGTTCTCTGGCGACAAGAGCCAGAGCATCGACGCCTTCCTAACCAGGATCGAGGATTGCAGGATCCTGGCCAACCTGTCAGAGGACGAGTTATTGCCGTCACTCTCGGAACTTCTGACAGACACTGCCGCCACGTGGTACCAGAACGAGAAACACAAGTGGCACTCCTGGCAGGATTTCGTGACTTCGGCTAAACGTTGGTACGGAATGAGCCAACGTTTCCAGCAGAGGATCATCGCCGAGTCCAACGCACGGACTCAAGGACCCGATGAACCGGTTAGGGACTATATGACGTGCTCTATCGCAATAATGCGAAAGATAGTCCCTACGCCAACTGAAGCGCAGCAGCTCGATCATTTGTATCGGAACATGCTGCCACAGCTTCAACGGCTGTTCAAGAGAGCGGAAGTGAGCGCAATTGAACAAATGCTGAACCTCGCCACGGAAGCGGAGCAGACGATAGAAGGTGAAAAAGTATATCGTCCACCACCTACGGAGGAAGGGTCTCTGCTTCCTGAGATGGCGTATAAGCCGAAGCGGAAAAAAGGTTCGCCGAAGGCTAAGGTAGCGGCCGCTGAGGTAAGCCCAGCGAAACCGAGCGAGCCAGACGTCGTCGACCGCATCGCAAAAATGCTGGAGGATGCGCTGCGGCCCATCGTCTCCCAATTGGCGTCGACGACCCGACAGTCCCGTAGGAGAAGCCCAAGGTCTGGCTCTCCTAAGAAAGGCTCGCCGGTCAACCGATCTCCGAAGAGTAGGAGGTCTGGCAGACCTAATGGCCCGAGTAAGAGCTTCGGACACCGGCAGGAGAAGAAGAGTGCTAGTCCACCAAGGGAGAAAGGAAAGGAACAGCCGGAAAACCGAATGGGCTCGACGTTCGATCCGACTAAGCCTCTTACCTGCAAGGGCTGCGGGAAAATTGGGTATTCCCTCAGGTACTGTCCAGTGTGCTCGGGAAACACCAAAGGGAGCGGTTAACCGGGACGAAAACCGCGACCCAAGAGCTTGAGTTCCCGCTGTCCCAGGTGAGTTCGGGACAGAACCGCTGCAACCGAGAGTATGGTCCAGAGAGGAACGGAAATGGGCCTCAAAAGGAGGAACCGTCCCAAGAAGCCATCAGAACAACCTCATCCTATAAACCAGAGGATGAGAGTCTTTGGTGGCTTCTCGTGGAGATTGAGGGCTTTCGTATAAGAGCCTTATACGATCCCGGAGCCTCCACGACCGTGATGGGACCCAGCGGTCTGCAAATCGCCGCAGCATTGGGCAAGGAGCTCGTTGTGGCGAACGCCGGACGTGTCAAGATGGCGGATGGTAGTTACCAACCGCTAAACGGTCATGTGATCTTACCTTTCACTGTCGGGAAAGAGACACGTGAAATAAGGGTAGCGATCATACCAAATCTTAACGCCGAATGCTACGTAGGAGTGAATTTCGTACGAGCATTCAGAGCCATATTGGATCCGGATAGCGGCCGCTTGTTCCTCAAGGACAGCAAGCAGCAGATCCACCTCGAAGTTGCTGGAATAGGGGGTATGGCCACCCTCTCGTCCGCTGGGATAGCGGACGCAACCGAGGCGGAAAGAAAAGAACTGCGAACGCTAGTAAGCAAAGTGCTGTCTAATACTTCTCCCAAAATCGGGCGAACCCAACTCATCGAGCAATCGATTGACGTGGGATCAGCTCGTCCGATAAAGCAGAAGTATTACCCGGTGTCGGAGAAGATCCAGGAGGAGATGCATCGCCAAGTCCGAGAGATGCTAGATTTAGAGATCATAGAGCCCTCGCACAGCGGTTGGTCAAGCCCCGTGGTGATGGTACGCAAGGAGAACGGATCACGTCGGTTTTGCATTGACTTTAGGAAAGTCAATGCGCTAACGAAACCAGGCGCTTATCCCCTCCCGTTCATGCAAGATATCTTACGCAAGCTGAAGAGATGTCGGTACATTAATACTCTGGACATGAACTCAGCGTATCATCAAATACCTCTCCAGAAGGAATCGCGCCCTTATACGGCTTTCACAGTCCCCGGGATGGGACTGTATCAGTTTAAGCGGATGCCATACGGATTGGCATACGCCGGCGCGACCTTCCAACGCATGATCAACCAAGTGGTTGGTCCTGATCTCGAGCCCAATGCCTTTTCTTACCTCGATGACATTATCATAGTCACCGAGACATTTGAAGGGCACAAGAAGTATCTCGAGATGGTGCTGAAAAGACTGACCGAAGCTAACTTGACAGTAAATAAGGACAAGTGTGTCTTTTGTCAAGGTGAGGTGAGATATCTTGGCGTACTGGTCAACAGGGATGGAATTCGTCGCGACCCAGACAAGACAGAGCCTATAAGGGTTTATCCGACTCCCAAGAACCTCAAACAGCTTTGAGGATTCCTCGGCATGGCGTCGTGGTATCGGCGTTTGATGCCGGATTACGCCTCGATTGCCGAGCCGCTTACCCGTCTCACGAAGAAGAACCAAGGGTACGAGTGGTTAGATGAACAGGAACAAGCCTTTCAGCAACTGAAAGCCCTGATCATGACTGCTCCAGTTCTTCAACGTCCCAGTGCAGATGGACTGTTTAGCCTGCACATGGACGCGAGCGATACCGGCATAGGAGCCGTGCTCGTCCAAGAGATAGACGGAGAGGAAAGAGTCATTGAGTCAGCACCCGAGAAGAATTATAGCGTTACGGAGAGGGAATGCTTGGCCGTGGTCTGGGCTATTAATAAGTTCAGACCTTACATCGAAGGGTACCACGTCAAAGTGATAACGGATCACAGTAGTCTTCGCTGGTTGTGTAATATGAGAAATCCAACCAGCCGACTAGCGAGATGGGCTTTAGAGCTTCAAGCTCATGACTTTGTTGTCGAGCACAGAAAAGAAGCTCTGCATCACGTTCCCGATGCCCTATCTCGCATGTATGAAGACGACGAGCCTACAGTAGCAGCAATGTCGTGGGCTCAAACAGCTGAAGACCCTTGGTACCTAGACTGGATCAAGAACGTTTCCGACAGACCCCGTAATTTCCCCGACTGGAAAATAGTTGGAGGAAATCTATACATCTATCGCCCCGACAAGGAGTTAGAGGAAGTGATGGATGACGAGCAAGCATGGAAGCTGGTCGTGCCCGTAGAGAATCGACACTCTATTCTGAGAGAGTGTCACGATGATCCCTCAGCTGGCCATCTCGGAAGGGAAAAGACATTCGCCCGCGTGGCCCAAAACTATTATTGGCCACGGTTTCACGCAGAAGTTGCGGATTACGTCAGACGATGTCAAGTGTGCCAGCAATGTAAGGTCGAGCAACGTGCTCCCTCAGGGTTAATGGGTCACTCGGACAGACCATGGCAGGTGGTAGCAGGAGATATCACTGGCCCACTTCCACGCACTAGCCGAGGATACGAATACATCCTAGTATTCCAGGATTTATTCACGCGCTGGATTGAAGCAATCCCGATACGAAAAGCTAACGCAAAGACGATAGTCCGCGAGCTTCACGAACGAGTGATCAACCGGTTCGGCACCCCGGAAGTATTCCACTCGGACAACGGGACCGAGTTTAAAAATAAACTCGTAGACGAATACCTCGAATCTAAGGGAGTGTATCATTCGACGACACCCCCTTATCACGCACAGGCCAATCCTGTCGAGAGGGCCAATCGGACCCTTAAGACAATGGTGGCGTCGTATATCCAGGATAAGCACAGCGACTGGGACGACAAGCTGCCAGAGTTAGTCTTTGCACTATACACAGCGGTGCAAAGTTCTACTGGATGGAGCCCGGCTATGCTGAACTATGGTCGCCAACCCGAGGCGCCTAGTACAGCTCGTCGAGAGCAAGACCGGCTTGCCCAGCAACAATTTGAGTTCCGTAGACTGCAGGATTGGAACGACAAAATCAAACAGTTGCCAAGACTGCACGAGAACGCAAATCGTCAGTCGGCTGCCAGTAAGGCCCGGCAAGCCGAAATCTTCAACTCACGACGAAGGTCAGCGGAATTCGAGGTAGGAGATCTGGTGTGGAAACGCAACCGGATCCTCTCGTCCAGCGCACAAGGTATCTCGGCTAAGCTTGCTCCGAAATACACAGGGCCATATCTGATCATCAATAGGAAAGGTATGAATACGTATGTCATACAAGATGATCAAGGGGACCAAGAAGTATCTCACATCGAGCATCTGAAGAGATACGTCCCCGAAAATGATGCTGACTCAACTGATGAGGATCAACGTGAGCAACCTCAACCGCCGAGGGATCAACAGGTGAAGTGCGACCCACCTGTAGCGAGCGAATGCTCCCCTGCGAGGGAGAATAATGCGAGCGAGTCCCCTGGCGAGGGAACTCGGTGTAACCCGCGCAAGACGTCGCGTACATCTTTAGATAGGTCCCGCGTTACCAGACGAGAGCGTGGTCGTCCTCGGAAAGCAACCGCGACCGTAAAGCGCCGAACACCCATAGAGCGGTCTGTCAATGCAGATTCTGAACCAGTTCCGCTCTGCCGCTGCAAGGAGATCAAGCGTCTGAAACAGTTTCCTCGCGTCCTGATAAACCTGATCAAGAGCAACTCGTTAACCCTCTTTCCCGTTCTTTGAGGAAAAGAGTCCACATACAGAGTATGTGGAATCTGGAAGGGGGGGTGTAACGGTAAGCGAGTTACCGATCAGGTAAGCAACGCGAAAGAGGATATACAGCGCGGCGCGCGCAGGGAACGCGCGCGAGAATCGTGCGCAAGGGAGTACCGACAGATTTCGCGCGCGCACGGCAACAACAAGGTGTTGGTGACCGGTGATTGTTTTTACGGCATAAAAGAGCAAAAGGACTGTTGTGCGTTGTGTGTGGGTGTGAGCAGCTTCTCCCCACTAACCTCCCCGTCGACGTGTGCAGCAGCACCTCTCACAGGCAGTGAGAAAAGGAGGCCCGGCGAATCCCACCTTCTCGACCGTTGGAGAGAGAGAGAGAGAGAGAGATACACGAGTACGAGCTCTCTCTCAGTGGCAGAGCATTTTCCCGCCGAAGCGAGATATTCAGATACGCGGTAAGTGGTGCACCACATTTAGACCCGCGTGTCTATCTAATATTCGCGTCCCGATTTACCTGGTACGGTCCAGGTGAGGAAGCGTTCCTCTTTTCCCCCCTCTCGTGACAATACCCGCACGGATAGACAGGTCGGTGGTTCGCGGGAACCACTTCACGAGAGCAGGCGCGCGTGACGTAAGATGATTTTTCTTACTATTACGTGCAATCCAAAGTGGCCAGAAATTGAAGAAAACTTATTGCTTGGTCAAGAACAATGGATTGACCAGATATTGTAGCTCGTGCATTTGATCTTAAGAAAGATCGTTTGATTGATTTAGTAAAAAATCATTTTTTTTGGCGATATCGCATGCTATGTTTATGTGATAGAATTTCAAAAAAGAGGTTTACCACATAAGCATTTGTTAATAAAGTTAAAACATGCACAAAAAATAATAACTTATATTATTGTTGATAAATTCATATCAGCTAAAATCCCAGATGTGAATGTAAATCCATGATTGCATGACATAGTTTTAAAAAATATAATACATGGACCATGTGGTAACTGGTGTATGATAAATAATAAATGCTTAAAAAAAATTCCTAAATATTTTCATAATGAAAATGGATGAAAATAATTATCCTAATTATCGTAGATGAAATAAGGGTGTTAACTATGAGTTGCCGAATGGTCATGTATTTGTCAACAGATGGATTGTACCGTATTGCCCGAAACTATTAGAAAAATTCAATTCGCATATTAAATAGTTACAAGTACTCTCTTTGTGCACTCTTTTTCCTGGCACTTCCTACCGTTTATCCCCTAGGGGACTTTAACGGTGTCCACCTACCACCTATGTGTGGGTGCTTTATCCCTCCCTTAAAAACCCCACCATCTCGCATTCGTCCGGGGTTATGCCCGTGGATGAGGGAAACCTGTGAAGCAGGGAAAACCTCACCCGAGATGGCCGGTGTATTCGAAACATTCTTTTTGGGTGTCAAAGTCACATTGCGTAGGCCTTGACATCGAAACCGAATGTTTCACACCTCCCGCTCACGTTGTGAAGTGTGGAAAAACACCTAACCAATCCCGAAAGCCGCACAAGAATGGTGTCACCCATCCAAGTACGAACCGCACTCAGTGCTGCTTAACTTTCGTGATCGGCCGAGGTGCGTCTCCGCCACACCGCCACCGCGTCGGTTTAGTTACAAGTATTAGATCAGTAAAATATTTGTACAAAAATGTTTATAAAGGTCACGGTGTAGCTAATGTAATTATTGAAGATCGTATGTATTCTGTTTACCCTACTCAAATAGAATTATTTCATTTAAGATTACTAGTATTACTCGTCAAAGGAGCTACAAGCTTCGATGATTTGAAAACTGTTGGTTTAATAGAAGACGATAAAGAATGGTGAAAAACAATGACAGAAGTAACGATTTGGATGATGCCACAAAAACGTCCGCGTTTATTTGTTCGAATTTTAATTAATTGTAATCCAATTCATGCTAAAGAAATGTGGAATCATTTTGTAAATGCTATGTCTGAAGATTTTTTGTGTACGCATATTATGGATATTAGTTACCAACTTATACTCATATTAGTACATTACTGTGCAATGAAAGTCGAAGTTTATCTGACTTTTCTTCTATGGAATAAAATGTTATGAGTATTAATGCATTCCCTGAAATAAATAATATTCCGTTGGTGCAAAAGTTAGAAATCGGTAAACGACAGTATAATCAATTAAATGAACAATAAAGAGATAATTGATATTATTTTACAAGCTGTTGATACTGATCGTTGTGAGAGTAATAATTATGGTGTATGTGTATTTTATATAGGCCCAGCAGGATCTGGGAAAAATTTTATTTACATTACTGTTTACAATTTACTGTCAACTAAAAATATGAGTTTGTTCAATAGTGTTTACAGGTATTGCTGCAACTTTACTTTCGAATGGTAACACAGTTTACAAAACATTTGATCTGCGTGATGTGTCCGGGGTTGAAATAATGTAACAATTCGTGTAATGGTAATGGTCAGTTTATTGCGCATAAGGTGTACACGTCCGGTCAGGTCGGCCGGTGGAGTACAAGTGAGGAAACTCCGGTGAGTTTTAACAAAAAAGTATCTCACTTCTCCCGCTAAAGGCGCTCGTAACACATTAACTGAAAACTAGTATATTATACTAGCTGCGTATAATATTGCATAGAGGCGTATATCACATTTCTCCCCCCGTAGTTCTATGTGTACACAATAATCTTACTGTGATTTATTTTTCATTTCTCTAGAAAAAGAATGCGCGTTACATTTTACGGTAATGAGATGATCTAAAATGAATTGTGCATTACTCTATTTAAGTCTAATTAATTTGACATTGTAATGTGTGTCTAGATAAGAAAAGTAAAAATATAGTGATGAATAGAATAAGTCCAATTATAGTGAGTAACCCAAAAATAATGAATAATTGCGTAAATGTAATTATCTGAATGTAGTTTACAAGAATTAAATAAACTCTGATTATTTTTAAGTTATTTCTCTACTTACAAAAAATCTAAAAAATGGAGAAAAAAAGAAAAAGGACCATCTATACAGATATTTTTTTATCATCCACGCATAATTGATTTTGAAGAAATATTTCTCGATCTTGGTGAATAAACCACACTTTTAATTAGATGGCGACGTTTCGATGACTTTTCGTCATCCTTTTCAGGCTATACCTTTATTAATAAAACGAATACATTTGAATATACATAAATAATTGTAGGTTTTGTTTTAAGCCTAATGATTAATAACATTTTACTTACTACTTGTCAATATAAATCGATTAACGTTTAAATTTTGATCGTAGTATCACTGAGTCGTCGCACTAAAATAATGAAAACAAGGATATTTAAAAACAATGAAATTTACTTTATCATATGCACAGAAGTTAAGTGATTACGATGACTACCTTCATCTTATCAACAGCTCGATAATTCAACATTATTCAATAAATAAATAAATTTAATAAATAAATAAATTAAGACAACACAAAAAAATGTAAATACACGAACAGAAAGCAAAAGCAGTCAGAGGACTAGAGCAATTTATCACAGACTGTAAACTAAATTTACTCGCAGCTAATATACACAGCTATAGTAATGTATAGCATGACACTAACTATACCCGTGTCAGAGCGCGATTTTTTAATTTAACTCACATTTAATTTTATTAATTTTAAAATAAATTAATTTTTATGGTGTATCCAATATTTATAAGCTAAACATTAAATTGTGTATTATGTTAAAATTAATAATAAAAATTAAAAATAAAGCATTTTTATTTAAATTATAAATTAAAAAAATTAAAAAAATATAGAATTAAACGAACATAAGTTAAATACCAAAAAGAAAGATTCACAATTTGTTATTAATGACCATGTAGCTTCTTTTAATCATTCTTTTAACTTTGACGATATCTCAATTTTAGATAGAGAAAGTATTTGGAATAAAAGATTAATATCTGAAATGGTACATATTAAATTAGAAAAAAATGCAATAATTTGCGTAAAACATATCCGATGGGGATCTCCGCGTAACAGTGCACATTGCTGTCCTTAGCGCGAAAAAAACTCTAGCTAGCCTCGTGTGTTCATTTTCCTCTCCTTTATGATGTTGCCACAGCTCTTTGAACGATAGTACTGCCCTCTCGGCAACTCCATTCGATGCTGGATGAAAAGGTGAAGAGTTGAGGAATTTGACTCCATTTTTGCCTAGAAATTCTCTGCATTCTTTCGATGTTAGCTGCGATCCATTGTCAGATTCGACAAGTGAAGGGACACCAAAATCTGCGAAAACATCTCTCAATATGCGTATCAGTTCCGTGGCGGACATATATGACACCTTTTTTATAATTAAAAAACGAGAGAAAGTATCTCTAATTATTAAGAAAACGTGCCTATCCATTGGACCTGCATAATCCAGATAGAGTCTTTCCCACGATCTGACATTTACTTACTAATTTTTCAACGTCAGAACTTAATTCTGGCGACCACACATATGATCGGGCTACCGCTTATGTCCATAGTCTTAATTAAAGTGCTTTACGCACAATGACCCAGTCGCCTCTTAGCAAACAAACACTTTGCAATGATTCTTCGCGTATGCTCCATCTTGTCTTTACGAACTTGCGAATTTGCGATAAGACTGCGTCCTCCGACATTGCTGCGGATACTTCAGTCTAACTTACCAGTACATTTTTCACCTCCATCAAATGAATACCTTTTGGTTCTGGAAAAACGTCACCAGGTTGATGAGGAAGTGGTAAGCGCGAGAATGCATCTGCATTGCCATGTTTTTTTCCTTCTCTATACAAAAATTGATATTCGTACGTATTAAAAATAAGTGACCACTTCAACATCCGTGTTAAAAGGTGTTCGGGTGTCCCTTGTTTAAAAATGCCTAAGAAAGGTTTATGGTTTGTCAGGAAAAGAATTGATGATCTACCATAAATATACTTATGGAATTTGTTCACTCCAAATATGAACAATAGGGATTCCTAGTCAATTTGAGCATAATTTTTCTGTGAAGGTGAAAGGGTGCGTGAAGCGAATGCAATTAGCCTTTCGGTTCCATCGTCCATGAGGTGTGATAGATCAGCAGCTAATCCGTAAAATGAGGCATCGCAAGATAACATTAGCAGTCGTTTTCCATCGTAATAAATTCGGTACGACGAATAAGAGATTTTTGATCTTCAGACCATAATTGTGAAGTGCATCCAGCACTTGCATTAACCGATGTAAATGTTCGGCTTCCGTTTGACCAGAGATTAGAATATCGTCTATTAGGACCGCTACACCATCAATATTTGCCAATAAACCTTCTATAAGCCTTTGAAAAATGCCAGGAGCCGCGGATATACCAAATGGTAATCGTTTAACGGTGAAAAGGCCTTTGATAGTGTTAATAGTGAGAAGTTTTGAAGCTTCATTATCCACCCGTAACTGCGTATATGCTTGATCCAGATCCAACTTTGAAAAAATTTTTGCTCCCGACAGTTTAACAAACAAATCATCGAGCGTTGGAAGAGGGTATCGATCCGGTTTTAACACTTTGTTTACTGTAGCTTTGTAATCGCCGCACAGCCTGATGCTCCCGTCTCTCTTCGGTACGACGACTACAGGTGTAGCCCAATCGGCGTAGGGTGTAGGTTCCAATACTCCTGCCATTTGTAATCGCTCGACTTTTAATACTGGTTCCTGTAGAGCGTATGGCACGGGTCGACTTCGTAAATATGTAGATGCATAATCCAATTGAATGGGTAGTCCTGCGAACTCTCCATGAGCTCGGTCGTCTGCTAAGGTAGATGCGAAAACGGCGACGATTCGTCAGTCAGAACCACTGCGCTGCTTGCGTGTACTGAATTCAATCCAAGCATTAATAAGCCCAACAGCGGGAACCAATTCCGTCCCAACAGCGAGTGATTTTTACAGCCGTCTACAACAACCAAGGGTAAAAACGCCTCTTTTCCGCGAAAACGTACTTTTACTTGTTTGGCGCCGAGTATTTTTACTTCTTTGTCTTGGTAGTTATCTAACCTCAAACCTGGAATAGATTTTATTAGGTTCAGCGAGCCCCAGTAATTTAAAAATGTACTTTTATGTACTACAGTCACAGCGGCTCCTGAATCAACCTCACCACATAGCGACTTATTATCCACTTGTACTGCTACCATTATTGCCGGAGGAAAGCTTACTACGCTAGATTTGGTATCTCCTGTAACCTGGAAAATTTCATAATTGAATTGAGACACAGAGTCTGCCTTTGCAAAGCTATTCGCGCTTAACGTTTCTATGCAACTCGGTGACGCTGCCACGCTTCTCGACATACGGTGCGCAGTGCCTGATTCTATGTCCGACGCTTCTGAGGCAGGTTTATCGACTTGATTTTTATTTTTATTCCGTTTTTTTCCTTTAATTGATTTGATGCGCTGAGATGCTTGGCAAATTTTAGCAACGTAACCTTGTTTTTGACACATCGTACAGAAAAGAGAATCCGGGCTCATCGGGCATTGCGGCACTGTATGTTCTCCCGCACATAGAAAACATTTACCCTTAACAGCCTTGAGGTGCGCGACGACTGCTGGCTGCATTGCTGCTCGCCGAACGCATTTTCATGCGTCAGAGTTGCCACACGATAAACCGTGCGAGTTTCTCCCACCATCTCTTGAACGTGCGAGAGCGCTGTCTCCGCGCGAGACGCCGTTTCAATTGCCGACGCCAAGGTTAGGTCCTGTCGTTGTAATAACCGTGTTCGAACTGCGTTGCTCGATCCGGCAAAAAACGATCATAAAAATTTATTAATCCTAGCAGCGCCTGTAGTTGACTTTTGTCCATTGGAGTCGGAGCCTGCTTCACCGCTTCAGTTTTTTTCTTTTAAAGGGTGTATGCCTTCGCCATCTATTCTGAATCCTAAAAATTCAATTGATTTGGCAAAGAAACTGCATTTTGTATTTTTGATCTTCAGACCATAATTGTGAAGTGCATCCAGCACTTGCATTAACCGATGTAAATGTTCGGCTTCCGTTTGACCAGAGATTAGAATATCGTCTATTAGGACCGCTACACCATCAATATTTGCCAATAAACCTTCTATAAGCCTTTGAAAAATGCCAGGAGCCGCGGATATACCAAATGGTAATCGTTTAACGGTGAAAAGGCCTTTGATAGTGTTAATAGTGAGAAGTTTTGAAGCTTCATTATCCACCCGTAACTGCGTATATGCTTGATCCAGATCCAACTTTGAAAAAATTTTTGCTCCCGACAGTTTAACAAACAAATCATCGAGCGTTGGAAGAGGGTATCGATCCGGTTTTAACACTTTGTTTACTGTAGCTTTGTAATCGCCGCACAGCCTGATGCTCCCGTCTCTCTTCGGTACGACGACTACAGGTGTAGCCCAATCGGCGTAGGGTGTAGGTTCCAATACTCCTGCCATTTGTAATCGCTCGAGCTCTTTTAATACTGGTTCCTGTAGAGCGTATGGCACGGGTCGACTTCGTAATATATAGGTGCGCAACCTCGGTCATAATCCAATTGAATTGGTGGTCCTACGAACTCTCCAAGACTTCGGTCGTCGTCTGCTAAGGCTGGATGCGAAAACGGCGACGATTTGTCAGTCAGAACCACTGCGCTGTTTGCGCGTACTGAATTCAATCCAAGCATTAATAAGCCCAACAGCGGGAACCAATTCCGTCCCAACAGCGAGTGATTTTTACAGCCGTCTACAACAACCAAGGGTAAAAACGCCTCTTTTCCGCGAAAACGTACTTTTACTTGTTTGGCGCCGAGTATTTTTACTTCTTTGTCTTGGTAGTTATCTAACCTCAAACCTGGAATAGATTTTATTAGGTTCAGCGAGCCCCAGTAATTTAAAAATGTACTTTTATGTACTACAGTCACAGCGGCTCCTGAATCAACCTCACCACATAGCGACTTATTATCCACTTGTACTGCTACCATTATTGCCGGAGGAAAGCTTACTACGCTAGATTTGGTATCTCCTGTAACCTGGAAAATTTCATAATTGAATTGAGACACAGAGTCTGCCTTTGCAAAGCTATTCGCGCTTAACGTTTCTATGCAACTCGGTGACGCTGCCACGCTTCTCGACATACGGTGCGCAGTGCCTGATTCTATGTCCGACGCTTCTGAGGCAGGTTTATCGACTTGATTTTTATTTTTATTCCGTTTTTTTCCTTTAATTGATTTGATGCGCTGAGATGCTTGGCAAATTTTAGCAACGTAACCTTGTTTTTGACACATCGTACAGAAAAGAGAATCCGGGCTCATCGGGCATTGCGGCACTGTATGTTCTCCCGCACATAGAAAACATTTACCCTTAACAGCCTTGAGGTGCGCGACGACTGCTGGCTGCATTGCTGCTCGCCGAACGCATTTTCATGCGTCAGAGTTGCCACACGATAAACCGTGCGAGTTTCTCCCACCATCTTTTGAACGTGCGAGAGCGCTGTCTCAATGTAAGACGCCGTTTCAATTGCCGACGCCAAGGTTAGGTCCTGTCGTTGTAATAACCGTGTTCAAACTGCGTTGTCTCGGATTCCACAAACGAGTTGATTTCGAATCATCGTATCCAGTAACGTGTTAAATCCGCAGTCGGATGCTAGCCTGCGATGTTCGGCAACAAACTCAGAAATATTTTGTCCGATTTTTTTAGAACTATTGTGAAATCTATAGTACGCGGCTACTTCGTTTACTTGCGGTCGAAAATGATTCGTTAATTCTTGTATGATAGTGTCGAATTCTATCTCGTGTAAATTACTTGGATGAAGTATATTACACGTAAGATTATATAATTCGTTTCCGCAACACGTGAAAAAATGTGCTCTCTTCAATTCGTTTTCGATTACCCGCATCGCTGTGAAATTGAATTTCAATAAATTAACCCATCGAGACCATTCTGTTGCTCGCGTAATATCGAAAGGCTGCATGTTTATTGACGTCGCGACTATTGACGGTATTTGCAGGTTGGATGGATCCGCCATCTTGATTTTTTTTTAACTGTCGAAAAATCCGAACTCACGAATAAAATTCTTGGAACTTTACTATGATGCCACTAAACAGTTTTACGTAGCGAGAATGACGCCATGTATTTTCAAAGAGGGAGAGACCACGTTTTTACCACTAAACTGAAGTTTATGTTGAACAACAGGTTATTCGTTCGAAGAATTGTTTATCAACCCCGTGAGCTCCGCGAAACGAGAAAGACGCCGCGTTCGAAATAAGAAAAAAATGTTTGTTAATCTCTCTTGACTCATGACTTTGGCCAACTTACTCGACCACGTGTACACTTATTTCATAAACACTGGTACGCACTAACACTTCGAATCCATCCGAGTCTTAATAGTTAATTGTAATTGACTTAACCTTATTCTCGTGTGAATCCCATCCTATAGATAATAATTTAACTCTTCCTTTACATTACACCATGAAACCCAATAATGATATAGCTCAAACTGTATTTGGGGAGTCAATTGCAGAAAAAAAATTTGAAGAAATGAGCAAGTGTGCTATTTTATCAGCATGAAATGTTGATGTCGATACAACTAAAAGAGAAGTTACTAATCTTTTGGACATTGATTCGGTATACGTGTATACTGGTATTGATAGCACTGAGAACTGTAATAATGAAGAATTAGGTAGTCATTTTACCGGAATATATCAATACGTTAAATCCATCCATTTTATTTCCATATGAATTATGTTTAAGAAAAAATTGCATTGATTTGCTTATTAGGAACATAAGTATTAACCAAGGATTGTGCAATGGTACTCGATTACAAATAATGGATTATTCGTATTATTCATTAAAATGCAAAATTTAACTGGTGACAAATGCAACAACATTGTATTTTTGGATCGTATTACATTATATTGTGAAAATAAATATCATTTGTCTTTTAGAAGAAGACAATTTCCTATTAAGTTAGCCTTTGCAGTGACCATTAAAAAATCACAAGGTCAAACATTTTACAAAATTGTTATAGATCTTCGTAGAAATTTTTTCAATCATGGCCACTTATATGTAGCATTGTCTTGAGTTCGATCATGCAATTCATTAAAAATATACTTATGTGAATATCGTGAAGAAAACTTGCAGGTTAAAAACTTCGTTTACAAAGAGTTATATTTATAGTATAATTTATTTTATAATACAGTAATATACACTTTACTTTATTTCTTAATGCAAATAGTAAGTAAATACACAAAATAATTATAAATGTTGTTAAAGTTATTCGATATTTATCTCTGACACAGTTCACAAATGCAGCGCACGCATAGCGCGCAAAATGTCGCTAGTTTAACAAAAAAACAATCACCTTTTACTATATAATATTACATATAACCTTCTGGATTAGAATTTCTAATCTCAAGGTCAATGTCTCATAAACTATATGTAACTCCGCCATAATTGATTTTTACATCTAAAAGTCTAAAAAAGTCATAAAGCAATACCCGTTAAAATTTAAAATTTTGATCGGACCACCTGATGTGGAATGCAGCATATACAGGGTGTCCCATTTAAAAAAAATACACGAAGATAATTTTTTAATTTGACTTGTTTTCAAAAAATGGTTCAGACAATAGTTATTGGGTTTGGAGGGGGGCATCTAATGATGACCTTTAAATTGACCTTGAATTTGACCTTGATGGGTTTCTAAAGGTTAACTCGGATTTTTCAATGAGAACCCCTATTTCTTACCCCGGAATCGGAAAGAGCGAGAAATTTTACGTCCAGATAAGATTGACCTTAGGTCTTTAAGTTAAACGGGGGAAATATTGCGTAAGTTAAGAAAGATACGCAGAAGTTTGTTGATTAATAGTTATTCAGTTCAAGGGGATTCAACTACTGATGACCTCGATATTGACTTTAAACTAGTCCTTCAAATTGACCTTAAAATTGACCTTGAACTTGTTAATCAATCTAATTCTTTTCTTGTGGGTCAGCTAAACAAATTTTGTGGCACCATTTTAGAAAACAAAATTAAATTCTTCTTTAAAAATTAAAGTACTTGTGTTTTTTCTTTGGTTGATTACAATTGTTTATAACAACCCTGGTGGAAGTATAAATTGTACATTATAGTACATATATGTACTTTTTCTATACAATACCGTACATAACCATATATTTTTTATACATTTCTGTACATTTATGTACGTTTCTGTACATTTCTGTACATTTTTGGTACATTATTGGTACTTATTAGACTTTTGTACAGAATTGTACAAAAATGTACAATAATGCACGGAAATGTACGAAAATATATGGAAATGTACAGAAATGTGCAGAAATATACGGAAATGTATACAGATACATAGAAAAGTACAATAGTAAAAAGATTCAATGGTATTGAATAAAGTTATGCTTCAAGTGTAAATATGTTAATTTATTTGATATAAATTAATTATTTAATTTGAATAAATATATACGTTATATTTTATTACATTATTATTATTATTATTATTATTATTATTATTATTATTATTATTATTATTATTATATCTGACTTGTTGTGCCTTGTAATATTTCGGCGATCAATGACACGCTTCTTTCATAAATAAGAAAAATAAAAATAATTAAAATGTAAAATTACAGCAACATGTGCGTGACAAATATTAAAATAGTACTTCCTTTATTATAATTTGAGAAGGGAAATATTAATTTCCGAATTATTATTTCACAGTTGAATGAAAAATTGCGTAAAATAAATATTTGATTTCAATGTATTTAAACTAAAGTATCACGTTTAGTTCCTTATGTATATAAAACTATAAAAGTGTTTTAAATATAGCGTCAATGTAATTAAAAATTAAGATTAAAAAGATGTGATAAACAAATGTGAATATAGATTTAATGTAGTTTAAATGTTGTTTTTCTTATTCTTTTAGTGGAGTTGGGGAAGGGGATGCGTACAATGAAAGTCACTTACACGCACAAGCACTTTGTTTTAATTAATATAAATTTATTAAGTATTCCCAATTACAAAGATATTAAACACCGAACAACACAAACATCCAAAATCGGCTAACGCGTCCGGTCGACTTGAACGATTTTGAAAGAATGCCAAACAAGACAGAAGAGCGACACAAGCGCCTACCACGGTCTGCTGGAGAGTTCGCCATCTATATGCTACTATACATGTGCTAAGTGCGAATTCTTAACATTAACTTTAACTACCGAAATATTTATTTTGTATTTTCTGTTTGAAACTATGAAAAGCGTGAATTCAAATAAAAGTATTTGTTAATAATATTACTGATTTAGTATTGTTTCCCTCATATTTAATTTCTTTTATAAACAGTTATATAATAATTTATATGACTTAATTGTGAGTCTACAACGTAAGTCAATGTAGACGAATTTGATTAACAATCAAACATTCCTCTTGATGTTAAAATAAAAAAGTATGATCATCTAACAATAAGTATTATTGGATCAGCAAAAACAAACTACAATTATGAAATTATAACAAATGTCTATCAAAACGACGTATGCTAATTAATTTAGTTGTTTTTTGCTCAAAGAAAACCTCAAACAATCATTACTACAAAATTTGAATGCATTTAATATTAATTATAAAATCATATAGTACATTTTAGTACATCTCTGTACATTTCCGTACATTTCCGAATATTCTTGGACATTCTTCTGTACATTTCTGTACAAAAGTCTAATAAGTACCAATAATATGAGAATTAGCACCCTTCATTTTTTTAATTTGATATATTTTTCGATCTTGAGGGTCAATGCAGGTGTTTAGGTTTTTAAATAAATAAAAACACTTATATAATGCTAATAAGCAACGTTTCGTCCGCTTAGGTTTGCGGACCTCATCAGGCAATGCTATTTATTCAACACAGAAAATAAATTTTACATTTTTAAACATATTAGATTTAAAAGAACAACAAAATTATAACTTTAAATTACCATGCGTATCACCAACGTTTCACTTCATGCTTATACTTAAGCGCTACTGAACAGACATTTATAAACGGTCAACAAACTTTATATCAAAGATATACCAATAACTGATTTTAATACCATTTATAATACTAAGAAGTTAATAAAATTTATATCAGGTTAATAAATGTTTCTATATAAACGGCTCAAATATTGTGTATCTTCCTTTCTATTTATTGTAAAATTGTTATTATTAATGTGAATCATTTCGGAAATAATTCTTTTCTTATAAAGTGGTTCTTTATCCAAAATTTTAGTATTTTGCCAGTCAAATTCGTGTTCATAATTATCCATGTGTAGCGATATTACAGATTCTGAGTTTTTTTTATTTTTATGTTCGTTAATCCTTTCCTTTAGACTACGTTTAGTTTCTCCTACATAACAAGCAGAACAATCCTTACAATTAATTTTATAAACTACACCAGTAACATTCCATTTTTCTGTAAAATCCTTACCCAACACAATTATATTATTTAATTTGTTGTTCATCATTGGAACAGTCGAGAAGTTATATTTTTTTAACATCGAAGTACATTTATTGAAAAACTGTTTGTAGTAAGGTAAAGGTAAAATACCAATTGAGTGTTTATTCTTTTTTTCCCTTAATCTAATTGTGTTCATGTGTTTAATTTTCCTAAGTCTATTATTTATTGAAGTTTTCACAAATCGTGTTGGGTAATCATTTTCAGATAACAATTTTTTTACAATGTTTATATTTTCCCGATGAAAATCCGAATGTGACAATAAAACAGCTCTATCTATGAGGTTGTATACAATATTTTTCTTTAATTGATCTGTGTGGTTAGAATTATAATTTAAAAGACGATTCGAGACTGATGGTTTTCTGTACCAATTCGTAATAATTACATTATTTTTTTTAATTAACATAATGTCTAAAAAGTTTATTGAATTGTTATTTTCTACTTCATGTGTGAATTTTAAGTGATCACTATAACTATTGAAAACATCTAATACGGCATACTTATGTTCATTTTTTATACAAAGAATTGTATCATCTACATATCTGTAATAAAATAACGGGATGCAATTATATTCATTTTTTAATTTTTTCAAGCAATCAGTCTCCAAATCATCCATAACCATATCGGCAAAAAACGGAGAAATGGGAGATCCCATTGGTGATCCAAATTTTTGTTGGTAAAAAATGTTGTCAAACGTGAAAAAAGTATTGTTAAATAGGAATTTGACTATTTCTCGGATTTCATGAAAAGGCAATTTACATTTCGTTTGTATGTGTGAAACACGTCGATCTAGGCTGTCAAGTACAGCTGAGCAAGCAATATTAGTAAACAAAGAACTGACATCCAACGAAAGCAAAATATAGTCAGAAGGTACTTCCAAGTTCTGTATCTTTCTTTTTATTTCGGAACTATTGTTAATATGTGAGACAGGTATCGGAATTGAATGTTTAAGATTATTATATAGAAGTGTAGCTAAAAAATGAGTCGGACAATTAATTGTCGAAATAATAGGTCTAAGTGGAACATTGTTTTTATGGATTTTGGGTAAACCATAAGCTTTAGCAAGAGAAGTGTTTGTCTGAGTTAATTCGTTATTGTGAAACTGTCTATTCAGCAGATTATTATCATTGAGATGTTTTAAAATAGAGTGTACATTTGATTGTAATTTTTTTAACGGATTTTTCTTAACAATATTATAGACGTTTTTATCGGATAATAACTGATGCATTTTTTCTTTATAATCTGTTTTTTCCATACAGACAGTGAGGTTACCCTTATCTGCATGTGTGAAAAATATGTTCGGATTGTCATTCAGAAATTCTTTTGTACATTTTAGTTTTTTAGAGAATATCTTATTTTCTGAAGTTAGATGTGTCATTCTATTTGTTTCGTTCTTTAAATTTTTGACTACAATTTCTCTGATGTCATTTTTTATATTATTATCGATATTAAGTTTATCAAGAGTATTTTCAACATTCTTTATCGTAGCAATAGTATCTTTTTTTGAAAACCGTTGAGAACAATTATATTTTAAACCCAGCGACACAACATCCAATACATCATTCGGAATCGTTACAGTAGTTAAATTTTTCACCCAAAGTTGTTTGTTAACTTTTCTCTCTGGAGTTATTTTTCTTTCTAGCAAATAATTAAGTTTTTTCCTGAGAGTTTCTGTATAGTTATTGAAAATTTTGTTAGTTTTAAGCTCAGTAAATTTGAAAAAATCATTTAGTATTTCTTTATTTAATTTTTTATTATTAATTTTACTCTTGATACTATTAAGGGTTTTTTGAATATATTTAATATGAATGTGAATATCGTTGATTTCTAATTTTAGTAAATAACTTTTTTGACTATTATTTCTAAATTTTAAAAGTGATTTACACGATTTACTAAAAAACGTTCTATTAAGTAAGCGTCTACTTGCATTATCAATGTGTCTTGGAAAAACGTCGTTGGATCTGCAGTCAAGAAGAAACAAACGTTTAGCATTCGACGTCGACAATTGGTGTCTTAGCGTGGTCCATGCCTTTAAGAGTATTGTGATTCTGTGTCCATAAGTAGCGTTGATGTCATTAAAGAAGGATCCTCCCTTTGGAGGCAGGATCTGGGATCAAACTACCAAAGGGAGGATCCTTCTTTAATGACATCAACGCTACTTATGGACACAGAATCACAATACTCTTAAAGGCATGGACCACGCTAAGACACCAATTGTCGACGTCGAATGCTAAACGTTTGTTTCTTCTTGACTGCAGATCCAACGACGTTTTTCCAAGACACATTGATAATGCAAGTAGACGCTTACTTAATAGAACGTTTTTTAGTAAATCGTGTAAATCACTTTTAAAATTTAGAAATAATAGTCAAAAAAGTTATTTACTAAAATTAGAAATCAACGATATTCACATTCATATTAAATATATTCAAAAAACCCTTAATAGTATCAAGAGTAAAATTAATAATAAAAAATTAAATAAAGAAATACTAAATGATTTTTTCAAATTTACTGAGCTTAAAACTAACAAAATTTTCAATAACTATACAGAAACTCTCAGGAAAAAACTTAATTATTTGCTAGAAAGAAAAATAACTCCAGAGAGAAAAGTTAACAAACAACTTTGGGTGAAAAATTTAACTACTGTAACGATTCCGAATGATGTATTGGATGTTGTGTCGCTGGGTTTAAAATATAATTGTTCTCAACGGTTTTCAAAAAAAGATACTATTGCTACGATAAAGAATGTTGAAAATACTCTTGATAAACTTAATATCGATAATAATATAAAAAATGACATCAGAGAAATTGTAGTCAAAAATTTAAAGAACGAAACAAATAGAATGACACATCTAACTTCAGAAAATAAGATATTCTCTAAAAAACTAAAATGTACAAAAGAATTTCTGAATGACAATCCGAACATATTTTTCACACATGCAGATAAGGGTAACCTCACTGTCTGTATGGAAAAAACAGATTATAAAGAAAAAATGCATCAGTTATTATCCGATAAAAACGTCTATAATATTGTTAAGAAAAATCCGTTAAAAAAATTACAATCAAATGTACACTCTATTTTAAAACATCTCAATGATAATAATCTGCTGAATAGACAGTTTCACAATAACGAATTAACTCAGACAAACACTTCTCTTGCTAAAGCTTATGGTTTACCCAAAATCCATAAAAACAATGTTCCACTTAGACCTATTATTTCGACAATTAATTGTCCGACTCATTTTTTAGCTACACTTCTATATAATAATCTTAAACATTCAATTCCGATACCTGTCTCACATATTAACAATAGTTCCGAAATAAAAAGAAAGATACAGAACTTGGAAGTACCTTCTGACTATATTTTGCTTTCGTTGGATGTCAGTTCTTTGTTTACTAATATTGCTTGCTCAGCTGTACTTGACAGCCTAGATCGACGTGTTTCACACATACAAACGAAATGTAAATTGCCTTTTCATGAAATCCGAGAAATAGTCAAATTCCTATTTAACAATACTTTTTTCACGTTTGACAACATTTTTTACCAACAAAAATTTGGATCACCAATGGGATCTCCCATTTCTCCGTTTTTTGCCGATATGGTTATGGATGATTTGGAGACTGATTGCTTGAAAAAATTAAAAAATGAATATAATTGCATCCCGTTATTTTATTACAGATATGTAGATGATACAATTCTTTGTATAAAAAATGAACATAAGTATGCCGTATTAGATGTTTTCAATAGTTATAGTGATCACTTAAAATTCACACATGAAGTAGAAAATAACAATTCAATAAACTTTTTAGACATTATGTTAATTAAAAAAAATAATGTAATTATTACGAATTGGTACAGAAAACCATCAGTCTCGAATCGTCTTTTAAATTATAATTCTAACCACACAGATCAATTAAAGAAAAATATTGTATACAACCTCATAGATAGAGCTGTTTTATTGTCACATTCGGATTTTCATCGGGAAAATATAAACATTGTAAAAAAATTGTTATCTGAAAATGATTACCCAACACGATTTGTGAAAACTTCAATAAATAATAGACTTAGGAAAATTAAACACATGAACACAATTAGATTAAGGGAAAAAAAGAATAAACACTCAATTGGTATTTTACCTTTACCTTACTACAAACAGTTTTTCAATAAATGTACTTCGATGTTAAAAAAATATAACTTCTCGACTGTTCCAATGATGAACAACAAATTAAATAATATAATTGTGTTGGGTAAGGATTTTACAGAAAAATGGAATGTTACTGGTGTAGTTTATAAAATTAATTGTAAGGATTGTTCTGCTTGTTATGTAGGAGAAACTAAACGTAGTCTAAAGGAAAGGATTAACGAACATAAAAATAAAAAAAACTCAGAATCTGTAATATCGCTACACATGGATAATTATGAACACGAATTTGACTGGCAAAATACTAAAATTTTGGATAAAGAACCACTTTATAAGAAAAGAATTATTTCCGAAATGATTCACATTAATAATAACAATTTTACAATAAATAGAAAGGAAGATACACAATATTTGAGCCGTTTATATAGAAACATTTATTAACCTGATATAAATTTTATTAACTTCTTAGTATTATAAATGGTATTAAAATCAGTTATTGGTATATCTTTGATATAAAGTTTGTTGACCGTTTATAAATGTCTGTTCAGTAGCGCTTAAGTATAAGCATGAAGTGAAACGTTGGTGATACGCATGGTAATTTAAAGTTATAATTTTGTTGTTCTTTTAAATCTAATATGTTTAAAAATGTAAAATTTATTTTCTGTGTTGAATAAATAGCATTGCCTGATGAGGTCCGCAAACCTAAGCGGACGAAACGTTGCTTATTAGCATTATATAAGTGTTTTTATTTATTTAAAAACCTAAACACCTGCATTGACCCTCAAGATCGAAAAATATATCAAAAGTACCAATAATGTACCAAAAATGTACAGAAATGTATAGAAATGTACAAAAATATGCAAAATTGTACGATAATGTACAAATTATTATAAATAAATACCCAAAAATGTCGTAGTTTTGCAAAACTGAATGCAGAAGCATGAAATTTCTCAATATCTTTGCCAGGTTTTGCCTGATTTTTAATGGGTTAATACCTCACTCAATTTTGAGTAAGGATGGTTTGAACTCCTAAATAGGGGTCTACGTTGACATAAAAAATACGAATAGAATAATTTTCGATGTTTTAGTATCGTTTAAACTTTTGATTTAGAGATTTAAACGCAGGTAGGGTTACTGTAAATAAAAGTGTATAAAGTTTTTGTTCATTCATGCCATTTTTTCGAATTAGATGATTGTTTTTGAGTTATAATTATTTACTAAATAGTTATAGCAATAGTAATAATTTTATTCTGAAAATTACTTTTGATTTGAGTTTCATTTAAAATCACCGTGAGAGGGCTTTATCGGGTTTCGTTAGTTGAGTCGTAAATACTGGTCTGTTTTTTGTACTTCATTCGTAAAAACTGGTAAGTTTTTTAAGTTCAGACAGCAATACTGCACATGCAAGCAAGTGCCTTGTCACAGACCCCATGAGGCGAATAGTACGTTGATACCTTTAGGTGATGGTTATTAAATCGCGGCTGCTCTGTTTATCAGATATTATCTGTTCAGAATCAGAATTATCTTCAGCGGGTGGAAGCGTCGCAACGACTACATGCGGGACATCAGTCGCAAATATATCTAGCTTAATGCAACTTAGATATTTTTGATTCTTTCATTGTTTTTTCTCGAAATATAGGCAATTTCGTTTCTCTACGATTAGATAGAAAAAAAAACATATTTTTTAAAGAAACTTTTTCAATAAAACTTAGAAACATTTTCTCTTCTTTCAACACTTAAGATTTTGGCGTGAGAAATAACCTGATTTTTAAGTGATCTTTTAGTTTTTCTACAAATAACAAGTAAAACAATACATTATACTTATTAGACTTTTTATTTTTTTAAATGGTAGCTAGCTTATAACTATGCTAATTTTATTCAAACCATGTTGATAACTGACATGATTGGTAAATCAAGAAGATTAATGAATAAAACAAATATTAAAATATTTTTTTAAAAACTTACCTAAAAAGACACCACTGGCTAGACCACGTACACCATTGCGAATTGTGACGTTATTTTGTATATAGTATGGATCGCAAAAATCGCCTTTTATATTTGAGCAATAAGTTGAATTCAATTTTTCTGAAAATTTGATGCAATCAGTTGGTACATTGATATCTTTTAAAAGGCGTTTTCCAAGAATACACATCCTGCAAAGAAACATAAAATTTAAAGTACAATGATTATATATATATATATATATATATATATATATATATCTAAATATATGGGTGATTTTCTGTAATAACAGCCGGCCAAAATATTTTTCTTCCTCGAAACTTTTTTACATGTTCTATAAAGAGTTTCCAATGTATCTTAAGTTTTTAAAATTTTTATATTACTCTATCCCTAAGTAGTGGACACTTAAAAAAAAGTGTAGTAATTTTTACACTTTTTAGCTATGTTTATCAACTTATAGCTCCTCGGGAAAGCATTTTACATAAAAAAAAAAATATATATATATATATACAGGGTGTCCCATTTTAAATAACAGATGAGAATATCTCAAAAAATATTGGAGATAAAAAAAACTTTCTATACAAAAGTTGTAGGGTTTTTAAGGGGCCAACTGACGGTGATATTAACTATAACCTGAGGTCAAGGGTTAAGGTCATTTGAAGGACAAAATGTTTTTTTCAAATAGGAATCACTAATTTTGGTCAGGATCAAAACAGTAAACGCGTATAGACCTTACGAAAAAAGCCAACCCTATAAAAATATTGAGATGCAAGAGCTGTAGGGTTGCAAGAAAGCCAACGGACGGTATCCTTGACCGTCACCTCAAGGTTAAAGGTCAAGGTCATGTGTTAGGAATTTTAAGATTTCGACCATCACTCGCTCTCAGCATTACCCAGGATTAACGACGTGGACGTGGCGAGTTTCTAATCCCTTTGTGTGTGTGTGTGTGTATCGGCGTCTAGTTGTCCCAGCCACTCAAGTCAAGGCGATAATTGTCCCAGCCACTTAAGGCAAGTCGATAATTGTCCCAGCCACTTAAGGCAAGGTGTGGTTATCCCAGACACTCAAGGCAAGGCGATAGTTCTTCTAAGGGTAAGTTATCTAATCTGATTTTAAAGACGCTTTATCAGGAAATTCATCAAATAAGATGTTCAAACAATTGCCCGCTATTATCAAGGCATAACTGAATTCGATTTTGAAAACTTCTAATGGTGGCTAGAAGAGCTATTCTTGGAATGTTGCGACGTGCAATGGTTATGCGGTCCATCATATTTTCTCTTGTAGTGGGTACTTCAGCGTAGACAATATTTTTCAGATAACCCCACAAAAAGAAATCCAAGCTGGTCAAATTTGTAGATCTCGGATACCATTCTTCAAATCCACCACGTCCTATCCATCGATTAGTGAATCTGACGTTCAAATAGTCACGAACTATTCTGGCAAAATGAGCAGGTGCACCATCGTGCTGAAACCACATGTGTTGTTTTGTGTGCAGATCAACATTTTCAAGTAAGACCGGTAAATCATTTCTCAAAAACCGTAAATAGTTGTGGCGATTTACATGTTTTTCGAAGAAATACGGACCAATTAAGTTTCCATTTATAATACCGCACTACACGGTCAAACTCCAACGTTGCTGATGATTCACTTGTTGAAGCCAATGTGGATTTTCGACAGACCAGTAATGGCAATGGTGCCTGTTAAGTTGACCAGTATTATGAAAGGTAGCTTCATCACTAAATAGGACGTAATTAAAAAATTCTGGATCTCCTTGTATTATCATTTGTGCCCTCGCACAAAACTGGCGCCTTCGTTCAAAGTCCCTAGCAAGTAACTGTTGTGTCAATGTTACGTGGTAAGGATGGAATCTGTGAACTCTCAGAATTCGGTGCACCGTGGATTTTGGAATACCTAATTGTCTTGCAATTGCTCGAGTACTAATGTGGGGGTCAATTGCTACCAAACCTAATACTGCAAGCACATGTGGATGATCCCTTTCTGGTACATTATTTCTCCGTCTTTCTCGCGGACCAAGTGGTCGTTGTCGTTGATGCTCTACAAGTCTCGCAATGGTACGATCGTTTGGGTGTCTTCTATTAGGAAAACGATTACGGTATATTCTTGCTGCTTGAGCATAATTACCATGGCATTCTCCAAGCGCAAGAATAATATCTACTATTTCATTGGAGGTATAATCAGGCATTATGTACTAAGGGGCTGACGGATGAATATTCTTATTTCAATCAGGTCAACTAAAGCGAGGTTGTGAATTATGCACTGACAGTATGTTCTTACTTTTTTAGTTTTTTACACTTAAAGCAAAGTAGCTACTAAATAATTTTTGTATAATTTCGCAAAAAAATTTTACGATTTGACACACACATACGCACACACACACACACACACACACACACACACACACACACACACACACACACACACAGAGGGATTCTATATGTACTGTATACATATAAATAAAATTCCTACATGTATTTGTAATATTTAAAACTATATAAATATACGTATTTTTAACTTATATTAAATATTTCTGTGAATTTTTTTTTATTACTATTATTTTAATATTGCTCTTTCTATTCTCCCAAATCGATGCTAGTCAGCGATGGAGGTCATACGATGTCTTTGTGAAGAAAGCACTCGTTGAAAATACATTGCTCAGTGGTGCTTGTATTAATTGTCCGGGGCCAGGAATTGAACCTGGGACCTCCAAGTTACGACGCCCTAACTGACCGAGCCATCGCAGATCCCTTCTGTAAATTATAACATGTCATTTATTTAAAGTTAATCGTTTAAAAATTTAATATAATTAATTAACTTAGCAGAGAGAAGCGAGCGGAGCGAGTCGACCCCCTCCCTCCCCCCGAGGCTGAACACCTTGCCCGAGGACGAGGGACTGCATGTGCGGAAGACGACACCTCTGTTAAAGCCCTTGCTCAAAGGGAAGAGAGCCCATCTACGGCCAAGTCAGCTAGCCTCGAGCCAACCCAACCGAGCAAACACGCCGAACCTCTCCCACTACCCCAAGGCCTCATATTACCCCGAGCTTTCTTTGATTTAACCCATCCTTTCCACCCCAACCTATCATTATCCGCTCTGTCTTTGATCTCCAAACTGAACTGTACACTTACATACACATTCCCGTTGAAATTCCTCGCCAACACCCCATAATTTCCGACTTAGCCACTATCCGTGTAGCAAAATTACTTACAGCATCACCAGCCTTTCCTCCTCCACTAATCACTTTCTCGGCTTCACCCCTAATGTACTGGAAACTCTCGAAAATCTTCCCAAATCAGCCTTATACCCCTCAGAGCTGACCTAGTACATCCCGATCCGAGCCTCCATCAATTCCCAACCCAAAGCCCATTCCCTCACTCCTCGACCTAGTGTGCGATTCCCCCCAAGTCATCCCGGAACCTACAGCAGTAGCAAAGAAAATGGAGCAGTATATTCCCCGACCACTACCAGCAGAATGAATTCCATTCTGGCGGGAAAAGGTACAGCTAGCGACGTCTACCCGCGCCCAGTTCTGCAATAACTGCGGGATACCAGGGCTATCGGTTAGCGATTGCGCCCGCTGTAAGGAAGCATATAAAGCCTACTTGGTCTTACGGCGCTAGGGCCAAAGAAGAATAAAATTAGCATTTTTGTTTATTATTATTTTGTATATTTTCTTCAACTTATAGATTTATTACTAAAGGTTTAAAATTTTTTATTCTTCTTCCTCTTCCCCTTTCTTATCCAGCTACAAGCACTAATTTCTTTTAATTAATTTTTTTTTTTAATTCTTATAAAATCGCATTTTTTATAAATTACATTTTATACATTTCTTATGTACGAATACGCGAGCAACATGTAGGTGTGCAGAAGCAAGAGATTTGCGATCGCAGGAAGAGCGATTTATTGTAAGTTTATTCTAAAGTGTACGCCAGTCGGTGTTTATCATTAATCAATGCTGTTGTATATATTTTAATTTATATTTAAAACAGTCATCTCTGATCAAGCAGTAGGCAGATAAATAGCACGAGACATTTATTAAGCGTATTATTATTTTTATTGTAAAATTTCTGCTAGGAATTAGGGCGGAGGTTAAATAATCAACGCGGATAACTAGCTAAACGAGTACTTATATTTATTTAATACGGGGGGAAGAAGGTTATACAAATATTGCGCGCGCCAGTCACCGCTGGCTAAGTACACGCGGTACCGGTTTTCTACACAGTACGTTTACTTGTTCCGCGACATACACACTAGGAAAGCTAGAGAGATACAAAAGCAGGACACTAGGCTCATCTCACACTCAGAAACCTGTCATAACTCCTATCACTCCACGAAGTAAAACTAATAAAAATATCCTCCGGAAGGACACGAGACGAAAGTAAAGGCGATTTTCGTCCATGGGGTCGGTTTTCTCTTTGCTGCACATGACACCAATAATCCAATGCGCAAGAATCTGCGCGCAAGTATCATCCAGCTTCACGTGTGCATCGCGGCTCTCTCGCCACGCCAGTGTCGGTCGTGTTTACACGATGCCATGTTCTCTCTCGTTCCCTCTCATTCCCTCACCGTTTCACTAACGATGCTGGATGTTATGTGTCGACTTCGGTCTCTTGGCGAAAATGGTCAATCGACGCACTAGAGGTAAATTTTATGTTGTTCTTTAATAATAAATTATCAATCTAATAAGAGTCGCGGAGTTTGCTTTTGTTTCAGGTGTAGTCGTTGAACTCGCGGATCTTCAGTAAGCATTCTGGGACATGTAATAGCAAACCTGGATACAGGCGCTTCTACAAGAACAACCTACTGTCTAGGAAATCCGACAGCAAAATAAAGTAAGCAGGTAATTTTTGATTTTGCTTAAGTTACTAGGTACAAAATATCATTTCCTAACCTCCAAACTCGCTGTGATTTGCATCCTTTCCATTTTTCCATGTATTGTATGATAGTAGCGAAGCTGTTGAGTCCTCATCACAGTTATGCAGCGTGTCAGGAGGAGTCAGAAAAGTAACCTAGCCAATGTTCATACAGAACAATCAAGCCAACCAGAACCAACGTATACAGCAAACAGTACCCTGTAATTGTGTACAAGACAGGATACCGGAAGAGGTTAAGTAAGCAATTTTATTACTGACACACAATACAGTAAACAAGATACGAGCCGTCTTCCAGATACATGATTACATGGAGATCATCACTGTGAAGCAGTTACGAGCAGTTCGAGCCTTTCCTTGTGTCCAGCGAACCGATCCTGCAGTCAGAAGTGCGAGAGAGGAAGGCAGTAGCCGCGTTTATCAAGCGAAGATCCACCGAATCAACGCGTCGTGTACTAGACCGCGGCCCTGAGATATCGAACTTATTAGTCGACGACCAATATGGAAAGAACGAAGTAAACCTCCTACCTGGTACCGTAAATTACGTCGTCGTCGCCAACTCTATAAAGTAATCACTACGGCAAGCAGTGTGCGGCGGCCATCTTACTTAAGCTACACTCAAGTAAGGCCGCTTTCGCACTACAAGTCGGCCATTGTGACGCATGCGCGTGGAGCGTTCTCACGTCGACAATGCCGAAGAGGCAGAGCTCTTCAAGTCGCCATATTAGACGCATCGTCGTTTTCGAGAGATTTTTGAGTGCGACATTTTTTTTTATTTATTTACCATAAAAATGTAATTACATAGAAGTTGCAAACATTCCACGCAATTCCCACAGAGGTAAACATAGTTATCTGTTGCTGGGTCCGGTATATACAACTTAATTCTAGCTCAAAACTATTTTAGACTACGAATTTAAATAAGTAACAATTTAATTAAATAACAACGGTATGCGCCTGATTATGCTTTGTGCATGATATAATTTGTAAATTTATATATTTAATCAACATTATGGTAAACATTATAGTAAAAGATTAACAAAGTTAACATCTAGACTAAATTGACTTGCAGTTGCAAACGTCTCAGTTAAAGCATTCATTTTTCTTGCAAATGCTATTCTTTCATACTTGTTCAATCTTGCAGGACATGTTAGTCCAACAGTACATATCATTCTGTAATGTGGAAACATAAGTTCTTGTTGCTTGACTAAATCACATTTACATGTTGCGGTAAAGACTATATCGTCAAGAACCATTAGGTCTTTGTACTTCGGTTGATTTTTAAAGGGTACATTGAGTTAATAAACGTCTGTTTGTCTCTAATGCCTCTATGATATTCGGTATTTATTGGCTTGTATAATAGGTTTCTCAGGTGCTTTACTTGCTTTTCCTGAGACAGTTTTGATATTATTGTTCTCAGCCATTTTATCTAGTTCATTAAATACCGCTTCAATTGGTGTATATATTGCAATACTAGTTTCTTGTTATCCTTCAGTTCTGTGAAGAGTTTCTTTAATGAAGTGTATATGTTTTCTTTTTATGTTATTATCAATTAGTGTGTAACCGCAGCATAATGTGTCTTCTTGTAGTTTTGAGTTACAGTCTTTAACTTTAATTTGTTTAGTTTCGTCTTTTGTTGTAATTGAATTGTTAGTAATATTTCCATTATGTATTATCGACTTGTTTAATATTTGCATTACTATATTATTGATCATTTCCATATATTTAGTTTTCTGATAACTGTTTTGAATGTTAGACCAGTTGTAATTTGATATACGACGATGAGATCTCTTGTAATACTGTTTACAAAGTCCTTTTGTGCAGATACATGTACGGATATCTAGAAATAATGTCCTGATAGCTACATCCTCATGGACTTCCAATATAGGATGTTCGTTATCGAAATTATACAGCTGATACGATTGACATATTTTGTTGGCATAGTCTTTGTTGATAAGTGAGTAAAATTTTTTTTCTATTTCTTGACAGTCGATTTTTGAATACATTTCTTAGAGGTATTATGTAATATCTATCATAATCCAACCTCGTATTATTTTTTTCTTATTTTCTGTTTTTATGCTATTGTATGTTCTTATTCCTTGTTACACTGTTGGAGTTCGAGAATACCGATTTAAGATTATCGTAATGGTAAAATAGAGCTTCTTTAGTAAATGTTTAATTTTTAATGGGTTATTACTAGTAATGAAAAGGTTTTTGTTTATAATTTTTATTAGTCTATTCTGTAAGTTCTCGATAGGACTCAAGGCATTAGACCCCACCCCAAGCAATGATTCCATAACCTATAATAATATTAAAAAGTGCATAATATATCAATCTTAATGTTTCTGTACTCATGACTTTAGCCAATTTGTAAAATACAAATACTAGATATTTGGTCTTGCTATAGAGATAGTTAGTATGTTTATCCCATTTCATATTATAATCAAAAATAATTCCAAGGTATATGCAGTTCTCAGTTCTTTTTAAAAGTTCAGTCTTATCTCGAAACTAGGTTGGACACTGTCCTGATAGTTCCCAAACATCATGTACGTTGATTTTTCTAAATTTAGTGAAAGTATATTTATGGCAAACCAATTCGATAAGATTTTTATTTATCAATGTCCAGAGTTCTTTTAGGATTATCACTGATTTCCTCTACTTGTAATTGCTCATACTTTAATTTAGCATCCTTTATGACTTTTCGTAGTATTTTTTCTTATGTTTTATTTTTTTTTGCCGCAGTATTTACAAACATTATATAACGTTTTTTTAGTTTCACATGATATAATTATTGCTTTTCTTATCCAATATTTCCTAGGCACTGAAGATGGTAGTCTTAATTTAGTCTAAATTTGTAGCTCAATTTGGATCACGCATTGATAAGATTTCAATCCAGTTTTCTCTTCTGGTTGGTCTTTTGAATTTTTTGTAATCTATTATTGTAATATTCTGTTTCCAATTGTTTAGTTAAATCTTTTTAAATGTAATAAATATAACGGATAGTGATCGGTGAAGCTATATAGTAATTGTAAGATTTCATTTTTATTGATGACGCTTTAATAAAAATGTAGTGAATACATGAACCATTATCTATTGTAACGCTTGATAAACTAGGATAGCGAGGGCAACATCCTTATCGACTCTATAAGAGTCATGACTCATTATGTCGTCGTAATAATAAGAAAGCGCGCAAATCAATAGCCGAAGGTTCACGGCTCTTCGCGCGTTCTCGACTAGGTCTCTCTCTCTCGGGAACCACCATCGACGACGGACGATTCGGTCTGCTGAAAGCTAAGACTACAACATCAAGACTGCGCGACCTGTTGTTCTCCAGGGCAATCTCAATCACTTCCGAGTCAACTACATCGATATTCAGGATAAAGGCCAAGAGAGGACGTATATTAGCAGTCTCAGCACAATCGTTTCGTCACTCCGAGAGACGAGCCATCAACGGACGATAAGTCGTATTGGAAAGAGCTAAGTTGGGGTTTTATAAATTATTTTATATTAATAACATATTAGATCATTTTATATACTATTATAATCCGCCAGTTAGACATGCGATTGAATTTAGAAATTAATAATAATAATATGTAATGAACGCGAACAAAGTAAATATACACATAATAAATATATATTTACATACCCAATTCTGAAATAAATACATATTTTTGCATTTTATACATAATTTCCTTTCGTTACGATTAAATATAGATATAAATAAAAGAAATAATATATTTACACTATATCGTTGCCCGGTCTATTTATCGTTAGAAAACCAGGAATAAAACCTTTTTCCATGTAATTGTCTAAGTACTCCTGTCCTATCCCAAATACAGAGGCACTAGATAATTGAATAATTAATCGATCTATAAAGTTATAGGATCATACATCAAGGACACCTTACAAAATTTCTGCACCGAAAATACATGATTTTACGTACTTTTCCGTGCAGAAATTTTCTAAGGTGTCCTTCATGTATTGGCCTGTAACTTTATAGATCGATAGATTATTGAATTACCTAGTGCTTCTGTATTTGGGATTTGCATAAAATAGCGTATTTTATTAAATAATTGTAATAATTAAGTTTTTTGCTCCGTCGGTAACCAGTCAGATGTACCACCCCCATAATTTCTCAATGTATTTTTTCGATGAATTTAGTATCGCATGTATAGTGTTCGCTCTACACCGTCTTTTCTGATGTAGATCACCTTACATCTTAGTTTTCGCCAACATCTTAAAACGCGGTGATCGGGCACTTGTTTTTCAAAGTAACGTGCATGCGTTTTAACGATTAATTTAGTCACGCGAGTACAGTGTTTGCTATGCACTGTCTTTTACAGAGAAAAAGTCTCGCAGTGTATTAATAGTACTAGTGGAATAGTGGATAAAGCGCGCTACGCAAGTCGTAGTTTTATGGATGGATATTATGGATGATTTTGAGATTTTTTCACCCTCCATTGTGTACTTTACATAATTGTTGCGATGATGAGGGTCACACAGTACAGTTTTACTGTGTGACCCTCATCATCGCAACAATTATTTAAAAAAGATATTATGGAAGGATATTCGTATTCGTATAGGCAATTGGGAATATGTATTTGTTACGAAGCCAATAAAGTTATTTTAATCGTATAGGCAGTGAAGATATATTTATTGGTATAAGTGGGCGTAAATTCGAACAATACAGTTACAGTATTAACGATTCGACGAATAATGTATTAATTGCATTTTAAATATTAGATTATATTTTCCAGTCTAATCTACATTCTTGTCTAAGACGAGAATTTTTTTATTATTTATATTATTAACAATAATAAATTTAAATAATAAACAGAATATTTTCATACGGATGTAAAAATTATTTTCATTTTTTTATATCGTCGTGATTTACGAAGACCAGCCCATCTGAATGCTTTATTAAATGTAAACGTGCTAGTCTTCTTAAATACGACGATATAATTCTTCAGCAAAAATTATTTTACGAAACCGCGAAAATATTTAGATAAAAATTTTCTAATAAGAAATGCCGAGAGTTATTGAAAAGGTATTAGGTGATAAAAATTTTTAGAGATTAAGGTGCTGTCACGATTTTTAGTGAAACAAAGTTGACAATTTAATTGGAACCTTCTTGAAGAAACATTTGAATTGGAACCTTTTTGACATAAACATTTGAATTGGAACCTTTTTGAAATAAACATTTGAATTGGAACCTTTTTGAAATAAACATTTGAATTGGAACCTTTTTGAAACGAAAATTTGAATTGGAACCTTTTTGAATACAAAATTTGAATTGGACCCTTTTTGAAAAAAAATTAGAATTGGAACCTTCTTGCACTAAGGCGACGATATATGTATCTATCTATCTATCTCGTGTATTTATACATATCCTCTCTCTCTCGATTTAGCGATTTACAGTATGAAAATTATGTGAAATCGATCGGTGTTTGGATTTTGCCGATCCTGAACTGGTCCAGACAAGTATTGACAATTTCACAGAGGGTTCATGGAGCGTTATATTCACTAAGGATTCACAAAAGTGCTTTATCTCAAAAAACTACAAAGCAACTTGTTGAGTCGCTGATAATGCCGCAATGCGAGCGTTAGATTGGTATATGGTAACATGCACAGATACAAGCATTCCACTAAGGTTAATATCTTGTTATGCACAAACAGATATGACATATAACAGGTAAGACCAAGCCAATTAGAGGTCTTCGACAAGATCCTGGGAGTTGTAATTGACTATAGGCTTAACTTGAGGAAACATAAAAGCAAAATATGACGCGGAAATAAGTACCTTTTGAGTCTACAGGAGAGTCTTCGGTAGATTGTGGAGTTCACCTATGAATCTCTGGTGGAATGGACTAATATGAAAACAAGGCGCATATTAAAACTCTGAATAAAGTTCAGAGAAAGGGTATGCGGCGTATTAAAGGCTGATTGCGTACAAGATCAACAGTCGCATTAGAGATCTTGCTAGACACCCCTCCTCCCTGTAAACATAGAATCTAGGACTTGCAATTATAAAAGCATGCTGCAGACTCTTAGGAATAATAAATGGTAAGCTTTTCAAGAATAAAGAGCTGATGAGTTAAACTTTTCCACTTATCGAAGAAAGAGGGTGTGACAATATGTCGAAGGGGGGGGGGGTATTTTCTTTTCTAAGCCGTACAAGGTCACCTAACCGGATAGAAAGAAATGGAAGGTAGGAACTCACGGGTTATTAAAAGGCATGGTGTATTTCATCATAGTTCTAAGAATTTCGAAGGAGTTGTGGCTGAGACGAATGAGAGGGGGAATATGTTACAAATAATAGTATGTTTACTTGACGCACACGTCACGGTATTCCAAGTAGAAGTAAGGGCTATTACGCAGGCGGCTGATAGTATGTTAAACAGGAGGCTAAAGAGAGAACTGTTACCTTCTATTTTCCAGTCTAATCTACATTCTTGTCTAAGACGAGAATTTTTTTATTATTTATTTATTAACAATAATAAATTTAAATAATAAACAGAATATTTTCATACGGATGTAAAAATTATTTTCATTTTTTTATATCGTCGTGATTTACGAAGACCAGCCCATCTGAATGCTTTATTAAATGTAAACGTGCTAGTCTTCTTAAATACGACGATATAATTCTTCAGCAAAAATTATTTTACGAAACCGCGAAAATATTTAGATAAAAATTTTCTAATAAGAAATGCCGAGAGTTATTGAAAAGGTATTAGGTGATAAAAATTTTTAGAGATTAAGGTGCTGTCACGATTTTTAGTGAAACAAAGTTGACAATTTAATTGGAACCTTCTTGAAGAAACATTTGAATTGGAACCTTTTTGACATAAACATTTGAATTGGAACCTTTTTGAAATAAACATTTGAATTGGAACCTTTTTGAAATAAACATTTGAATTGGAACCTTTTTGAAACGAAAATTTGAATTGGAACCTTTTTGAATACAAAATTTGAATTGGACCCTTTTTGAAAAAAATTAGAATTGGAACCTTCTTGCACTAAGGCGACGATATATGTATCTATCTATCTATCTCGTGTATTTATACATATCCTCTCTCTCTCGATTTAGCGATTTACAGTATGAAAATTATGTGAAATCGATCGGTGTTTGGATTTTGCCGATCCTGAACTGGTCCAGACAAGTATTGACAATTTCACAGAGGGTTCATGGAGCGTTATATTCACTAAGGATTCACAAAAGTGCTTTATCTCAAAAAACTACAAAGCAACTTGTTGAGTCGCTGATAATGCCGCAATGCGAGCGTTAGATTGGTATATGGTAACATGCACAGATACAAGCATTCCACTAAGGTTAATATCTTGTTATGCACAAACAGATATGACATATAACAGGTAAGACCAAGCCAATTAGAGGTCTTCGACAAGATCCTGGGAGTTGTAATTGACTATAGGCTTAACTTGAGGAAACATAAAAGCAAAATATGACGCGGAAATAAGTACCTTTTGAGTCTACAGGAGAGTCTTCGGTAGATTGTGGAGTTCACCTATGAATCTCTGGTGGAATGGACTAAATATGAAAACAAGGCGCATATTAAAACTCTGAATAAAGTTCAGAGAAAGGGTATGCGGCGTATTAAAGGCTGATTGCGTACAAGATCAACAGTCGCATTAGAGATCTTGCTAGACACCCCTCCTCCCTGTAAACATAGAATCTAGGACTTGCAATTATAAAAGCATGCTGCAGACTCTTAGGAATAATAAATGGTAAGCTTTTCAAGAATAAAGAGCTGATGAGTTAAACTTTTCCACTTATCGAAGAAAGAGGGTGTGACAATATGTCGAAGGGGGGGGGGGTATTTTCTTTTCTAAGCCGTACAAGGTCACCTAACCGGATAGAAAGAAATGGAAGGTAGGAACTCACGGGTTATTAAAAGGCATGGTGTATTTCACTTCATAGTTCTAAGAATTTCGAAGGAGTTGTGGCTGAGACGAATGAGAGGGGGAATATGTTACAAATAATAGTATGTTTACTTGACGCACACGTCACGGTATTCCAAGTAGAAGTAAGGGCTATTACGCAGGCGGCTGATAGTATGTTAAACAGGAGGCTAAAGAGAGAACTGTTACCTTCTATTTAGACAGCAAATCTACCTAAATGGCACTAGAGAACACTACAATCAATTCAAATGAAGAGCTAAAATGCAGAGGTGTACTGAAGGCTCTGGCAATGAATATGGCAAATGAAGATTTTTATAGGAAACAACTCGCCAGAAGAATGAATACATTCCTTAAGGGGAGGTCGTAACAGAGAAAACTGTCAATCAAATATGTCACTGTTTTAGTGCGTAAATGGAAATTTGTATTCTGCACTATTCTCCTCTTCTAATGGATCAAATTACTCCAAATTTGGAACACATCATTAATTTCGTCAGGAGAATAGTGCTCTGGTTTTAATTTAGTCGAAAAATTTCGTATTATTATTATTTACCGTAATTTATCTGATCATTGTATGAGATGCAGTTTAATTACGGTTCTTCACTAATTTTTGCTTTTACGCTATGTCATGATACAAAATTTTACCAGAACAATCGTAATAAAGTATAGAATGGCGCTCTGGTAAGATTTTGTACAAAAAATTATGCAAAACAGTTCAAATTAGTTTGCAAATAATAAACAGTTTTGCAGGTTATCTGCGAAACATATAAGTTTTTTATTTTGCCTAATGGTGGCGCTGTGTAATATTCTTATAGGCCTCGATCTGTCGAATCGATCGGTCAGCTATTAGACACACATGCGGTGTGCCTTACCTATTGTTATGTATATTACTACATATTATATGATTTTATAATTATTTTTTTATAACCTCAAATTGTCAAATCTGTCAAATCTGTTAACCCATCAATCATTTTGTACGACCTCCCCTTAAAGTATCAAAGAAGAAGGCTTAAGTTCATAACGGGTTGGTTAAGAAAGCACAAGAACGTAGGCTACCATCTGAAGAAGATGGGGCTCCGAGCTTCCAGCAAACGCAGATAATGTGAAATAGAAAGCGAAACGGAGGTACAGCACAATGGGCAAATAAATCAGAGTGCTTAGCGGGCATTTCCCTGAGCTAAGAATGTCGGGTCGCCTCCTCTACAAGATTAACAAGGGGAGTATTAGACCTCTCGGAATTCATAGGTAGATAGATAGATAAAACTTTATTGGGCTTATAGGGGTAGAAACTCCGTTAACACACTATTATATAATATTGCTAAAAATTAAATACAATAACATAAAATAAAAGTAACAAAATTAGCGCAATAACAAAAAGTAGTTGGAGGCCTGCGATGGCTCGGTCGGTAGGGCGTCGGGCTCGTAATCTGGAGGTCCCAGGTTCGATTCCCGGCCCCGGCCGATTGATACAAGCACCACTGGCGAATGTATTTTCAACAAGTGCTTTCTTCACCAAGACATCGTATGACCTCCGTCGCTGATTACACCGGTTTGGGAGCATAAAAAGAGCGACGTTAAAAATAATAATAAAAAAAAAAAATAACAAAAAGTAAAAACGTTCATCGCTTTGAACAAAACCCAAAGATTAGTAGGAAAAATTTGTCGATCTGACGGAGGCGAAGGAAAAGAAAAGACTAAATTTTTTTCTTAACGACGTTTCGTTGGCGTGGTCTGCCAATCTCTTCAGGCTATTTATTAATAACACACAAATAACAAATCAAAAGAACGCACAAATAATATTGAAAAACTTAGATATAAGGTGAAATAAATAAAAAATATACCTTTTTGATAATCGGATAACCAATACGTCAAGCGGTTAGATAAATAGTCAACAAGAAACAAAACAAATTCGGTGTGTGTGTGTATATATATACACCGAGTTTGTTTTGTTTCTTATATATATATATATCGCCAAAGGTAATATAAAGTAAACACTGTACAACTGCCAAATCAGGCAATTAAATTTCTGAGAACCGGGAAATAAGAACTATTTAAAAGTCTAATATCGTCTTTCTTATTAATATTATTTACATCAAGTATAATGTGTAACATTTCTGAAATAAGACGCTTTTTATATTTGATCTTCCCCTCGACAATTTTAACAATATCCCAATCAAATTCATGTTTATTTAAAACCATATGTTAATTAATAACTGATTCAGTATTGCTATTCTTTTTGTCTTCATTGATCCTCGTTTTAAGTAAACGTTTAGTTTCACCGACGTAAGATGCAGGACAGTCTTTACAATTTAATTTATAAATTATATTCATCTGTTGAAACTTTTTTGTACCATCTTTTCACAGTTTAATAATTTATTTCAAAATTTTTTGAACTAATGGTAGAGTTTGAATATTAAAAGACCTTAAAATGTGAGATAATTTATCAAAATTCTGAGAAAAAGGTAATGGTAAATAGGCAAGACGTTCAATTCAATGAAAGTAAAACATGATCATCGTCTAAAGTAACATTCCTTAATTTTTCTTTCAAATGAAAACTATTGTTTATGTGAGATTTCGGTAATTTTATAGCAGTTTTTAATTCATTATAAATTATTTTAGCAAGAAAATGTGTAGGGCTATTAACTAAAGAATTGATAGGTCTTAACGGGTTATCAACCTTATGGATTTTTGGTAAACCATAACCTTTCGCTAAACAAGTATTAGAACAGGTGAGTGCATTATTGTGAAATTTGTGTTGTCAAAATTCATGATTATTCAAATGTTTCAAAATTTTAGAAGTAGAAGTTTGTAAGTTTTTTAATGGATTTTTTGAAATACACCGACAGCATTATCAGAAAAAATTTTTGACATTTTTTTAACATAATCGGATTTGTACATATAAGTGACATTGTTCCACAACACATTCTTGGCATAAGCAAGCGTTTTAAAACCCTGTCCTTCCAAAGTTTTACTTGTAAAAACAAAATCAATGATTTTAAAAACTATTTTTTAACAAAAATTTTGAATCTTGAAATTAGAGATATTAATTTTCATATTAATTTTATTTATAAATCTCTTAAGAATCTTAAACAAAAATTTGTGAGTGTGTGACAGACAAAGATGTATTTAAAGTTTTCTTTAACATGACTTCTCAAAAATATTTTAAGATACAAAGAAAACACAATGCTCTTTTACTGAAAAAATTTATTCCCATCGAAGTTAAAGACATTGTTACTCTTGGTCCGAATTTTAGTCTTAAATCAAATTTATCGAAACCAATAGTCATTGATATCATCAAGAGCACGGAAGATTATTTACAAACTTCAGATATTATTAACGCTGTTAGTTCAAACATTAGAGAACCAGTGATAAATAACATCAATTTAACCAAAAAAACAAAAACTCATTTAGATAGTAAAGAAAAAGTATTTATCAATAAAATTAATACTACAAAATTTTTTTTAAAAAACAACCCAAACATATTTTTTACTATTTCGCACAAAGGTAACAAAACAGTTTGTATGTACAAATCCGATTATATTACAAAAATGTCAAACATTTTTTTCTGATAAAGCTGTCTATAGGTGTATTTCTAAGAATCCATCAAAAAACTTACAATCTTCTACTTCTAAAATTTTGAAACATTTGAATAATCATTCATTTTTACAACACAAATTTCACAATAATGCACTCACCTGTTCTAATACTTGTTTAACAATAGATTATGGTTTACCATAAATTCATAAGATTCATAACCTATTTTATTTATTTATTTATTTATTTTGTAACGGGGTACGGATTGAATATAAGGAATTAAAAAATCATCGAAGGTATCGGGGCGCGAACCCTCGATTCCGGGAGTGCGAGGCAGAAGCCTCACCACTGCGCTACCATTCGCAATTATCCCGGCTAGTCGACTTGGTCCTATCGACGATCGTCGCCGATAATCCAGGGACCTACCTGCGCCGACACTCGAAATCCGTACCCGTTATAATTTATATTTAGAGTTACATAGATTCCACATACATCATATATAAAATACATAAAATATATATAATGCTAATTCTTCTCGTATAGGTTTACGACTGAAATTTAATAAACATCCACGTGTTGCTCTGTAAAATAGAGTTTTTATTTTTAATATTTTATTTACAAATTAAATAATTACAATACTAGATCCTACCTGTAAAATAGAGAAACGACATTTAATGTTTATTATTTAAATAGTCGTTCTCTCTTACAATAATTTGATAACTTTAGATTATAATTTTTCTATCTTTATTGCACCATCTGCTCTTCTCTCTCTACTATTCTATAATAGTCTTTAATTACACTCGCGCGCCCTCTCTCTTCACACCTTTCAACTTACTAATGTGCCGCGATATTTAAATTAAAGAAATACATTTTCTTTTATATATACAAAATCATGCACACAACATTCGCAGGTGATTACAGTTTAGTAATTATCTTACAACAATAACCCACTACAACTCCTTGAATCCTACAGGGAAAAATATAATTCCCTGTTCATAGGTCCGGATTACAATCTTAAAACTAAAAAACAATGTTGGTTAGGTTCGATGTGATATCACAGCCATAGCTTCCAACCATACAATCATTCATCCTTTTTCATTCATTCATAAATGGTTTCTCGGCGGTACCATTCCACATCGAACTTCCAGACATGTATCGCATCATCACAAAACTCATTCATTCCCACTTACATTGATTATAGAGGTGTATCTGACTTCCATAACCAAACTTTTAACATTTCTATATAATATTTAAGTATTAATAATTATATAATTTATCTATTAACACTGATAACAGCCTTCTTTTAGAGAATTTGTTTAAATACTTATAATTATTCTATTATTTGTATTTTTGGATTTTATTTTTACTTTTTACTTTTTTGATAAGATTATATTGCACTTCTTCTTAGATTCTATATTGTAGTTCTAATTTATTGTAAGAAAAATAAAATTTATATTTTGTAAATTTTTTCGAAGGTCTAGTTTTACCAATACCTTACTAGCATTGATCTCGCTATATTCGTTTCTGTTGATGCATTTTTGTTTCTGGCAAATATTATTTTTTCAATGCTATTTAGTCTTGCAGGACATGTAAGTCCAACTGCACAGGTTACTCTATAGTGCTTTCGCATTGTTCTGTGTTGTAATGCTGGAGTCACATTTGCAGATTGATGTAAAAACATTATCATCTATTACTACAACGTCTTTGTGAGGCGGTTGATGTTTTTCAGAATACATAGAGTTTGTGAAACTCTGAATTCCTCTTATTCCTCTGTTAAAGTAAAATATGGCTTTGCTTGATCCTAGATAATTAATCTCTCCATAGGTCATTCTATGATTATTTATTTGTAGTATCTCCCGACCTGGTGCTTCATCTGCTTGCTTTTTTCTAGCTCTTCTCTTATTTGTTTCAGCCATTTCATCAATCTTATTAAAAACTGTTTGTACTGGCTTATATTTTTTAGTTGCTAAATACATTTTTTTCTATACTAGGTGTTTCTTTTTTAAATTCTATAATTTTTATGTCTGTTTTGTTTATTGCTGTTTCTTGTAAATATATATACATAATTTCTTTAGTTAGTTTATCTATTTTTACTTCGATTTTTAGTATAGACTGATCATTTTGAAGTCGTTAAAATTCGATATACGGTGATGTTGTCTATTATTATAATAATTGCAGTTATCAGTTGCGCATATATAAGTTCTTATATCAAGTACTAGGTTCTCGTGTTGTTCTAAGTCATTTATGGAAAATATACCTATTTTCAAGAGATCTTTTATTCTTGTTTGTGTTTTTGACATTTCTGATATTTTTTCTTGTGAAAAAGTGGTTAGTAGCCATAATTTGAGTTGTTTGCAGTCTATATTCGAATCTATATTAGTACTAGCCGTTTTTTGCTATCCAAACCTTTATTTTTATTATATTTGATTTTTTACTCTGTAACGGGGTGGGCACTGGGGATATGTAAGGCCTACGGTTAGGCCCAATCTGTCCCAACTTACCAACCTTAAGTGTGCAGTCCCACGATGCGGCCGGGAATCCCTTTGATTCCCGTGCAATGCCGTTAACAACGTCAAACACCTCGTTTGACTTATATACCGTGTGTTGGGCCCTATGCCCAAAATTGCCAACTAGGATAAACACCGGAGAGGGCGGTATTCGTAGGACAGGACGGTAACCGGTAAAATACTATCAACAATCGATATTACTGTTAATCGGCGAGAAAGATTGTCTCGCCGAGTCAATTTATTAACTAAACAATTAACTATTAATAAATTAACTACAAAATTAACGTTAACAATTTACGGGGAGTCGTACCGATGACTACCCCCGAGGTCAGCGCGAAAAGAATCAGTTAAAATCTATTGGACTGTCGATTACGAGCAACCGATCCGGATATGTTCGGCTGCTTAACCTGATGGCATACGTCACACCGTGTGACGTATGAATCTCTGACGTAGAGAGCTTTTACGTAGAAGCTCACTACGTCACGCGCGCCTTCTCTCGTGAAGTGGCTCCCGCGAACCACCGACCTTTCTATCCGTGCGGGTATTGTCACGAGAGGGGAAAAGGGAGGATCGCTTCCTCACCTGGACCGTACCAGGTAAATCGGGACGCGAAATATTAAGTAGACACGCGGGTCTAAATGTCGTGCACCACTTACCGCGTATCTGAATATCTCGCTTCGGCGGGAAAAGGCTGTGCTACTGAGAGAGAGCTCGTACGCGTATATCTCTCTCTCTCTCTCCAACGGTCGAGAAGGTGGGATTCGCCGGGCCTCCTTTTCTCACTGCCTGTGAGAGGTGCTGCTGCACACGTCGACGTGGAGGTTAGTGGGGAGAAGCTGCTCACACCCACACACAACGCACAACACTCCTTTCGCTCTTTTATGCCGTAACAAAACAATCACCGGTCACCAACACCTTGTTGTTGCCGTGCGCGCGCGAAATCTGTCGTTACTCTCCTTGCGCACGATTCTCGCGCGTTCGTGCGCGCGCCGCGCTGTATATCCTCTTTCGCGTTGCTAACCTGATCTGTAACTCGCTTACCGTTACACCCCCCTTCCAGATTCCACATACTCTGTATGTGGACTCTGTTCGTCAAGGAACGGGGAAAGAGGGTTAACGAGTTGCTCTTGATCAGGTTTATCAGGACGCGAGGAAACTGTTCAGACGCTTGATCTCCTTGCAGCGGCAGAGCGGACACCTAGGTTCGTCAGAACCTTCCGTTCCACTCGATGAAGGCAGGGGCTACAGGTTCATCTGTAATCAAAGGCAGCCTCTTGGAAGGCCGCCTCAGCCTTCGGCCGCTGCTGGCGCTTTACGTCAGCTTCGGTCGTGAGCCTGGAGGACGCCCTCGTCCTCGTCTCGGAGGAACTGGTTCAGAATCTGCATTGGCAGACCGCTCTATGGGTGATCGGCGCTTTACGGTCGCGGTTGCTTTTCGAGGACGACCACGCTGTCGTCTGGTAACGCGGGACCTATCTAAAGACGTACGCGACGTCTTGCGCGGATTACACCGAGTTCCCTCGCCAGGGGACTCGCTCGCATTATTCTCCCTCGCAGGGGAGTATTCGCTCGCTACAGGTGGGTCGCACTTCACCTGTTGATCCCTCGGCGGTCGAGGTTGCTCACGTTGATCCTCATCAGTTGAGTGAGCATCATTTTCGGGGACGTATCTCTTCAGATGCTCGATGTGAGATACTTCTTGGCCCCCTTGATCATCTTGTATGACATACGTATTCATACCTTTCCTATTGACGATCAGATATGGCCCTGTATATTTCGGAGCAAGCTTAGCCGAGGTTCCTTGTGCGCTGGATGAGAGGATCCGGTTGCGTTTCCACACCAGATCTCCTACCTCGAATTCCGCTGGCCTTCGTCGTGAGTTGAAGATTTCGGCTTGCCGGGCCTTACTGGCAGCCGACTGACGATTTGCGTTCTCGTGCAGTCTTGGTAACTGTTTGATTTTGTCGTTCCAATCCTGCAGTCTACGGAACTCAAACTGTTGCTGGGCAAGCCGGTCTTGCTCTCGACGAGCTGTACTAGGCGCCTCGGGTTGGCGACCATAGTTCAGCATAGCCGGGCTCCATCCAGTAGAACTTTGCACCGCTGTGTTTAGTGCAAAGACTAACTCTGGCAGCTTGTCGTCCCAGTCGCTGTGCTTATCCTGGATATGCGACGCCACCATTGTCTTAAAGGTCCGATTGGCCCTCTCGACAGGATTGGCCTGTGCATGGTAAGGGGGTGTCGTCGAATGATACACTCCCTTAGATTCGAGGTATTCGTCTGCGAGTTTATTTTTAAACTCGGTCCCGTTGTCCGAATGAAATACTTCCGGGGTGCCGAACCGGTTAATCACTCGTTCGTGAAGCTCGCGAACTATCGTCTTCGCGTTAGTTTTTCTTATCGTGAGAATGCGACTGGCAAACTCAATGACTCTTTCCTCTCCGTCTATCTCTTGGACGAGCACGGCTCCTATGCCGGTATCGCTCGCGTCCGTGTGCAGGCTAAACAGTCCATCCGCACTGGGCCGTTGAAGAACTGGAGCAGTCATGATCAGGGCCTTCAGCTGCTGAAAGGCTTGTTCCTGTTCATCTAACTACTCGTACCATTGATTCTTGTTTATGAGACGTGTAAGTGGCTCGGCAATCGTGGCGTAATCCGGCATAAAACGCCGATACCACGACGCCATGCCGAGGAATCGTCGAAGCTGTTTGAGGTTCTTGGGAGCCGGATAAATCCTTATAGGCTCTGTCTTGGCTGGATCGGGACGAATTCCATCCCTGTTGACCAGCACGCCAAGATATCTCACCTCATCTTGACAAAAGACACACTTGTCCTTATTTACTGTCAAGTTAGCTTCGGTCAGTCTTTTCAGCACCATCTCGAGATACTTCTTGTGCCCTTCAAATGTCTCGGTGACTATGATAATGTCATCGAGGTAAGAAAAGGCATTGGGCTCGAGATCAGGATCAACCACTTGGTCGATCATGCGTTGGAAGGTCGCGCCGGCGTGTGCCAATCCGTATGGCATCCGCTTAAACTGATACAGTCCCATCCCCGGGACTGTGAAAGCCGTATAAGGACGCGATTCCTTCTGGAGAGGTATTTGATGATACGCTGAGTTCATGTCCAGAGTACTAATGTACCGACATCTCTTCAGCTTGCGTAAGATATCCTGCATGAACGGAAGGGGATAAGCGTCTGGTTTCGTTAGCGCATTGACTTTCCTAAAGTCAATGCAAAACCGACGTGATCCGTTCTCCTTGCGTACCATCACCACGGGGCTTGACCAACCGCTGTCCGAGGGCTCTATGATCTCTAAATCTAGCATCTCTCGGACTTGGCGGTGCATCTCCTCCTGGATCTTCTCCGACACCGGGTAATACTTCTGCTTTATCGGGCCAGCTGATCCCACGTCAATCGAGTGCTCGATGAGTTGGGTTCGCCCGATTGTGGGAGAAGTATTAGACAGCACTTTGCTTACTAGCGCTCGCAGCTCTTCCCTTTCTGCCTCGGTTGCGTCCGCTATCCCAGCGGACGAGAGGGTGGCCATACCCCCTATTCCAGCAACTTCGAGGTGGATCTGCTGCTTGCTGTCCTTGAGGAACAGGCGGTCGCTATCCGGATCCAATATGGCTCTGAATGCTCGTACGAAATTTATTCCTACGTAGCATTCGGCGTCAAGATTTGGTATGATCGCTACCCTTATTTCACGTGTCTCCTTCCCGACAGTGAAAGGTAAGATCACATGACCGTTTAGCGGTTGGTAACTACCATCCGCCATCTTGACGCGTCCGGCGTTCGCCACAACGAGCTCCTTGCCCAATGCTGCGGCGATTTGCAGACCGCTGGGTCCCATCACGGTCGTGGAGGCTCCGGGATCGTATAAGGCTCTTATACGAAAGCCCTCAATCACCACGAGAAGCCACCAACGACTCTCATCCTCTGGTTTATAGGATGAGGTTGTTCTGCTGGCTTCTTGGGACCGTTCCTCCTTTTGAGGCCCATTTCCGCTCCTCTCTGGACCATACTCTCGGTTGGAGCGGGTCTGTCCCGAACTCACCTGGGACAGCGGGGACTCAAGCTCTTGGGTCGCGGTTTTCGTCCCGGTTAACCGCTCCCTTTGGCGTTTCCCGAGCACACCGGACAGTACCTGAGGGAATACCCAATTTTCCCGCAGCCCTTGCAGGTAAGAGGCTTAGTCGGATCGAAAGTCGAGTCCATTCGGGTTTTCGGCTGTTCCTTTCCTTTTTCCCTCGTTGGACTAGCGCTCTTCTTCTCCTGCCGGTGTCCGAAGCTCTTACTCGAGCCATTAGGTCTGCCAGACCTCCTACTCTTCGGAGATCGGTTGGCCGGCGAGCCTTTCTTTGGAGAGCCAGACCTTGGGCTTCTTCTTCGGGATTGTCGGGTCGTCGACGCCAATTGGGAGACGATGGGCCGCAGCGCATCCTCCAGCATCTTTGCGATGCGGTCGACGACGTCTGGCTCGCTTGGTTTGGCTGGGCTTACCTCAGCGGCCGCTACCTTAGCCTTCGGCGAACCTTTTTTCCGCTTCGGCTTATACGCCATCTCAGGAAGCAGAGACCCTTCCTCCGTAGGTGGTGGACGATATACTTTTTCACCTTCTATCGTCTGCTCCGCTTCCGTGGCGAGGTCCAGCATTTGTTCAATTAAGCTCACTTCCGCTCTCTTGAACAGCCGTTGAAGCTGTGGCAGCATGTTCCGATACAAATGATCGAGTTGCTGCGCTTCAGTCGGCGTAGGGACTATCTTTCGCATTATTGCGATAGAGCACGTCATATAGTCCCTAACTGGTTCATCAGGTCCTTGAGTCCGTGCGTTGGACTCGGCGATGATCCTCTGCTGGAAACGTTGGCACATTCCGTACCAACGTTTAGCCGAAGTCACGAAATCTTGCCAGGAGTGCCACTTGTGTTTCTCGTTCTGGTACCACGTGGCGGCAGTGTCTGTCAGAAGTTCCGAGAGTGACGGCAATAACTCGTCCTCTGACAGGTTGGCCAGGATCCTGCAATCCTCGATCCTGGTTAGGAAGGCGTCGATGCTCTGGCTCTTGTCGCCAGAGAACTTGACCTGCCACTTCCTCACAATGCCGCCGACGTCCCGAGGTGTCCCATTCAACCTCGATGACGTCGAGAAGCTTGGTGTTGAGAATGTCCGATCCTTGTTTGGCGAGCTGCGCGCTTGAGGAATCCTCTGGGATTCGTGCGCATTCCCTCCCTTCCAAGCTCCATCAGGCTTAGACTGAGGGGCGCTTGCGCGTTGTTGCTCGCCATTTACTTGCGCCTCACCTATCTCGCTCACATCAGGACCATAACACGTATGTGTCCTCAAATTGCACATGGTGAGATTGGTTGGCACCGTCCAATCTCGTGCTGTGAGCGGTTTGAGTGCGCTCGGACATCAGCTTATCTACCTTTACAGTGAGGTCATTCACTTTTTTGATAAGCTGCACCAAGGTCTGGGAGAACGATCGAGGGATTTTAAAAATGTTTCCCTCTTCTGAGACCAATGACAGCCATTCTTCCTCTCGTTCGGGTTGAGGCTCTGTGTTGGTCGCGGCTGACGTCGTTTCATCTAGCTCGACGTCATCGAAATCCTGCACCGTCCTGTGCAGGTTATCTTTAACCGCAGCGTTCTCCCGCAGTACCAGATACACTTCCTGATCTGGGCTAGGTTCATCAGACTCCTCGTCTTGATGTTCACCTAGCATCTGCAGCCACCTATTTCTCCGTTGGAGACGGCTGCGAACTGCTGTGGCTTCATCTTCCTCCTGGTTAAACTCCTGGGCCAAATAATTTCCTAATAGCCACTGGTGGAGTCGCTCGGCTTTCCTATGAACCGAGCCTGCCGATTTTAGGTTCAAGGCGTCCAGGTGTATTTCAATTTGCTCCCGGGTGAGCGTCTCAATCCATGCGTCGATTTGACTATCGACGTCTTTCTGCTGAGCGGCCATCTTCAGTTGTAGCGTCGTTTATACGTTTTACAGTATGTAGCCTAGCTGGCTTGACGCACTATGTGTGTGCAAGGTTATGTGCTGTCGAATATTTAACTCTGGCGTTACTTGCCAAATGTCGAATCCGCGTAACTGGGTTTTGCTTCTACCTAAGCTAACCGCTAAAGCACAAAACCGGATGCCAAAAGTAAGTCCTGTCTTACTTTGATCAGGAGCACTACCGAGTTTAAACTATTTTTAACAAATTTGCTAATAAATTTTTCAATAAACTACTGCCTGGCTCTTACCTTGCGCTAACTTAACGGTACTATATAATAAATAATAAATAAATCAATAAATAAATAAATTAAATAATTAAAGTTACCGCGCGCTTGACCTCTTACAAAAATGTAACTTATAATACAATTTGTAAAGGTCTGAGCCAGGTTACAAGCTTCCTGTTTTGTGCCAGCAAAAACCAGTTAAACCTTGCATACACTTACAAACAATTTCTTTAGACCGATTAATTGCCACCAGGTTATGTCGCGCTGTGTCGCGTTCTTTCGTTCCTCTAGGTGGCGCTAGTTACTTGGTTGGGTCCAAACTACCCAATTTCCAAGTAACGTTGGTCGGTCTATCGATTCCGTTCGAAAACCCACCAAATTTCCTATTTGTGCGACCTTTTTCTAGTGGCGCCACCTATGTTCGACCAGGAACCAATTTCCTGTGTCTACTACTAGTCGAGACGAGAAAAATAAAAAATAATTTTTTATTTGTTATAAAAAAATTTTTATTTGTTTATAACAATTCTATTTGTTATGAAACAAATCGCGCCTCGAGGGGGAACGAAAGAGTACCGAAATATACTTCACAATTTCGAAACGCGTTTGCTGACCTCGTTATTGTTCGTGAGTTATCCAATTGTTAATTAACAATATTATTAACAATTGAACAACTATATCGTGCTTGTTGATTTTTCCGATGTCCTGTATCCAAAATCCACACGTATTGGGCGCCAGTTGTAACGGGGTGGGTACTGGGGATATGTAAGGCCCACGGTTAGGCCCAATCTGTCCCATCTTACCAACCTTAAGTGTGCAGTCCCACGATGCGGCCGGGAATCCCTTTGATTCCCGTGCAATGCCGTTAACAACGTCAAACACCTCGTTTGACTTATATACCGTGTGTTGGGCCCTATGCCCAAAATTGCCAACTAGGATAAACACCGGAGAGGGCGGTATTCGTAGGACAGGACGGTAACCGGTAAAATACTATCAACAATCGATATTGCTGTTAATCGGCGAGAAAGATTGTCTCGCCGAGTCAATTTATTAACTAAACAATTAACTATTAATAAATTAACTACAAAATTAACGTTAACAATTTACGGGGAGTCGTACCGATGACTACCCCCGAGGTCAACGCGAAAAGAATCAGTTAAAATCTACTGGACTGTCGATTACGAGCAACCGATCCGGATATGATCGGCTGCTTAACCTGATGGCATACGTCACACCGTGTGACGTATGAATCTCTGACGTAGAGAGCTTTCACGTAGAAGCTTACTACGTCACGCGCGCCTTCTCTCGTGAAGTGGCTCCCGCGAACCATCGACCTTTCTATCCGTGCGGGTATTGTCACGAGAGGGGAAAAGGGAGGATCGCTTCCTCACCTGGACCGTACCAGGTAAATCGGGACGCGAAATATTAAGTAGACACGCGGGTCTAAATGTCGTGCACCACTTACCGCGTATCTGAATATCTCGCTTCGGCGGGAAAAGGCTGTGCTACTGAGAGAGAGTTCGTACGCGTATATCTCTCTCTCTCTCTCCAACGGTCGAGAAGGTGGGATTCGCTGGGGCTCCTTTTCTCACTGCCTGTGAGAGGTGCTGCTGCACACGTCGACGTGGAGGTTAGTGGGGAGAAGCTGCTCACACCCACACACAACGCACAACGCTCCTTTCGCTCTTTTATGCCGTAACAAAACAATCACCGGTCACCAACACCTTGTTGTTGCCGTGCGCGCGCAAAATCTGTCGTTACTCTCCTTGCGCACGATTCTCGCGCGTTCGTGCGCGCGCCGCGCTGTATATCCTCTTTCGCGTTGCTTACCTGATCGGTAACTCGCTTACCGTTACAACTCATATCAAGTGTCTTCAAGTCATTTGGTAAAAAATTAAAAACACTGATTGCAATTATATAATTGTTTTCTAAACTGACATTTTAGTGATACCTGGTTGGTAATATAATATTTTTTCTTGTTTTACTTGAAGAGTTTATATATCTTGATTCTTTAGACTATTGTAATAATACTGAAGACATTCAAAAGTAAATAATTTCTGTATATAATAATATCGGTCTCTCCGAACTAAATGCTTTACTTTAGAATAAAAGCAGGCCTATCGTATTCTTTGTCCACTATGGTTGGTGGAATTTCCCAGAGCACGGCCTTTTAAAATAATTAAAGGCGTTTCGTCCTCTATCTCCAGCTTGGACTCCTCAGTAAGGAACTGGAGATCTTACCTTAGACGCCTGTCGCAAGATGATCTGCGAAGCCAGCATGATGTTCTGCGGCTATATATAGGAAATAGACGACGATCTCTCCAACGAGTGTAGAGAGATAGTTGTCTCCCTCTAGTGGTGGGAAAAGCCACCAGCGAAATTATTATATACATATACATATTACCAAACGATAAAATTTTGTATCAAAAATCCACACGTATTGGGCGCCAGTTGTAACGGGGTGGGTACTGGGGATATGTAAGGCCCACGGTTAGGCCCAATCTGTCCCAACTTACCAACCTTAAGTGTGCAGTCCCACGATGCGGCCGGGAATCCCTTTGATTCCCGTGCAATGCCGTTAACAACGTCAAACACTCGTTTGACTTATATACCGTGTGTTGGGCCCTATGCCCAAAATTGCCAACTAGGATAAACACCGGAGAGGGCGGTATTCGTAGGACAGGACGGTAACCGGTAAAATACTATCAACAATCGATATTGCTGTTAATCGGCGAGAAAGATTGTCTCGCCGAGTCAATTTATTAACTAAACAATTAACTATTAATAAATTAACTACAAAATTAACGTTAACAATTTACGGGGAGTCGTACCGATGACTACCCCCGAGGTCAACGCGAAAAGAATCAGTTAAAATCTACTGGACTGTCGATTACGAGCAACCGATCCGGATATGATCGGCTGCTTAACCTGATGGCATACGTCACACCGTGTGACGTATGAATCTCTGACGTAGAGAGCTTTCACGTAGAAGCTTACTACGTCACGCGCGCCTTCTCTCGTGAAGTGGCTCCCGCGAACCATCGACCTTTCTATCCGTGCGGGTATTGTCACGAGAGGGGAAAAGGGAGGATCGCTTCCTCACCTGGACCGTACCAGGTAAATCGGGACGCGAAATATTAAGTAGACACGCGGGTCTAAATGTCGTGCACCACTTACCGCGTATCTGAATATCTCGCTTCGGCGGGAAAAGGCTGTGCTACTGAGAGAGAGTTCGTACGCGTATATCTCTCTCTCTCTCTCCAACGGTCGAGAAGGTGGGATTCGCTGGGGCTCCTTTTCTCACTGCCTGTGAGAGGTGCTGCTGCACACGTCGACGTGGAGGTTAGTGGGGAGAAGCTGCTCACACCCACACACAACGCACAACGCTCCTTTCGCTCTTTTATGCCGTAACAAAACAATCACCGGTCACCAACACCTTGTTGTTGCCGTGCGCGCGCAAAATCTGTCGTTACTCTCCTTGCGCACGATTCTCGCGCGTTCGTGCGCGCGCCGCGCTGTATATCCTCTTTCGCGTTGCTTACCTGATCGGTAACTCGCTTACCGTTACAACTCATATCAAGTGTCTTCAAGTCATTTGGTAAAAAATTAAAAACACTGATTGCAATTATATAATTGTTTTCTAAACTGACATTTTTGTGATACCTGGTTGGTAATATAATATTTTTTCTTGTTTTACTTGAAGAGTTTATATATCTTGATTCTTTAGACTATTGTAATAATACTGAAGACATTCAAAAGTAAATAATTTCTGTATATAATAATATCGGTCTCTCCGAACTAAATGCTTTACTTTAGAATAAAAGCAGGCCTATCGTATTCTTTGTCCACTATGGTTGGTGGAATTTCCCAGAGCACGGCCTTTTAAAATAATTAAAGGCGTTTCGTCCTCTATCTCCAGCTTGGACTCCTCAGTAAGGAACTGGAGATCTTACCTTAGACGCCTGTCGCAAGATGATCTGCGAAGCCAGCATGATGTTCTGCGGCTATATATATAGGAAATAGACGACGATCTCTCCAACGAGTGTAGAGAGATAGTTGTCTCCCTCTAGTGGTGGGAAAAGCCACCAGCGAAATTATTATATACATATACATATTACCAAACGATAAAATTTTGTATCAAATAACTCGCGACACGGTCTAAGACGTCGTAAACTGGTTGGTGGTTTTTCCAATCACCAGATGGAGACTACTATCTCTCTACACTCGTTGGAGAGATCGTCGTCTCTTCTATATATAAAGCCGCAGAACATCTTGCTGGCGTCGCGGTTCATCTTGCGACAGGCGTTTAAGGTAAGATCCCCAGTTCCTTACTGAGGAGTCCAAGCTGGAGATCGATGACGAAACGCCTTTAATTAATTTAAAAGGCTGTGCTCTGGGAAATTCCACCAACCATAGTGGACAAAGAGTACGATAGGCCTGCTTTTATTCTAAAGTAAAGCATTTAGTTCGGAGAGACCGATATTATTATATACATATACATATACATATTACCGAACGATAAAATTTTGTATCAAGTAAATAATTTCTGTAAACTAAAAGGAGTTTCTTTTTGGAATATATTCTTGTTGAGTATTTTTAATATTCTTGTTTGTACAGCTTGTAAATGGGTAAAAGTAAGCCTACGCATTTTTTAATTGTATAAAATTTGAAAAAATATTTTATTTTATAAATTAATTATTGATTAAAAAAATGTACAATTTACAAATGATATTTGCAATAAACATAAGTAGAAATATACTAATAAAATATTATAACATAGGTAGAAAAATAATAACAATTGATATTTTATAATTTAATCTTTTTTGTTAAATACGGTTTTTATCTTGAACGCTTTCTTTTTTTACGAATGTTTAAATTTTTTCATACCAGTTCGTTATTGGTTTTTGTTTATAAACTCTGTTTCATCCGGTGATATGAGCCACTCCTGGTTAGGCAAACAAGAATGCATGCGGGATGTTTTTTTTTTTATTTTAACGTCGCTCTTGTTATTCTCCCAAACCAGCTACCGCGTTATCTTTCCCAGGAATATATTGCAGAATTATATCATAGTCCTCTATTGCTAAAATCCGTCTACGTATTTGGCCAATAAGAAATTCACTCGACAAGAGGTACTCTAGGGATTTATGATCTGTTTTAACATAAATAATACTTGCCCCCATGTATGTTTTAAAATTATTATGCAACCAACCTATTAGTAATAATTCAATTTCCCGGGTAAAATAATTTCATTCTGCGCCTTTAAATGTTCGAGAAGCTAAACGAACAATATTCTCGTAGCCCTCGTCATCAATTTGTCATGACGCCCAACCTGGTGCGACGGCGCTCGCATCTGTATAGAGAATATAAGACTTTTTTCGATCGTGATGATATAAAATTATTTGCTTCGAAACTAATTTTTTAGTATTGTAAAATACTTATTTACGTACCGCTTCAAATTTCATATTAGTCCCTTTAATAGTTGTAATAACGGGGCGAAAGTTTACTAAACCAAAAATCTTTTTAATTATTTTGTGTTCCTAGGAATAGAAAACTCGTCTATTGTGCGAGTTTTGTCTAAGGCGACCATTATTCCTTTCGTTGTTATGATGTTACCAAGAAACTTTAATTCTTCGCAAAAGAACTTTATTTTTTATTGCGCGTTTTAAAGCTGCTTCGCTCTCCTTAAATCTGAACGGCACAACTGTGTACTGATAAGTTTTTCTGCGATTCATAAAAGCAGTAAATTGTCGCGAAATTCTTACTAACGCGATTTGCCAAAAGCCAACAGTTAAAACGATATCGATTCAAAAATTTTTTTAATTCGTTGATCGGATCAGTGCCGTCGTGATTGTCATGCAACCGTTTATTTAACTCATGAGCATCCAAAAAACTTCGTATGGAACCGTTCTTCTTTATTACTAATATGATCGGATTAACCTATTGATTGACCAATCTCTCTATGATGTCGAAATTTAGCATCCGCTTAATTTCTTTATCGGCTTTTTCTAAAAGGTTTATCCCGACCGGATATATTTTTTAACACGATACGTTTTCACTGCAAAGGATTTTCCATTTTAATTCTTGCATCAAGTTCTAAATGCTGAGTTTTTTGTGTTAAAATTTAAATTTGAGACTTTTGATGTAGCTTTTACTCGTTTCCCGAATCTTCTTCTTCAACAATGTTTAAATTTATTTTATTAATTTGCAGTCAGTTTGAATGATATTCTTATTCTTGAACCTGACCTGTTCCCTGGGCTGTTCCCTCATCAATATTATACATCTTAAAAGATGCTAACAAATTCTAAATATATCGCATTGGTCTTCCATAAGCGGCGGCAGAAAACATTGGTATTTCGTACTTAATTTTGGCAAACGAATTCTCGCGCTGTTATACCAGTGGATGAGCGTTTCTAGCTGGTAGATTCAGAGGATTTTGTTGAAAGCTAATTTGTTTCGGATTGATTTGGCGAAAGTTTCTTAAGACATCGACGAGATCTTGAATGTTATTTAGCCCATTTTGTCATTTAGTCATTTTGCCCATTTGATGTCTTAACCTGTCCTAATTTTGCTCTGAATCGTTTATTTGTTGCTTGTGTCGATCTGTTCTATCCCGGATCTGGTGGTTTCGTTTATGAAGTTCTAACATTATCTTCTGTACCTCGCATTTGACAAGTCGATTACTGACCAAATTTTAACGCTGTATCGCTTATAGTCCGTTCCCAATTAGATGAGGAGGAACCCAATCCATTTAATTTAGGAAGGAAATAAATTTTCAACACTGGCGTGCGGAAAGTTCAATTTTTGAAGCGTGTAGGATGCTTTGAAAATAAACAATCGCGTTCGTGTTTTGAAATAAATTCTGTTTCTGCACGCGCTGTATTAAAAGTCGCCGACGACACAATTATCTATATTGTTAAAATAATTATGAGTGCTAAAACTAAAGATTAATTAATTCGTTATGACCAAACTAAGGTCAAATGTCGGCGAGTTGGAGCATGACGCCATGTGGCGTCATACCGGCCCTGTAAGGGTTAAGCCATGCCGCTCTCAAGCCAAACCGCTCTCAGGCAGATGCATTTTTAACCGATACACCTTTAGTTTAATTCCGATTACACGATGTTGTGACATGAAGAAGTTTGTCTAACATGCAGTACGTAATTGATTTACATGGTTTGCATTTGTATCGCTTAATGAAATCCATGAACTGGTTGTACTTTTGTTCGAACAACCTTATCCTTAGAGAAGACTCGCTGATTTCATTATAGAAGAAATGGTCTGAACGCTTCGAATTTAAAGTTTGTGACATTTTAAACCGGCCTTGACGGAAATAAGATCAAGGCTGACTACGCGTATCGATCACGCAATCAACCACCCTAATCAACGCTAGTAGATAAGAGGAGTAATAAACGAGATAAAGATAGCGTGGGGGGAAAATCCTTATTTTTGGAAGGATCAAGCCACGCCATGAGCCGGATGACGAAGACAGTTTCGTCCACTCGCTATCTGATCGGCCTGCCGAACAGTTCAGTAGTTGGTTGAAAAAGTTTAGTAGCTAGAATAAAAAGCCATTTTCGTTTGAGTAGAGTAGAGTCGAGTCAAGTTCAGCCTGAGGTTGAAGCTCTGCGTATTTAGTTAGGCGAGTATTATTTACGGTTAGCCCGACGGGCGACCGAATTTTATTTTGTTAATAAATTTGTTTACTAACCGCCGAACGGATAACGAGTTTTGAGAGAGACAGTGTGCACGTATGTGTCGGTTGAGATCGGTTGATAATTGTAAATCGGTGCCGAATTTTTATAAACTTATATACTATTTTGTTTATTGAATAAATGTACAGTAGTGGTTAAAGTTAAATTTGTGAGTGATTATTAAAGTATTTTCCTTTACTCTAGAAACCGCTGGTTCCGAGGTGGTTAACCGTCGGGATTCCCTCTGGGACGCGGAGTCGACAGGAAGTGTCGCCGGGTAATTGTTATAATATTGTTGTTAATATCACCAGGCGCCCAAATAAATATAAATTGGCGATATAGCCATTTCGAACTTCGATACGATGGAACCTCCGTCGGTTTGTTAATTTATATAATTATTATCACCGACGAAATGTAGCGTCGCATATTAAGGCTCATGTTTTTTCTTTCTACGAATTTATAATACTTTACCAATTTCTATCAATTTTGGAAATGCATTCCTTTTTATCCTACGTAATAGTTAATGTTTAGCAAAAATTTACAAGTGATTTAGTCTGAATGTAGTATAAATTTAACATTTATTGTAGGTAAATTTAGTACTGCTTTGCAACTATTTTTGTAGTTATTTAAACTTAGTAGCATAAATCCGGTCTAATATAGCACTAGTTTCGTGTTAAGATATGAAAGCTAAATAACAGGAATCTACGTTTTAATAACCCAAAAATTTTCTGTTAATACGGAACCACAAATCTGAAAAAATTCGTACGTAAATCTTGAGTAATGTAAAAGAAACTGACAGCGAATCATTTAAATAATTAATTTTAAATTAATTAAAAATAAATAACCACTTTTCATAGGTACTGATTAGGTGATAGTACATTACGCTATAAGTGCGTAAAATGGGTTATAACTTCACGCGCGACATTTCACGCTCGAGCGCAGCGGTAACGGCAACGCGCGTGATGTTATAACTCAATTTTCGCATATGTAGTGTATATTATTATTCCTTACAAGTCGTTGAAAGTTCGGCTATAATTTTATAAATATATTAATATATAACAGCCAATATGAATCGATATTGTGAAGAACATTTGTTTTGTTTAAAAGGGGGTGCAGAAAGGGATGCAGAAATACATGTAAAAAAATTAAATATAACTCTTAAAAATAAAATTAAACATTTATTACATGTTTCAAACGTCGTGCGTAATTTTATTGTCTGCTTTACGCATGCGTAGTGTATATCACTTTTCCTTACAAGTTGCGAGAAGTTCGACCATATTTTGATTAATATATAATAGTATATAACTTACCGAATCGGAAAGCAATATTTCTTTTAATTTTCAGAATTGTAATGTTACTATTAATATATTCAAAAAGTGAATATATTACTATATTAATCTATATATTAATGAATCATTTTCAGAGATAATTTGAGTTATGTAAAGTTGTTTTATGTTATTTGTGATTTATGTTTAATATTGTTTGATTTAAAAAATTGTATGTTAATATTTAATTGCAAATATATAGTTGAAATACACATGATTTTGAAGCATTACATGAATAAATTATGCCTTCTACACAAAAAATTTCATTAAAATATATTTTTTTCTTAACTCCATGCGCAAAATCGAATTTTGCGCACGCATTTGAGTGCGCGAAATAAACTTTTCCTGCAATAGTGCTCAAAATTATCAAAGACAAAGTGATTTCAACCCCGTACCACCTTTTCACCCTCGCTTTGCTCGGGCGCAAACATCGGTTCGGGGTGAAATAATTTTCTCTCTTATAATTGTGAGTACTATTGCAGGAAAATTTTATTTTACCCACTATTGCAGCAATGTACTATCTCGCTCGCTCAAATGTCAGCACAAAATGAAATCTTTGCGCAATTCGTTAGGAAAAATAGTATACGATACACGTGCGCATAGGTGACTCCCATACTCGTCTTTTTGCCACCCTCGCTTCGCTCGAGCGGCAAATCCGACTCGTGTGGGAATTACCTATTTTGCGCACTTGTATCGTAATGTACTATTGTAAGTATCTTTCACGTTATTATTCGCAGAAAAACGAACTTTCCACACGCCGTGAGGAAATAGTACATGACGATAACAGTGCGCAAAACAGGTGATTTCCACATGAATCGGATTTGCCGTCCGAGTGAAACGAGGTTGGCGAAAAGACGAGTGTGGGAGTCACCTATGCGCACGCGTATCATATACTATTTTTCCTAGCAAATTGCGCAAAGATTTCATTTTGTGCTGACATTTAAAATAATTAAAAAAAAATTTTACAAAAATTCGAGCCCTCGTTCTATTGCAAATGCAAAAAGCATAAGAACGTTAATCTCTAAGCTACCGCGAACTACACTTCCTTTATTTAGCAAAACTCATATTTAAGTTGTGCCCCCGTGCTTGTATATAGACTTAGATGTAGGTTATTTGGTATAATTTTCATGATTTACCATGTTCAAATATTTGTTAACTATTCTAATTTAATATTATTATTATAATTATTTTAGAAATAAATATTTTCTAAACTAAGGCTTTGATATATATATGGGCATATCTCAGAAGATGGGAAAATGTACAAAAAAAATATGAATTTTTTAAACAACGTGGCACAATGATTATAGGTACTGTAATAGGTTCAACAAGTGATTAGAAATGATGAACTATTCGCGTGATTCATTTTTTTTATTGCTAAGCGAGTTATAGGATGAAAACCTGAAAAACTTTTTTTTTTAATAAACATGTACATGGGACCAGGTTCCTTTTATAAGTAATTGATTTTTATAAATTTTTATAAATATATTTTAAGAAATATATTATACATTGCATTATTTAAGCAATAATTTTAACAGTACATAAATAATACATAAACAATAAATAATAAAAAATTAAATTTTTTTTTATTTACAATTTCGCGACAGACTTAATCACTTTTCAGGTACAGTATTAGATTCTGCAATTTGAACTGATCTTTTTTTTGTATTAATTTTTTAGCTGTTTCAGAATTTTCTAACATTTTATAATTTTTACAAAATTTACTTTCAAAAGATCAATTATATTGTGTAAGAGAAAAGTGATTACAAGATTCATAATTTAATTCATTAATTATGCAATGAAAGCAAGATAAATAATTTAAATACAACATACTTTTATAAATATTTTAACATACTTTTAAACATATTTCAAAGAAAAATTAATTGTTATTTCAATTGAACTACTACGAGTTAATCAAAATATTTGTAAAAATAAATAGATGTATTATTAATATACACTGTGTATATATATCTATTTGTGTACACGTATATTTCTTGAATTTTGAATATTGATTTAAAACAATTAATGTTTATATATGGCTTTAGCGCTTGGTTCTACAATTACTTAAACTGTTTTCTTTTATTCACACTTTCAACTGAGGCACATTATTGTAAAATATTTATGTCATAGAAAAAACTGATATTTTTAATCCAATCACGCTTTGACATGTAAGCTTCACTTTACTGTATTTTTTTAAAGAACGGGTGCACATCATTTTTTTTTAAACAACTTTTTTATTTTGATAAAAGGAAGATTTTCCATTTTGAATTTTTTAGATTGAAGAAATGCTTAAAAAGTTACGTCAATATTAAGAATAAATTTCATATTTAAAAAAAAAGGGAACAATAGTTTACTTAGCTGCCATTTTCGATCTAGTGAAGGCACACCATTCTAACAAATTTTTTTACAACTAATATGATAAAAAGAAGGTGCTTCTATAATTTCAGATTTATTAATAAAGTGCTGAACCTTTTACAATGAAATTAGTGGGCAGAATCGACAAGAGTTACAACCAATCTTTAGGATTTTTCTATTCTTAACAGACAAATTTATTAAAATATTAATTTAAATATTTGTAATAAACCTTTCTAAGAGCTTTTATAAATAGAAACAAACTTTTTTGTTAGCACATTAAAATATTTTCTTTTCGAGTATTTAATTATATGCCTATATATATATATATATATATATATATATATATATATATATATATATATATATATATATACGTAATATGTTCACAGTTTGTCACTTATTTAGTCAGGATTTCAGACTTTCTCCGCGAGATGGTGCTGTAAATATTAAAATCAATCCTTTTTGGCGTGTATTACGATCTCGGCCGGATAAATAGTTCCACATTTAAATGCTTAAGTTAATACTCTCTGTTATTACTTCCAGTTAGAATCTAGAATCCGGAGATTAGTCGTCCGTGATAAACGCCCCCGTCATTGTTTAAGCATGTACGTCTTTATTTAACTATTAGCCGTATTCATAAAATTCGAACATTTGATAATTTTATACACTATCAGAAGTTTATACTTACTTTAGTTTGTCACTGCCGTATATGTTATAAAATAAACCCACGTAGACCGCAATAATGGACATTATCACACATGCTAGTGCAACTGAAGCAAATTTATTGACAAATTTTACACCAACGAAAACTATGGTTCCCATGACAACTAGTAAACAAGTTCCATATACTCGAAAATTATTATACATGATGTTTGCATCTTGTGTAAAGTCCCCAAATATACTAAGCGATGGTGCCATATAAGTCTGAAATTAATATTACATATATAATTAAAATACAGATTAAATATTTTAAAATATAATAGGTTAAATGGCAAGATCCTACACGTTAATATTGTCATGCTAATATGCCAGTAGCATCTATTTGGATTACTTTATGTTATTTCATGTTCCTATTAAATTTATTTGTTTATAATGCAGGTAATTGATAAAAAAGATTTTAAGCTCTTCGCAATATTACATTATTTTAAAAGCTTCAAGAGCAAACCATTAAAACGTTTCAAAATTATAGGTATATAAGTTATATGAATTATTATCTTATAAATACAACAATTTTTATAGTATCTACATAGTATTGAAACAATTGGTGTTACGCCACGTAATAGGATCAGGGTTAGGCACGAAAAAGAATTACGGAGAGGGCCTAAATCTATAATTCAAAACGACAGTAAATAAAATTATATAAAATAAATGTTGAGGCGGTAGCTACTAAGGGAATACGTGCGAATGATACAACTGACTAGGATATATATAGCGGGAAACTCTATACACACATTGCATAGGTCGTTTAGGGATTCGTGACGAAGCGTATTGAACACCGTGTGCAGTCACGTTAATTTATCTCAAAAGCAAAAGAGAATCAAACACACACATGATTCCTACAATCTCAGTGGGATGATTTATAGTTTGTCTTGTTTCCATGCCTATAGTTTAGTATCTGTTTTTCGTTCCTTATTATTAAACATTTCATACAATTTTTATAAATATAATAAAATATTTATCTCTTTGTCTGTCAGGAATGTTTTATTTCTTTCCTTAACATTCGACATTTTGCTATATTTATTTTGTAATATTTGTAACAGTTTGATTGCCGCGCGGATGTTTATTTTATTATTGCGGCTGCTCAGCGGTACGGTTGAACTTACCGTATGTAAATAAACGTATTATTCCTTCGTTGTGGCAGCGGTTACCTGTCCGCTTTATCAAATCTGTTAAGTTTTAGTCTGAAACCGAGGTCCGGTTTCAGATAACAACTAGGCAAAAATCAAAATTGAAATTGACCACGAATTAGGGATATCGCGTCGAGTACTTGTCAATTATAAATATACGAGCTCTTAGGATCACGAAAGGAATCGTACGTGCACCGAGAAATTCTTGGGGTACCCGATGTCCAACTACATTATTCGTGCATTCGTACGATGTTTAGGACGGCTGTTGCCCCAAAATGGTATAAGAACTGTTCAAAAGTGGCGCTGTAGTCGCAAAACAAAACACTTTTTCTTCATTTAGGATAGCAGAGCTCCCAAAACTAGGAGAGCTGCTGTACTAAAGGTAATGTACTGTATTTGTCCTTCACATAAGTACAGAGGGTGTCCCAAGAATTTCTCGGTGTGGATTAAAATTCAATTACTCGAACACCGGATTGAATTTGTATTAATAGAATGAATTTATTGAAATAAATATAAAAATAAATTACAGACAAAATATCAATATGTCGCCGAGGTCTACGCTTTAAATTACATGTCGATAAACGGCCAACTTGTAGAGAGATAGGGGAAAATATCGCGAACTAAAATAACATACGCAGTCAACGGGACTGGTATAGTGCAATAAATAAACTATTTATTGTTAATCAAATAAAACGCGATCGCGTGAAGTGGTACCACTTACTTCTGTTCTTTGCTGGAATCAAATAACGATCAGCTGGCCGGTCGCTCTCTCTCTCTCTCTGTGTCTCTCTCTCTCCCTCTTGCTCCCGTTGCGGTATCGGACGTGTGGTCCGTTTGTCTGTGCACCGAGGTTGCGTAGCTACAGGTTAATTTTCGACGGTGCAACACTCACGGCAAATGCAGGGTTGGTCTGCAGTCAAAATACATCCACAAACACCACGGCATAACAAACACGGTAAAGTTAAAACACGAGACGCGAGAGGATAACACCTGTCGCGTGTCAAGGCGGCTGTATCTCTCTCGAGCGCGCGCGAAACTCCCCCTTACATACGTATGCAGGTGCGCGCGCGGAGCCGATCTTGCCCGTGTAGCCTACACGAACCGAGCCGAGCCGATGCGAATATTTCGATACTATTCACTCGTGTAGCTCGAATTCGTCAAATGATAAGGTCAACAATACCTTACCGTTACAATTAATGATATGATGACAGTAACATATATATATATATATATATATATATATATATATATATATATATATATATATATTGTAACAGGGTGAGTACTAGGGAATATAAGGCCCCGGTTAGGCCCAATTTGTCTCAAATTACTAACCTAAGTATAACAGTCCCACGATCACTTTGATTCCCGTGCAATGCCGTTAACAATGTTTGTTTAACACTTTGTTTGGCTTTAAAACCATACGTTGGGCCCTATGCCCGAAAATTGCCAACTATAGAGTATACGCTGAAGAGAGCGGTATTCGTCGGAAAGGATTATCACCGGGAAATATATATTAACAAGCGAGACAACTACCCCCGAGGTCAGCACGAAAACAATCAAGTAAAAATCAATACTACTCGCGTAATCAACAACCGATCCGGGAACGATCGGTTGGTTAACCTAGCAGCTGTGACATCACACCGCGTAACGTATGATCACTAACGTAGGAAGCTCTGACGTAGGAGCTGCCTACGTCATGCGCACCTTCTCTCGCGAAGTGCATGTCCAGACACTTCCTCGAAAAACACCTAATCGAAAGACACTTCATCGAAGGACACTTCATCGAAAGAGATTTCATCGAACGGGACATTTCGTCAAAAATCTAATTTAGCGGCATTTCCGGCCAACCTGATTCATTTTGAGGTAGTCGACGTCCGATTTCAACATCGACGGAGTATCATCAAAGAGCAATCTTGTCAGTCAATCAATAATGGGGCTTGAATATGTATTAAATATACGGGGTTATTGGAATGATATTGAAAATATCCACAGATAGTTAAAATAATTGAAGAAAAGAGAAGAAAATGATGAAATGACTTTTCGATGAAGTGTACTTTCGATTAAATGTCTTTCGATGAAGTGTCCTTCGATGAAGTGTCTTTCGATGAGGTGTTTTTCGATGAAGTAGACCGCGAAGTGGCTCCCGCGAACCACCGACCTGACTACCCAAGGGGGATTTGTCGAGAGGAGAGAGAAAGAGGGGAACGCCCCCTCACCTAAACCGTACCAGGAACTCGGAAAAATATTAACGGGACTAGTGGGTCCAACGTGGTGCACTACTCACCTTCGTACTCGCGAGACACCGCTCGAAATACGTTGAAACGACGGGCACGGCCTTCCTAAGTCTCCCTGTCTATCTCTCTTTCTCTCTCACTCCTATGGGCGAATTGGCCCCGGTCTTCCGTCCTTTCCGTGGACGGAATTTGGAGTGGTGGAGGCGTACGACTTTGCTCGGCGTGTTGGGTCGGGTGGAGGAAACCTGTCCGCACCCACACCGTGTACTCACACCCACACTTTTTCGGTATGCACGATAAAAACACCGATATCTCGGCCGACCCAACGACACCGTGCGCACGCTATCTCTACTATCAGCCCTCTCTATACTCTTTCTCGTTACTCACCTAATTGGTAACTCGCTTACCGTTATAATATATATATATATATTTAAGTATCTAAAAATATATTTATAAAATTAATTAAAAAGATTAAAATATTCACTTACACTTTTAGAATAAAAGATATGACTTCCTTTTAAAACCAAAAGTAAATAAGGAAGATCTAAGAATAATTAAAATAAAAAAATGTTTTTCAAGTAAAAGCGTCTCATAAAAAAAGAAAATTATAATTTTATTATGTTTGGGAAAAAAAAGTAAATGTTGTGTAGTTTATTTAATTAGTAATGTCCAGTTGTTACGTTAAGGTAATTTAAATAATTAAACTAATTTCTGCAAATATTTCATGGTATTGCAGGGAATAAAAACAGAACAGTAATATACACTTTAGATGTAGGAAAATAATACAACACAAATGAAGCAAAATAACTTAAGATATTGCATAAAAAAAATTATATACTAAATACAAATTTTCTCGTCAATTTAATCAATAATTAATGTATTAAAAATTTTCGTGAACAATTTTTTAGCATGCAAAACTGAATACTTATTTGGAAAAATTTTAAATAGATATCGGAATAAAATGAGTTTTTAAATAAATTGAAAAACTACCGGAAAGAAAAATCAATACTACTCGCGTAATCAACAACCGATCCGGGAACGATCGGTTGGTTAACCTAGCAGCTGTGACATCACACCGCGTAACGTATGATCACTAACGTAGGAAGCTCTGACGTAGGAGCTGCCTACGTCATGCGCACCTTCTCTCGCGAAGTGCATGTCCAGACACTTCCTCGAAAAACACCTAATCGAAAGACACTTCATCGAAGGACACTTCATCGAAAGAGATTTCATCGAACGGGACATTTCGTCAAAAATCTAATTTAGCGGCATTTCCGGCCAACCTGATTCATTTTGAGGTAGTCGACGTCCGATTTCAACATCGACGGAGTATCATCAAAGAGCAATCTTGTCAGTCAATCAATAATGGGGCTTGAATATGTATTAAATATACGGGGTTATTGGAATGATATTGAAAATATCCACAGATAGTTAAAATAATTGAAGAAAAGAGAAGAAAATGATGAAATGACTTTTCGATGAAGTGTACTTTCGATTAAATGTCTTTCGATGAAGTGTCCTTCGATGAAGTGTCTTTCGATGAGGTGTTTTTTCGATGAAGTAGACCGCGAAGTGGCTCCCGCGAACCACCGACCTGACTACCCAAGGGGGATTTGTCGAGAGGAGAGAGAAAGAGGGGAACGCCCCCTCACCTAAACCGTACCAGGAACTCGGAAAAATATTAACGGGACTAGTGGGTCCAACGTGGTGCACTACTCACCTTCGTACTCGCGAGACACCGCTCGAAATACGTTGAAACGACGGGCACGGCCTTCCTAAGTCTCCCTGTCTATCTCTCTTTCTCTCTCACTCCTATGGGCGAATTGGCCCCGGTCTTCCGTCCTTTCCGTGGACGGAATTTGGAGTGGTGGAGGCGTACGACTTTGCTCGGCGTGTTGGGTCGGGTGGAGGAAACCTGTCCGCACCCACACCGTGTACTCACACCCACACTTTTTCGGTATGCACGATAAAAACACCGATATCTCGGCCGACCCAACGACACCGTGCGCACGCTATCTCTACTATCAGCCCTCTCTATACTCTTTCTCGTTACTCACCTAATTGGTAACTCGCTTACCGTTATAATATATATATATATATTTAAGTATCTAAAAATATATTTATAAAATTAATTAAAAAGATTAAAATATTCACTTACACTTTTAGAATAAAAGATATGACTTCCTTTTAAAACCAAAAGTAAATAAGGAAGATCTAAGAATAATTAAAATAAAAAAATGTTTTTCAAGTAAAAGCGTCTCATAAAAAAGAAAATTATAATTTTATTATGTTTGGGAAAAAAAAGTAAATGTTGTGTAGTTTATTTAATTAGTAATGTCCAGTTGTTACGTTAAGGTAATTTAAATAATTAAACTAATTTCTGCAAATATTTCATGGTATTGCAGGGAATAAAAACAGAACAGTAATATACACTTTAGATGTAGGAAAATAATACAACACAAATGAAGCAAAATAACTTAAGATATTGCATAAAAAAAATTATATACTAAATACAAATTTTCTCGTCAATTTAATCAATAATTAATGTATTAAAAATTTTCGTGAACAATTTTTTAGCATGCAAAACTGAATACTTATTTGGAAAAATTTTAAATAGATATCGGAATAAAATGAGTTTTTAAATAAATTGAAAAACTACCGGAAAGAAAAAAAAGCATATTTATTTGTTACAGAATTATTTAATTAAGAATTATTGAATCGATTTTAGTGAATTAACCATTTATCATTTTGATTTATTTACATCTTAGTAGTCTTCATAGGTTCACGTACGGTCCCAGACCCTTTTTGACTTCTCACTGAAATCAAACTATTTGTATTTCTAACGCTATCTTACGATTATTCAAATCTTAGACTTTAATTATAAATATGTGAATATTAAATAAGATCATTAGTAGGAACATATGGTAGCTTTTACAAAGTAAATGCTTAAGTACTGGATCCCGCAGACTTTGTGTAACTACAATTAACCGAAAATATAACAAACAAAAGAGTATACACAACATCTAAGCCGTCTTATATGAATATAATTAATATAATTGACAAATTCTAAGAAATAACAACCTAATTGTAAATGATTCCTACGCTTTGTTTACTCCACGATGCCTCGCCGGGCTATATTGTGATTACATTTGGTAACTCTGGGAAATTTGTTTTCGTTTGTTTTATATTATATATTTATTGATACTATTTGTTAATAATTTTTATGTAATAATTTAGCATCTGAAGATGTCTGCAAAGCAGGCAGATGAAACGCTATTCATATATTAAATAATTTTATTTATTTAATACACCTGACCCTCAATATCGACTTCTTCATTCATTACTACAGTGGAGGGTGAAAATTATCAAATATATATATATATATATATATACTAGGGGGGCTTCGCCCCCCTGCGCGCTTCGCGCGCCAACCCCCTATTTTTAATTTCGAAAAAGGTTTTTCGTAATTAATTTATTTAAAATAATGTTTTAAATTGTATTATTTTTTCACTACCATGGACACCTTAAAAATTAAACAGATTCACACAACACCTTGGAGGTATTGCTATAGTTATTATAATTTATAAATAAAAGTTTACCAAAATTTAGTGTAATGAAATCAGAATAAAAATAATAAAAAAAAAATAAAGGCATATTAAATGTTAACTGTAAATTTTAAACTATATGAATTCTTATAAAACTTAAATTTATATTTTAATAATTATAAATGTTAATGAAAAATTAACTTACCAAAAATAGTAAAGTACATATACTTACTAAATTGTAGTATTTTAGTTAACAACTTATTAAAATTTTGGATTATTTTAAACCGTTATAAATAGAAATTCACCTTCTAAAATTAATTTATTTAATGACGAACGATCATCGCCAAAAGTTCTATGTCATTAATATTTTGTACTTTAATAGTAATCAAACTTTCTTCTTAATTAAATTAATTTTTGTATTATTTTTAAAGAATTATTTATAAAATTTTAGCGCTATATAAATAAAAACCTGTTTCTTCCATTTATCCCGTGATTCGTAATTTGCACTCTCTTTCAAAATTTGCGTTTTAATCCATAATTATATCCAATTTATTTTTACTATGCAGAGCCCAAATATTTATTTTGATTATTATAAACAAATTCATTTCTTAAATATTCTTCTATTTCTAATAAATACATACTTGTTTATTTAAAATATTGTGTTATATAAATATAAATTATCTACACACTTATATATCCATACATTTAATTTAAATTAAATGCTCCTAAATTAATAGTTTTTGAAAATCTATTCAAATGTAATTCGTATTTTATATTGCCACTGTTAAAATTTGAATTTTCTTTTGCCTATACTGTTTATAATAGAATTATCTTAAAAATGCAATAATTAATATATTTAATTTCTAACCCATTGTATATATCATATGGATATTTGGAAAAGTGTATGTTATACTTGATTAATATTTATTTAATCTTCAAACAATTTTGCATCTGTATTTAAAGCATTACATTGCATTTTAGATCCGTTATTATTATTGGGTATATGTTTAAAAATTTTATGAGTTTTATCAAGAATGAGTAGACAAATACACATTCTTTCAAGTTATGTTCACAACTTTTTTTTGCGCACGGAAAAAATACGTATATTATGTATTCTTGAAAAAACAATTTTAAAATATATATATATTATATAAATATTACGCCGCACGCACAAACACCCACATACAAACATACATATATATACATATATATGGTCTATTTCACGTCAAGTGGTACGATGCTAATTATGTGTAGAATTTATCCTTCTGGGTTAGAATTTCTAATCTTAAGGTCAATGTTACATAAACTACATGTCAATATTCAACTTAAAAAAGTGTAAGTTCGCCGCAATTGATTTTTTTATCCAAAAGTTTAAAAGAAAGCTTGGAGCAATACCTTTCAAATAGTCTGTAGCTTTTTATGGCCTTCAATTCTGTAAAAAGTTATGATAATTTAAAGAAAGACAAAAAATTCACAAAAATTAACATGGTATTTCCCATTTAAATTTTTAAAAAAATTTGGTGTTTGTGTGTTCAAAAAATGTGATCTTTTGAGCGGTGTTAGATCAAAATCGATTGTGGCGTGGTCGCCTTTTTTTGATATTCAATATTTCCGGGCGTTCTATCTCTTCGAGATTTTAAAATTAGGAATTGTAACCCAAGTAGATAAGCTCTAAAGATTATTTTGAACAAAAGTTGTTTATAATGTATTTTTAAAAAAATCAATAGATTTTGAGATAAATAGCTTTGAAAATAATAATTTCTCTAAAAAATTGTAAAATTTCCATTTTTCATGGTGGAATAACTCTTAGGCAAATTATTTTTAACACCTCAAATTTTTTTTCTATCTTCTGGAAGATATTTCCAGTCTGTTCACAAAATTTGGAGTGATTTCTAATTTTCATCGTACCACTGATGTGAAATAGCCCATATATATGGTAATGAACAATTAACTTACCAAAAATAGTAAAGTGCATATACTTAATTGTAGTATTTAGTAAAAACCTATTAAAATTTTAGATTATTTGAAACGGATTTAATAGAACTTTACCTCCTAAAATTAATTTATTTAAGTCATCGCCAAGAGTTCTATATGTCATTAATATTTTGTACTTTAAGAGTAATAAAACTTTCTTCTTAATTAAATTAATTTTTGTATTAGCTTTAAAGAATTATTTATAACATTTTAGCGGTATATAAATAAAAACCTGTTTCTTCCATTTCTCCCGTAATTCGTAATTTGCACCCTCTTTCAAAATTTGCGTTTTAATCCATAATTATATCCAATTTATTTTTCCCTTTAGTTACAGAGCCCATATATTTATTTTAATTATTATAAACAAAGGCATTCCTTAAATAACCTTTTGTTTCTAATAAATACATACTTGTTTATATAAAATATTGTTTTATATAAATATACGTAATCTACTTACTTATATATCCATACAATTTTTAAATTTTGATTTGAATAATATTTAAATTAAATACTACTAAAATAATAATTTTCGAAAAATTTTTGAAATGTAATTCGTATTTTATATTGCCTCTGTTAAAATTTGAATTTTCTTTTGCCATTACTGTTTATAATAGAATTATCTTAAAAATGCAATAATTAATGTATTAATTTTTAATTTATTGTATATTTCACATATAGCTATTTGAAAAAGTGTATGTTATACTTGATTAATATTTATTTTATCTTCGTAAAATTGTGCATATTTTTTAAAACATTACATTAAATTTTAGGTCCGTTTTTATTTTATGAGTTTTATCAGGAATAAGTAAACTAATACACATTCTTTCAAGTTATATTCACAACTTTTTTTGCGCACGGAAAATCTATTCTTGAAAAAACAAATAACACGTACACACACATACGCACACACATACACACACACACACTTCTGGGTTAGAATTTCTAATTTCAATGTAAATGTTATATAAAATACATGCCAATATTCAACTTAAAAAAAGTGTAAATGCGCTACAATTGATTTTTTATCCAAAAGTTTGAAAGAAAGCTTGGAGCAATACCTTTCAAATAGTCTGTAGCATTTTTATGGCCTTCAGTTCTGTAAAAAGTTATGAATTATCTTAAAAATGCAATAATTAATGTATTTAATTTTTAACCCATTCTATATATCACATATGGATATTTGGAAAAGTGTATGTTATACTTGATTATATTTATTTAATCTTCAAACAATTTTGCATCTGTATTTAAAGCATTACATTGCATTTTAGATCCGTTTATATTATTGGGTATATGTTTAAAAATTTTATGAGTTTTATCAAGAATGAGTAGACAAATACACATTCTTTCAAGTTATGTTCACCAACTTTTTTTTGCGCACGGAAAAAATACGTATATTATGTATTCTTGAAAAACAATTTTAAACTATATATAATTATATAAATATTACGCCGCACGCACAAACACCCACATACAAACATACATATATATACATATATATGGTCTATTCACGTCAAGTGGTACGATGCTAATTATGTGTAGAATTTATCCTTCTGGGTTAGAATTTCTATCTTAAGGTCACTGTTACATAAACTACATGTCAATATTCAACTTAAAAAGTGTAAGTTCGCCGCAATTGATTTTTTTTATCCAAAGTTTAAAAGAAAGCTTGGAGCAATACCTTTCAAATAGTCTGTAGCTTTTTATGGCCTTCAATTCTGTAAAAGTTATGATAATTTAAAGAAAGACAAAAAATTCACAAAAATTAACATGGTATTTCCCATTTAAATTTTTTAAAAAATTTTGGTGTTTGTGTGTTCAAAAAATGTGATCTTTTGAGCGGTGTTAGATCAAAATCGATTGTGGCGTGGTCGCCTTTTTTTGATATTCAATATTTCCGGGCGTTCTATCTCTTCGAGATTTTAAAATTAGGAATTGTAACCCAAGTAGATAAGCTCTAAAGATTATTTTGAACAAAAGTTGTTTATAATGTATTTTTAAAAAAATCAATAGATTTTGAGATAAATAGCTTTGAAAATAATAATTTCTCTAAAAAATTGTAAAATTTCCATTTTTCATGGTGGAATAACTCTTAGGCAAATTATTTTTAACACCTCAAATTTTTTTTCTATCTTCTGGAAGATATTTCCAGTCTGTTCACAAAATTTGGAGTGATTTCTAATTTTCATCGTACCACTGATGTGAAATAGCCCATATATATGGTAATGAACAATTAACTTACCAAAAATAGTAAAGTGCATATACTTAATTGTAGTATTTAGTAAAAACCTATTAAAATTTTAGATTATTTGAAACGGATTTAATAGAACTTTACCTCCTAAAATTAATTTATTTAAGTCATCGCCAAGAGTTCTATATGTCATTAATATTTTGTACTTTAAGAGTAATAAAACTTTCTTCTTAATTAAATTAATTTTTGTATTAGCTTTAAAGAATTATTTATAACATTTTAGCGGTATATAAATAAAAACCTGTTTCTTCCATTTCTCCCGTAATTCGTAATTTGCACCCTCTTTCAAAATTTGCGTTTTAATCCATAATTATATCCAATTTATTTTTCCCTTTAGTTACAGAGCCCATATATTTATTTTAATTATTATAAACAAAGGCATTCCTTAAATAACCTTTTGTTTCTAATAAATACATACTTGTTTATATAAAATATTGTTTTATATAAATATACGTAATCTACTTACTTATATATCCATACAATTTTTAAATTTTGATTTGAATAATATTTAAATTAAATACTACTAAAATAATAATTTTCGAAAAATTTTTGAAATGTAATTCGTATTTTATATTGCCTCTGTTAAAATTTGAATTTTCTTTTGCCATTACTGTTTATAATAGAATTATCTTAAAAATGCAATAATTAATGTATTAATTTTTAATTTATTGTATATTTCACATATAGCTATTTGAAAAAGTGTATGTTATACTTGATTAATATTTATTTTATCTTCGTAAAATTGTGCATATTTTTTAAAACATTACATTAAATTTTAGGTCCGTTTTTATTTTATGAGTTTTATCAGGAATAAGTAAACTAATACACATTCTTTCAAGTTATATTCACAACTTTTTTTTGCGCACGGAAAATCTATTCTTGAAAAAACAAATAACACGTACACACACATACGCACACACATACACACACACACACTTCTGGGTTAGAATTTCTAATTTCAATGTAAATGTTATATAAAATACATGCCAATATTCAACTTAAAAAAAGTGTAAATGCGCTACAATTGATTTTTTATCCAAAAGTTTGAAAGAAAGCTTGGAGCAATACCTTTCAAATAGTCTGTAGCATTTTTATGGCCTTCAGTTCTGTAAAAAGTTATGAATTATCTTAAAAATGCAATAATTAATGTATTTAATTTTTAACCCATTCTATATATCACATATGGATATTTGGAAAAGTGTATGTTCACACACACACTCACACACACACTCACGCACGCACACGCACACGCACACGCAAGCACACACACGCACGCACACACACAAACACACACACACACATACATACACACACACACATATATATATGACATATATATATAACATATATATATAACATATATATGACATATATATATAAAACATATATATATATGTTGAATTCTGAATTCTTAGACACGGCGGCGGCGGCGGCGAAATATTTATATATTATAGAGATATATATATATATATACATACATACATATATGGGCAATTCTCTGTCAAATTGAGAGACAAAAAATTTTTTTCCAGTAACTTTAAAAATACCTTCTCCTACGTATTTTGGATGGTGGTCTAAATTTTTAGACGCTAAAACCTAATAGTTTCAAAGATATTCAAGGTAAAAACTGGTAATTTTGACATTTTTTATTTTTGTTTTAATTTTTAATCTATTATAACTACAAATTGGCTAATTTAATGTAAAAGGGACAAACAAATTTTTTCTGCAAGATATATGAAGTTTAAGAAAAAAAATTGTTTGAGATCATTAAGCGTACCACACATATTCAACATTGTAAAGAAATCATGAAATTGTGAAAAAGTGATTTTGCTCTAAGCTATCATGTCAGGCAAGTCACGAAACTTACTTCAAATATACTTTTTAACTCTTCAAAATACAGAGTGGTCGAATAATTAGCAGAGCTGCAAAAAATCTAGAGTAAATTGATCAAAAAGCGCGATAGCGCCTGACGCAAGTATAGCGCGAGAGCCATTATATACAGCTAACTAGCCCCTCAGTTTTTTACTTTTCTAACCGCTACATTATTACATTATTTATTTGCGTTATTGATCACGCATAACGTTCCTTATTTACTCTTCTTTACTGTACAACAAGTTTTGTCCGAATTCATTTACGCATAATTAAGAAAATCGATGCCAAAGATATTGCTTGCTGAATTCCTTTTCTCGATATTTGTTTCTTCCCTTTTTTCATCTCGCTATGTATATATATATGTGTCTATAGAAAGCGAAAAGAGACAGCGATATGGGAGATGTGTGAGATAGAAAGACAGCGTTGCGTGCCAGCCGGTCAAAGAACGCGTACAGAGCTCCCAACGACTGGGCACTGGCAGGCGCAGAATTTCAGACATGGCAGCGAGAGGGAGCTACTGTATATTTACCTGTGACTGTCACCCAATTTATTATTTCTCTATAGACTTCCCAGTGACTCCAGTATAGTGGATATAAATTAATAATTGTTTAAACATGATAAAATTCACTACAACTCCAGTCATTGAAAATGAATAGTACAATTATTATATTTATTATATTACTCGAGTAACTGAGAAGTCCATTCAGATTATACGCAAGCTATCATATGTTATGCATTGTCATCAATTGGTTTGTTTTAGTTTTATTTATTTGCCAGAAAGTCTTTTGAGAGCATATATTCATAAAGTAAAATAGAAACTTTACATATATAAGATAGCTTGCGTATAATCTCAATTGACTTACCAGTGACTGCAGTATAGTGGATATAATTTAATAATTGTTTAAACATGATGAAATTCACTATACAACTCCAGTGATTGGAAATAAATAGTACAATATTAAGTCGAGTAACTGGGAAGTCCATTCAGATTATATTAGTTTATACTTTTCAATAGAGCAATAGTTCCACTTTCTTTTTTCTTTAAAGGACTGCAATTTTTACTTTTTACCCTATGGTAAAGAGTAATTTTTATATTTTGCACTGTTCAAAGAGTAATTTTAGTTGTTTAGTCGTTTAAAAGGTGTAGTTTTGGGATTTTTAACGTTACTGGAAGAGTAGTAAAGTCAACAAATTACTCATTTAAAGCTTAGTTTTTACTCTTTGGGGTTAAGAGTGTGTGATGAATCTTTTAATTTGACTAAATTTTTCTGAACGAAATGTCAGTCCCAAATTACACGAATCTACACCTTTCAACATAAATATTATAATTAATATATTAAATTAAAAATCTAAAAAATTCATGCAGGTAGCTTAAAACAAAAGCAAGGGCATAGCGTTTTGATCTTTTAAGAAATAATAATTATGAATAAACAATTTTTAGACGCTAATTATTAGTAAATAATTCATAAACTTTCAAAGCAAACATTGTAATTTTAAATAATCAATTAAAAAGAGAGAAATTACTTTTTATTAGTTACGCAGAAATTAATTTTGCACAAATGAATTATTATTATTCTATAAAATTGTTTATCTACTGATGTAAAGCACGGGAAGGATAGACATTGTTTATTTAAAGAGAATAAAAAAAATAAGTTTCCTTTTTATCAGTTTTGTGCAAATTAATAAAAACTTTTTATAGAGTTTAAGCAAAATATATAAAAGTTTAATTCACAAAAATACAAAATATGGTATGGTAAAAAATACTTGTCGATTATTCCGCTATGATTTCAGTACTTTCTATTGCAGACACTTTTTGTGGAGTTTAAACAAAATATAAGTAGAAATAGGATGGGAGTAATAATTAAAGATTTTTTTATCAAATAACATTTTTGAAAGTGTGATTGAAAACCATACTTGCGAATGTTGACACCTTCGTAGAAGGTGTTTTATATAAAGTACTTTCTAGAGGTACAAATTCGATACGGATTTTCGAGTGTCGGCGCAGGTAGGTCCCTGAATTATCGGCGACGATCGTCGATAGGACTAAGTCGACTAGCCGGGATAATTGCGAATGGTAGCACAGTGGTGAGGCTTCTGCCTCGCGCTACCGGGATCGTGGGTTCGCGCCCTTATACCTTAGTTGATTTTGTTATTCCTCATATTAAATCCGTACTCCGTTACAATATATATTTAGTTCAAATAAAACATATTTGCTATTGCATTTATAATAAGGTAAAACATTTAGTATAAATAAACTTACCCCGTTGAAAAAGTTCCTATTGATTCAGTATTGATTCTGTGATGAAATCATTATGGAATTAATAAATAATAGCTACTGATATTGATCAAAATCAATACTGACTCAGTAGTAAGTTCTCACCAAAACGCAAAACTGATTTCTTACTGAATTATTACAAAATCAGTAATGAATCAATGTTGTATCATTATGGAATCAGTACTGTATCAATTTTGAAATTATTTAATTGAAGAAGGGCAATGTGCCCTTAAAAATTCAGTATTCAATTAATTCAGAATCAGTGTCAAATCAATACCCTGTTTAAAAAATTCACACTGATTCAGTACTGATTTCTCTAAAAAATAAATAAAATAAATTTTTTTAGATAATTCTCTAAAAAAAATTAGGTAAAAACAAATAAAATTGTCAAAAAAAACATAAAATAAATAAAAAAAAGTATACACATCTTTCTGTTTATGTTAGTTATTCACCCATCCACTTATTAACCGCGGTCAATGCTGCTTAACTTTCATTATCTATCGTTTCTCAGTCTATTCTCAATGCTACATTCACAAACAGTTACAAAGATAATAAAAACATATTTGTAGACATTTCAAAAAACCCAATTAGAATTTATTTTAATGGTATTAATTTATAGGAATAAACATATATTTAAAAATATGGACAATTTCATACAAGTTAAAATTTTAATGTACATATCGGTACCATATTAGAAGAACAATATATATTAACTAATATATTGCAGCAATTTCATATTAATTGTAACTAGGCTTTTTGAAACGTCTACAAATATGTTTTCATTACCTTATTGTAACTGTTGTGAATGTAGCAGATATAGTCTAAGAGCCACCCATTTAAAAAAGGTTGTCATAAGGTACAAGGCTGTTCTCCAGACAAATCAATTCCTTGTATATTAATGTAGTCATAGCCGCGTAGGCAGAAGTCTACCTCGGGGACGTATGCGTGGGTGGATTTTTGAATTCGACAATCCGAATATTCTACTTATGTCATAAGGTACAAGCTTGAAAATTTACAGGAATGTAGGTAATAAGGTTTTAAACAAATAAAAAAATTGGCAGAAGCGGATGTTGAGGACAATATGGCGGCAGAAGTACCGGAAGTGGTCAAAAATATTTTTCTACTTATGTCATAAGGTAAATTTCTGCCTCTTCGCTTATGGCTTCTTCAAGACGTCAATAAGCTAGAAAAAATTTAGCAGAAGTGTAGGATGGGGATAAGTGCCAAAAAAATTATCAATAAGTGCGCGGATTTGAAATATTCGATTTTTCTCTCGGTATTTGGTATCTAAAATACACGACTTGATACAAGCTTGAAAATTTGCAGGAACGTAGGTAATAAGGTTTTAAACAAATACAAAAATTGGCAGCAGCGGATGTTGAGAACAATATGGCGGCAGAAGTACCGGAAGTGGTCAAAAATATTTTTCTACTTATGTCATAAAGTAAATTTCTGCCTCTTTGCCTACGGTTTCTTCAAGACGTCAATAAGCTAGAAAAAATTTGGCAGAAGTGTAGGTTGGGGATAAGTTCCCAAAAAAAATGATCAATAAGTGCGCGGATTTGAAATATTCCATTTTTCTTTCAATATTTGGTATCTAAAATACGCGACTTGATACAAGCTTGAAAATTTGCAGGAATGCAGGTGATAACGTTTTTAATAAAGAAAAAAATTGTCAGAAGCGGAAGTTGAGGACAAGATGGCGGTATAAGTACCGGAAGTGGCAAAAATATATTTCAACTGATGTCATAAGGTAAATTTCTGACTCTTTGCGTATGGCTTTTTCAAGACGCCCGTATGTTAAAAACAATTGACAGAAATGTAGGTGGGAGATAAGTGCTAAAAAAATCAACAATTAAAGCGCAGAACTGGAAGAATTTATTTTGTACAATGTATTTAATATTTTATATACAGTACGTAGTACGTATACAAATAACGAGTACACGGGTGTGTGTATGTTTAAATACATATATGGTTTCAATTAATTATTTTCAGATTCATCCCCTATTGAAAATAAATACGTAATTTTGTTACGTAACAAAAGCACGTACCAAAATTACGTACCAAAAGTACGTATTGTTACATGCTAAATTCGAACATTTTGTTACGTGCATATTGGCGCGTAGATTTGGCACGTAATTTTATTACGTACTTTTGGTACATAACTTTTCTTTTCTTTTTCTTTTGCTTAACGTCGCTCTCACACTGATGCGTATCATCAGCGACCACAGAGGTATGTGCGATATCTTTTGTAAAAGCATACTTATTGAAAATACAATAATCAATCGGCAAACGCAGTAAGGACACACGAGCCGGCATCTCCGGATTAAGCTTTACGGACCAAGCGTAACAGTTAAAAGATGTTTTTTTAATATTTTTATTGAGTTATACGTACCTGAAATACGTAATTGAGTTACGTACCTGCAGTACGTAAATAAGTTACGTACCTGAAGTACGTAAATGAGTTACGTACCTGCAGTACGTAAATAAGTTACGTACCTGAAGTACGTAATTGAGTTACGTACCTGCAGTACGTAAATAAGTTACGTACCTGAAGAACGTAATAGTATTACGTGCAGAAGCATCATTAGTGTGTGAGCGACATTAAGCAAAAAAAAAAAAAACGAAAAGAAAAGTTATGTACCAAAAGTACGTAATAAAATTACGTGCCAAAACTACGCGCCAATATGTACGTATCAAAATGTAATACGTACTTTTGGTACGTGCTTTTGTTACGTAACAAAATTACGTGTTTATTTTCATTACTCATTACCAAATATATTATTGATAAATGTTGTCATCAAGACACATAAATTAGTTGGTAAAATAGTGTAGATTGTTTATATGTACTTGATGAAGTGGTATTACAATTAATTTACAATATTACTATGAAAAAATTGTGTTTAAATAAATAGCGTAAGCTGTATATTGGGTTCGATATACTGCGAACTTGAGTAGATTGGAATGATGATGTGATCTTTACTATCGGTGATACAGCTTACTTAAATATAGTTTGTATCAGTAAAGCTACTATATATAATTTTATTATTTTTGTCACAGATAATTTCTGAATTTCCTTTAATATATGGTAATGTTTAATAAATTCAACCCATCAAATATAATAAATTATAGTACTAATATTAATTAAAACTCTTACCAACACTTACTTTTTGTCAAATTTAATTATATTTATCATTGATAAATCAATTCACATCATTATTTAAATGTACTCAAGCTCTCAGTATATCCAACTCACTATACACCTTACGCTATTTATTTAAACACAACTTTTTCATAGTAATTTTGTAAACTAATTATTATTTCACTTCACCAAGTATATATAAACAATCTACACTATTTTACCAACTAATTTATGTGTCTTAAAGACAATATTTATCAATATTTTATTCGACAATGAGTAAAACACTATAAATTGTTTACCAAGACTCGAATAAGCCAACTTGTACGTCAGCCTATAATGTGTAATCTTGATAATGTAATACTATCCTATATTTTATCAATTTTTTTTACTTTTAAATTGGTAATGAAAATATAGTTAAAAATTGTCATTCACTAGGATATAGTGGACATTTCATAAAGAATAATATATAGATTTGATATTAAACAACACAAATTATTTGTTTTGAGTGGTACGCTATACCCTACTGAATGATAATTTTTCACTACATTACCAATCAATAAGAAAAAATTACTAACACACTATAAACTGACAAGTTTGGTATACGATACTAGGCAAACAGTTTATAATGTTTTACACATTACCAAATACATTATTGATAAATGTTGTCATCAAGACACATAAATTAGTTGGTAAAATAGTGTAGATAGTTTATATATACTTGGTTAAGTGGAATAATAGATAATTTAAAAAAGTACTATCGAAGAGTTGCATTTAAATACATAGCTTTTAAGCTCTATACTGGGTTCGGTATACTGGGACATTGAGTAGATTGGAATGCTGATGTGAATTGTTCTATCGATGATATAGCTTACTTAAATATAGTTTCTGTCAGTAAAGCTACTATATATTTATTATTTTTATCACAGATAATTTCTTAATTTCCTTTATTATATGGTAATGTTTAATGCATTAAACCCATCAGATATAATGAATTAGTACCAATATTACTTAAAACTCTTACTAACACTTACTTTTTGTAAAATAAAGTTATATTTATCACTGATAAACCAATTCACATCATTATTTTAATGTACTCAAGCTGTCAGTATATCCAACCCAGTATACACCTTACGCTATTAATTTAAACACAACTTTTTCCTAGTAATTTTGTAAATTAATTATTATTTCACTTCACCAAGTATATATAAACAATCTACACTATTTTACCAACTAATTTATGTGTCTTGAATGACAATATTTATCAATAATTTATTCGACAATGAGTAACACACTATAAACTGTTTACCAAGACTCGAATAAGCCAACCTGTCAGTCTATAATGTGTAATCTTGATAATGTAATACTATCCAATATTTTATCAATTTTTTTTACTTTTAAATAGGTAATGAAAATATAGTTAAAAATTGTCATTCACTAGGCTATAGTGGACATTTCATAAAGAATAATATATTGATTTGATATTAAACAACATAAATTATTTGTTTTGAGTGGTACGCTATACCCTACTGAATGATAATTTTTCACTACATTACCAATCAATAAGAAAAAATTACTAACACACTATAAACTGACAAGTTTGGTATACGATACTAGGCAAACAGTTTATAATGTTTTACACATTACCAAATACATTATTGATAAATGTTGTCATCAAGACACATAAATTAGTTGGTAAAATAGTGTAGATAGTTTATATATACTTGGTTAAGTGGAATAATAGATAATTTAAAAAAGTACTATCGAAGAGTTGCATTTAAATACATAGCTTTAAGCTCTATACTGGGTTCGGTATACTGGGACATTGAGTAGATTGGAATGCTGATGTGAATTGTTCTATCGATGATATAGCTTACTTAAATATAGTTTCTGTCAGTAAAGCTACTATATATTTATTATTTTTATCACAGATAATTTCTTAATTTCCTTTATTATATGGTAATGTTTAATGCATTAAACCCATCAGATATAATGAATTAGTACCAATATTACTTAAAACTCTTACTAACACTTACTTTTTGTAAAATAAAGTTATATTTATCACTGATAAACCAATTCACATCATTATTTTAATGTACTCAAGCTGTCAGTATATCCAACCCAGTATACACCTTACGCTATTAATTTAAACACAACTTTTTCCTAGTAATTTTGTAAATTAATTATTATTTCACTTCACCAAGTATATATAAACAATCTACACTATTTTACCAACTAATTTATGTGTCTTGATGACAATATTTATCAATAATTTATTCGACAATGAGTAACACACTATAAACTGTTTACCAAGACTCGAATAAGCCAACCTGTCAGTCTATAATGTGTAATCTTGATAATGTAATACTATCCAATATTTTATCAATTTTTTTTACTTTTAAATAGGTAATGAAAATATAGTTAAAAATTGTCATTCACTAGGCTATAGTGGACATTTCATAAAGAATAATATATTGATTTGATATTAAACAACATAAATTATTTGTTTTGAGTGGTACGCTATACCCTACTGAATGATAATTTTTCACTACATTACCAATCAATAAGAAAAAATTACTAACACACTATAAACTGACAAGTTTGGTATACGATACTAGGCAAACAGTTTATAATGTTTTACACATTACCAAATACATTATTGATAAATGTTGTCATCAAGACACATAAATTAGTTGGTAAAATAGTGTAGATAGTTTATATATACTTGGTTAAGTGGAATAATAGAAAATTTAAAAAAGTACTATCGAAGAGTTGCATTTAAATACATAGCTTAAGCTCTATACTGGGTTCGGTATACTGGGACATTGAGTAGATTGGAATGCTGATGTGAATTGTTCTATCGATGATATAGCTTACTTAAATATAGTTTCTGTCAGTAAAGCTACTATATATTTATTATTTTTATCACAGATAATTTCTTAATTTCCTTTATTATATGGTAATGTTTAATGCATTAAACCCATCAGATATAATGAATTAGTACCAATATTACTTAAAACTCTTACTAACACTTACTTTTTGTAAAATAAAGTTATATTTATCACTGATAAACCAATTCACATCATTATTTTAATGTACTCAAGCTGTCAGTATATCCAACCCAGTATACACCTTACGCTATTAATTTAAACACAACTTTTTCCTAGTAATTTTGTAAATTAATTATTATTTCACTTCACCAAGTATATATAAACAATCTACACTATTTTACCAACTAATTTATGTGTCTTGATGACAATATTTATCAATAATTTATTCGACAATGAGTAACACACTATAAACTGTTTACCAAGACTTGAATAAGCCAACCTGTCAGTCTATAATGTGTAATCTTGATAATGTAATACTATCCAAATTATGATTCAAAAAATACAAAGAAATAATCTTACCCTTAGTACGACGATGCTGCGTAAAAATGTGGTGTATTATGTTACAAAACAGCAACAACAACCAATACTATAAAACTATAAAAACGACTGTAACAATAAAACTATAAACACAACAATAACTATAAAATTATCCAAACACAACAATAACTATAAATTTATACAACAATCAACTATAACTATATAAAACTATAAAAACCACTATAATAATAAAAACTTAATGGAACTTTTTAAACAGAAAATAATAGTTTTCGAATATTTTTTACTGCGATTGTAAAGAGTGCGCACGAATTTAACAGGAAGCTATTTTGTACTAACGCAAATGCAACATTCGAAATACGTGGCTAGTCAAACTGCGTCTCTCTCGGGTGAAGGCATACATACATATCTTACATACAATATCTTAGTTACTTACAATTTTATAAAAATAATGTAAGTACGTCAATAATATCATTACCAAGGTATATTAATAAAGTAATATGTGTCCATATCGAAATTTACTTTACAATTACCGCTATAAGTTTGTTTTCGCACAAGTTTAGCGCATGCGCGGAAATGGTACGGAATTCAGAATTAAAAGTATTTATTCTATCTACTAAAGAAGGAAACAACTGATCTATAAATACTTATTTTCTTTTCAATTTTTCGGTTTCTGAAAATTTTACATTTTCTCACATTTTTTTATTTTTGGTAAACATCATACTAGCATGATAATTGTCAATGTTATCATGCTAGTATGATGTTTACCAAAAATAAAAAAATGTGAGAAAATGTAAAATTTTCAGAAACCGAAAAATTGAAAAGAAAATAAGTATTTATAGATCAGTTGTTTCCTTCTTTAGTAGATAGAATAAATACTTTTAATTCTGAATTCCGTACCATTTCCGCGCATGCGCTAAACTTGTGCGAAAACAAACTTATAGCGGTAATTGTAAAGTAAATTTCGATATGGACACATATTACTTTATTAATATACCTTGGTAATGATATTATTGACGTACTTACATTATTTTTATAAAATTGTAAGTAACTAAGATATTGTATGTAAGATATGTATGTATGCCTTCACCCGAGAGAGACGCAGTTTGACTAGCCACGTATTTCGAATGTTGCATTTGCGTTAGTACAAAATAGCTTCCTGTTAAATTCGTGCGCACTCTTTACAATCGCAGTAAAAAATATTCGAAAACTATTATTTTCTGTTTAAAAAGTTCCATTAAGTTTTTATTATTATAGTGGTTTTTATAGTTTTATATAGTTATAGTTGATTGTTGTATAAATTTATAGTTATTGTTGTGTTTGGATAATTTTATAGTTATTGTTGTGTTTATAGTTTTATTGTTACAGTCGTTTTTATAGTTTTATAGTATTGGTTGTTGTTGCTGTTTTGTAACATAATACACCACATTTTTACGCAGCATCGTCGTACTAAGGGTAAGATTATTTCTTTGTATTTTTTGAATCATAATTTGGATAGTATTACATTATCAAGATTACACATTATAGACTGACAGGTTGGCTTATTCGAGTCTTGGTAAACAGTTTATAGTGTGTTACTCATTGTCGAATAAATTATTGATAAATATTGTCATCAAGACACATAAATTAGTTGGTAAAATAGTGTAGATTGTTTATATATACTTGGTGAAGTGAAATAATAATTAATTTACAAAATTACTAGGAAAAAGTTGTGTTTAAATTAATAGCGTAAGGTGTATACTGGGTTGGATATACTGACAGCTTGAGTACATTAAAATAATGATGTGAATTGGTTTATCAGTGATAAATATAACTTTATTTTACAAAAAGTAAGTGTTAGTAAGAGTTTTAAGTAATATTGGTACTAATTCATTATATCTGATGGGTTTAATGCATTAAACATTACCATATAATAAAGGAAATTAAGAAATTATCTGTGATAAAAATAATAAATATATAGTAGCTTTACTGACAGAAACTATATTTAAGTAAGCTATATCATCGATAGAACAATTCACATCAGCATTCCAATCTACTCAATGTCCCAGTATACCGAACCCAGTATAGAGCTTAAGCTATGTATTTAAATGCAACTCTTCGATAGTACTTTTTAAATTATCTATTATTCCACTTAACCAAGTATATATAAACTATCTACACTATTTTACCAACTAATTTATGTGTCTTGATGACAACATTTATCAATAATGTATTTGGTAATGTGTAAAACATTATAAACTGTTTGCCTAGTATCATATACCAAACTTGTCAGTTTATAGTGTGTTAGTAATTTTTTCTTATTGATTGGTAATGTAGTGAAAAATTATCATTCAGTAGGGTATAGTGTACCACTCAAAACAAATAATTTATGTTGTTTAATATCAAATCAATATATTATTCTTTATGAAATGTCCACTATAGCCTAGTGAATGACAATTTTTAACTATATTTTCATTACCTATTTAAAAGTAAAAAAAATTGATAAAATATTGGACAGTATTACATTATCAAGATTATACATTATAGACTGACAGGTTGGCTTATTCGAGTCTTGGTAAACAGTTTATAGTGTGTTACTCATTGTCGAATAAATTATTGATAAATATTGTCATTAAGACACATAAATTAGTTGGTAAAATAGTGTAGATTGTTTATATATACTTGGTGAAGTGAAATAATAATTAATTTACAAAATTACTAGGAAAAAGTTGTGTTTAAATTAATAGCGTAAGGTGTATACTGGGTTGGATATACTGACAGCTTGAGTACATTAAAATAATGATGTGAATTGGTTTATCAGTGATAAATATAACTTTATTTTACAAAAAGTAAGTGTTAGTAAGAGTTTCAAGTAATATTAGTACTAATTCATTATATCTGATGGGTTTAATGCATTAAACATTACCATATAATAAAGGAAATTAAGAAATTATCTGTGATAAAAATAATAAATATATAGTAGCTTTACTGACAGAAACTATATTTAAGTAAGCTATATCATCGATAGAACAATTCACATCAGCATTCCAATCTACTCAATGTCCCAGTATACCGAACCCAGTATAGAGCTTAAGCTATGTATTAAATGCAACTCTTCGATAGTACTTTTTTAAATTATCTATTATTCCACTTAACCAAGTATATATAAACTATCTACACTATTTTACCAACTAATTTATGTGTCTTGATGACAACATTTATCAATAATGTATTTGGTAATGTGTAAAACATTATAAACTGTTTGCCTAGTATCATATACCAAACTTGTCAGTTTATAGTGTGTTAGTAATTTTTTCTTATTGATTGGTAATGTAGTGAAAAATTATCATTCAGTAGGGTATAGTGTACCACTCAAAACAAATAATTTATGTTGTTTAATATCAAATCAATATATTATTCTTTATGAAATGTCCACTATAGCCTAGTGAATGACAATTTTTAACTATATTTTCATTACCTATTTAAAAGTAAAAAAAATTGATAAATATTGGACAGTATTACATTATCAAGATTATACATTATAGACTGACAGGTTGGCTTATTCGAGTCTTGGTAAACAGTTTATAGTGTGTTACTCATTGTCGAATATAATATTGATAAATATTGTCATTAAGACACATAAATTAGTTGGTAAAATAGTGTAGATTGTTTATATATACTTGGTGAAGTGAAATAATAATTAATTTACAAAATTACTAGGAAAAAGTTGTGTTTAAATAATAGCGTAAGGTGTATACTGGGTTGGATATACTGACAGCTTGAGTACATTAAAATAATGATGTGAATTGGTTTATCAGTGATAAATATAACTTTATTTTACAAAAAGTAAGTGTTAGTAAGAGTTTCAAGTAATATTAGTACTAATTCATTATATCTGATGGGTTTAATGCATTAAACATTACCATATAATAAAGGAAATTAAGAAATTATCTGTGACAAAAATAATAAAATTATATATAGTAGCTTTATTGATACAAACTATATTTAAGTAAGCTGTATCACCGATAGTAAAGATCACATCATCATTCCAATCTACTCAAGTTCGCAGTATATCGAACCCAATATACAGCTTACGCTATTTATTTAAACACAATTTTTTCATAGTAATATTGTAAATTAATTGTAATACCACTTCATCAAGTACATATAAACAATCTACACTATTTTACCAACTAATTTATGTGTCTTGATGACAACATTTATCAATAATATATTTGGTAATGAGTAATGAAAATAAACACGTAATTTTGTTACGTAACAAAAGCACGTACCAAAAGTACGTATTACATTTTGATACGTACATATTGGCGCGTAGTTTTGGCACGTAATTTTATTACGTACTTTTGGTACATAACTTTTCTTTTCGTTTTTTTTTTTTTGCTTAATGTCGCTCACACACTAATGATGCTTCTGCACGTAATACTATTACGTTCTTCAGGTACGTAACTTATTTACGTACTGCAGGTACGTAACACAATTACGTACTTCAGGTACGTAACTTATTTACGTACTGCAGGTACGTAACTCATTTACGTACTTCAGGTACGTAACTTATTTACGTACTGCAGGTACGTAACTCAATTACGTACTTCAGGTACGTAACTCAATAAAAATATTAAAAAAACATCTTTTAACTGTTACGCTTGGTCCGTAAAGCTTAATCCGGAGATGCCGGCTCGTGTGTCCTTACTGCGTTTGCCGATTGATTATTGTATTTTCAATAAGTATGCTTTTACAAAAGATATCGCACATACTTCTGTGGTCGCTGATGATACGCATCAGTGTGAGAGCGACGTTAAGCAAAAGAAAAAGAAAAGAAAAGTTATGTACCAAAAGTACGTAATAAAATTACGTGCCAAATCTACGCGCCAATATGCACGTAACAAAATGTTCGAATTTAGCATGTAACAATACGTACTTTTGGTACGTAATTTTGGTACGTGCTTTTGTTACGTAACAAAATTACGTATTTATTTTCAATAGGGATCGCTTTTACAAGAAATATTTTCATCAGCTTCTGCGTCATTATCTTCGACAATAACATCTCGAACTGTTTCTGGACATTGTGTTCCCGTAAACCATACAGAGTCAAATTTATTGCCATTAACGACACAACCATGGTTTACCGGATTGAGATTGCATGCAATTTTGTTTGGCACTTATCCCCATCCCACAATTCTGCCAAATTTTTTCTAGCTTATTCACGTCTTGAAGAAGCTATAAGCGAAGAGGCAGAATATACCTTATGACATAAGTAGCAAAATATTTTTGACTACTTCCGGTACTTCTGCCGCCATCTTGTCCTCAATATACGCTGCTGCCAATTTTTTTATTTGTTTAAAACCTTATTACCTGCATTCCTGCAAATTTTCAAGCTTGTATCAAGTCGCGTATTTTAGATACCAAATACCGAGAGAAAAATCGAATATTTCAAATCCGCGCACTTATTAATCATTTTTTTTAGCACTTATCTCCCACCTACATTTCTGTCAATTGTTTTTAACATACGGGCGTCTTGAAAAAGCCATACGCAAAGAGTCAGAAATTTACCTTATGATATCAGTTGAAATATATTTTTTGCCACTTCCGGTACTTATACCGCCATCTTGTCCTCAACTTCCGCTTCTGACAATTTTTTTCTTTATTAAAAACGTTATCACCTGCATTCCTGCAAATTTTCAAGCTTGTATCAAGTCGCGTATTTTAGATACCAAATATTGAAAGAAAAATCGAATATTTCAAATCCGCGCACTTATTGATCATTTTTTTTGGGAACTTATCCCCAACCTACACTTCTGCCAAATTTTTTCTAGCTTATTGACGTCTTGAAAAAGCTATAAGCGAAAAGGCAGAAATTTACCTTATGACATAAGTAGAAAAATATTTTTGACCACTTCCGGTACTTCTGCCGCCATCTTGTCCTCAACATCCGCTTCTGCCAATTTTTTTATTTGTTTAAAACCTTATTACCTACATTCCTGCAAATTTTCAAGCTTGTATCAAGTCGTGTTTTTTAGATACCAAATACCGAGAGAAAAATCGAATATTTCAAATCCGCGCACTTATTGATAATTTTTTTGGCACTTATCCCCATCCTACACTTCTGCCAAATTTTTTCTAACTTATTGACGTCTTGAAGAAGCCGTAAGCGAAGAGGCAGAAATTTACCTTATGACATAAGTAGAAAAATATTTTTGACCACTTCCGGTACTTCTGCCGCCATATTATCCTCAACATGCGCTTCTGCCAATTTTTTTATTTGTTTAAACCCTTATTACCTACATTCCTGCAAATTTTCAAGCTTGTACCTTATGACATAAGTAGAATATTCGGATTGTCGAATTCAAAAATCCACCCACGCATACGTCCCCGAGGTAGACTTCTGCCTACGCGGCTATGACTACATTAATATACAAGGAATTGATTTGGCTGGAGAACAGCCTTGTACCTTATGACAACCTTTTTTAAATGGGTGGCTCTTAGACTAATAGAAGATAGTAAATCATATGCAATAGAAAATACTAAAATCAGTATGGAAGTTAATATTCATTCATTTGTACCATATTAATTTCTCCATAATGTATTAAAACGTAAATATCTCTATTTTATTGGTTTAAACTAAAATACAAAAAATAATTTTAAACCAATAAAAAAGAGATATTTATGTTTTTATTACATATGGAGAAATTAAAATGCACAAACGAGTATTATTATTAATTTTATATTGTTTATTTATTGATGTAAGATACGCCAGGGCTAACAATTATGAAATAAATTTTGTGTAACACTTTTTGAGTAAATGTACAGCTAAATTTTTCAGCAGAAAACTTGATGATTTCATTTTGATTTCAGTATTTTCTGTTGCAGTAAGTTTGAATAAAGTAAGATAAGAATTGCTAAAGTGTAATCGAAATTGCATCATACTTTCGAATTTTACACCTTTGTAGAAGGTAGTCTTTTAGATATTTAACAATTGGATTAATGAAATATATGTACTTGAAATGTTAAATAATATAACCTTAAAGAGATGCTATTATTACTTCCATACTGATTTTAGTATTTTCTATTGCATGATTTACTATCTTCTATCTGCTACATTCACAAACAGTTACAATAAGATAATGAAAACATATTTATAAAAAGCCTAGTTACAATTAATATGAAATTGCTGCAATATATTACTAAATATATATTTGTTTAAAAATATATTTATTCCATTAAAATTAATACCATTAAAATAATTTCTAACTGGACTTTTTGAAATGTCTACAAATATGTTTTTATTATCTTTGTAACTGTTTGTGAATGTAGCATTGAGAATAAACTGAGAAATGATAGATAATGAAAGTTAAGCGGCATTGACCGCGGTTAATAAGTGGATGGGTGGATAACTAACATAAACATAAAAATGTGTAATACTTTTTTTTATTTATTTTATGTTTTTTTGACAATTTTATTTGTTTTTACCTAATTTTTTTTAGAGAATTATCTAAAAAAATTTATTTTATTTATTTTTTAGAGAAATCAGTACTGAATCAGTGTAAATTTTTTAAACAGGGCATTGATTTGACACTGATTCTGAATTAATTGAATACTGAATTTTTAAGGGAACATTGCCCTTTTTCAATTAAATAATTTCAAAACTGATACAGTACTGATTCCATAATGATACAACATTGATTCATTACTGATTTTGTAATAATTCAGTAAGAAATCAGTTTTGCGTTTTGGTGAGAACTTACTACTGAGTCAGTATTAATTTTGATCAATATCAGTAGCTATTATTTATTAATTCCATAATGATTTCATCACAGAATCAATACTGAATCAATAGGAACTTTTTCAACGGGGTAATAAAATAATCAAGATTCTATGTAGCGGATTGACAATAAGTTTTTAGTAATAAATTCCGAAGACTACGATAATTGAATTCTATAAGTATAAACGATATGTTGAATGTTTAATACTTCGTCTCGAAGAACGGTTTCGAAAAACGATAAAAATGGTGTTACTTACGAAAATTACAATTCATTTTTCATTTTATATTTGTATTATTCAGGTATTTAATTAAGTAATATTTATTAGTTAATAAAATTATGCACATTTTAAATATTTGTAATGAATTTCCAAAGAAATATTATATGTGAATAATTTATTTTAGTTAACATTTTAAAAGTTAAATAACGCAATATAGAAAAATTTAACGAAAAGGGACATTCATCAAGCCCTTTTCACACACGCCTATGCCGTACTGTATTGGGAAAATAGTAACACTTTTTATTTTGGATAGTTGTTAGTAGTATGTAAGCAGGTATAGGGAGTCATAACAAATGACGCCATCAAGGTCACACGTGAGCTTACTTGTTTGTTTATATAAATAAACAATTAAGATATCATTCTTAAGATAACATTCCTTTTTCAAGGTCATTCAATACCCTTCTCAGCCAATAATTAAATGACCTTGAAAAAAAGGAATGTTATCTTAAGAATGTTATCTTAATTGTTTATTTATATAAACAAACAAGTAAGCTAACGTGTGACCTTGATGACGTCATTTGTTATGCCCCTCTATACCTGCTTACAGTATTCCCCTCACCCTTCAATCCACCTTACAATAAGATAACATTCCTTTTTTCAAGGTCATTTAATACCCTTCTTAAAAAATAATTAAATGACTTTGAAAAAATGGAATGTTATCTTAATTGTTTGTTTATATAAACAAATAAGTAAGCTAACGTGTGACCTTGATGACGCCATTTTATATGCCCCTCTATACATGCTTACAGTATTCCCCTCACCCCCCCAATCCACCATACAAAAAAAAACATTTATTTTGAAAAAAATATTTAAATTTTTTGTCAGTTTTGAATAAAAGTTCATTTTTATTTTACGAATAAAATTTACTTTTTTCTAAATATTTTGCAGTATAAAAAAAATCTTCTCTATCTTTGTTAGTTTAAAAGTTATAAATTATTAATAATAAAAAGAGTGCAAGTTATCGTATCAAGGTGATTTTTTAACTGTATATTATTTACTTAGTGCATAATACAATGGCAGTGTCAAAATTCAAAAATTAGTTAAATTTAGAAATTTTAAAAATTGTAGATGACGAATTGCTCGTAAGAAGAAGATAAGTTTACGAGTTTATATGAGTCGACTCGAGCTGCTGTAACCTAATCTTCATAACCGAATTTCAATTTTTCTTTTTGTTAATTTTCAAGAAAAGTTGATTTGTCAAGTGAAACGTCATATGTAATTAAAAACTACTTACTCTTTTTACGACGAGCAGAAAAAGCTGGATACTTATAATAGTTTCACATTAAAATAACGAATACTATAACTACACTATTCTACACTATAACTACGAGTACTGTTACGGTTTTTAAATTTCCTCGTTTTCCCACTCTCCGACATCAGCAGGCTCTTGTTTTATGTTGAAGAGGGTCTCCATCATCTCTTCAACGCTGATAGTAAGTGCAGGTATAGACAGTGGGACACTACTTGATGATGATGTAGGTATCTGATGTGTTACTAAGTGTTCACCGTGCTCGGAAGGTGATGGAGATTCAGGTGAAATCTGATCTCCTATGCACTTGCATTCTTGACGAACACATTCGCAGCATCTAAACTTTTCACACTTTTTGCAGCTTTCCCATGTACTGCTTCGTGTAACTCTTTTTAAAATCTTGTTGCACAACACACACGATGTACCTTCCACTGGATATTTATCAAATTCAAAATACTTTTTTTTCAAAAAACTTTCTTTCAAACTAATAGTATCTAAATAGTGTTGTAATGCAGTTTTCTGCGACTCTAATTTTTCTAATATATCAATTAATTCAGCTACTTTATTTGTACTGATTCTAATTAATAAATTATTTTTATTAATTAATCGCGTCACGTTTTGGATCCCTTTATTCAAATAATCGAATTTTTTCCTAGCCGAGGACCACGACATGGTTATATCCGAGGTAGAGCAAGAACTGAGCGGATGAAAATTGGTGACCGAAAAGTTGAACCTCTTAAATATTTTATCTAAAATATCCTTTTGATTATTACCGACATGATATGGAGAATAAAACAATACATACCTATAAAAATGAAACTGATCTTACATCAGTTTGAAAGATGATCATACCGATAGCTGAGTTCAAGTAAATATGTGACTGAAAAGTAACCCTCTTAAAAATATACTACATAAATTATGGTTTTAATAATTATCATTGATACGATACTTGTAAAACATGAAAGTGATCTACACCTATTCGAATAAAGATCAGAACAACAGGATGTAGTAAAAATTAATTTTTTCAAATGAACTATCAATTCGGAGAACTTTCTAATAAAAAAGATAAACGAATATGATAATGGTGTGTAATCAATATTTATTTTAGTTACGTACTAAACTTTACAAACTTTGTTTGAATAAATATGATCACACCATATCTTAAAAAGCATGGTTATATTTCCTTTCAAGAATCGAAATAATCAGCTTGCAAAAAAAATTAATCAAAACATCCTGAGATGGAGACACAATAGTTAAGTTCGAGGGTCCTTTTTTTAGATAAGTTTTTTCGATAAAAGGGGCAGCGTCCTCGTTGTACGTTTTAGTTACAATGAGACTTCAGCTTAGATCATTCATAAATCCTTTTTACGCATCAAGAATGACGGAGACTGCACAGTTAATTTTTCGTAAAATACTAATTAAATTCGCTGTTGGTTTTTATATATATGGGGATTGGAATAAATAAAAGACGACAATATTTAATAAACAAACTTAGACACTTTATTATAATGTCACGAGAAAGGATAGGTCTTTACTGTACGAGAAGCGGTTCGAGACTAGACTAAGAACGATGCCTAAAACTAAGAAAGCATCCAAAATACTACGCATTATGCTCATACTGCACACATATGGACAATAAGCTAGTTATAAAAATGGTCAGTTAGACCGTCCGCCGAATACGCCGATGCACTCACAGGCAGTGCCATAAAACCCTTCTTTTTGTCACCTTTGCCGAAACAAACATTCAAGCTATAGTCGAGTGATTTTTGTAAAGTACATTTTATTTACATTATTTTACTTGTATATTCCAACACGCCCCCTCAAAAATTAATCGACTTCACTTTTTAAACATTAAATCATTATTTGACTGTGCAGATTTTAACATTCTTAATTCCATAATAATCAATAATTTAATTTACCTTTCTCTTTCTCGTGACCTCTGGGAATATTACATATGGCCCAACATTTGTTGCAAGAGATAAGGGAAACCCAGTAAAACCTTTCCAGACCATGTTAGGTTGTTCATAAACACAACTTTCAATACAATACAATACTTTATAATATTTATCATTTTTGTTGTTGAATATTTGCATAATTTCATATTGCTACTTTACATATCTACATAGTTGAATATAATCCTTTTTTTACATCATTGTTTGTAATAAAATACATCAACCACGTATAGAGACTGATTTGAACAGTAGATCTGTAATTTGATTTCCTGTAACATAAATGCAAATTATATTCATTTCTTTGAATTATAATTCTTTCGATATATTTTTCAACATCAGGTTTTTACCAATATATTTTTTTTTATTGTATATTACCAGGTATATTGATTAGATGTGCAATTATTATCATTATTCTTTATGTATAATCATTACAATTTTTAACTTTTCAATGCTGCATGGTTAACACTTTTCATAACAGGAATTACAATAACCTTTACAACACTCAATAACGTATGCTCTGCTTTAGCAACTTCAAGTACCAAATGATTTGATTTTCTTAATCAATCAATTTAACATATTGCATTATGTTATTCTCTATTAATCATAAATTTACAGCAAATAAATACACTTTGCTTTCGTAAGAAACTGAATCCATAAACCTTTCATTTTTCTTCGTACAATCTTAGAGAAACCCCTTTTAATCCTTAGGTAAAATCTTATAACGTGTGTAAACCATAAAATAATAAAACATTTATCTAGCAAAATATTTTAACAAGTAATTTGGGAAATTCCCTTCAGAACATTGTTTTTACTTAGTTCTTTTATTTGTTTAGTATACATTTTACTATACTAAAAATAAAATTTAAATCAAATATAAAATATTATTGAAACGGTTTTCAATACAAGTTTGTTTTTTTTTGTTTACACAACCTTTTTTTTCATACTAGCATTAATAATATTCACAAAGGTTGATTTTAAACTATTTCAATTTTGATTACAAGATATAATCTATAATTATAAAGGCCATAATTGGAATATTATTTATAACATAATCTTTCAAAAATACAACCTTTTGTTTAACATTCTCAATGTGTACACCAACATACTTAATGTTTTCTTCATAGTTTTAACATTAATAAATATAATGCATTCATTATGATTTCTTTGTTATACTTTTATAACTGTTTCTTGAATTGTACGTATTAAAATGTAGGTTACTTATCAGTGTAAAATCAAAAATTTTGCATTGGTATCAAATTTTCAAACACAATTTACACTTTCAATCATTTGTCTTTAACACTATTTTCTTAATTCCAGAAAATATTAAAACAAGGCATTTATAGGCAAATTAATATTCTCATTCTCAAACACTAGAATAGTCATTTTATAGAATTATTTTTACTCACTTTAACTTGACCCATTCTCAAATACTAGAGAGTTGTCATTTAGCTTATAATTTTTACACTAAAAATTTAATTTGACTCATTCTCAAATACTAGAGAGTTGTCTTTTAACTTATAATTTTTATTCAAAAATTCAATATGACTCATTTTCAAATACTAGAAAGTTGTCATTTAACTTATAATTTTTGCGCACAATTTTAACTTGACCCATTCTTAAAAACTTAAGAGTTGTCAACTGATATTTAATTATCAATACTGCAGTTCAATTTCCATGACTCATTCTCAACGTCTTGAGAGTTGTCACCTGATAAAACTTTATCAGTCCAGCACGTTTATTTCCTTGACTCATTCTCAACGTCTTAAGAGTTGTCACTCGACATTTAATTGTCAACCCTGCAGTTTAATATCTATGACTCATTCTCAACGTCTTGAGAGTTGTCACCTGACATTTAATTGTCAACCCTGCAGTTTAATATCCATGACTCATTCTCAACGTCTTGAGAGTTGTCACCTGACATATAATAGTCAGCCCTGCAGCTTTATTTCCATGACCCATTCTCAACGTCTTGAGAGTTGTCATTCGACATTTAATTGTCAACCCTGCAGTTTAATATCCATGACTCATTCTCAACGTCTTGAGAGTTGTCACCTGACATATAATAGTCAGCCCTGCAGCTTTATTTCCATGACCCATTCTCAACGTCTTGAGAGTTGTCATCTGATAAAATATCAGTCCAGTGCTTTATCTGATACGACTCATTCTCAATGTCTTGAGTGTTATCACCTGACATTTAAAATGTCAGTTCTGCAGTTTATTCCTGTGACCCATTCTCAACGTCTTGAAAGTTGTCACCTATTAAATATCAGTCCAATTTCGCGCTACAATTCAATTATATACAGATATGCCTTTTTACCTCACATATGCCTTCAATAAATTGATTTCAAATTTATGGTACTTGTATTTATTCATTCCATTCATATTCATATCAATATTTTATCAATATAACTATCTGAACTATTACCAATTCTTAGTTCATTGTATCAACTAATGTATCACATCTAATCAATAATCCTTACTTTTATTTCGTATTCATTTCAACTTTGTTTCATTATTTTAATAAGTACATCTGAGTCTGAAGCGCAAAAGTATATTAACTACATTTATTTGATTTACATGATTTTACTTGTCAGGTTCTCAACACGAATTTATTACATAAACTATATAACAAATTAAAGAATTCAATATCAGATTTTTAATATTAATTTATCTGATTACATAAATCATCAATAAAATAATTGATCTTTGTTAAAAATACATAAAATTTGTTGACTTATATGATTTCTCAACAGAATGAGATTTATTAATCTATCAGATAATATCTGATTCTTATCCAATGTATCAGTATTAATATGTAAATAGAAAATACATATAAAATCACATTCACTATTTACATTCATCAATAATAATGTTATGATTTTTTTCTTTTAGTATGTAATTTATCAATGTTAAACTTGAATCATGAGCTTTAAGAGATTTGATTTCCCAATATCAGACTTTATTTATAAGTATTATCATACCTGATTTTCTAACATCAGATTTTTATTTACTGTTTAATATACGTCTGTTTTTTTTTATAATATGACACTTAATATAAGAATTAATCATCAAATTTAATAATCATTTCACATACTTATGATTTTATACTATATTTTAATATTACTATATTTTACTGACCATTTTTACGTCAAATTGACTTCCAATTAATATCGATACATAGAATATCTTTATACCACATTTTTACTTGATATATTTATTTATCGACATATTTTAAATCAAATTTTATAATCAATATTAAATAAACCATATGATTCTTCTAGATCATTCATTTTTTTTAGTAAACAATACTAATTCATTAATTTATTTTACTTCAGAACTTTCATTTTATCATTACATCTCAATATAATTCTGACATTATCATCATTTTTTTTATAAGGTATATCATGTCCAAATCATATAGATATATACATATATATATTTTTTTAATATGCTATTTGTAAAACATATTTAACCTTAGTTCCTAATTCCTTTTTTTTTATTGATACAAAATAAATTTGCTACTAATAAATTTTAAATAAATAATCTTTAATTTTTTCAGTAATTAAAGATTTTAATAATTTAATTTCACAGCAGAAATTAAATTTCACCTGAATATACCTTAATTCAGTTCTTACTTGGTCTAATACCAACGAGAAAAGTCTATCAAATTTACTTCTCCAAAAAAAATTAAAATATACTTCACTGTATACAAACTTCAATTTCATCAATATTTTACACGTGATTTTTTTTAATTCAAATTACTTTCTTGAAAATATATTTATTAAAGGAGTAAGTAATATTCTAATTACATTTTACTAAACTTGCATAGTTTCAATTCATTATTTAATTTCTGTTTTTCTTTACAATACATTCGTGTACGATTATGTAAATCCGTTTTAATGCAAAACTACTATAAATATAATTTTACTTATTTAAGTTATACAATAATATATTAATATTGTCATGTTTAAACTTTTAAAAAAAATTCAACTACATTACATAATTATTTCAAAAAGAATTGCAAACACAAGTATTTAACGAACACGTTATACCTCCTTTTTCTCTAATATATTTGACAAATGTCAAATTTCTCGAGAGTTTGTAACTAATATTAATAAATCCATTTATACTTATCTCCAGTATAATTCTCTGGTCCGATTAAGTATTTAACCCATTTTTCAAATACTTAATTTTTGATTGGGGGTTGAAAATCCAAGACATCAGAATGTCGTCCACTTATTTCGGTTGATCAAAGGCTTATTGGTCCAAGGTAAATTAATTTTTGCCTATCATCTACTTATAGCAACACTTCACGAATTTTAAATTTTTAAATTAACTATATACCGATATAGCTTTAATCAACACGATATCAATTTTAACAAAACACAGATTTAAGACAACGATGTCTGGGCCCATAACCTGTTGGTTTTTATATATATGGGGATTGGAATAAATAAAAGACGACAATATTTAATAAACAAACTTAGACACTTTATTATAATGTCACGAGAAAGGATAGGTCTTTACTGTACGAGAAGCGGTTCGAGACTAAACTAAGAACGATGCCTAGAACTAAGAAAGCATCCAAAATACTACGCATTATGCTCATACTGCACACATATGGACAATAAGCTAGTTATAAAAATGGTCAGTTAGACCGTCCGCCGAATACGCCGATGCACTCACAGGCAGTGCCATAAAACCCTTCTTTTTGTCACCTTTGCCGAAACAAACATTCAAGCTATAGTCGAGTGATTTTTGTAAAGTACATTTTATTTACTTTATTTTACTTGTATATTCCAACATTCGCACGTATTTTAAAAAATCAGAATAATGTGATTAAAAGAAAATGCAATATTGCATGGTTCCAACGAATTACAGTTTCGAGAGAACTTAGATTGCTTCAAAAAGAATTAAAAATTTTATTAAGTGTTCGTGGGCCATGTAAAATAGCCGAATTTTATAATAAATTATTTAGAGCATCAAAAATTGCAACAAAATGTGCGGTGGAGTATACACGTCATAGAGGGTTTCAAAATGTTTATCATCTACGTCGAATGATAAATGAACACGAAGAAGAAGAAGGTAAGTGAATTCAAATTTATTTAAAAAAAACGGAAGCAACGTACATAATTATATAAATCGTGACGATGTGCTTTGCTTCTCCAAAATAAGTTTACGAGTTTATATGAGTCGACTCGAGCTGCTGTAACCTGATCTTCATAACCGAATTTCAATTTTTCTTTTTGTTAATTTTCAAGAAAAGTTGATTTTTATTTTACGAAACGATTTTATTTTGTTTAAATAATATGTAGTTCAAAAATCACTTCTCTATCTTTGTTAGTTTAAAAGTTATAAATTGTTAATAATAAAAGTAGTTCTAATTATCGTATCGAGGTGATTTTTTAACTGTATATTATTTACTTAATGCATAAAACAATGGTAGTGTCAAAATTGAATAATTAGTTTAATTTTGAAATTGCAAAAATTTTAGATGACGAATTGATCGTAAAAAGAAGATAAGTTTACGAGTTTATATGAGTCGACTCGAGCTGCTGTAACCAGATCTTCATAACCGAATTTCAATTTTTCTTTTGTGTTAATTTTGAAGAAAAGTTGATTTTTATTTTACGAATCGATTTTATTTTGTCTAAATAATATGTAGTTAAAAAATCACTTCTCTATCTTTGTTAGTTTAAAAGTTGGAAATTGTTAATAATAAAAATAGTTCTAAGTATCGTATCGAGGTGATTTTTGAACTGTATATTATTTACTTAGTGCATAATACAATGGTAGTGACAAAATTCAAAAATTAGTTTAATTTAGAAAATTTAAAAATTGTAGATGACGAATTGCTCGTAAAAAGAAGATAAGTTTACGAGTTTATATGAGTCGACTCGAGCTGCTGTAATCTGATCTTCATAACCGAATTTCAATTTTTCTTTTTGTTAATTTTCAAGAAAAGTTGATTTTTATTTTACGAATCGATTTTATTTTGACTAAATAATATGTAGTTCAAAATCACTTCTCTATCTTTGTTAGTTTAAAAGTTATAAATTGTTAATAATAAAAGTAGTTCTAATTATCGTATCGAGGTGATTTTTTAACTGTATATTATTTACTTAATGCATAAAACAATGGTAGTGTCAAAATTGAATAATTAGTTTAATTTTGAAATTGCAAAAATTTTAGATGACGAATTGATCGTAAAAAGAAGATAAGTTTACGAGTTTATATGAGTCGACTCGAGCTGCTGTAACCAGATCTTCATAACCGAATTTCAATTTTTCTTTTGTGTTAATTTTGAAGAAAAGTTGATTTTTATTTTACGAATCGATTTTATTTTGTCTAAATAATATGTAGTTAAAAAATCACTTCTCTATCTTTGTTAGTTTAAAAGTTGGAAATTGTTAATAATAAAATAGTTCTAAGTATCGTATCGAGGTGATTTTTGAACTGTATATTATTTACTTAGTGCATAATACAATGGTAGTGACAAAATTCAAAAATTAGTTTAATTTAGAAAATTTAAAAATTGTAGATGACGAATTGCTCGTAAAAAGAAGATAAGTTTACGAGTTTATATGAGTCGACTCGAGCTGCTGTAATCTGATCTTCATAACCGAATTTCAATTTTTCTTTTTTGTTAATTTTGAAAAAAAGTTGATTTTTATTTTACGAATCGATTTTTATTTGACTAAATAATATGTAGTTCAAAATCCCTTCTCTATCTTTGTTAGTTTAAAAGTTGGAAATTGTTAATTATAAAAATAGTTCTAATTATCGTATCGAGGTGATTTTTGAACTGTATATTATTTACTTAGTGCATAATACAATGGTAGTGACAAAATTCAAAAATTAGTTTAATTTAGAAATTTTAAAAATTGTAGATGACGAATTGCTCGTAAAAAGAAGATAAGTTTACGAGTTTATATGAGTCGACTCGAGCTGCTGTAATCTGATCTTCATAACCGAATTTCAATTTTTCTTTTTTGTTAATTTTGAAAAAAAGTTGATTTTTATTTTACGAATCGATTTTATTTTGACTAAATAATATGTAGTTCAAAAATCCCTTCTCTATCTTTGTTAGTTTAAAAGTTGGAAATTGTTAATTATAAAAATAGTTCTAATTATCGTATCGAGGTGATTTTTGAACTGTATATTATTTACTTAGTGCATAATACAATGGTAGTGACAAAATTCAAAAATTAGTTTAATTTAGAAATTTTAAAAATTGTAGATGACGAATAGCATCTAAAAAAGAAGATATGTTTACGAGTTTATATGAGAATTTCAATTTTTCTTTTGTGTTAATTTTGAAGAAAAGTTAATTTTTATTTTTACGAATCGATTTTATTTTGTCTCAATAATATGGAGTTAAAAAATCACTTTTCTATCTTTGTTAGTTTTAAATTGTTAATAATAAAGAGAGTTTTAATTATCGTGGTAATTTTTAAATTTATATCATTTTACTTAGTTCATATGACGATTATTATGTCGTAATAAATATTCTAAATGATTAAATTCATATATATATATATATATATATATATATGGGGTATTCCACGTGAAGTGGTCCGATCAAAATTTTAAAATGCACCAAATTTTGGGTACACTTTGCAAATGTTTTTCAGAATACAGAAAAAAATTTTTAGGTACTGGAATCTATTTGCTCAAAAGTTATTCTAACCTCAAAAAGTGAATTTTTCCATATTTTTTTCAACACCAGCTGGGTTTACCGCTATATAACTCAAAATCTATCAACTTTTACTATAGAACATTATATGTAACATTCGTTGCTAATTATATCTAGAATTTATTCTTCTGAGATAGAATTTCTAATCTCAAGGTTAATAACAAATAAACCACATGTCAATATTCAACTTGAAAAAAATGCAAGTGCGCCACCTTTGATTTTTTCATCCAAAAGTCTAAAAGAAAGCTTGGAGCAATACCTTTCAAATGGTCTGTAGCATTTTTATGGCCTCCAATTCTGTAAAAAGTTATGACAATTTAAAGAAACACGAAATTTTTTTAAAAATTTAAATGGGAATTATCATGTTAATTTTTGTAAATTTTTTGTCTTTCTTTAAATTGTCATAACCTTTTACAGAATTGGAGGCCATAAAAATGCTACAGACCATTTGAAAGGTATTGCTCCAAGCTTTCTTTTAGACTTTTGGATGAAAAAATCAAAGGTGGCGCACTTGCACATTTTTCAAGTTGAATATTGACATGTAGTTTATGTAACATTGACCTTGAGATTAGAAATTCTAACCCAGAAGAATAAATTCTAGATATAATTAGCAACGAATGTTACATATAATGTTCTATAGTAAAAGTTGATAGATTTTGAGTTATATAGCGGTAAACCCAGCTGGTGTTGAAAAAAATATGGAAAAATTCACTTTTTGAGGTTAGAATAACTTTTGAGCAAATAGATTCCAGTACCTAAAAATTTTTTTCTGTATTCTGAAAAACATTTGCAAAGTATACCCTAAATTTGGTGCATTTTAAAATTTTGATCGGACCACTTCACGTGGAATAACCCATATATATATAGTAAAAACGATTGTATTATTTTTAGCTCGAGAAAACTTATTGCGTGAAGCAGAGGAGGAGGAGGAGGAGGAAAATGAAGAATCGGAAAACAACGATAATGTTGATACATCCAGTGATGAAAGTGACAGTTCCTATGATTCGGATGATGAACCTTCTGCTCAAGTGGAGGAAGCATTTAATGAAAATCAATTCAGGGTTGCGATGAATGATTCATCTTCATTGGAAGAAACATCTGATTTGGATGCAGAGGAAAACCCACTTAGTAGAAATCACGAAAAATTTTTGTTGTTATACGAAAATTCCAGGGAACAGTTGCATACACTTGTGACTCAACGTGTGCGTACACCCGAACCAACATCATCTACTTCAGCAGCACCTGCCGTAATTATTCGTTCGACTGAAAGAAGGGAAATGATACACAATTTTATTCGTAGGGTACCACCGTACAGAGAAATGGTGTTTCAGACGAGAGAACATAATAGGGTAACCACCCACACTTTCGATCAACGTAGCGCACACGATATGCAAATCAACGAAAGTAAGTATTTTTTAAATAAAAAATTCGGTTTCTCATATTTACACAATCTGTATAATAATAATTTTTAAAGTAATTCGGAGAAGCTTTGAGAACGTTCATTTACTACCGCCAATTTTATTTAACGAAGTACAAAGAATTATAGATGTTCGTAAAGCACAGGAACTAAGATGGATACGAGACATGCTATTAGATTTACATTCCACCTTATTTACTAAAAATGATCTGGAGGACCTTTTATCTCGAGTTTCTGAAAGCTTTTCCGGACCACCTGAGGCATAATGTAATTAGCTTTATGTTTTCTTATTTGAATCTGTTATCAAATAAAATATTACTAAATTTTAATTTCTTGCAGAATATAATACGTCGGAGAGTTCCAATTCAGAATCAACAATAAATTATGATTATAATGCAGACTTATCTTCGTCAGCTTCTGACACTGCTGATTCATTTATTTCAAAATCGTATGCAACCAATGACAAAACTTCCGGGTACGATGCGGATACGTCTCTGAATGATATAACACAATATGGATGTGGAGGAGATAATGATATTCAGAGAAACCGCGATTCATCCACCGAAGACAACGAGTCTTCTGATTCCGATGAGATCGACAATGAAATTCGCGGTCCCGGTGAGCGTTTTATTATATATGAGGAAAATCACAAATACAAAAGTAAATACAAAATTAACGATAAACGATTGTTAATTAAAATAGTGGCTCCTTCTCGTGTTGGTAATGTTAACCCAATTACATGGTTAGAAATGGCCATCCGTGATTTACATTCTTTTATAATTTCACGAACTGCCACAAATGATTTTATAAGTATTGGAATACAAAGTACGAATTTTGCCAAGGGTCCAGCAGGTCTATCGTATCGGCCTGTCAATAATTTTCTTATAAATGATCTCTGGTTGTTAATCAGTGGATTGACTCAAAGTAATGAAAGTTTTCAATTAGATGAAACCTTTATATTAACAGTATCTCTCGTTGACGTACTTACCGGTGAGGGTGGAACAAGAAAAAAAATTGTACTAAATAATTTAGGAATGCGTTCGATTGTAACTATAAGAAATAGAGATAATAAATGTTTACCTCGAGCGCTCGTAGTAGGAGAAGCATTTGTTAACTTAAAATTATTGTCAACGGAAAAATCTCACAAAGAATGGGAAATTATTCGAGACGGTCGTCGAAAGATGCAGGAACAAAAAGCTGATCAACTTCTTATATCATCAAACGTTAATATTCCATTGGAAGGATGCGGAATTCATGAGATACAGCTATTTCAACAACATTATGCACAAAAAAATATAGCAATAGTTATTTACGATAATGAGACTTTAGGAAGCGGTGTACCTGCTTTTTTCGATGGTCGGCCATACGTAAACGAAAATAGTAATGGTATTCAGGGTAATATAAATATTTTATACGACTCTAACGCGCGACATTTTAATACAATTTTAAATTTAACTGCAGCAGTAGGATCAAGATTCTTTTGTGAATTTTGCAATAAAAAGTATACGTACATAAATTCGCATAAGTGTGCAGTCAAGTGTGCTCGGTGTTTTGTGTCACCTCCTTGTGCGTCGGAAAGTAATGCGTCAGTTACGTGTAATGATTGCTGTCGGACATTTTACAATCAACATTGTTTTGATAATCATAAAAGGTATGGTAGTTATAAAAAAAAAAATAAAAAATTGTGTGATGTTGTAAAAATGTGCTCTAATTATTGTAAAGTTTTTAATGTATATAGAGGGAAACACGAATGCGGTCAAAATTACTGTAATTTATGTCATTCAAAACATAATGTGAATGATTTGTGCTATATTCAACCAATTAAACATATTTCAAATACGATAACACCTTCAAAGAAAAATCTGTTCATTTTTTATGATTTCGAAACGCGTCAAGATTCTTCATATCGCGGTAACCTCAACATACAAATACATATACCGAATTTATGTGTAGTTCAACAAGTTTGCAATAACTGTATGCATAAATTAGATATTCATGAAAATTGTGAAACATGTGGAATACGCGAATATATTTTTTGTAAAGATCCAGTTAAAAATTTAATTGAATTGTCAATAAGAAAAAATTCCGAATTTAGTCAAATTATTTGTATCGCTCATAATGCCCGAGCATTCGATGCGCAGTTTATTCTTCGTGAAATTGTTAAGAATATGTCGTTAATTCCAAATGTTATCTTAAATGGTAAAAATATTATAATGATACAATGTGGATGAACAAAATTTATCGATAGCTTTTTTTATTTTTATTACTTTCACATGAGACTTAGTGCTTTACCGGCCGCATTTGCGTTACCTCCTTCCGCAAAAAGGGTTACTTTCCGCATTTATTCAATACGGTAGAAAATCAAAATTACATTGGTTCTTTACCCGATCCAAAGTATTACGCGCCAGATTCCATGTCGAGTAGCGAACGAAAGGCATTTTACTCGTGGTATAATGAAACTTTGCCGTCTTATGAATTCAATTTTCAAACAGAAATCGTAGAATATTGTCGTATGGATGTCGAGATTTTGAGACTTGCTTGCATCGCATTTCGAAAAATATTTTTAGAATCTGGAAATACATGTCCATTTACGGAAGCTACCACTATAGCATCAGCTTGCTCGATTGTATTCAGAAAAAATTTTTTACGTAAAAATACTATCGGAATAATTCCGTCTGGAGGATATAGGCGAGCAGATAAACATTCTCAAAAATCTTTGCAGTGGTTAATTTATTGTGAACGAGAACTCGACCGGGAAATCATTCATGCTGGTAGAGCGCGTGAGTTTATGTTACCCGAACGGTTTCGCGTTGATGGTTACCTTCCTCCGAATGAAAATAAGCCAAATGAAAAAGGGATCGTTTTTGAGTATCAGGGCTGCTACACACATGGTTGTCCGAAATGTTTTGACAAATTTAGAGATCGTAAAATGGCATACGGTCGTACAATGAACGAAGCTTATGAAAATACGTGTAAAAAAGTTGAAAAAATAAAAGATTTAGGATATGAAGTGCGTGAAATGTGGGAATGCGAGTTTGACGAGTTAAAAATACACAATCCGGAAATTAGAGAATTTGTAGAACATCACCCAATAATGTATAGATCCATTTTAAATCCACGAGATGCTTTTTTTGGGGGTAGAACAGAAAATATCGTTGCTCGACGCTCTGTTGAACCGGGAGAAAAAATTAAATATACCGACATTTGCTCGCTTTATCCATATGTGTGTAAAAGAGGACGATTTCCTATTGGTCACCCACGCATTTATATTGGTAATGAATGTTCCGAGCTGTTAAATGATAATGTAAATGACTTTTCCCGAATTGAAGGGTTAGTAAAGTGTAAAGTTTTACCACCAAGAAATTTATTTATTCCACTGTTACCTATAAAAATGCACGGTCGCCTACTATTTGCTCTTTGTCGATCTTGTTGCGAAGAAATGAATCAAAATGATTGTACTCATACTAATAAACGTGATCGGGAATTTTCCGGCACTTGGGTTGCTGATGAGCTGCGTAAAGCCATTGATCTTGGTTACAAAATTACAGAAATATATATAGTATGGCAATATGAGATAACTCAGTATGATCAAAAGACAAATACCGGTGGGCTTTTCGCGGATTATATAAATACTTTTTTAGCAATTAAACAAAGTGCTAGTGGTTGGCCTTCATGGTGCATCATCGAAGAGACAAAACAATTATATATTGATCAATATTTTAACGATGAAGGGGTACGATTAGAAATGGACAAAATTGAAAACAACCCTGGGTTGAGAGCGTGTGGCAAGATGAGTTTGAACTCTTTTTGGGGTAAATTCGGGCAAAAGAGTAACTTGAAACAAACGCAAATTGTCAGATCTCGAGAGGAATTGTTGAAAATAATAACGAGTCCCGAAAAACAAGTCAACGAACTGTTACCTGTCAATGACGAAATCTTGTATGTTAATTGGGAGTACATAGATGAAGCTGTAACTCCATCGTCTTATACAAATGTTGTAATTGCAGCTTATACTACTGCTCAAGTAAGGTTAAAACCGTACGAACATCTAGAACAATTGCAAAGCCGCGTACTGTACTACGATACTGATTCTTGTATATATATTTCACGCAATGATGTTAATGAATACGAACCTAGTTTAGGTAGTAAATTGGGTGATATGACGAATGAATTAAAATGTTATGGAGAGGGAGCGTATATTGAGAAGTTTGTATCTGGGGGACCAAAGTTTTATGGAATGAGTATTGTAACACCAAGTGGTGAAAACATTGAGTGTTGTAAAGTTAAAGGTATAAATTTAAATTTTTGTACAGTATAAAAATCAATTTCAAAAGTATTGACAAACTGATTTCTGATGCGTTTGACAGAAGCACAGAAAATAAAAATGAACGTACAAATAATGAGTATAAAATAATAAAATTAAAGTTTAAATGTATTCGAAGAACTAAAACGCATGAAGTTATAACGAAAGATGAAGTTAAATCTTGTAACGTAGTGTTGAAAAAACGCCGATACATTAACACAATATTATCACTGCCTTTTGGATATAAAATGTAATTAATAAATATATTTTTTATCTGTTAATTCTATAATAGACGTTTATAACCCATTAATTTACTAAAAATATAATAACAATAAGCGAATTTACACATAATTAGCTGATGAAACGCGGCTAGATCAGCTTATACATTGAAATTAGCTTATTACTCTGCGGAAAATATCTAGCAAAGCTCCCGCGCCGCCGCCGGTCAGCGTTTTCTTTTATATAGAATTTGATATAAATACCCAAAATTCTTAGTTTTGTAGAATAGTTGAAATAATGGAGACACAGTGGAAACATCCATTTACGTGTATAATCAGTGGACCAACGGGTTGTGGTAAAACTATATTCGTTAAAAAGTTTCTTCATAATCTTACCGATATTTGCGATTCAAAGTTTGATAGAGTTTTATTTTACTATGGTGAATGGCAAGAGAGCTACAGAACAGACTTCAAGTTGGGGGGATACGTCGGTAAAGCAATAGAATTTCACGAGGGTCTACCGCAACCTTCCGACTATTCTCACGACAACAATAATAGAGAATCGTCAAATAACGTAGTGTTAGATCTGTTTACAAAAGGAAGCCATCACAAAAATATTAGCGTAATTTTTATTACACAAAATCTGTTTCATAAAGGATCCGGACAACGAGACATATTTTTAAACGCCAATTATCTCGTAATTTTTAAAAATCCACGAGATCGTGCACAGATTCAATACCTCGCTCGTCAAGTCTACCCTGAAGACCCAAAATTTTTACAAGAGGCATATTCGGATAGTACAGCTCCACCCCATGGATATCTTTTGCTAGATTTGAAACAGAGTACTCGGGAAGAAATACGATTTCGCACGTCAATCTTTCCCGACGATAGAGTGCAGTACGTGTACGTGCCAAAATACAGCTCGAAATTTCGATAAGAATAGAGAAGGAAGAAAATGATGGACAGTGCTAATCAAACTATGAGGCAGAAAAGATCGAGGAGACAAATAGGAGGCTGTATACCCAACCATTTCAGTAAAAAGTGCGTATCCGTGTTGAATGCTCTGTGTCACGCAGATAATAAACAACGGTTAGCTCTTATACGCTCAGCAAATAAAGACTTAATTAACTGTATATGCGAGTGTGCGTTGAATATCTTGAAAGGTGTTGTCTCATTGAAACAGTCACAAAAATCTAAATTGAAAAGATATCGTAAAGTTTTGCGAAAATTGGTTGAAACAAAAAAAAGAAAGAGCAACAGAAATGGTAGATATGACTGAGTAAAAAAGAAACGAGTAATTGTGCAACAAGGCGGCGGTTTCCTCCCTCTCTTGCTGGCACCAATTATAGGAACATTGATTTCTAAAATATTTGGAGGTAGTCAGCAGTGAGAGAAAATGAATCATGCTAAAAAAATGGTGATGGTTCCCGAAGACGTGTTTCAAACAACAAGATTACGTAAAGGACACGTCGGAAGAATGTGGAATTCAAACAAAAGGTAATGTGTTATCGCGCCTTGATGCCGAAATGCACGACATCTTATTCTCCAAGAGTATAAGAGACGAACGAGAAAAGAGTCTAAAATATTTACAAGTATTACGTCGATATTTACACTTTAAAAATATTGAGCGTACCGTAGAAAATGAAGAAGAAGATGAAAACGAAGAGGTAAACGCAACAACATTATCCGAACAGGAAATTATTGATACTCTTCCAAAAACGTACAAAAAGAAAGGTCAAATACTTCTTAAATACTGGAAAACTAATAATCTTCACCGTTTAACTTGGAATGAATGTGGAACTGTATTAATAGATAATAAACCTATATCCAATTCTAACGTTGTAGAAATTGTAAGCTACACACTCAGAAATAAGAAGACAGTGGAGGAACCTACAGGAGCTATTGAAATAGCTAGGTTTATATCGTTGTCTCAAACTCCTGTAAATCTTGTTGGAAATGCAAACCTGTTAAAATTGATTGAAAGAGTTTATCCCAAAAAATTGAAGAGAAAAATTAGTGAAACACCTCAAGCGTCGGTAAGAGGTGAAAAGTGGTTGAGAATTGTTGCATAAAAATGCCTTAAAATATTATGATGTTTCCCATGCTTATGGTTACACTGGTGCTCGTCAGTTGATCGAAAAAAAAAATCGTAAAGAAAAGAATCGGATATACGAATGGTTGAGTAATCAAGATGCATACACTTTACACAGACCAATTCATCGTAAGTTTCCTAGATTATATTACAACATTTCTAACGTCGACGATTGTTGGGAGATGGATTTATGTGACATGCAATCGCTCAAATTTGATAACGATGGATACTGTTACATACTGGTAGTAATAGACATTCTCAGTAAGTATGCATGGATAGAGGTATTGCGTAATAAAAGTGCAAAAACAGTATCCGATGCTTTTCAAAATATACTTTCGAGATCAAATGGAAGAGTACCTGTATATGTACAGTCTGATGCAGGGAAAGAATTTGTTGGATCTAATTTTCAAGAATTTCTCAAGAAAAAGGGGATTTTGTTTCGTTAACAATAGTGGAATGAAAATGAAGGAATCAGTAAATATTCGTATGCGTGAATCTGGACAAAATCTCAAGAGAAGAGCAGCCAATAAAATTTCTGAATTAATGAAAGGGTCAGGATATAAACGTCGAACTAGGAAAAAAAGACGTCAGTTCCCCAAGAACCGTTTGAGAGCACACAATAGAACTAAACAAGGAGGTGTAAATACATCAGGACGAATAACTAAAAAAACTCAAAAACGACGGACAGTCGTAAAAAGGAAGAAGAAGAAGAAAAAGCAAACTTTACGTAGTGTATCGGACATTTTTGGTTCTACATAATTATGGCATTTCTACATACTAATTCTTGTGAATGTATGAAATCGGAGCTAGATTTATTTACACTTCCACCTACTCAAACCTCTGTAGAAAATTCTCAATTCGTTCATTATAAACCTGTATCATCTCTTAGCGACGATGGACCATTGGAATTTGTTGTACCAGGTAGAGAAGACTATTTGGATCTTGCACATACCATGTTAAGTTTACGTGTACAGATTTTACCAAATACAGAAGTTGATGCAGTTGAAAGTGGAAAAGTAGGTCCTATAAATAATTTTCTGCATTCAATTTTTACTCAAATTGATGTCTTTTTTAATCAAAAGCTCGTTTCACCTCCCAACAATATGTATCCGTACAGGGCGTACATCGAAACATTGCTTAATTACTCTGCTGAAACTATGAATTCAAATCTTACTATGGAGTTATGGTATATTGATACTCCTGGAAAAATGGATGCGTTACCTATCATACCACGTTCAGAACCTGGTGCTAATATAGGATTATTGAACCGACAATATTTTACTGGTGGGAAAAAAACGGTAGACATGATGGGTCATTTGCACTGTGATGTATTTAATCAGAATAAATTTTTACTCAACGGTGTAGAACTGAGGATACGCTTGGTACGTAGTAAAGATTCATTTTGTCTAATGGATGCCGCAGAAAACGATAAATTTAGTGTTCATATAAAGGAAGCTTCACTCATCGTTCGTCGAGTTCGTGTAAGTCCTGGTATAATACTAGCTCATGCAAATGCTCTAACCAAATCGACAGCAAAATATCCTATTAGTCGTGTAGAAGTGAAATCTTTTACTTTACACAGTGGTATTTTCGGAGATACATTGGACAATGTTATTCTTGGACAATTACCTAAAAGAATTATAATTGGGTTTGTAGATAACAAAGCTTTTAATGGAAATCGAAAATATAATCCATTTAATTTCCATCACTACAATATCAATCATCTTTCACTGTACATTGATGGTGTACAAGTGCCTGGAAAACCATTACAACCAAAATTTAGCGGAGATAATCCTCTGTACGTAGAAGCTTATCAAACATTGTTTTCTGGAAGTTGAATACATTTTCTAAATGAACCAATCAACATACCGCGTACCGAATACAACAGAGGCTATTGTCTCTTTGCTTTTGATTTAACCCCCGACCTTGCAGCAAATTCAAACATGCACTGGAATTTGATGAAACATGGAAGTGTTCGTATAGAATTGAAATTCGAAGAAGCCTTGACTTCTACAATTAATTGCATAGTGTACAGCGAATTTGATAACGTTCTTGAAATCGATTCAAGTCGTCAAATTATTACAGATTTTGGCGCTTGACTTTAAGGTGGGGATGAGTGAATAAAAACGGGCGTTTCTACATCACACTTCACAGTCAACGAGTGAACACTAACTTATCAAAATGGATTACATCGTAGATATACAAGGTTTAAGAAATTGGAACAACACCTTCATTCCTAAGGAAGTGGCAGTAATTTCTTTAAGTGAACGGATGTTTTGCCATTGGGTGATCAAGTCTCCACATGAATACTCTGAGTTACCGCTAGAAATCAAACGGTGTAACCAGTATGTATCGAACTATTATCATGGTATAAGATGGAACGATGGTGATATTAGTGTAGAACAACTTGAAGAACATTTACGGTCCCTGTCAAAAGCCACAAATAGGTTTTATACTCGTGGACTCGAGAAACAGGAATATCTTGAAAAGGTGGTAGCTTGTGAAGTTATGAACGTTGAGCAAATGTTATCACCGACATTTGAAGATCTGAAAAATAATCATCGAAGCATTTCATGCATGTCTCATCGTCATATAGTTGTTAGAGATAAACGCTTCGTATGTGCTCTGAATCAAGTGTACCTATTAAGAAAGTGGTTGCTGTCGATACTTCGAGATACTTCCTCGGAAAGTGAAGAAAATGATAGCGAAATACTTTATAAAGCAATGCGAAATCGAAGATTCAACAGTCGCATTTTTAGAGTCAATCGAACAGTATATAATCATAGTAGATTTGCACGATCAGAATATGACGAAGTTGATGCAGCAGATAAGGATGATGTGTACGACATTGAAAAATACTTAAAAAATGAATACGTAGCAAATACTAAAAGTGATTGCAAAACTGAAAGCTAAAACTATAGGAGTGTATGCTGCTGACCGCATTCCCAGATTAATGGAAAAACCAGTTGCAATTGTTGCAAATACCGATGATCATACTAAAAAAGGATCGCATTGGATTGCTATCTATATAGATAAAAATGGGTACGGAACATACTTTGACAGTTACGGAGTCCCCCCACTCTCTTCTCATCATATCGAAGGAATCAGAAGAAACTGCGTACAATACCGATGGAACACGAAAAAATTGCAAAGTATTGATTCGAAAGTGTGTGGACAGTATTGTGTTGTGTTTCTTTATCATATGTACCGTTATAATAATTTACTCTCATTTTGTAACAAGTTTTCTACAAATTCAAGAAAAAACGATGAAATAATTATAAAATTGTATTCAAATATATTAAAAAATAATAATGTTAAATTATCCAATCAAGTACACGTATTTAATAATGAGCGATCTATAGGATCTGGAATACGTAACCAGTCATGTATTGCAAAAAAATGTTATATGAAATAAACGTAGTGTAATAGTTTACCCGTATGTGTTTAGTCTGTTACATTCCAATACCACTGTTTCCTATTTATATGTGATAAGTATAAAATTACCTATTCTCTTCTTAGCATATTCATTTCGTAGAAATAAACCGGATGTAACAAAAACCAACCGTAATAATTTCTTAGAACGTCAAAGATAAAATATTAAAGGTATTTCATTTCATTTCCCCTCTACTAAGAGATAAGTTAAATTGTTAGTTACAGTGGAGGGATAGCTGTACCTCTCATTGGTCGGTTGACTATTTCTCCCTATGACGTAAGGATACAATTAGTGGTGGGAGTACACTTATAAAACGGTACGTCGCTACGAACCTTCTAAGTTCTGTTTCAGAAACTTCAGTGGTATTTTCGGAGATACATTGGACAATGTTATTCTTGGACAATTACCTAAAAGAATTATAATTGGGTTTGTAGATAACAAAGCTTTTAATGGAAATCGAAAATATAATCCATTTAATTTCCATCACTACAATATCAATCATCTTTCACTGTACATTGATGGTGTACAAGTGCCTGGAAAACCATTACAACCAAAATTTAGCGGAGATAATCCTCTGTACGTAGAAGCTTATCAAACATGTTTTCTGGAAGTTGAATACATTTTCTAAATGAACCAATCAACATACCGCGTACCGAATACAACAGAGGCTATTGTCTCTTTGCTTTTGATTTAACCCCCGACCTTGCAGCAAATTCAAACATGCACTGGAATTTGATGAAACATGGAAGTGTTCGTATAGAATTGAAATTCGAAGAAGCCTTGACTTCTACAATTAATTGCATAGTGTACAGCGAATTTGATAACGTTCTTGAAATCGATTCAAGTCGTCAAATTATTACAGATTTTGGCGCTTGACTTTAAGGTGGGGATGAGTGAATAAAAACGGGCGTTTCTACATCACACTTCACAGTCAACGATGTGAACACTAACTTATCAAAATGGATTACATCGTAGATATACAAGGTTTAAGAAATTGGAACAACACCTTCATTCCTAAGGAAGTGGCAGTAATTTCTTTAAGTGAACGGATGTTTTGCCATTGGGTGATCAAGTCTCCACATGAATACTCTGAGTTACCGCTAGAAATCAAACGGTGTAACCAGTATGTATCGAACTATTATCATGGTATAAGATGGAACGATGGTAATATTAGTGTAGAACAACTTGAAGAACATTTACGGTCCCTGTCAAAAGCCACAAATAGGTTTTATACTCGTGGACTCGAGAAACAGGAATATCTTGAAAAGGTGGTAGCTTGTGAAGTTATGAACGTTGAGCAAATGTTATCACCGACATTTGAAGATCTGAAAAATAATCATCGAAGCATTTCATGCATGTCTCATCGTCATATAGTTGTTAGAGATAAACGCTTCGTATGTGCTCTGAATCAAGTGTACCTATTAAGAAAGTGGTTGCTGTCGATACTTCGAGATACTTCCTCGGAAAGTGAAGAAAATGATAGCGAAATACTTTATAAAGCAATGCGAAATCGAAGATTCAACAGTCGCATTTTTAGAGTCAATCGAACAGTATATAATCATAGTAGATTTGCACGATCAGAATATGACGAAGTTGATGCAGCAGATAAGGATGATGTGTACGACATTGAAAAATACTTAAAAAATGAATACGTAGCAAATACTAAAAGTGATTGCAAAACTGAAAGCTAAAACTATAGGAGTGTATGCTGCTGACCGCATTCCCAGATTAATGGAAAAACCAGTTGCAATTGTTGCAAATACCGATGATCATACTAAAAAAGGATCGCATTGGATTGCTATCTATATAGATAAAAATGGGTACGGAACATACTTTGACAGTTACGGAGTCCCCCCACTCTCTTCTCATCATATCGAAGGAATCAGAAGAAACTGCGTACAATACCGATGGAACACGAAAAAATTGCAAAGTATTGATTCGAAAGTGTGTGGACAGTATTGTGTTGTGTTTCTTTATCATATGTACCGTTATAATAATTTACTCTCATTTTGTAACAAGTTTTCTACAAATTCAAGAAAAAACGATGAAATAATTATAAAATTGTATTCAAATATATTAAAAAATAATAATGTTAAATTATCCAATCAAGTACACGTATTTAATAATGAGCGATCTATAGGATCTGGAATACGTAACCAGTCATGTATTGCAAAAAAATGTTATATGAAATAAACGTAGTGTAATAGTTTACCCGTATGTGTTTAGTCTGTTACATTCCAATACCACTGTTTCCTATTTATATGTGATAAGTATAAAATTACCTATTCTCTTCTTAGCATATTCATTTCGTAGAAATAAACCGGATGTAACAAAAACCAACCGTAATAATTTCTTAGAACGTCAAAGATAAAATATTAAAGGTATTTCATTTCATTTCCCCTCTACTAAGAGATAAGTTAAATTGTTAGTTACAGTGGAGGGATAGCTGTACCTCTCATTGGTCGGTTGACTATTTCTCCCTATGACGTAAGGATACAATTAGTGGTGGGAGTACACTTATAAAACGGTACGTCGCTACGAACCTTCTAAGTTCTGTTTCAGAAACTTTGACGTTAAAATCGTGCATTACTGTTTTAATAAGAATATGGCTACTCAAACGGAAGAACGTCGTCTACTGACGGAAAAAACAGTTTGTGGTTTATACGGGAACTTACTCTTGGCAACGTCATACAATTTAAATAAATCTCATTCAAAACGTATATCAATTGGATTGGAAAACTCAAACGGCCGTTATTCTCCAATTATAAAACTCTCCAATGCATACCTCACTTACCACGTTAAATTTGATTTGAATTCGTGGACTGAATTCACAAACAAGTTTGATGAGATAGATTCGTACCTTCAGGAATGTTACAGATTTAAACAGTTTAGTGAATCAAACTTTATTGAAACAAGTTCTCATAAAATACTGTATCAATCCTCGTTTAAATTAAAATCTATAATTGTGGAAGAGAAACTGCATGAGGAAGAAAGTAACGATGAGGAATTGGAATCCCAACAATGGGAAGAAAGTCAGAACAAACGAAGAAAATCAGTTCATGTACCAAGTACTTGCATGCAGAAAGTAACATTTGACGGATTAAAATTAGTGACTCCTTGCATACAACAGAGACTCGATCAACTTACAAAATACTGTGATAATGTTAATAAAGTGATGGAATACATAATTGAATATTTCAAAAGGTTATTGAAAAGGACAGTGAGACTGATTTAAAAATGTTATGTAAAAGTGGAAGATTTGATAAAAATTATACACTTTATGAAAATGATGTAAAACTTTACGTAATTGAACGCATGTTTGATATGGATAATAATTTGCTAAACTTAATTTTGTCTGAAATAAGTGCGATAAGTATACCTGCTGTACTTCATAACTTGGAAACACAAATGTTAAAATCTGAATAATTGTAAAAAGAAGCTCATCATGCCGAAATAAAAAACGTAATTATAATCTTAATTCTTATTTTATTTTATTTAATGTATCCCCACTCCTATAAAATATATCATTTCCACCAATCAGATTATAATTTACCCCCCTCTACATTGAGTTACCGTTATTTACTAGTCTTATATAACTCAGATCAAAGAATATTTTACTTTTAGTAATTGTTTAACCGTCATTCAAGATGGGTAATACAAATAGTAAAAATTTTAATAATAAAAATTATACAAATAACTTTACACCTGAAGAACGGCAACCGTTATTAGAAAAGAAGTCTAAGGAAATAGATAAAACAAAAACAAATCATTATTTTAAAAACTGTGCTTTTGTTACAAACAAACAAGGATACAAGAGACTTACTTAAGTGAGTAAAAAAATGTATTTAATTATGGTGTGATTTTGAAATAGAGTAACCTAAGTTTTACAGGTTCAAAGACCGTAGGAGAAATGAGAACGTATAAAAAAAAAAAGCAAAAAAGATTACGAGTAACACCGTATACAACTATAGCGATACACTATAAAACAATGACGTCATCAAGGTCACGTATTTGGCTACTTGTTTGTTTATACAACAAATAAGATAACATTCTTAGAATAACATTCCTTTACGAGTTCAATAACCTTATCGTAAAATACTGTAAGCAGGTATAAAGGGACATATCAAAAGGCGTCATCAAGGTCATGGGTTAGCTTACTTGTTTGTTTATATAAACAAACAATTAAGATAACATTCCTTTTTCCAAGGATACAACAAAACAAATATGATAACATTCTTAAAATAACATTCCTTTACGAGGTCAATAACCTTATAGTAAAATACTGTAAGCAGGTATAGAGGAGCATATCAAATGGCGCCATCAAGGTCACACGTTAGCTTACTTGTTTGTTTATATAAATAAACAATTAAGATAACATTTTTAAGATAACATTCCTTTTTTTCAAGGTCATTTAATTATTGGCTGAGAAGGGTATTGAATGACCTTGAAAAAGGAATGTTATCTTAAGAATGTTATCTTAATTGTTTGTTTATATAAACAAACAAGTAAGCTCACGTGTGACCTTGATGACGTCATTTGTTATGACTCCCTATACCTGCTTACATACTACTGTTGTTATTCTTGAAAATATGCCGTACACTTCCGGGAGAACTTGATTCTCAAAAATGGATTCTTTCCGAATTACGATTTTCTTTGCGAAAAACTACGGATATTCGAAATTACATTATGGACTGGGTAGACAGTCAGATAGTTTTGCTTACACGATTACATAAAATTAACGACTACACAAAAAGTCAATACCGCACTTAGAGTCGCGGGACCACGAGAGTTTGGAGGGATATTGTAACCCGCGAAAGCGAAGAAATTCGAAGAAAATTAGGCGTAGAAGAATACGTAAAGGACGCACGTATTAGCTCGTGAGGGCTCACAAGAAGAGGCCTCACTCTCTGAAAAGCGGATCCTTACCAAACACTAGGATGTGATTTCTACTATAAAACTATGAAGAAAGCCAGAGTTTTAGTATCTAATGCCTTTTTGTTACGATAGATATAATCAAATTACAAAAAGTCTCGCCGAAAAAAATCCTTAACTTTCATCGTTTATAAATCGCTTATAAACAATTAGAGATGTATATTCAAACCGAAATTTAAAAGAAAGCTGAGATGTAGTAATTACGAGTAGGTTGGCTATGATGGGTCTGAGACATCCCAGAATCATCATTAGTTCTGGGACTTCCCAGAGCCATCATAGTTTTGTTTGGAAGGTCAGGGGAAGGGGGGTAAGCTCAACCGCTGCGCTTGCACGCGCTTGTTGACTGGAATTCGCCTAGCCGATTACATACAAGTTGCCGACAAGTTTCCGGGGAGTTTAACCCTTTCACTGGCAATGTATCATATATGATAAAAAAAAAGTTGTGCCACAACTGGCGATGTATCATATATGATCAAATTGAATAACTGCTGCATTTTTCAGTCAATTCATTTCAACTTCGGTGTGTAAGAGTTTTGGGGTTTGCTAATTACGAATGTAAGATCAGCATTAAAAAATTCAAAATGACGCAAACATAACCATCAAAATCGATTCTGCGTCCCCAAATGCCTTATATTCATAGTTAATCGTATATTTTCTTTAGTTTATTGTCCTACCATTTTTGGAACGTACAGTAAAAAAGGCTGCACCAGTGAAAGGGTTAAGAGTTTAAGGTTTCCCTTTGCTTTTTCGCCAGTCTTATGTTTATGTTTAAAATTCTTTGCCGATTGTAATTAAGATGTTTAGCTGGTGAGATTGAACTTGCTAGAAATTATCGACTTGTATTTCATTATTATACAAAGATTCTAGAAATATATTTTTACTCTTTATAATAAGATTGTATTATAATATACTTTTATAATTTATAATAAGATTATATTATAGTAAGAAAGAAGTTATATCATAATATAAATAACAAAGAAACAAATAATATAAAGAATTTTTGAAGGAAATGTGTAAAATAATAAAGTAGTAATTATAAATTTATTATTCTTACTACATCAATTTATACAAATTATATGATTATTAGAGGCCTACGATGGCTCGGTCGGTAGGGCGTCGGGCTCGTAATCTGGAGGTGCCAGGTTCAATTCCCGGCCCCCGGCCGATTGATACAAGCACCACTGGCGAATGTATTTTCAACAAGTGCTTTCTTCACCAAGACATCGTATGACCTCTGTCGCTGATTAGCACCGGTTTGGGACCATAAAAAGAGCGACGTTAAAATAATAAAAAAAAATATATATATATATATATGGGGTATTCCACGTGAAGTGGTCCGATCAAAATTTTAAAATGCACCAAATTTTGGGTACACTTTGCAAATGTTTTTCAGAATACAGAAAAAAATTTTTAGGTACTGGAATCTATTTGCTCAAAAGTTATTCTAACCTCAAAAAGTGAATTTTTCCATATTTTTTTCAACACCAGCTGGGTTTACCGCTATATAACTCAAAATCTATCAACTTTTACTATACAATATTATATGTAACATTCGTTGCTAATTATATCTAGAATTTATTCTTCTGGGTTAGAATTTCTAATCTCAAGGTCAATGTTACATAAACTACATGTCAATATTCAACTTGAAAAAAGTGCAAGTGCGCCACCTTTGATTTTTTCATCCAAAAGTCTAAAAGAAAGCTTGGAGCAATACCTTTCAAATGGTCTGTAGCATTTTTATGGCCTCCAATTCTGTAAAAAGTTATGACAATTTAAAGAAAGACAAAAAATTCACAAAAATTAACATGGTAATTCCCATTTAAATTTTTAAAAAAATTTCGTGTTTCTTTAAATTGTCATAACTTTTTACAAAATTGGAGGCCATAAAAATGCTACAGACCATTTGAAAGGTATTGCTCCTAAGCTTTCTTTTAGACTTTTGGATGAAAAAATCAAAGGTGGCGCACTTGCACTTTTTTCAAGTTGAATATTGACATGTAGTTTATGTAACATTGACCTTGAGATTAGAAATTCTAACCCAGAAGAATAAATTCTAGATATAATTAGCAACGAATGTTACATATAATATTGTATAGTAAAAGTTGATAGATTTTGAGTTATATAGCGGTAAACCCAGCTGGTGTTGAAAAAAATATGGAAAAATTCACTTCTTGAGGTTAGAATAACTTTTGAGCAAATAGATTCCAGTACCTAAAAATTTTTTTCTGTATTCTGAAAAACATTTGCAAAGTGTACCCAAAATTTGGTGCATTTTAAAATTTTGATCGGACCACTTCACGTGGAATACCCCATATATATATATATGGGAGATTCCATGTGAAGTGATCCATTTAAAAAATAAAATTTTGTTTTAATGTATGGAATCAGTAAAAAACTACTTGAATAGAGTGTAGCTACATTTTTAGACCTAAATTTCAATTAGTACCAGAGCTGTAGCCAATCAAAAAATCGATTTTTTTTTAAAAAATGACTTTATGGCCATTTTTATCACTTAATAACTCAAAATCTAACAATTTTTTCTTATATACATTAAATTTGAAAAAGTTTATAAATTTCAAGAAGAATCTGTTGAAATATTTTATTTACATTAGTTTAACACATTGAATATAGTTATAATTAATAAAAACCTTTATAGTAAAAAAAAGGGTTGTACGATCAAAAATATTTTATCCTTATAGTTATACCTGTTATGTAATTGGATTTATTGGAATTTTAATAAGTTTCAGGTATTTATTCAATTATATAACAGGTATAACTGCTTACACCTACTGCTTTGTGTTTGTAAGCAGCTTAGAGATTGAAAAGTATCAGTAACTAACATTAAATAGTATATTTTAGTATTATTGAAGAATATTAGTGCCATGTTGTTTGAATGCAAGTATACGGTTACTCTGTTTTTTTCATAAAATGCATTCGCTCTCTTTTTTTAAGAAATTTGCCTAAAATCACCATAACTTTGTCTGAAATGCTCTGCCGCACTTAAACTTTGCACCATTTTGAAGGTAATTAATCATCGATGAATTAGATTCTTGGATAGATAAAATATTTTTGATCGTACAACCCTTTTTTTTACTATAAAGGTTTTTATTAATTATAACTATATTCAATGTGTTAAACTAATGTAAATAAAATATTTCAACAGATTCTTCTTGAAATGTATAAACTTTTTCAAATTTAATGTATATAAGAAAAAATTGTTAGATTTTGAGTTATTAAGTGATAAAAATGGCCATAAAGTCATTTTTTTAAAAAAATTCGATTTTTTGATTGGCAACAGCTCTGGTACTAATTGAAATTTAGGTCTAAAAATTTAGCTACACTCTATTCAAGTAGTTTTTTACTGATTCCATACATAAAAACAAAATTCTATTTTTTAAATGGATCACTTCACATGGAATCTCCCATATATATATGATTATAAGCTTCTCGTAATCTGATTGATTGAAACTTTGACTAATGAGTCAAGAAAGCAAAATATCCTATATCTGCTTGGTTGAAATTCAATGAAACAAAATTGATGATAATAAAGAAAAAATTAAATATGAAGTTAAGGAAAATTCATCATTTTGAAAAAAAAATATTGACTAACACACGATCATCACCTGAGCGGGATGGGTCTAAAAAATTTAAAAATAATTATGATGATGTATGAGCGTGCGCACAATAAACTTGTTAGTATCTAATGACATAGCTAGCGCGAAACGTGCGCTACTCCTATGGCAGAAAGTAAGAGGGACGGATGGTAAAAGTGCAGGTGAGAGACAACATGCTCTTCTTGCTACCTTCCCCCCTTCCACAAAAAGCTATCATGGCTCTGAGAAGTCCCAAAACCTGCATAGCCTACCTATACGTTTTGAAAAAAAAAGTTATGGAAGAAATAAAAATTAAACGACCTTTTATCGGAAATTTAGCATTATAATTTGATGATTTTTTTAGGCCAAAATTTCGTCTAATTCCTATTTCTTTCATAGATTTGGCCAAATCAAGGTATTTAAGCTTCTTTTTTTTCAAAATATATCTACTCGATCTCAGCTTTTTCTTTAAATTTTAGTTTAAATATACATCTTTAATTGTTTCCGAGTTATAAGCAATTAAAGTTGAAGGTTTTTTGGCGACATTTTTCGTTATTTGTTTATATCTATCAAGTCTCCGGCTTTATTTATATTTTCACAGTAGAAATTATATCCTAGAGTTTGGTATAAGGATCCGTTTTCCAGAGGGTGTGGCATCTTCTTGTCAGTTCTTTAGCTACACTATACAGGTAATGTCATTGTCGGTGCATTGAATAAAATTAAATAAAGATAAATTTAGTCACAATGTCCCTTCATTCAACGGATTCCATAGAAGTACATAGTAGTTTTTCTCGTCAGTTACCAATAACTATTTTGCTCATTACTTAATTTAATACTGGTTAAAACATTTTTTTAAACATACCAAATAGTTGACAAAATTATGGAAATAGTTGGGAAATATTTAGTTTATTGATATAAGAAGATATTGAAAACTTTAACAATGAAAACTTAATTTAAAAAAAAGAGAACCTTTTTAATTCAGGGGGCTTATTATTATGAGAAATTAAGTAAACAATAATTAGAATGCGTAATAAAATAATATTTACCATTATTTTAACCCATTAACGCCTGAATCTACATGTGTGTGCAAAATCTAAGGATGTGACCGCATGATGAGTTGTTTCGGAGTCAATGAGTGATAAGTTGAGGGCTATTATATTAGCTCTCATCATGTCGGACGCGGCACTTGAGGACTTCATATTAATATTGATGTCCCCGGTGATAACAACAAGACTATGTGAAAGAAGGATATCAGATAATAAATCCAAAAATGTAGTGGGGTAAGATGCTGTTGGCCGTTTGTAAACAATGCTCAAAATCAGCGAGGTCGATCTGCCGATGATATGTAATATAATAAACTCGGGAGAATTAGAGAACAGTTTATCAGAGTGAGCCAGCATATTGTTTTTGTATTCGTTTCTAACGTTTGCAGCATCTCCCCCTCCTTCCTTACCCACTCAGTCAAGTCTGTAAAAAGTGTACCCTGGCAATTTTACTATATCAGAGGAGTCCGAGTCAGTTAAGAAGATCTCTGTAAGTGCAATCACATCGTAGGCTTGTCGGCAAATTAAGGCTTCTATTGATGAGAAGTGTGTCTTGAGTCTGTTAATGTTAAGATGAATGATAGAGAAGGAATGTGTGTGTGAGTGTGAGTGTGATGGAGACGTCTGACCAGCTGCCCCTCATAAGGAAGGAAGTACAGGATTTAACGGTAGAGGATTTAACGGTAGAGGATTTGACGGTAGAGAGAGGAGTTCAGCATCGGAGTTGATACGAATCAATGCTCCTTTTTTCTAATAAATTTAATAAATAAGGAAGACTCCCCTCCCGTTCCGAAAATATTTGAAGTTGTCGCACCCTTTAAAAGATGGGCTCTTTCCATAAATAGGTCTCTGACCGCAGGTGAAGTGACCTTACAAACTAAGCCTTTAGTCGTGGAAAGAACAGATGGTTCATTCGTTTGGTTTGAATTAGATGAATTAGCTGAATTGATTGAGCGCGGTAACCATCGACGGATCTCAACGACGTGAGGCATGACCAGCGGAAGTTTAATGCGATTTAGAATAGTTCCAATAGTTTTAAGGTCATTTAGTGTGGAGGTGACAGGTAGACCTGGGAATAGAACGTCGCAAGAATTTCTATCTTGGCCACCAATATCGTCCACAGCTGCCGGTGTCGAGGAAATTTCACAATCAAGAAGTCTGTTGACATTGACTTCGAGACGTTCAACACGAGCTCCCACTTCGCTAAAACGTTCATTTGTATTTATTTCGAGGGTATCAACACGTCCGCGCAGTATATTTAGCTCGGCGTTTAGTGAATTGAGCTTAGAGTCCATACCATCGACTTTAACTTCGACTCTCTCGAACAATTTTACGATAGCGCGCTCAAAGCTGATAAACCACGCTGGAGGAGCGTCCCAACGGCTTCCCGAGAACCGTCCGATCGCTCCGCATTGGGAGCAGGAGGTGTGGTTGCGCGAGGTTGCTTAGCAACCTGTGTCAATGATGGCGATGGAGACGAGACCAAGCGCTTCGCGCATGGCATAGTGAAGAGAGTTACGAGAGACTCCGCAGCTATCCCACTCGTTGCCGCGCTCGCAATTCGCGACCCAGCTGGTGCTGCCCCCGCCCGATATAACTTACTACTAACGCATGAGGCCACGGATGTACTTATTAAGTGACAACAACGACGTATGTTGGTGTCAGGTAGAGTTGATGCACAATGCACACGACGGACATACCTCCGAATAATATTTTCTCGTTATGCGCACTTTGTAGACAAAACAGCTTCTCGCAGTAGCCATTGTGTGCCAATATCGATGTGATGAGGCGGCACGGTGCTGGCGTGTGTAACGTCACGTCGAGATGACAGGTGCGGCGAGATGAGAGAAGAGAGAAGGGGAGCTGAGACGGCCGTGGTTCTGATGAAATCCAAGAGGGGCACCCATGTAGTCGCCTAATCGCCACTGTAGGCAGAATAACCTCGATGTTGACGAAAGTTTGCAATGAAAGTTAAGGTGGAAAAACCAACTGCTAAAGCAAACTTTATTGAAAAGTGCAAGCTGCAGTCAGTCCGCCCTCCTATGATTTGCGCTGTAAAGCTCGGGAACAAGTGTGGGAGACAAGGCAAAGATGTAAAGAATGAGTGATAGTAATAGCGGTAAGTCGACTCACCTTGCGCGCGCTGAGAGCGAGAGAGAGAGAGAGAGAGAGAGAAAGAGAGAGCGACCAACCAGATGATCGTTATATGATTCCAGCATTTAATAGAAGTAAGTGGTACCACTTCCACACATTCATACCCTATTGCAGTATACCAGTTCCGTTGACTGTGTATATTTAGTTTGCGATATTTCCCTATCCCGCTTTATTAGAAGTCGACCGTTTACTGACTTGTAATTTCGAGCGAAGACCTCGGCGACAGTTAGTAATTTTTTTATTATGCTTTCATTTATTGAATTTAATTTTATATGAATTATATTTAATATCTGATTATAAACTATCTTTATAATTAAATATCTAATTATATTTAATTTGGTGTTCGAGTAATTGAATTTTATCCCACGTACGATTCCTTCCGTAAGTCCCCGGTGATAACAACAAGACTATGTGAAAGAAGGATATCAGATAATAAATCCAAAAATGTAGTGGGGTAAGATGCTGTTGGCCGTTTGTAAACAATGCTCAAAATCAGCGAGGTCGATCTGCCGATGATATGTAATATAATAAACTCGGGAGAATTAGAGAACAGTTTATCAGAGTGAGCCAGCATATTGTTTTTGTATTCGTTTCTAACGTTTGCAGCATCTCCCCCTCCTTCCTTACCCACTCAGTCAAGTCTGTAAAAAGTGTACCCTGGCAATTTTACTATATCAGAGGAGTCCGAGTCAGTTAAGAAGATCTCTGTAAGTGCAATCACATCGTAGGCTTGTCGGCAAATTAAGGCTTCTATTGATGAGAAGTGTGTCTTGAGTCTGTTAATGTTAAGATGAATGATAGAGAAGGAATGTGTGTGTGAGTGTGAGTGTGATGGAGACGTCTGACCAGCTGCCCCTCATAAGGAAGGAAGTACAGGATTTAACGTATTTAATATCTGATTATAAACTATCTTTATAATTAAATATCTAATTATATTTAATTTGGTGTTCGAGTAATTGAATTTTATCCCACGTACGATTCCTTCCGTAATCCTAAGAACCCGTATATTTTAAATTGACAAGTGCTCGACGCGATATCCTTATTTCGCGGTTAATTTCAGATTTGGAATTTTTCCTGGATATTATCTGAAATCAGACCTTAATACTTAATAAATTTTAATACTTAACAGATTTAGTAGAGCGGGCAGATAACCGCCGTCGTAAGGCGGGAAAAATACATTTATTTAAATACGGTAAATTCAACCGTAACACTGAGTAGCCGTGATAATAAAACAAACATCCGCGCGGTAACCACACTGATACACGTTATGATTATTAAAGTGTTAAGTGACTCCTTATGTTAATTGCGACGTTGCCTTAAATTCGGATTCACTAATTTCCGCTCTCCGGTAGAAACGCCAAAAAAATACTTTTTAAAGAAAGGAAAACCCTTGCACGGTCGACTCTCCGAGAAGTCCCGTTGAATTACAAGTACACCGGGTTCTACTGCAACTACCCTAATTTCGATTGTAATATTATTTTCTTGCTTGTTAATAAGGTTTAAAGCACCCGTAAAAATCCCGTTACATCACAAGCATAAGCTTTTGTGCTAAAAATAATTTTAACAGTCTGTGATAGATTAAATGATCGAAATATCACTATATGCCTAACAAAAATATGTTTATATTGTGACGGAAATCGTCACACAATCTATTCACGACGAATAGAATATTTAAAATCCTGTTAAATGTAAGTCGTCGGAGCCTTTGGTATGTCAAGACCAACCGACAACATTTGTTTACAGAATCAAGTGTACAATCACGCGCGCAATAGTACGTAGGGATGAGAGCGCGAGAGTGTGTGTGTGTTTCCCACTCTCATCCCTTTTTCGAAAATTAGGCGATTGCCTAATTAGTATGTCCCGATCCGCCGCTCGAGGCGGTCAAACTTATCCGGACCGATCGAAAGTTTTCCGGCTAAGAAAAGGCGCGTGAGGCGCAAAGCCGTCGGAACCCGGAACATCCTCGTGAGTGAGCCGCGAGTGATTTGGTGTGTGAACAAGGACGGGAAGTGTTGAGTGAGTGCGGACGCGGTTCGCGAGGCACTCGCCGCGGCACAGGGCCGCCTTCCACCACCGCAGCCGACGTCGGCCTCCGTTGCCCAGGAGGTCAAAGGGACAAGGATCGGCTGGGCCATCCACGGGGCGCACCCCGGTAAGTGTATTATATACTACCGCGCGCTCCCCCCCTTTACCCCGAGTGTATGTGTGCGTGTACATCGGGAGTGTATTCGGGTACGCCGGTACCCGAATAGCGGAGATCAGGAAGGAGTCAACCGCAGGCGAGTATCTCGATCCGGTTGGCTCCCGATACTTCCGCCCGCGCGAAAGAACAGTGTCGCGGCACGAGGCCTGGATGGCCAATGTTAATTAATATATTAAAATAAACATTTCTTTTATTTTATTTTTAATTAATTGTGTTTTTGTTATTTCTCCCCGCTCCCGCCGACATTCGTTAATTTTTATATCGGGTCGAGGCAAGGAGGATTGCCCGAATCCTCCATACCGATCGTCCCAGCGAACTCGCGTTCCTAGCGACAGCCGCAGTTCGGTAAACAAAATAAATAATTGTGTGCGCGGTATTGGGCAACGCGGCCCAACGGTTAATATTAATTATTAAAACTAATTAATTATACCGGGTTCGCGAATACCACGTCACAATATGTACAACGCTCACTACCATAAGATTTATAGATTTAGCTTACCTAAAAAGAAAGATACTTTCACAATAAAAAGTTGATATTGCATGGGTATTCCTTACTAGAAACATGTATCTTTCTAAAAATTTATTAAAATTTAGTGTTCCGATAATACGTAATTAACGATTCATTGCTTGCAGTGTAACTCATATCACATAACAGAGTAAATAAATTTTATACACTTCTTAATTCCAATAATTTTTAAAGCCCCTAGAATACCATAATTAATTCTATGATTCTTATTCTTATATTTTGCTGGAGAAAAATTACTTGAGAAACAAGTGATATAATTATCTAAACTTATATTACTTATGCATGGGAATGTAAGGTGATATTAGTTTATATTATCGCGACCCGACGAAAATTATATTATTATTTTTCGTAAAAAAGTACTGCGTAATATAGAATAATATTACGGCGTAGAAGACAAACGAACTAAAATTGATACAGAATTATTCTAAGTCAATGCAGTAATAAAAAGCCTAATTTACAGAGCTAAGAGACCGATTAATTTATGAATACTTTAAATGAAAAAGAGGCCGTTACGAAGAGTTTAAAATATTATTTTAAGCCAATATGTAAATAAGTGGGATTGCCGATAGTAAGATGAAAACAAAGATGTTGCGCAAGAGTTTCTGTATATTGTACTATAATATCGATGCTCGAATAAGTGCCAGTGATAAACGACATGAACTAGGAACGCGAGCATTAGAAAGAAGCAACAATTTAAGTAGCCGAAATAAAGAAGTCGCTTTTCGGGTGACGTTGCAGTTATAAACCAGGATACCAAATTCTCCGTATTAACTACGAAAGGATTTTATTACTTTATTTTTATTACATTTAACAATTTTTAAATTCTGAACTTATTAATATTCTCTTCAGACTTTTTAATTATCTCATACAATTTGACAGGCATTGTTATATCCAAACCATCATGGTTCTAACTGAACGGGAACAGATAACTCTTCTTATGATGATTGGTTATGACAATAATTAACGATCTTATAAGATAGTACGTGATCTCATTAACAGCTCAGAGTCGGACAAATTCGAATTTCAAAAAAGACAGTAAAATTAACGGTACAACGTTTTCAAGAGAATCCGCATAACAGTATCAGGAAAATCCAACAAGAACATGGCCAATCCTATGGTACAACACAAAGAATATTAACAAAACACTTGAAATTTCACCCGTATAAAGTTAAACTTGTTCAAAAGCTAAATAAAGATGATCCTGATAAGCGACTACGGTTCTCAGAAATAATGATGGACAGAGTAAATGCTGATAATCAACTTTTAAATCGTTTTTTTTACTGATAAAGCTACATTTTTTTTAAATGGTAGTATAAATCGGCATAATATGTATTATCGGTCTGATATAAATCCTCACTGGATGGTGGATACTCGGTTGAACCAGTGGCCTCAAAAAATTAATGTTTGAGAAGGCATTATAAATAATCGAATAATTGTGCCTTTCTTCATCGTAGGCACTCTGACCGGCAATATGTACGAAGATTTATTGAGGAACGTGATTTTTCCTGACATTCAAGGTGTTATAAGCAATTCTTTTAAACATACTTTGTATCAGTAAGACGGCGCTGCACCCCACTACAAAAGAAGCGTTCGTAATTATTACGATGGAACTTTTCCACACAGATGGATTGAACGGCAATGTGAAATTGAGTAGCTAGCCAGATCACCAGATCTTACAGCGTTACATTAATTCTTTTGAAGATACTTGACAGATAGAGTTTATCAAACACAACATGCCAATCATCAGAAACTCCAACAACGAATCCAAGATGAAATAGCTACTCTGACTCCGGAAATGGAAAAACAGTTTGGTGGTCATTATTTCGAGCAATATATTAGTTAATTCTGCCATCGCTTTCAACCTTGCCTTAGCCGGTTGGATCACGATTCGAACACCTTGTCCTAACCAGCTCGGTAACAACTCAAACACCTTGCCTTAACCAAGTTCAGGGTCAACTTCAAGGTCACGAACAAGTTCGCTATCGAAAACCCTACAACTTTTGTACAGATCGATTTCCCCGTGAAGTTTGTAGTATCAGAGATAAGGGGAGCTACTGAGACATATGGATCACTGTACATATTTGGACGTACACTCCTTTTATTGTACTTTATAATTTATTGTGGTTCTGATTAACATATCTACAAATTTTCAACAGTTTAATCTCTAAATTCATAAGATATTCTCTATTTATCACATATAACAAAAAGTTGATAGTTTACGAGTTCAACATTGTCAAAAATATTTACTTCGAATATTTGCAATTTTTTAACTTTCTACATTGCACCAATATGAGGTACATATAAAAAAATTGCTTTTACTTTTTTCAACTGATTTCTTATAATTCGCAACTATTCAAAACAGTATTTATTTTTTATCTGGTTCACTTAATGTAGCATCACACGTGGATTAAATATTAAATTAGGATTAATAATTCCGGAATACCTTAAACATTCCCGAAAAACCAAAGCAATCAGTGCAGATATCCCGGAATAACTACAAAATTTCCGAAATAACGAGGAAATCCCGTAATTGATGCAACTACCGCGGAATTCCTCAATAACTCCCGACATAACGAAGAAATCTCGTAATTGGTGCACCTATCCTGGAATTGCTTAAAAATTCACCAAATAATGAAGAAATCCCGTAATTAGTGCAGCTATCCCGGATTTCCTTAAGAATTCTTAAAATAAATAAGTAATCCCGTAATTGCTGCAGATATACCTTCGGTATACCTCCAAAACTCCCGAAACGTATTAATATCATAGAAATTATTATCTTTTATACAAAAAAATTAGATATAAATGGCTTTCAAATGGCGAGTAAAAGTTATGCCTTGAAATACATGAAAATGACTGATTTTATGAGGTTTATGCGGCATAACTTTCATCAGCGATCTTTAATCTAACCACCGCCATCCGAATCCTCTTGAAAAATGTGATCTTTTGATCGGTGTTACATCAAAATCAATTGTGGTGTGGTCGCCTTCTCTTGATAATCAATTTTTTTATATTTCCTAGTGTCTGATCTCTTCGAGATTTTAAAATTAAGAATTGTAACATGGGTAGAAAAGTTTGAAAGATTATTTTGAATAAAAGTTGTATTTCATGTTTTTTTAAAGAAAAAAATAGATTGAGATAAATTGAGATAATTTCACACATAAATAATAACATGGATACTAATATTAATAAAAATTTAATAAACATGAATCAAATTCGGAGATCAAGACTTGTTTTACCATTCATTAAAGGATTCACCCCAAAATTACATGTATTTATTAAGAAACATGAATTTCTATTGATAATCGCACTATTAATAAATTTAGTAAAATTATTAAATTAGGCAAAGACAAAACTGTAAAAAATGAAATTTGTAATATTGTATACAAGATACGATGTAGAGATAGCCCGGCGTTATACATAGGCACAAGCAAATGTAAGCTTAAAACTCGTATCAGAACATAAATATGATGTAAAAAATAAAAATGACAGACCCGCTTTAGCGGTTCACACAATTAACACAGAACATAATATCAATTTTAACAAAACATGTATCATGGACATTAAAAATAATTTTAAAAAACGTATGTTCTCTGAAATGCTGAATATCTACATGCATGACGACGCGTTAAACCGCATCGAAGACGTAAATTTTTAAAAAAATATATACAGAGTTACGCTTGATGGTGTAAAAATGTTGCGTGCGTAGGCGATCTAGTGCATCGAGATCCGTGAAAACTCTTTCACTCGGCCCTTCCCTTAATGTGTTCGGTCTCTTGGTATCGGAGGACTATGTGGTGCGCGGAGGTGGCGCGCTTCCGAGCTGCCGGGGGAATCTCAGCAGGTCTCGACATAGCGAGTCGGGTTTGCCATTTCTTTGCAGAGCATGGTTTCCTGATACACGGAAGAAATCTCGACTCGCTTAGCCCCGCAATATATTCGCTCTCTGCGACCTATCTATCTATATTATTAAAAAAATTTCGTCGCCGCCGCCGCTTTTCAGAAATTTTCTGAATTCGTGATACAGGGTGGTCGCGAAACAGAGAGTATGTCCCATTAAACTCTACATCTATCTACTTTATTAAAAAATGTTCATGGTTCAGAGTGGTTTTTTCAATAATGTGTGGGTTACAGATAAGACTTATTAAAAAAAATCTATTCTATCTATATTTTTCAAACAGCTGCGGTGGTGTCCGCTGGACGTACAATTGGAATATACAGGGTGGTCTTTATCAATCGTATGTTTTACAACTTGTAGGCGTAATGGGACTTATGTATCGGTGTACGATGGACTCGAATTGCAGGCTATTAAACATTTGAATTCTAAATTTTAACTCGAGCGCGGGTGTCTGTGGGTTGATGTGTCTATAATACATGATACATGAGTGTGTAAGATACTGAGTGATTCAAAAGTGCCCCCTATAGACAAAATTTTAATAAACAGGGTGATCTTTTTGAATCATGTTTATGCCACCTTTTATGTAAACATAATGGGATTTATGCGTGGGTGGATGTGCATGTAAAACGTGAAACTTGAGTGTGTGAGGATGGATAGGTGTATGTATGTGTATCTGGAAGTATATGTTGGTGTGTGAGGATGGATGCGGGTAGGTAGAAGTGAGTATGTATTCGTTGATGTGGATGTATGCGGGTAAGTGTGGATGGTTGGATATGGGTGTGTAAGCATGTGCATGAGATACAGAGTTCAAATATACCCATCTTTTTGAATCATGTTTGTGCCATCCGGTATATATAGGTTACGGGATTTCTATATACAGAGGATAACGGACCCGAATTGCAGGCTACTACATATTTGAATTCTAAATGTTAAAACCAACATGTGCGTGTGGCTGGATATGCATGTGAAACGTGAAATGTGAGTGCATGACGATCAGTGGGTAGTGGCGAGTGTGGGTGGTAGGTGTGTGTGGAAAGGTGTGGATGGTTGGATATGGATGTGTGAGCATGTGTTTGAGATGCTGCATTATTCATAAATACTCGCTATAGACAAAATTTGAATATAAAGGGTGATCATATTTTAAATCATGTGTTTGTTACCCTGGATGTATACTTTCTAGGATTTATATATACAGCGGATGACTGACCCGAATTGCAGTCAAATACAGATTTAAAATCTAAATTTTGACGCGTGCGTGGATAGATGTGAAATGTGAAACATGAGTGCATGAGGATGGATAGGTGTATGTATGTGGATTTGGAAGTGGATGCAGGTATGTGTAAGTGTGTGTATGGGTTCATGTGGATGTGTGAGGGTAGGTGTGGATGGTTGGATGTGGGCGTGTGTAGGTAGATGTTAGTGTGGGTAGATGGGGACGGATATAGGTAGATGTTGAGGTGTGAGAGTTGGTGTGGGTGAGTGAATGTGGATATGTCATATGTGTGATGATACAGAGTGATTCAAAACTACCATCCAGTTTTCATATATTTTTACATTACTGTTACATATAAACAGAAGTTATATAATTTATTTTATATACAGTGTGCGATATCGAATAATATCGATCGACACACTTGTGAGAGAATATTTTCTATTTTCACACTTGTACCGAAAACTACAATTTTCAACCTTTTGAAGCAAGTTTATTTTTAAAATAAAATTTATAATACTACAAATTGCAACAAATGCATAATTTTCAAGCCGCAATCAGGGGTTGACGAGCAAAGCGAGCAGGGGGTACTCCCCTAGTATATTTATTAATTTGGTTTATACGTACACGTATGTGTTATACGTATGCGTATGTATATATGTTATGCGTATGTATGTATGTACGCATGTATATATGTATATATTGTCGGAGGTTAGACGATGTCGAGATCTTGATATTACTTTCAGTATCGTAAAGGACTCCCTTCGGGGAGGTCCTCGTTAAACACGTTGAGTGGAGGTTTTTGCGAGTGTGTGGGGTATGTAATTATCTCTTTGGTTTTGATATAATTTTCTTTTATTTTGTTAATTTTTTCCTTTTTAATTATTTCAATTCAGTTTTTTAAATAACATGGTTCTTTTATGTAGCGTTTTGTGCGATTGGAGATAACAATATTGACTCCAGGATGTCATTAGTATCTCTACGCTTTTTTTGTTGGAAAGAATGTGTATGTGCGTTATTGTAGAAGTAAAATTACTGAAATCACAGCTTTAATGTTAATATAGTTTTTTCACTGATTTGTTTTTTAGCCTTGAATAGGGACGGTTAAGAAAACGTCCAAAACGTCGGCAAAAGCAAAAACTATATTTGTAGAGATCAATAAAGCCTTCTTTTTATTAGAGATAAATGGCTTTAAAAATTTTTTTCTATTTTCTGGAAGATATTTCCAGCCTGTTCTCAAAATTTGGTGCGATTTAAAATATTCATCATACCACTTGACGTGAAATACCCCACATATATATATCCCACATTCCGCGTGACGTGGTCGGATCTAAAATTTCAAATGCACCATATAATGTGTATACTCTGGAAAAGTTATTTAGAAAACAAAAAAAATTTTCGATTTTGGAATCTACTTGTTTAAAAGTTATTCTAACCTCAAAAAGTGAGTTTTCTGAAGTTCTTTTTCAACGCCAGCTGTGTTTTCCATTATTTATCTCAAAATTTAGGTACTTTTACTATAGTACGTTACATGTAACATTGGTTGCTAATATTTTAATGGTGTATAGCTTGTAAATGGCTTATAGTTAGCAATCAATGTTACATGTAACTTTATAATAAAATTGATAGATTGTGAGATAAATAATAAATTGCTGTTGTTAAGAAAAACTCACTTTTTGAAGTTAGAGTAACTGTTAAACAAATAATTTCTACTACTTAAATTTTTTTTCTATTTTGAAAACCATTTCCAGTCTGCACCTAGAATTTGGTACATTTTTAAATTTTGATCCGACCACATCAAGTGAATGCTTCATATATACATAAATTCTGTTTATATATATAAGGTTTCTCATTTTAATCGCTCCACCTAAAATAGTGGTAGAAAAGTATATATATATATATCTCTATAATATATAAATATTTCGCCGCCGCCGCCGCCGTATCTAAGAATTCAGGATTCAATATATATTGTGACGGAAATCGTCACACAACTATTCGCGGCAGACAAAGTATTTAAACTCCTTTTAAATGTCAAGACAAGATAGAAGACTCCAAACAGAAAACCACGACACAACCGTTCTGTGAGTAGAGCCTCAAGCAACGATGAACGTCGTGATGAATGTACAGAGAGACGCACTCATAAACGTCATTCGAACCGTAAACTCGACGACCGAGCACAGCCGGAAATTCCGGAGCAAGGTCACAAAGAGAGATCGGATAGACGTAGAGAAACGCCTCGAGAGAAACGTGCGGTGGCCACTTGCGATCAGTGTACTCAGACGGATTCATCCGATGGGTATTAGTCTGATCGCGAACCTACTCGTAGGAGATCCGATTCTCGTAGGGCGGCTGAAGGCCGACAAGAGAGTAGGAATCCTTCTACCAGTAGACGTAGGAGTTCCCGGACGGATAATGGAGACGACCGTTGGGAAAGAGACTCCTACGAGGCCAGGCCAAGGTATCGTGAAGACGATAACCGAACGCACGATCGAACAGGGTGCGCATGAGAGCTACGTATCTGGAACATGTCTTTTGATGGTGAGACCAAAAAGGACGCGGAAGAGTTTCTGAACCGTTCGCACGACTTCAGAAATGACAACGAGTTCTCAGATCGCAGGATGTTCAGTGCCCTGCCCAATGTGTTTTCAAAATCAGCTCTGTTCTGGTATAGAACAGTTCAGCCATCTCTTCGAGATTGGCGTGATTTTGAGATCGAGTTCCTAAATGAGTATGGCCGTATCATAAATGACGAAGATTTACTCATGGAACTTCGATCAAGAACACAAAATGAGGGATAAAAGGCTACGACGTTCTTGAACTGTTTCAGAGCGATCGTAAATAAGTTTAAATGCCCTCACTCACTAGAACAAGAGAGGTGAAGATGTCCTACTCGCAGATGAGGCCAGATTATCGTAGGTACATACCAGTACGACAAATCAGGAATTTCTCTGATTTGACAAGCTACGGTAAAGAGTACGAGCAGCATTTAACATGGGACACGCAATTCTCCAGTTCCGCGAGAAGCTCGTTCCAGAAGCTTTTCCAAAGCAGAGTGGTGGAGCTCGAGTTTAGGGTTAAGTGGCGACTGTTACCGAAAAGAATAAGGATGATTCTTCTCATTCGGATAAACAGTCGTCTAAGAAAACTATTAAGAAGAAGAGCAAGAAAAGTGCGAAAAACTCGCCAAACTCTTCTTCAAGCGACGTGCTTTGACGAATTCTCAACTGCCCCAGCAAAATGTTTTTGTCCCACAAATGGCACAAAACCTGGTGAGGTATGTGCGACCACAGGCGACGGCAGTAAACCCAACGAACCTGAGCACCAACTTTGTCGGCGTGTGTTTCACATGCCAAAAAAAACGAGAGCCTAGCCACTCTCGCCGCGGCGCTCTTTCTCGCTCAGCAAACCACGCATACGGCAAACCGGAGTGCTTCACATTCCAGCGCGATTTCCTCCACGTGATACACCGTAGGGCCAGGTATTTCATACCTGGAAAATCGATTGCGCTAGGTCGAGACGCCGTGTCTCGATACGCGTTCCTGCGTCGGGCGCAGACACACCCGCACACATGCGGTTTTGTATTTTTATAGTTATTCATCCGGTCATTCTTATTTTCCCCGAGCCAAGGTTTAACCTTGCCTTGGCTCGTCTTATTATAATATTTTCCACCATTACGTCTTATATAATAAATTGACTCCCTATCTTTGAATTCGAGTAATATTCAGTTAACCTGCGATCACTCCCTATCCCTGAAGGCGAATGCCGCCATGCCCCGCGGGTGTCGTGCATTGCTTCGCACGACACATATCTGAGGAGCCGAGCACGAGTATCGACGATGTATAAGTGTGTACTAGATAAGTACATACATCGTACACAGGGCCGACAACGTCACTCGGAGCTTAAGGCTAGCTGCGGTCGTCCCGAGAGGTGATTTTACCGATTTATGAGTTGTATGGTGAGACAGCTGATCGCAGCGGTGCGGAGATTTCCTGTGCATTGAGTACGTGCACAGGACGAGTATAACCCACCTGATGTATAATACCGACCCTGTTACAACTGGCGCCCAACAGGTGAGTTTCCTTGGGATAGGGAAAATTATTGCAATTGGCAACCAAAACGTGAGTTTCCTCGGGATAGGAAAAATCTTTTAAGCGAATTTTTGACTTCGTACGTTGTTATACATACAAACCGCAACGAGTAGTTACGAGTACGTTGCGAGTTCGTCGCGACGATCGCATGTAAACAACAACACGAGTCGAGTACAATCGAATATAATTCTTAGAATTCACTAGAAATAATACTTATTATTTTCGAAATAATACCTATTATTTTCGAAAAAATACCTATTATTTTCGAAATAATACTTATTATTTTCGATTTAAATTAAATTTAAAATACGAAATAGATAAATTTCTCAAAGTAATAGTTTATAACATATAAAAATTTTATAAACAATTTAAAGTTTTTCCCAAATTGAAAATTTTTGTTCAAATTTTCCAAAATTTTCAAATTTTTCAGAATTTTCAAATTTTTAAAAATTTTTGAATTTTCTCAAATTTTTTTTAAAAGTTTTCAAATTTGTCAAATTTTTCAGATTTTTCAAAATTTTCAAATTTTTTACATTTTTAAATTTTTTAGTAAGTTTTCAAAATTTTTCAGAATTTGTAAATTTTTCCGAATTTTTCGAATTATTTCGGAACTTTTTTTTGTGTGTGGAAATCTGAAAAATTTTTAAATTGAGTAGTACGTTTTTACATAGCGAAAAATAAAGAGTGTGTGCGTCGTAAAATCATAGACATCGCGAGCGATACCAGATTGAAATTGTAATTTCCCGTCATATATTTCTGCATAGCACAATAGGCGAGAGAGAGACAATAGATTTGGTGTAAAGTGTACGCTAAGTTTTAACCAATTAATTAATTAGTTAATTAATTGGCATTAATTTAGTATTATAAAAATAAAAAGACTTATAATTAAAGTCTTCCTTTTTTTTTATAAATTTTCTTTAAGTTTCATTAATCAATTAGAATCATTTTGTTACACACCTCAATAAATTTTAATAGACGTGCTAAAAGATTGTGCGGGCAAAAATAAAACACTTACTGTTTTATCCGGGTTATTTTAATTTTGTTAATTAAAGAGGTGATTGTAATACCCACATTTAATATTTATTATTTAATTATTAAATTCCTACTCTGGTATTATCAAACCAGATTCGCAAAAACCCACACAATCTTACCTTAGCGTACACGGTAGGGCGAAGCCAGAGCAATCCAATAATTAGGCCGTATAGCCCGATCATATATATTTTTGTATTTTGCGATTATAATTGTTCGCCTTAGGGAAAACGCGAGCGAACGACCCCACGATAGCCGCGCAATTGGACTGCTCCGGTAAAGCGAATAAAATTATTTTTTGTATTTATTGTAAATTATTTATGTAAATCGTTATTTTAAATATGGCGTGTTCGACACAACAGAAAATCGAAGACTGGTGTATGCTTTATAGAGACAAAGATATATGTCATTATCTTAACGACCTGTCACTTAAAGATGCAGGCAATTAATTTGACAAGTTAAGTCGTCTGACAAAATGGCTCCTAGGAGATTACGAGTCAAGGGATTTCGTTGAAGAACCTGAGCAGGATGAAATCACCGTCTGGCACCATCGGGAAGAACTCAGGCAAAATTTCATGAATAAATATAGTTCGGTAGAACACCCGTGGGAGAATTCGACAATTCACGACAACACAAGTCACCCGTTGGAAACTCTTAACAACGATGAAAGATCTAAAAAAAATATGGAAACGAGCCGTAGAAGAGTTCATCAATACCAACATGACGAAACTACGGCGATATTACAAGAAACCACGGAATCAACATCAACGTATAACAAAGCTGCGGACAATATTACAAACAATGATCAAATCCAAGCAGAATAAGACTCACTGCAACAGACGGAGGATCATTTGAAATCCCACTAGAATTCGCAAACTTTATGTAGGGAATGTCAGACACAGTTAAACAATTAACTGAAAAAGTAAATGCGCTAACGGCAGCGCAGACGCAATCTATTTTAACAAGCACTAGATTAGACCAGCCACAACATGAAGTCCGTAACCAACGACAGCAAGTACACTGAAAAAAAAATTTATTTGAATTAACCAAATCATTTTGTTGAACAATAAACAACTAAATATTTATTTAATACAAATGAAATTTAATTGAATGAAATAAATATTTAGTTAAAATGACATTTTTGATTTATGTAAATGTGTATTTAGTTGATTCAAGTATAATTTATTTGAAATAACTAAACATATAGTTACTCGAAACAAATGATTTATTAGAAACGAATAAATTAGTTTATTTGTAATTATTATATGACGCTTAATAAATATTTAGTAGAAACAACTAAATATATACTTGTTCACAACAAAAAATTTATTTGAAATAAATAAATTGATTTATTTGAAATTGTTATTCATAATTATAATACGTTTAATAAATATTTAGTAAAAACAAATAAATATATACTTGCTCACAACAAATGATTTATTAAGAATTAATAAATTGATTATTTAGAATTATTATTCAAAATTATTATACGCTTAATAAATATTTAGTAAAAGCAAATAAATATATATACTTGCTCACAACAAATGATTTATTACGAATTAACGAATTTTTAAATAAATATATATGCAATATTTATTACAATTAAATAAACCGTTTGTTAAAAATAGTAGTTTCAGATAACGTCCACTAGGTGGATCCAGGTTACACGCAAACGACTAACTTTTCTCGTGATTAGTATATAAGAAAATTTAACAACTTGCAGAGTATGTGCGTATACAATTGTACCGATGCGATGTGCGAATATATAAATGCGTTTATTTCCGAGTGCGATAAAATTATATGTAAATTAAGTCATGCGTTTAGAAAATAAAGCAACGAAGAAGAAATTTGGTGATTGAAACAAACTCCTAAAAATTATTCCCAGTAAGTATCGTAAAACATTAATACTACTGTTAATACAGTAGTATTAGTCAGTGAAAACAAAATAATAATTCATTTGAATAAAAAAAATACATTATTAAAACTAAGAAATAGTTAATTTGAATAAGCAAATTATTTCTTGGCAATGATAAAATCGAATACTGAAAACAAAGAAATATCTCTTGAGATCGAAGAAATATTCCATTACAACATTGAAATATTTCATTTAAATTGGAGAAATATTTACTTCAGTCACAGAAATATTGCCTTGCAATGATAAAATTGAATATTGATATCAAAGGAATATTTTATCAGCTCGAAGAAATATTTCATTAAAACCAAGAAATATTTCTTCAACTAGAAGAAATATTCCATTAAAACAATTAAATATTTCATTTAAATTGGAGAAATATTTACTTTAATCACAAAAATATTTCCTTGCAATGATAACATTGAATATTGATGTCAAAGGAATATTCTTTTAGTTCAAAGATATATTTCTTTAAAACTAAGAAATACTTTATGTGAATAGAAGAAATATTTACTTGGACGAAAGAAATATTTCTTCAAACCCATGAAACGATTTACGAAAAACAAACAAATGATCAGTTCAATTACATAAATATTTCATTGCTTTAAATTAAATATAAAGTTGGTTCTATTAAATATTTCTTAAAATTGAGTAAGTTATTTTCTTTGATTCAAAGAAATCATTGTCACAGGAGTATTGAACAAAATTATTTCTTTGAATCAAAAAAATTTTCTTTGTTATTACTAAATTTTTTTTTCAGTGTAGGATTCCAGGACACGCTGACGTACCATTACCTGGACAATTCAACTGGACCATCACATCCCATGCCCCCAGCACCACTCTTTAGAGGAGTCGGCAGAGCCTGGGAGGGGGACAACTTCCAAGGTCAGGAAAGACTTGGAAATACGAGTGGTACCACGACCGAGAACAGCACCTGGCACAGAAGTGCAGGACAGTCGATGAGAGACGTCGGTCAAATTGTCCGGAAATTAGGACTACAATTCTCAGCAGATGGCGACCAGAGTATTGATTCATTTCTCGAATGAGTCGAGGAATGTCGGATTCTGGCTAATCTTTCGAAAGCCGAATTATTAAGCTCAGTGTCAGAGTTATTCACTTGGCGGAAACCCACTCTCAGATTTCCTGAGTTGGGTGAGGGTGAGTGACTCGGCTCCCAATTCCGAGAGTCCGATATATACCTCCTACGATAGTGGAGGAAGAAGATTGCCACTAGTGCGCCTCGAAATCGAGCTGTTTTGTCGAGCCTGTGTCGACGATTCACTGTTTAACTTGCTATATTTGGTTCACTAACACGCTTAGTTGGTCGAAGATACGCTGTTAACGATTATTCTATTCATCTGGGCGACTTCGTCAAGGGAGACTCTACCTAGGGATGAAGGGACGGCCGCTAAATCAAAGTAGATACCTTTCGGGGTGTACTACGTGTAGCGTCAAAATGCTGAGGCGGGCCTTTCGAGGTCCGTCTTGGGGCACACCCGGACCGAAGTAATTTCTCATCCAGACGATATAAGTTGCTGGGATGTCTCACAGAAGGGTGTCCCTTTCATCAAAAGAGATCCTTGTGTATAAAGTTAGTAAGTTGAGTTCTGGTATACTTCCGAACTGAAGACTTTGCATAAGGTGAGATGTTAAACACCATCGCGTACAAACTTCTATTTGTACGCGATTTTTCTCTCTTTCAAGGGATTTTTCGAATGGTATCCCTTGGAAGGCGTGTGGAAGGATTGTCGAATGTTTTATCCTTCACAAGCTATAGCCTTTTCACGGAGAGAAGAAACAGACTAGCGTTGTAGGTTAGGCTGTCAGCGCAAAGTTGCAGGATGTCATACCGCGATGGTATGGCCGCCCTGCCAAAAGTTTCCATAGGCATCATAGGTGAAAACGCGCAGGGGGCGTGGCTAAACAAGCAATAGTATGACGACCATACCAACGTGGTATGGAATCACACAAAAGTAGTATGGATATCGCGCAACCATAGCACGATTTCACGGCGGGTAACGGTTGCAGAAACGTTCATACAACGCTGGTTTGTTTCTTCTCTCCGTGTTGGCTTGTATGCTTTTTTCTCTTTCAGGGGATTTTTCGAATGATATCCCTTAGAGAGTTTGTGAAGGGAGTGACGAATGCTTTACCCTTCACGAACATTCGAACGCTAGGCCACCTACCGCAAAACCTCTCCGGTGATCCGGGGAGTAATAGAAAGATGTGCTTCGGCATGTCGACAGTTGGACCAGGATGACTTTACTCTGTCACGCAGGGACTGGGAACCGAGCCCCACGTTGGCGTACTTCTGAGCCGAAAGTAAAACGCCAGCGTGTCCCCAGTATTGGGTTAGACTCTGCGGGGTATGTGGTTGCAAGCAGGCTTGACGGGTGAAGCGAAGTTGACCCGGATGCCGCTTATGTTCGAAAGCGGACGACGGCGGTGAACTAAACACCGCTGCATTCACACCGAGAATTACGACTTTAGGCTAGCCGTCGCAAGGCGGTGGGCCCCAGTAACGAGTTTCGGTACACTGTTTTAAGTGGCTTCAGATCGCGGTTAACCGATCCCAATGGCGACTCCTGATGACTTTCGTAACTCAAAAAGTTACCGAACTGTCCAATCGAATTCGGAGCGCTTGGGACCATTTAGAACAAAGCTACTTGGATTCTGAGGGGTTGCCAAAGTCGAATGACGGAGGAACCAGGGCGATCAAATACTGTCAGCTAGACGGTGCAATGTTGCCCTATGGAAAGACTCTAAAACAGTCATAGAATACATGTCAGAGTTATTCAAAGGCGTTGCAGCACTCTGGTTTAAAAACGAAAAAGATACGTGGTCGACATGGTCCGAATTCCAAAAAGAAGCCCGTCACTGGTTCGGAACGAATAGGCGCTTTCAGAAGAGGTTGATTGCCGACATAAACTCTCGCTATCAAGGACCTGGCGAGAAGACGCGAGATTACATCACATGTCTAGTTCACATGATACGAAGACTCGATCCAATCCCAAGGATCGAGCAGCAGCTAGACACACTACACGGCAACCTGCGCCCCGAAATACAAATTTTGGTGCGCAGGACAGATTGTGATTCGATCCATACTCTTCTCGATCTTGCTGTCAAAGCCGAGCTTACGCTGGAGGGACAGAAGGCGTATAAACACCGTCCGCCACCCGAGACGGCCCTAATCCCCGAGTCGGCTTACAAACCGAAAGATGAAAAGAGGGCCAAAACGAAGATTGCAGCGGTGCAACCAATAGCACCAAATCTGCAGACGAAGAAGAATCCGCCAGAGGACTTGGCAAAGACGCTGGCCAAAGTCCTCGAAGAAAAAATGAAAGAATTCGTCCTTTCGATGACCACATCCCGAGGCGGAATTGGTAAACCGAGGAAGGCAAATCGGACCAAGAATACGAAGGGTCCCGCCGAAAGGACGTACGACGGATCAAAAGAGGAAAAAGGCAATCGGAATCTGTTCGGGAAACGCGAACAGGAGCGGTTGAAAAGGGTCGTTCCCGTTCCTGTCCCGCGTAAGACCCGATCAGAAATTTTAATTACAGCGGAGCGCTGTAAGGAGAGCTCGGCGTTAGAAGAGTCGCCGGATATGCCGAAGACATCGGCTGAGCCCGAGAAGTCTGGCGATTGTATCAGCCCAAATTTAGTGGGATCGGAAAGGTCGTCGTGGGTCCACGACGGTCTACGTGCGACCCACAAGATCTATAAAACCAGTTAAGTACCGTATCTGTACAGCCGATATCACCCAACTTGCGGATAAGTTTATCGTGAGGAACTGTATCAAAGGCCTTGGAGAAATCAAATAAAACTAAGATCGTAATCATTCTGGAGTCAATAGAAGAGCTGATTGAGTACTGTGGCCCTTTCTGAAGCCCGCTTGTCTGTCGGTTAACAAAAAAAAAACACCTTTGAAATCTCGCAAAGCTTAGCAATTGGTTTCGTGCCCGAGCAAGACTCCAACCTACTCGACTTCGCCAACGGAAACAGCACGACCCTCTTCCAGCAATCGGGGAATTATCCGGTAGAGAGCATACCGTTAAAAAGTTCTGTTAAGGGCAGGGTAATTTGCGGTTCCAACTATAGTCCGTTTAACTTTTTTGGCTGACACAGGTAGGAAAGTGAACGAAGGAGATGGGGGAAAATAACAAAGATTAGATAAGATAGATGCGAATGAATGAATAGTGAGTGGTGGAGTATGATTTGATACAGATGCATAGTAACTATTGAGTTGACTAGTTGAAAAATGTTTTAGTGGCGAAGGATTAGACTTCAAGCCTAGACCCATACTTCTGAGAAGTTTCCAGGACTTAGTAGGGTCCTTTTCATTATTGAGCTTCACTTGCAAGTAGTGGAATTTGCTGGAATTGATGGCACTTTTAGCCCTATTCTTTAACAACTTATAGGCATTGTAGTTTGTAAACAAGCCAGAGTTACGAAACTATTTGAAAGCATCATTCTTGGCCTTAATAATAGTTCTTATCTCTTGAGTAACCCATGGCTTATGCTTGATTTTGACTGTTACTAGTTTAGATGGAGCAATGACATTAACCGTAGAAGTAATCGAGCTACAAAGGGAGGATAATGATGATGAAAGTAGATCAAAATGATTAGATGAAAGTGAACTTAAACGAGTGGGCTGGTCAGGCCAAGCAGATGAAAGCGAATCGGTGACTGCTGAAGAAGGAAGTAATGAGTTATGTAATGATTGATCCATGAATGAAGTGAAGGTGGTAGCAAGTTGGTGAAGGTTGATCCTCTCCAAGTCCCTAACCCAGAACATCTTGACACGATCCTGTGATTTATTAATCGTAAGGGAGATGCTAATAGCATCATGCCCCGCCGCAAAGGGAGAAGTAAATTTATTGTAAACAAAATCAGGTACTGGTTCATGAACTAGGAAAAAATCCAACCAGGTATGAGATGTTTCCGCCGATGTCAGCGCGTGGTGCGTAGGTTCGGACGGAACGAGAAAAAGGCCTAGAGCTGTCACACTCCCTCTCAACATATTCGCTGCAGCGTTACATGATGTCAGTCAATATTGAGATCAGCAGTAATAATAACATGTTTATAGTTGGGGAAAATGTCAGCAAGAGCATCGAAGAACTCCATAGGGTAAGCAACAGAAGGCCTGCGATACACCACTGCCAACGCCAACGCCACCGTCCTATTTACTATACGCGAAACAAGGAATTCAGGGGCGTTAGAGAAGACAGGATCGGAGTGAGCTATGATGCTCACAGCAAACTCATTTCGAACATAAGCCACCACACCACCACCTTCCTTACCTACACGATCCAGCCGATAAAGAGCATAACCAGGTAACTGAATAATCTCAAAAGAATCGCTTTCGGTGAGGAAGGTTTCCGTGATGGCAATGACATCGTGGGATTTAGGAAAAATTATTGCTTCAATAGATGAAAAATGAGTTTTTAAGCGATTAATATTAGTATGAAAAATGGTGAATGTGTTAGATAATTTAATGTTGCCGACCCGACCAGTCCTGTCTCATTTAGTATGAGGCGAGAGCGGAGGAAGATTATTAATATCAGTCTCCGAAGTCACACGTATGAGAGGACCATCCCTCACTTTTCGCACAAATACACTTAAATTAAAGACAACAGGCCTCGCGTAGCCTAACACTCTACATTTCCGTATTGCTACCTGCCAAAGGTCGAAGACAGGCTTGGGCCATAACGGCTGAATAAATAACAAGTGATTGCTTCCCTCCCCAAAGATTTTTGACGCCGACTGTCCCTTTAGCAAATGTGCTCTGTCGATTATCAGGTCCCTAGCATCTGTTGAGCCGATGTTTCGCCCTCTGAAGCTGGTTTTAGTCGCGACAGCCAAGGTCGAATCTCTATAACCTGCTTCGACATTAACGGCAGCTTAATCGTATCGAGCACTTTGTTGACAATGATGGTGTCTGAAAAGGACGATGATATGGGCAGACCCGTGGCTAGAACCTCACAAGTATCTTTCATGGTGTCGAGAGACAAAGCACATGATGACGCGTCCTTAGCTCCAACTCCGAAAAACGCTCGTTTAAATTACTAATGCGCACCTCCGTAGCCGACTCCACCTGATCCACGCGAGCTCCTAAGCCACAATATCCGCCTTCATATCGTCAAGCTTCCCCTCCACACGATCTATCTTCTCGACCACTGATTTAATATCACTTCTCGATATTTAATTGCAGGTTCATCTGTAAATTGCGCGCGAAGCTCTCCATCCAGGGCGGTGGAGCACCCGTCATTGCATCGGTATCGGCGGCGATATCGCGCGACGCGTGGTTGGGCGGCAGAGGCGTAGCGCCACGAGGTTGCTTGGCAACCTGTGACAATGATGGCGACGGAGGCGAGGCCACGCGCTTGGACACGGAGGAGGACGGAGTAGGCGTGGCTGACGGCGCGGTGTAGCAGGTCGCGCTCGCTTGTCGCGGCAACCCAGGCGGTGGCGCCCTCGCTTCAGTGGGAGCCGCAACTAGCGCTTTAGCTTTAATCAGCACACTACAGCGGCGTTCTGTCGAGCCCGGCGCGACCTCAAAGCAGTGCGTATGTGTAATGCTGTTACATATGACACAAACCTCGGTATAGTTCTTCCGTGACAGTCGACCGCCACACATAAAGCAGCCGCGCGACGTTGCCATTTAGATGAAGAGGCGTCCACTCAGTTGACCTTGCGGTGCGCGAAAACCGCTTGCGTGCAAATGTTGGTTAACCTGCTCGCAGAACACCGGACAAGCCGCCTTTTTGCAGTCTCGTAGTTAACCTCCAAATTATAGTTGATAGAAAAACAGTAAAACTTAAGCACAGCTGACAGCAAAATCAAAAACTATTTATAAAAATAGATACTGCTGTCAGTGATCGTCCCGATGATTTCGCTCAAAAAATACTCGAGGCAGCTGTGTGAGTACTCTACAGATTTCAATACGGAGCAAATTACGAAACAACCTTGTACTGACCGAGAGAGAAAGAGAGAGTTGCTGGGATAAAGCGAGATATTCGCGTAGCCGTATTTCCAGACGATCAAATCGACTGTTACGTCGGAGCGGACTTCATCCGTGGTTTTGGCACAGTTTTGGATCCGAACGAGAATAAACTTTGGATCAAAGCGGCCAACAAGTTCGTAGATCTGGAAGTAGCGAGCATATCGCGAATCGATGCACTCGAAATAGCATCGATCGGATTAGCAAACTTATTGCCAGAGGAGCAAGAAAGACTGCATACACTGGCTGACCGATATCTGGGTACAACGGGGAGGCCGTTGGGATGTACATCTTTGATTGAGCACGCGATCGACGTGGGTGCGACGCGACCAATCAAACAGAAATATTACCCCGTCTCTAAGCGAATAGAGGAAGAGATGCATGCCCAGGTTAAGGAGATGCTCGACGCAGGAGTGATTGAGCCGTCGACCAGTGGGTGGTCAAGCCCCGTAGTGATGGTCCGTAAACCGAACGGAAAGTATCGGTTCTGTATTGACTATTGTAAGGTCGATGCAGTGTCGAAAACCGATGCTTACCCGCTGCCTAACATGGACGGCATACTACGGAAGTTTAAAAACGCGAGGTACATCAGTACGCTAGACTTAAGTAGCGCGTACCACCAGATACCGCTAAGACCAGAGTCAGCGGCTATAACCGCGTTCACAGTACCTGGGTTAGGCTTATTCCAATTTAAAAGGATGCTTTATGGCCTATCCCAGGCGGGAGACATGTTCCAAAGGTTGGTGGACAAAATCATAGGGCCTGAGTTCGAACCCTATGCATTTTCATACCTCGATGATATAATCATCGCCACAGAGACCTTTGAGGAACACGAAAAGTGGCTAAAATATGTCCTGAAGAGAATCAACGGGGCTAGTCTCACAGTGAATCGGGATAAAAGTGTATTTGGACGTACTGAGGTGACATATATCGGAGTGCTGGTGCACCGCGATGGAATCAGACCAGACCCCGACAAAATCGAGCCGATCATCAATTATCCGGCGCCCAAGAATCTAAAATAACTTAGTAGATTCCTTGGTATGGGTTTGTGGTACTGGAAATTCTTACGAGACTTTGCTACCTTGACCGAGACGCTGACAACGCTAACCAAGAAGGACCGTAAGTTTGAATGGCTCGAGGAGCAGCAATAGACATTCGATCAGCAACTGCTCCCATCTTAGCGAGGCCGGAGTTCGACGTGCAGTTCGTTATACAGACGGATGCAAGCGACACTGGCATTGTCGCAGTGCTTCTTCAGGTGATTAATGGAGAAGAGAGAGTACTGGAATTCGCCAGCAGGACGTTAAACCAGGCCGAACGCAATTATAGCGTTCCGGATTGAGAGTGCCTGGCGGTTATATGGGCGATTGGCAAATATAGACATTATATAGAAGGCTATCATTTTCGCGTTATAATCGACCACAGTAGCTTACGTTAGCTGCGTAGCTTACACAGCCCAACGGGTAGATTAGCGCGATGGGCACTAGATTTACAGGGTCACAGTTTTGATGTGGAACATCGGAAGGGCGCCCTGAACTACGTACCCGACGCGCTATCGCGGATGAGCGAGGAGGAGGTCCTCACCATCGACGCAATATCTTGGGTAGAGGAGTCCCAAGAGGAGTGGTTTCAGAATTGGTTGAAACGAGTAAAATCTAGTCCAAGAGATTTCCCTCGTTGGGAAATTCCTACGTCTGGCCATGCTGGACGTGAGAAGACGTTTGCCAGTCTGGCTAAGTACTATTACTGGCCAGGTTATTATGCTGACGTGAAGGACTACGTGCGCCGCTGTCTCGTCTGCCAACAATGCAAGGTGGATCAGCGACCACCTGCAGGACTGATGAGAAAACGCACAGTCGAACATCCCTGGTAAGTCGTGGCAGGGGATATAACTGGACCCTTTGTACGGAACAAGGGCGGATACGAATACATCCTCGTATTCTTGAATCTATTTACCCGGTGGGCGGAATGTGTACCAATTCGCAAAGCCAACGCAAAAACCATTCTCAAGGAGTTCAAAGAGAGAATAGTTTTACGGTTTGGTACTCCTGAGGTATTTCTTTCGGATAACGGCACCCAATTCAAGAATAAGGCCGTCGGCGAATACCTACAAGAGGTGGGGATACATCATACTACCACTCCGCCATATTTTCCCCAAGCGAACCCGGTTGAACGTGTCAACCGAACATTGAAAACCAGGATTGTGGCTTTCATAGAGGAAAACCACAATACCTGGGACGAGAAACTGCCGGAGCTTGTATTCTCGCTGAACAACACCGTACACGAGTGTACGGGTACAACTCCGGCAATGTTGAATTACGGACAACAGCCTATCTCTCCCGGTACCATCAAGAGGAACCAAGATCGTGCCGGCATTGACGAGGAGCAGCGCAATAAAATAGAGTTGTGGCAAGAGCGACTTAAAAAGCTCAAAGAAGTACATGAGTCTACAGCCGCACGCTCAGATCAACAACATGAACGACAAGCAAGCTATTATAACGCCAAAAGGAGAAACACACCTTTCACCGTAGGAGACCTGGTGTGGAAAAAGAATAGAGTCTTATCTTCGGCAGCTCAAGGGATTTCGGCTAAGCTGGCTCCGAAGGTGACAGGTCCATATATTATAATAGGCCAACCAGGATCCAATACTTATAGTTGTTGGATAAAGAAGGTAAGGTGACAAACCTGGCACAAGCCGAACACCTAAAACACTGCATTGCACCAGATCTCGACGTTAATGAAGAAGAAGAACATCCGCCGAGGGACGTCGAGGGAGAAGGGGCGACGCGCGACACGCCTTCAGCGAGCGTACAGTTACCAGATTGCGTGCGGACTTCTGCGCGAGACATAACGGGTGACACCAGCGTGCGAAAGCAGACTCCTGCGAGAGTCAAAACGCCGAACGTACAAAAGCGCGGCTTCCGCGAAAATCCGCAAAAACCGTCGCGAGACCCCACGGGAAGAGTATAGTGAAACGCGGTGTAGGAACTAATGACGTCGAATCCGTACTCGGGAGATCGCAAGCGAAGCGATAGTGAAAAATGTATTAATTACTATATAAACAATTTGTTGACGTAGACGGATGTCAATACTGAACCCGATTCAACGAGTCCGCCGTCGAAAAGGTGAAAGAGCACCAACGCTATTTTGTGTGTGGTTGGCAGGGTATACATAACCTATGTACTGGCCCCAGTCGGTCGAACTACCACTTGCTACGTCAGAAAGAGCCGATAGCTCCTGACAAATCTGAGCCAAGACCAGATCACCAGGGTAAAATCCCCTGGCTATCGAAATCGTGAAATAAAGCGATTTCATTCCGTATCATACCCGTCAGATCATGATATATAAGAACGAGTCATCCACTAGTACCAAGTAAGTCCTGGCCAGGCAGCGACGTAATTATTATCGCCGAAACGCAAGCGAATACCGGTTGCGGGGTACGCGCGGTACCCCGACATAGCTAAACGAGAGCCTAGCCACTCTCGCCGCGGCGCTCTCTCTCGCTCAGCAAACCAAGCATAAGGCAAACCGGAGTGCTCCACACTCCGGCACGATAACCTCCACGTGATACACCGTAGCGTGTCTCGATACGCGTTCTTGCGGCGGACACACACACACACCCGTACACATGCGGTTTTGTATTTTTATAGTTATTCATCCGGTCATTCTTATTTTCCCCGAGCCAAGGTTTAACCTTGCCTTAGCTCGTTTTACTGTAATATTTGCCACCTTTACGTTTTATATAACAAATTGACTCCCTATCTTTGAATTCAAGTAATATTCAGTTAACTTGCGATCACATCCTATCCCCGAAGGCGAAAACCGCCATGCCCCGCGGGTGTCGTGCATTGCTTTGCACGACACATATCTGAGGAGCCGAGCACGAGTATCGACGAAGAATAAGTGTGTACTAGGTAAGTACATACATCGTACACAGGGCCGACAACGTCACTCGGAGGTTGAGGCTAGCTCCGGTCATCCCGAGAGGTGATATTACCGATTCATTAGTTGTATGGTGAGACAGCTGATCGCAGCGGTGCGGAGATTTCCTGTGCATTGAGTACGTGCACAGGACGAGTATAACCTTCCTGACGTATAATACCGACCCTGTTACAATATCTCTCTATAATATATAAATATTTTGCCGCCGCCGTGTCTAAGAATTCAGAATTCAACATATATATATGTATATATATATATACTAGGGGGGCGTCGCCCCACTTCCAACCCCCTATTTTTAATTTCGGAAAAGGTTTTTCGTAATAAATTTATTTAAAATAATGTTTCAAATTGTATTATTTTTTCACTACCATAGACACCTTAGAAATTAAACCGATTCACACAACACCTTGGAGGTACTGTTATAATGCATTAGGTTTTATACCAAAAATTTAATTTTTTTTTTTAAATACGATTATAATTTATAAATAAAAGTTTTTACCAAAATTTAGTATAATGAAATCAAAATAAAAATAATAAAAAAATGGAGACATATTAAATGTTAACTGTAATTTTAAACTATATGAATTCCTATAAAGCTTAAATTTATATTTTAATAATTATAAATGTTATTGAAAACTTAACTTACCAAAAATAGTAAAGTCCATATACTTACTATATTGTAGTACTTAGTAACTACTTATTGAAATTTTGGAATATTTTAAACGGATCTAAATAGAACTTCACCTCCTAAAATTAATTTATTTAATGACGATCGATCATCGCCAAAAGTTCTATGTCATTAATATTTTGTATTTTAATAGTAATAAAACTTTCTTTTTAAAAAATAAATTTTTGTATTAATTTTAAAGAACTATTATAACATTTTAGCGGTATATAAATCAAAACCTGTTTCTTCCATTTCTCCCGTAATTTGTAACTTGTACCCCCTTTCAAAATTTGCGTTTTAATCCATAATTATATCCAATTTATTTTTTTCTTTAGTTACAGAGCCCATATATTTATTTTGATTATTATAATCAAATTCGTTCCTTAAAAAACCTTCTCTTTCTAATAAATACATACTTGTTTATTTACAATATTGTTTTCTATAAATATACATAATCTACTCACTTATAAAAATGCTCCTAAATTAATAGTTTTTGAAAATCTTTTCAAATGTAATTCGTATTTTATATTGCCACTGTTAAAATTTGAATTTTCTTTTGCCATTACTGTTTATAATAGAGTTATCTTAAAAATGCAATAAATAATGTATTTAATTTTTAACTTATTGAATATTACGCATATGGATATTTGGAAAAGTGTATGTTATATTTGATTAATATTTATTTTATCTTCGAAAAATGGTGCATCTGTATTTAAAGCAGTACATTAAATTTTAAGTCCGTTTTTATTGTTGAGTACACGTTTAAAAATTTTATGAGTTTTATCATCAGGAATGAGTAAACTAATAGACATTTTTTCGAGTTATACTCATAACTTTTTTTGCGCACGGAAACAATACATATATTATGCATTCTTGAAAAAATAATTTTGAAGTATTAAATAAATATTCCGCCGCGCACACACGCACTCACATACACACACGCGCGCGCGCGCACTCCCACCTACACCCAAACGCCCACACCCGCACACACATCTACACCCACATACCCACATACACATACGGGGAACTCGGCTGGAAAGTTAGCGATCGTTACACAGGTAGTGACCACCAAGCACTCGTGTACCAGCTCCAGCTGACCAGCCGGAGGACAAAGAGAGCAGGAAGAGGAGCAAGAGAGAGATGGGCACCAGCCACGTTTGATCGTGAGGCGTTCCTCTGCTCCCTTGAGGGGGCAAAAGTGGAGGGAACCGCCGAAGAAAAAGCACGAGGCCTCACGAGTGCCTTAAGGGGTCAAGCCTGGGTTAGCTGCTCAAAAAATCGATTTTTTTTATTAACTTTTTTTAAAGTATTTCTTACATAAAACATTATCCCAAAATTTGAAAAAAAAACAAAACATTTTTTCGCAAGTTATAATTGAAATAAAGTAAGCATCAATAGACATTATTTCTCTAAAATTATTTTTGCAAAAAGAACATTTTATTTTAATTTAACTAAAATAATAATTGCGAGGTTTTCGACGTTTACATACAAGTATATTAAACGAACCGACTATCAAGCGTAGAGTATGGTAAAGTAGAAATCTACGATTCAAATTTAACAGTTAATAAATAAATGATTCCTTTTACTTTAATACACTGCACAAATACGTACAGTTCTATTTGAAGTAAATATTTTCTGCATTGATAAAGTATTTACATTATTTTAGTAAATACTCAGTGGATTTTAAATTAAAAATATATTTTTAACTTTAAATTTTATTAGTTTTAAGAAATTAATTATAAGTTTATACAAAAAAAGAGCAGTAAAAAAATGCCAGACTCAAGTAATAGAATACCTGTTACATCTGCTCATAAAAAAATTATCAACATCAGTAAGAACCAACTACGATGCACTTCCATCAACATTGATCCAGATCAAGTAAAAATTTAAAAACTGATACCATTGAAGAAAGTAGCACAGAAAATAGTATTATTGATATATCACTACTTTTCCCAACATTAGAAGAATTTTTAGTTTGTCAGAATTGTCATGGTACAGTTAAATTTTCTGAAGTTGATGTGAGAGGTTTGGGAAGTAAAATAACAATAACATGTACAAACTGTTTTAAGGTATTTGTTATTGATTCAAGTAGAAAAGTTGGAAAAAAAGTAACGCTTATGAAATAAATAGACGTTAGTGTACACAATGAGAACTCTTGGTCATGGGCATGCTGGTTTAGTTACTTTTTGTGGAAATATGGATTTGCCGAGTCCAGTTTCTCACAGTAATTATGACATTATTAATACAAAGATAAAAAATGTTTGTAATGAAGTTGGTAAACAGTCTATGAAAGCAATTGTCGAGCAAGTATATGATTCAACAAGTCAGAATTGCCATATAAGTCTATCAGGTGATGGTTCTTGGAGGAAGCGAGGATTCAATTCTCTTCAAGGTGTTGATACTGCATGAGAATGAAAAAGTAATTGACGTTTCTCCAAAGCAATATTTTTGCAGAGCATGTGAATTGCGACCAGAAGAAGAAACAAAAGAATATAGAGAGTGGTACTTTACGGCATGAAATATACTAATTATATTGGAGGTTTGAAACACTTTCACAAATAAGTACACATAAAATAACTTCAACCACATAATATCACACTAAGCACAAATACACTGAGCACAACAAAACACTTGTTTATAATTTTATCTGTATTCTGCAAATATTGTATATCTAAGTGTTGACACATTGGTTATGCTGAAATGGAGAAACAAAGAATCAATTTCTTGACATAAACAAAATATAAATTTAAGGTTATGCAAATACTTATCTGATATAATTTGTTCATGCAGTTTTATAAACCACTAGTTTTTTTTACTTATTTTATTTAGATATTATATGATATAATATATATAATATATAATTCTACTTGATATTATAATAGCTTAAAACTGAACTACAAACGTGTGGCTGGTGCACACTTCCATTAGCAGCTGTAACACTATACATGCCTATCTCTTTCTCTATCACGTGACAATGCTATCCGAAAAATCAATAATCTTATGGAAGACTTGTCATGTGAGAGAGAGAGAGAGAAAGAGATATTGTACACAACTGTCAAATAGTATTTGTTTTTACTGCATTCTTTACATATTTTTAATTAAATTTAATGCTTATAATAAAAATTATAATCATATAATATAGTATATGATTTTTTATCAAAATATTTTTTAAAATCCATATAATCATGCATTAATATTCAATAATAGCAAAGTATTCTTGTAGTTTTAAAAAATTTTATTCCTCTTTTTATAAAGAAACTGATTTTTGAAGTTGATTTTCTGTTATTTTAGATAATACATGTATATTAAAAAAATATACTGAGTATTATATTAATAAAACCAGAAAAAAGTCATTATAAACCTATTAAATATATATATTATTAAGATTATATATAAATTGTATGATACCTGAAGAATACGGTATTAGAATTATAAAATAAGTAAAACTTTAAATCTAATAAGTGAAACTTTAAAAGCATTTATCTCATTAATGGTTTTTTTATCATTTTAGCTTACTTGCCGCAGGATATTTCATAGCCAGGTTGATAAATCACTTTCAAGTTTTGGGAAAAATTTTAAAATATATATTTCTACGGACTTATGTTGCCCAATTTTCAAAAAGATAAGTTTTAGATGATTGTTATATACGTATACGTACATAACATTCACTATTTTTCTTATTATAATCAACTTTTATATTTAATACATTGTTATTAATTTTATTTTCAGAAAAAGAAAAACATAATTCTGTAAACATATGTTCCATGAACATTTTAAGACTTATTAGACATTAAAAGATGCATTCAGTGCGGCAACTGCAAAAATTGATCAATTTTTTAATATCATTATAAGTTTAATAACCAGGATTAAAAATGCATAATAAACATTTTTTATATTGATAAATATAAAGTATAATATATATATATATTATGTAAAAAAAATAAATTTGTAAGAAGAATTAAAAAAAAAAATTTATTCTAATAATAATTGTTTATTTATTTAAAACATTTAACCCAGGCTTGACCCCTTAACAGCGGCTTGCGATGCCTCTATGGCCGTGAAGTTCAACCCTCGCGGCCGCCCACCAATAATCTGGTGGAGTGAGGACATCGCAGAAAAGAGACGTGAGTGCCTGCGTGCGAGAAGGCTGCACCAAAGAGGATCTCAAGGTGGCCATCAAGGCTGCGAAGAGAAGGTGTTGGCGGGAGCTATGTGAGGAGGTGGACCATAACCCCTGGAGCAGACCGTATAAAACGGTTATGAATAATATCAACCCCGGGGGCGCTGTTGCACCCACCGACCCAGTTTTTCTGGACGGAGTAGTCCGCCACCTGTTTCCAGAACATCGGAAAAGGGCAGCAGAGACGGGCCTGATGGCCACCATTGGTGCAGCCGAGTCGCCAGACATTAGTGAAGCCGAACTGAGGATGGCCGCTAAAGGTATTTCCGTACGTAAAGCCCCAGGGCCGGACGGAATACCTGGCCTGGCCATCAAGACAGCGACGATGAGTGCTCCGGGCTTGTTCCTGGACGCATTCAACGCATGCCTGAGAGAAGGTTGCTTCCCGGCCCAGTGGAAGACGCAGAGGCTGGTACTCCTACCGAAGGGAAACAAACCCCCGGAGGAGCCATCATCTTACCGCCCGCTCCGTCTACTGGATGTAGTTGGGAAGTTTCTGGAGCGGGTGATCTGCGCCAGGCTCGCAGCGGCCATCGGTCGGGCCGGAGACCTCTCCGACAACCAGTTCGGCTTCCGAAAGGGTCGATCGACCATGGACGCTGTAGGCAGAGTTGTTGGTATAGTCACAAACGCCATCAATGCTGGTCGGAGTGCATGGCGGATGTGTGCCATCATCACCTTGGATATCCGGAATGCCTTCAACTCTGCCAGATGGGACGACATCATGCTGTCCCTGCAGCACTTCCAAGTGCCACTCTATCTCAGGGAGGTCACCTCGAGTTACCTGACTGACCGCACTCTGCTCTACGACACCGACGACGGTGTGCACTCCTAAAACATCACGGGAGGCGTCCGCAGGGTTCGGTCATTGGGCCCCTACTCTGGAACGCTGTCTATGACGGCCTGCTTAGGCAGAAACTTCCGGAGGGTGTCTCGATGGTGGCTTTCGCGGACGACGTGGCGCTAGTGGTGGTCGCAAAGAGTGTCGAAACGTCTCTATAGAAGTGGTCGCCACTTGGTTGAGAGACCACGGACTTAGTCTGGCGGCGGAAAAAACGGAGGCGGTGCTCATCTCTCGCACAAACAAGGAGAGGACCGCCACCCTCTGTACGTCCGTAGTGGACAGGCTGGGTCTCATCAGTAGAGAAGAGGAGAGAAGAGTTGCGATGGCAGCAGTAGTGGGCTAGTGTAGCCGTTGCCTCCCCCCGCGAAGTAATGCCTTGAGGCGGCTCCCGCGGGGGAATAAAGGTAAGAAAAGAGGTGGAGTTTTAGTGGGTATGCCTATCGACATCCCTCGGTAGGAGAGTCCCACACACGGAGAGTCTCGCATGGCTCCAGTCATGGTGCATTAAGCATTTCTCAACCCCTTCGGTAAAAAAAAAAAAACATACATACATACACACGCGAGTGACGATTGGAAAAGCACTTTTCTAAACATCTAATAATCATTCTAATTATTGCATTTTTAAGCTAATTCTATTATAAACAGTAATGGCAAAAGAAAATTCAAATTTTAACAGTGGCAATATAAAATACGAAATACATTAGAAAACTTTTTCAAAAACTATTAATTTAGGAGCATTTAATTTAAATATTTTTTTAATTAATATTTCAACATTGTATGGATATATAAGTGAGTAGATTATGTATATTTATACAAAACAATATTTTAAATAAACAAGTATGTATTTATTAGAAACAGAAGGTTTTTTAAGGAATGAATTTGATTATAATAATCAAAATTAATATTTGGGCTCTGTAACTAAAGGAAATAATAAATTAGATATAATTATGGATTAAAACGCAAATTTTGAAAGGGGGTACAAGTTACGAATTACGGGAGAAATGGAAGAAACAGGTTTTGATTTATATACCGCTAAAATGTTATCAATATTTCTTTAAAATTAATACAAAAATTTATTTATTGTAAAGGTAAGCTACATACTCTTATGCGTATAAAGCTATACCTTATAACGAGCGCGAGTGACGATCGGAAAAGCTCATAGGTGATCGGGAAAGCCCGCGCGTAAGCCGCGTAAGGACTAATAATGGTCCGACGCGCAAGCTGACTGAGGAGAGTATAGAGAGTTTATGCGAGTCATCGTAGATAGACACGTCGCCGGTAACGCCTTCCTTGCGAATTCGTGGCAAGCGGAAATTATCCTTAACACGGATTCTTGCTCGGGTTCTGGATTTCGCGCCGTAAAAAGTGAGTGATTCGGTGGAGTGAGCGTGCTGGTGTTAAGTGCACCGCTCCAGCGACTCCCAGGAACCTGCAAGGATGGCGAAGTTGCCGCGCGCGAGAGCCCGACGGAGAGAGGGGAAACAGGCGAAGTGGAACGCATCGACGGGGAGAATCGAGATTCAAGGTACGTGGTGCACCACTCGCGAGCCGCCGAAGCCGTAAAGACTCTCTCTTTACGGCTATATATTTAAGTTAGGGATCGGCGGATCTCGCCCGCACGCGACGGCGAGGAAGCTAACGGGCGACCACGTACGCGTGCCAGAAAGAGAGAAAGTGCGAGTAACCCCGGTGGTTGCACCTCGTCGCGAGACCTCACGCGGCCTATATACGGCTTTTGTCATTTGGTTATATTCTATGTTAACTTAAATTTATATTTCTTGATAGTACATAAAATTCAAATGTAATCAATATCCGAGTACGAGTTTAATTATTGATTACCGGCGTACGTTATTCCCATTATCCCGAATACCGCCCTCTCCGTTTCAGGAGCGGCCGAGGTAAACTTACCGCGAATTTATCCCTTTTATTCGCGGTCCTTTTCAGCTCACATCGTTTTAGCTGTACAAAGACGCGAGATCGGCAAGTGATCTCGCGGTTGTTAACGGACATCGCAACGGTTGGTTGTACGCGGGGTTCACTGATTTGAATCCGCCGCGCACTCTCGGAGCACCGCCTAGGGAGTATAACTAGGCAATGCCGTAGCAACCTATCCCTTTACCCCTACCGACGCGAGAGATTGTACCCCGTTACAAATGGCGCCCAAATACGTGTGGATTAGGGATTACGCCGGATTAATTAGCACAGAGAAGTGATAATTAATCTTACGTTTTATTTATTTATTTAATAATAAGAAATTTTTAACAAGAATAAAGCTTTTACTACCAAGTGGGTAGTAAAATCTGAAAAGCCGCCGTGGTATTTGCGGACAAATACCACAACGTGAGGTCGAACCTGCGACTCAATTAGATTAATTTCCATCTCTCTCTCTCTGTCTCTCTCTGTCTCTCTCTCTCTCTCTCTCAATACCTCTCACTGGTGAGTACAAGTCAGCTTGATTTTTGCTCCGCTCTTTCTTGCATATTTACTCACACAGCTGCTCCGAGTTCTATTCTAGTGCTCAAGAGAGGGACCTCCACTGATTGCAGCGTTCTTTTATTAAAGTAGTTCTACTTTGCTGCAGCCAGTAGTCCCGTTGTATTACATTTTATTCTCAAAAACATTTTGGAGGTTAGAGTCGAGAGGGAAAAGACAGCTCAACGCTTAGTCCAGTCTCGCAGTGCTCCCAACAGCTACAAGGTTTTCGCACAAGAATTTTGCACACTCTTCGACCTTCGCCGGTGGACGTCGTGTTGGTATTATGGCGACTTCGCGCGGCTGCTTTGTTTGTGGAGGGAGACTCACAAGAAAGAATTACTCAGAGGTCTGTCAAATTTGTAATAAAATAACGCACGCGCACTGCTTCGAGGTCGCGCCCGGCTCTTCTGAGCGCCGCTGTTGCGCATTAGCGCAAGCTACAGCACTAGTCGCGGCTTCCACTGATGCAAGGGCGCTACCGGCTAGGTTGCTGCGACAATCGAGAGAGACCTGCGCTCCGTCTCCCTCCAGTGCTAAGCGTATAGCCTCGCCCCCGTCGCCATCAACGTCGCAGGTTGCCAAGCAACCTCGCGGCGCCGCGCCCATCGAGAGCTGCGCCGGCCTACCCGTGCAAACGACCGGCGCCGTAGATATGGCCGCTCTGTTTACCGAGTTTGCGGGCCGGTTGGAATCGAAGCTCGAGAGTTCGGTCTCACGTATCGAGTCTTCGGTGCAAGGACTGGCTACCGAGATTCGAGAATTAAATTCGCGGGTTTCGTTAATGGAAGCGGCAACTGAAGAGCGTTTCGCCGGCGTATCGAATTGTCTAGGAGTCCTCGAGAGCGCTAATGAGGAGATTCGCGGTCAAATAAGAGATTTGAAAGATGCCGTTCCAAGGTCTAACGCGACTCTCGTTGGTGACGCTTGCGAAATCCTTGTTCGTGGTATTCCGACGAGCCTGGCCACTACTAAAGGGGATGCTCTGGAAAAAATATTTAAGATTATTAATCTCCACAGGATTGCTTCCCAAATTATTGATACTCGGCCCTGGCTTATTAAACATAATCAAGACGACCGAAATTTGGAATTGGCGACAACATCCGCAGCCTCTAGCAAGAATCTAAACCTTAAAAACGGCATTGTTGTACGTTTTTCTTCGCCCTCTTCCAGGGATCTCGTTTTAAAGAGGGCGCACCTTCTCAAGGGAGTCTCGGCGGATTCCCTTTTCAGTACGGGTGGATTATGCCGATATACTTACGTGCGTTATGGCCCAAGCATATACATGAGCTTCTTTCCAAAGCGATACGCCGATCCACCGAGTTGGGTTTTGTGAGGCCAATTCTTAAAAACTCCACCGTCCATATGCGTTTGACTAAGGGAGGGCAACTCTTTCCAAGCCGCTCAGAGGAGGATATCTCCGTTTCTCGTCTCAAAATCCTACCTCCTCGAGATAGGGTTTGTCCGGCCAGGCCTCATCTAACATTAATTCTTTATTTTCCATTTTCCAAATTCTTTGATTCAGTGGCGAATTTCTTGCACACTTGTGATCAAGTTGTCATCACCGGAGATTTTAATATTAATATGCGCAAGAAGGATGGGTCGTCCGCCATGGTGGAGTCGTACCTCGACTCACTAAACCTTTTCCTGATCAAATCCGAACCTACTCATCACACTCATCTTCTATCACCTCTTCACATACATGGCTCGACCTGTTTATCGTACGCAGCCCAGCACATTGTCCTTCAGCTCGACTTTGCTAAACCATTACCTGTTACTAAAAAGATCTGGTTGCGCAATATTGCCCAGACCGACATGTCGGAGGCTGCTGCGATCTTCTCGGTTGCTTATGATCGTGCTTCATCGCATTTCACCACTTCCACTATCTCGTATTCTTCATCTGCATCCCATCTATCACCTATTCAGCCTGGCCGCTCTCTCTTTTTCTCTTCCTCTCCTTCTACCTTAACGTCGCCCTCTCCGTCATCTATTCCTATCAACAACCTCCTTTCCACTCTCGTCTCATCTATTTTGCACACTTTCGATTCTCTTGCACCAGCTAGACTCACGACCATTAGATACTCCATTAAACCCTGGATCACCCCATGCATAAGACTTAACATCAAAGCTCGTAATATGGCTTATAAGAGGTACGTGACCACGGACCTGAGCTCAGACTACCAGATCTATAAAGATCTCCGTAGACTAGTTAAGAATTCCATTGATTCTAGTAAATATTTACACCTTAACAACAGGATCACTTCATCATCAAATTCAGCTGGTCTGTGGAAGGAGCTCAGGAACATGGGTCTAGTGACTAAACCAACTCGGTCACCTCTTACCATGTTTTCATTGGATCAACTTAACATTCATTATGCTGCCATTTCGTATTCACCTTCTCGCTTCACTCTTAACCATCTTCAGTCTCTCATCTCATCCCCGAGTGTTTTACCCTCCTCTTATCCCGAAACTTCCTTCCACTTCGTTCCTATTTCTCCTTTTAAAGTCCTTTCTACCATCTCCAGGGCTTCATCTAAAGCCATAGGCTTTGATGGAGTTTCTGTGCCCATGTTGAAATGCTTGGCTCCCCAGATCGCACCTCTTCTTGCGGAACTTTTCAATTTATCTCTTTCAACCGGAGCCTTTCCGAAACCTTAGACTAGATCTCTCCTCTTTCCATTGGCCAAGTCGAGCAGGGTGATCTCGCCATCTGATACTAGGCCCATTGCTAAGCTCTGCGAAATCTCCATGATTCTCGAGAAAATCGTACATGACCAGCTTGTGGATTACTTGAATAAGAATAACCTAATCATGGAGAGACAAGCGAGCTTTCGCCGGGGGCACAGTACGCAGACGGCCTTAATTGGTGTCCTTGATGATGTTAGGCGTGCTATTGATAAGCGCATGATCACAGTCCTCATCCTGTTCGACTTTTCCAAGGCATTCGATTCGGTTCCGCATGACATCTTACTATACAAATTGCGTTCTTTGGGCTGTTCCGACGTGGTTATGACCTGGTTTTTCCACTACCTGGTGGGCCGTTCCCAGGCGGTGGTGGACGATCTAGGTACTTGTTCGGCTTGGCTTGACACATCCAGGGGGGTTCCTCAGGAAAGTGTTCTGGGGCCACTTTTATTTTCCATCTTTATAAACGACTTGCCGGGGGTCTTAAAACACTCAAACCACATGGTGTTTGCGGATGACACCCAGATCTATCACTATTTTCTCCCTGCTGATCTCGCTCAGGGTGTTCAGAGAATTACAGAAGATGCAAACGCGGTAGATAGCTGGGCGAGATCAAATGACTCAAATTTAAATGTAAACAAAACGAAAGTGATCTTGGGGAGTCAGGCTTTTGTCTCGCGCATTAACTATGATTCGGCCCCTAAAATTAAAATAGGTGACTGCTTTCTTGACTACTCTACAGAGGTCAAATCGTTGGGTGTCTGGATTACCCCTACCCTGGATTGGTCTCGCCAGGTCGCGTCGGTATCGCAGCGGGTCCACGGAGTCCTCCACTCCTTAAGATTTTTTATACGTGCTCTCTCGCGCCAAAACAGAAAACATCTTGTGGAAGCGCTTGTTTTCCCACACTTTGACTATGCATGCGCAGTCTTCCATGACCTTGATGCCACTATAAACTTAAAATTGCATCGACTATTAAACGCATGTGTTCGATTCGTATGGGGAAACATCGCATGGAGTGAGCACGTAACGCCTTACCGCATTAAGCTAGGTTGGCTGTCGGTCGAGCTCAGGAGATCTCTATTCATCGGCTGCAGTGCCTACAACATCATCTCCCATAGGTCCCCATCCTACATCGCTAGTCATTTTGTCACATGATACCTCCTTTCCATCCCGTTCTTCATCTCGTCTACCTCCCTCGTCCCTTTTCTACCTTCCTCTTAGAACAGAAGCCCTCAATAATTCCTAACAGATCACAGCTTCTCGCCTCATTAACTCCCTACCTTATACCAACTTTGATCCACTCCTTTTCCCTTCCTGCAAGTCCTCATTGGCACTGCACCTTTCTGGGCTCGATCGACAGGCTTGGGAGTTGAGGATTGTTAACGAGGGATTGGAATGCTCTCCCTTGCCCGATTTCTAGTCATACTTCGTAATAGTCATTCTTTGTAATTAGTCTGTCATGTTATTTATTTATTTATTTCGTTTTACACTGTATCTTATATTTATATTCTTGCATTGCGAATTTGCGTCATATTTTGTTTGTATTTTTCATTGCGAGCGTTGCAACTGTTACTCGCCTCAATTGCTTTTACCGCTTTCTCTGTATAGTCTGCGTACTTTTATTATTTATTTATTTATTTTATTTTGGTTAACCTTTTGCGCAAATTTTACTCTTTTATATATTTTTTTTGTTTTTATCTAGTTGTTAAGTTTTAAATTATTGTTGTATTTGCCTTTTTAATTTTATTTATTGTTATTGTTTAAATCATGTTATTCATTTTAAATTTGTTTTTATACTTTGCGATGGTACCAACGATTATATTTTCTACTTTGTTTATTATTTGTAAAGATTTATACCTCGCCAGACAGATGTGTATACGGGGTTTTCCCCAAAATACCCGAATAAAGACTCAATCGATCAATCAATCTCTCTCTCTCTCTCTCTCTCTCTCTCTCTCTCTCTCTATCTAATCGTCTCGTTTTCGGCGGATTAAGACAATTATTCGTAAATAATTGACTGAAATTCCAACAAAGCGAATTGTGAAGCCTACGCAAGGTTACAAACTTGAACCTGGTAGAATTGAAGCTTTTCGGACGGACATAACCTGGCCCGACGCCCTAACATTTATAGGTTAGGATAACAAATCCATGTTTATGCAAGCCAGGTTAACAATTTAAATTAACGGGTAGATAAGAAAAATCTTGTATATTATTAATTTTTAAATTCAAATTGTCCTCGGTTTTCTTTGATAGTTCTCTAGTGAGTGATAATAGAGTTCAAGAGAACCTGTCCGAAAAGCTAGAAGTGTATTTGCGGATAGCAGATTCAAGTGAGTGGCTATATATCTTAGGGAAAAGATAATTCTTTCAACTTTTGGCTCAATAATTTTAATTTTTCTTTGCGGCCACGCAAATTAAAATAGAATAACATTGCGCACGCCAGGCCACAGTGCACCAAAAATACAGATTTTTGATAATTTGAAGTTATCCGCGAGCGATAATTAAATAAGCGCAATGCCCGACCGAAACGCCGATAGTTTGGCCCAACGAGACGGGGACGTTATAGTACAGGTGGGCGAGTGGATCCACACCCAAAACGCAGCACAAATCGAGGCCCACCTAGAACAGATGGAGCTTCGACATGATGGTTCCCGCTATCAAAAGGCGGAGCGACTACGGCAATGACTGCTAGGAAATTATTCGGCCGACGAGTTCAGTCAAGAAACTGACACCGTCAATGACCGGATAAGGCGGGTCGAGAAGCGGACAGAAGTGATCCGCCGAGTCGGGGAGAAAACGCCAGGAGCGTTACCTGATGAGAGAGGTGCGCACCTGATTGAGGAGAATCTCAACCGCACTAGGCCCAAGTCCACTTCAATTTCAGGACACGTATACCTGCTACCGGCCAGAGGAGTCACCGGTTCAGCAAGAGGACGCACGACTACAGCCCCAAACGTCAGGACCAGCTCCTAGCGCCACCCTGGGCGGAGCTTGGGAGGGGGGAGACACCTGGGTACCAGGAAGGCCGCCATGTGAAGAAAGTTCACCCTTAAGGCCCCAAGCGTCGTGCGTCTAAGAACAACCGTCCTGGGCTTCGCGCTCATTTAACCCCACACGCGACCGAGGCGAGATTGTGAGAAAGTGGGGAATAAAGTTCTCAGGGGACGGGAGCAAAAGCATTAACAGTTTCTTCTGACTGCAGAGTCCTAGCAAACATGACACAGGATGAAGTCCTTCTTTCACTTTCGCAGTTGCTGGTGGAAGACGCCGCAAGGTGGTACCGCAACAACAAAGGAAAGTGGAGGAATTGGGACGAATTCACGTGCTCAATCAAACGCTGGTACGGAGCCAGCGAAACTTACCAAGAGAAGCAGATCCCGGAGTGCACCTCACGTACTCAGGGCGAAGACGAACCGGTACGTGAGTACATGAATTGCATGATAGGCATGCTACAAGAGCTCGTCCCCAAGCCTAGCGAGAGGAACCAGGTAGATCACCTCTACCGGAATATGCTGCCGAGAATTCAGCACCGGTTCAAGCGAATCGAGGCGCAGACAATCGACAAGCTGTTTGACTTGGCCCGCGAAGCGGAGAGGCTGCAAGAGCGCGAAAAGCTCTACAAACCACGTCCAATAGAAGGAGAGCTCGTGCGGCCGGAGTTCGCGTATAAGGCCAAGAAGAAGTCAGAAAAGGCTCCTCCGAAGGCAAAGGTAGCAGCGGTGGAATCCGAGAAATCCACCACCGGCAAGAATCTGGTGGAGCTGGACGCGATTCTCACCCAGCTGAAGAAGCTGCTACCAAGTGAGAACGGGAGCGCAGCCGGGAGTAGCAAACCAGGAAGTCCCAAGAGTGGACGGCGGTTTGCTCAGAAAAAGAAACCGCCGAACCGGCCCGAAGAGCAGAGGGGCCAATACGAGAAGCCCCGCGGCGGAAAGAGCGCGGAAGGAGGGCCAAGCAGGACGCCCTTCGATCCGAGCAAACCGATTTCCTGTAATGGGTGCGGTAAGCTTGCGTATTTCCGCAGCCATTGCCCTGACTGCAATAAGGGAAATGCCTCCGGGAGCGGCTAAATGGGACTCAGGCCGAGCCCAAGGGCCAGAGAGTCCCCGAGATGCCCAGAACCTCGGGCCCACGGAATGAACGAAACTGCGCGGAGCTCATGCGCGACGGGATAGACTCGATGAACCCAGAGGAGCACAGGAAGGGAATCGATTCCCAAGATTCTATTTCTCAAGGTCAGCAGGAGCCACACCGGAGCTACTGTCCAGAGGATGAGACGCGCTGGTGGCTCCAAGCGGAAATAGGCGATTCCGCCCTAGGAAAATCGCTCTCTTCCGAAAACGCGGGGAAAGTGACATTGGCTGATGGACATGCACAACTACTGAGTAGGCACGTAATGTTGCCTTTGACCATTGGTGGTGAGACCAAGGAGCTCAGTGTTGCCATTATGCCAAATCTGGACGCCGAATGTTACGTAGGAGTCAATTTCGTACGTGCATTTCGTGCAGTTCGAGACCCAGACGCTGATCAGCTGTTCCTCAAAAACAGCAAAGCCCACGTCCAGTTAGAGCTAGCTAGCTTGGACGGAGGTACGGCTTCCTTGTCGTCAGCAGGGGTTGCTGACGCAACCGACAGTCAACGCGAGGAATTGCGTCAGCTGTTGGACCGAGTTCTATCCAACACCATGCCAAAGATCGGTCGATCTCACGACGTCGAGCACACAATCGACGTCGGATCAGCAAAGCCGATCAAGCAGCGGTACTACCCGGTCTCGGACAAAATCCAAGAAGAAATGCACCACCAAGTGAAGGAGATGCTTGACTCCGGGGTCATTGAGCCCTCGACCAGCGGATGGTCCACCCCGGTGGTGATGGCGAGAAAGGATGACAATTCTAGACGGTTTTGTATCGATTTCAGGAAAGTCAACGCTTTAACAAAACCAGATGCATATCCTTTGCCTTTCATGCACGATATACTGCGCAAACTAAGAAAGGCTCGCTATATCTCCACTCTCGACATGAATTGCGCCTATCATCAGATACCGTTGCAAGTCGAGTCGCGCCCTATTGCTGCTTTCACAGTTCCTGGAATGGAACTGTTCCAGTTCACGAGGATGCCGTACGGATTGGCATACGCGGGGGCGACCTTTCAACGGATGATAGATCAAGTCGTAGGACCAGACCTGGCGCCGCACGCTTATGCTTACCTTGATATTATCGTCGTGTCGGAGACATTCGAGGATCATAAGCGTTACCAAGAGGAAGTCCTTAATAGACTGGCAGAAGCTGGACTTTCAATAAACCGGGATAAGTGCGTTTTTTGTAAGTCAGAGGTCAAGTATCTTGGCGTATTGGTAAACTGGGACGGTGTACGTCCCGATCCCGCCAAGATAGAGCCGATAAAAGAGTATCCGGCTCCGAAGAATATTGAACAGCTTCGCCGTTTCCTCGGTATGGCTTCTTGGCACAGGCGATTTATGCCGGATTACGCGACAATCACGTTTATTAGAAACAGAAGGTTATTTAAGGAATGAATATATTTATAATAATCAAAATAAATATATTGGCTCTGTAAGTAAAGAGAAAAATAAATTGGATATAATTATGGATTAAAATGCAAACTTTGAAAGAGGGTGCCAAATACGAATTACGGGAGAAATAGGAGAAACAGGTTTTTATTTTTATGCCACTAAAATGATATAAATAGTTCTTTAAAATTACTACAAAAATTTATTTATTTAAAAAGAAAGTTTTATTACTCTAAAAGTACAAAATTAATGACTTAGAACTTTTGGCGATGATCCTTCGTCATTAAATAAATTAATTTTAGGAGATAAAGTTCTACTTAGATCCGTTTAAAATAATCCAAAATTTTAATAAGTTTTTACTAAATACTACAATTAAGCCTATGCACTTTACTATTTTTGGTAAGTTAAGTTTTTATTAACATTTATAATTATTAAAATATATATATGGGTGGGTCTCTGAAATTGAAGATGAAACAAATTAATATTGCTATAACTATGGGAATATGTTTTAGAGGTATCCAGTAGTTTTCCTGAATTTTTTCAGATTTTTTCGGGGCCATTTTTTAAGTTACAAAGAGTCGAAGTTGACATTTAGCACTTTTTTGCATTATATATCCATTTTCATGAATTTGTAGATCCCAGGGGATACATTTTTCACTAAAAACGTAAATATGACTTTTTTATCTAAAATTTTCTGAACTTTTCACTAAAAATACTTTTAAAGTCATAAATGTATGATGTCACATTCTAGTAAGCCATTTAAACCTTAAATAGTGAAAATCAGCAATTCTGCTCCGGACTCTGAAAACCTAATACTGTTTAACACATGTCTTTTTATAGTCAGAAACCATCTATTAATTTCCAGAGTGGGTTTAAATTATTAAGACCACTTTTGATTAAAATATCTAGGAAAAGTGCCCGAAATATTAATAGAAATGTAAATTTGCTGCCTTATAACGATGAATTTGTTAGCATGATCATTGCAAAAAAATTTATGCACTTACCTTGGAGTGGTAGAAAAGTATCTCCACAGGTTTCAGTATCAATCTAGTCCCCTGTAAGTTGCTAAAAATATAAATATTATTATACAATTATAAAAATTAATTTTTAAGCATATATAATGCTGGATTTTCAATTTGATAACCAATATAAGAATTATGATACTAAACTGAAGAATTACTATAAATATATCAACATTATTATTATTATTATTATAACTAAAGATACATATTTAGTATCAAAAAATATATCAACGAATAGGATCTGAAATTATAATGATTAATATGATTAATTGACAGCGACAAGTTTGTGAAATTCAACAATGTATTGCTGAATAATAATAATAATAATAATAATAATAATAATAATAATAATAATAATAATAATAAGGTTGATACTTTTATAGTAAACCTTCAGATTAGTATCATAATTCTTGTAAGGGTGGTAAACCTAAAAATCCAGCATTAGAAATGTTTAAAAATTAAATTTTATAATTGTATAATAATATTTATATTTGTAACAACTTACAGGGGATTAGATTAATACTGAAAAATGTGGAGATACTTTCCCTACTAACACACAACGTTGTGGCAACGTGGTGGTAACGTTGTTTTAACAACGTTACAACGTTGTTATAAAAGTTGGTGAAACGTTGCTACAACGTGGAATATGACCGCTAAGATTTATGTAAGTTGCCGCGATAGGTGGAAATAACGTTGTAACAACGTTTGAGCAACCTTGACAATGCCTTTAAAAAATGTATTTCATATAAAAATTTAAAAGATGTCCTGGGTAAGCGACAAAATACATTTTTTAATGGACAAAATTTTATATAATAAAAAAAAATGAAAAAAAATTTTCAACCCGCGGGAATTGAACCTCGGATCTTCAGCCCCGAAGGCTTGCTCTTTACCAACTGAGCTATTTTGTTGTTTCTGTCATTAAATTAACTTTTGGTTATAAACTACTATCAAAATATACTCCGAAATTAATAACCTAAAGTTAATTTAATGACAGAAACAACAAAATAGCTCAGTTGGTAAAGAGCAAGCCTTCGGGGCTGAAGATCCGAGGTTTAATTTCCGCGGGTTGAAAATTTTTTTTAATTTTTTGTATTAATTAAAATTTTGTGCATTTAAAAATATTTTTTATCGTTTGCACAGGACATTTTTTAAATTTGATAACCAATATAAGAATTATGATACTAAACTGAAGAATTACTATAAATATATCAACATTATTATTATTATTATTATAACTAAAGATACATATTTAGTATCAAAAAATATATCAACGAATAGGATCTGAAATTATAATGATTAATATGATTAATTGACAGCGACAAGTTTGTGAAATTCAACAATGTATTGCTGAATAATAATAATAATAATAATAATAATAATAATAATAATAATAATAATAATAATAAGGTTGATACTTTTATAGTAAACCTTCAGATTAGTATCATAATTCTTGTAAGGGTGGTAAACCTAAAAATCCAGCATTAGAAATGTTTAAAAATTAAATTTTATAATTGTATAATAATATTTATATTTGTAACAACTTACAGGGGATTAGATTAATACTGAAAAATGTGGAGATACTTTCCCTACTAACACACAACGTTGTGGCAACGTGGTGGTAACGTTGTTTTAACAACGTTACAACGTTGTTATAAAAGTTGGTGAAACGTTGCTACAACGTGGAATATGACCGCTAAGATTTATGTAAGTTGCCGCGATAGGTGGAAATAACGTTGTAACAACGTTTGAGCAACCTTGACAATGCCTTTAAAAAATGTATTTCATATAAAAATTTAAAAGATGTCCTGGGTAAGCGACAAAATACATTTTTTAATGGACAAAATTTTATATAATAAAAAAAATGAAAAAAAATTTTCAACCCGCGGGAATTGAACCTCGGATCTTCAGCCCCGAAGGCTTGCTCTTTACCAACTGAGCTATTTTGTTGTTTCTGTCATTAAATTAACTTTTGGTTATAAACTACTATCAAAATATACTCCGAAATTAATAACCTAAAGTTAATTTAATGACAGAAACAACAAAATAGCTCAGTTGGTAAAGAGCAAGCCTTCGGGGCTGAAGATCCGAGGTTTAATTTCCGCGGGTTGAAAATTTTTTTTAATTTTTTGTATTAATTAAAATTTTGTGCATTTAAAAATATTTTTTTATCGTTTGCACAGGACATTTTTTAAATTTGTATATGAAATACATTTTTCAAAGGCATTTTGAACGTTGCTCAAACGTTATCACAACGTTATTTCCACCTATCGCGTCAACTTACATAAATCTTGGCGGACATATCCTACGTTGTAGCAACGTTGCTCCAACGTTTCAACAACTTTTATAACAACGTTGAAACGTTGTCAAAACAACGTTGCCACAATGTTGCTACAACGTTGTGTGCTAGTAGGGTTACTACTACTCCAAGGTAAATGCATAAATTTTTTTGCAATGATCATGCTAACAAATTCATCGTTATAAGGCAACAAATTTACATTTCTATTAATATTTAGGGCACTATTCCTAGATATTTTAATCAAAACAGGTCTTAATGGTTTAGACCCACTCTGGAAATTAATAGATGGTTTCTGACTATAAAAAGACATGTTTTAAACAGTATTAGGTTTCCAGAGTCCGGAGAAGAATTGCTGATTTTTACTATTTAAGGTTTCAATGGCTTACAAGAGTGTGACAGCATACATTTATGACTTTAAAAGTATTTTTAATGAAAAATTCAGAAAATTTCCCCAAAAAATTCTGAAAAAATTCTGGAGAACTACTAGGCATCCCTAAAACAAATTTCCACAGCTATAGAAATATCAATTGTTTTCATCTTCGATTTCACAGAAATCCACCCATATATACATATATATGTATGTATGTATATGTACAGAATTTACATTAATAAATTTTTCATTAACATATGACTAAATAATGCAATCATGTATACCATATGCTTACTACTTGAGGTCGCTATATTGGCGTATATTTTTACGTGTTTTCTTTGCAAAGACTATTCCACGTTAACAATATTAACTACAAAGTTTTAATTAGATTTATTAGTTAGGAAGTATTAACATTTAAGTTTAAGATTTATGGTTTATTACATATTTATGCAAGAGAAATAAAATTAATTTATTATAATAATTTCGATAATAATTGAATGCTGCTGAAAATTAGAATTATAATAATTCTTTGATTAACAACACTTATACTTTCCATTTATTATATTTTATAAAGGATTCTAAAGGTTTATAAAAGAGAAATTTTACCAAATTTTTTGTATTAATTTTTAATATCTGTATATAATATATAATATCGGTCTCACTCGAACTAAATGCTTTAAATTAAAATAAAGCGGGCCTATCGTACTCTTTGTCCACTATGGTTGGTGGAATTTTCCAGAGCACGGCCTTTTAAATTAATTAAAGGCGTTTCGTCCTCGATCTCCAGCTTGGACTCCTCAGTAAGGAACTGGAGATCTTACCTTAGACGCCTGTCGCAAGATGAACCGCAACGCCAGCAAGATGTTCTGCGGCTATATATATAGAAGAGACGACGATCTCTCCAACGAGTGTAGAGAGATAGTAGTCTTTATCTGGTGGTGGACGAAACGCCTTTAATTAATTTAAAAGGCTGTGCTCTGGGAAATTCCACCAACCATAGTGGACAAAGAGTACGATAGGCCCGCTTTATTTTAATTTAAAGCATTTAGTTCGAGTGAGACCGATATTATATATTATATACATATACATATTTACGAACGATAAATTCAATTTATTGCAAATAACTTGCGACTCGGTCTAAGACGTCGTAAACTGGTTGGTGGTTTTTCCAACCACCAGATGCAGACTACTAGCTCTCTACACTCGTTGGAGAGATCGTCGTCTCTTCTATATATATAGCCGCAGAACATCTTGCTGGCGTTGCGGTTCATCTTGCGACAGGCGTCTAAGGTAAGATCTCCAGTTCCTTACTGAGGAGTCCAAGCTGGAGATCGAGGACGAAACGCCTTTAATTAATTTAAAAGGCTGTGCTCTGGGAAATTCCACCAACCATAGTCGATAAAGAGTACGATAGGCCTGCTTTTATTCTAAAGTAAAGCATTTAGTTCGGAGAGACCGATATTATTATATACTTATACATATTACCGAACGATAAACTTTTGTATCAAGTAAATAATTTCTGTAAACTAAAAGGAGTTTCTTTTTGGAATATATTCTTGTTGAGTATTTTTAATATTCTTGTTTGTACAGCTTGTAAATGGAAAAGTAAGCCTACACATTTTTTAATTGTATAAAATTTGAAAAAATATTTTATTTTATAAATTAATTATTGATTAAAAAAATGTACAATTTACAAATGATATTTGCAATAAACATAAGTAGAAATATAATAATAAAATATTATAACATAGGTAGAAAAATAATAACAATTGATATTTTATAATTTAATCTTTTTTGTTAAATGCGGTTTTTATCTTGAACGCTTTCTTTTTTTACGAATGTTTAAATTTTTTCATACCTGTTCGTTATTGGTTTTTGTTTATAAACTCTGTTTCATCCGGTGATATGAGCCACTCCTGGTTAGACAAACAAGAATGCATGCGGAATGTTTTTTTTTTATTTTAACGTCGCTCTTGTTATGCTCCCAAACCAGCTAACGCGTTATCTTTCCCAGGAATATATTGCAGAATTATATCATAGTCCTCTATTGCTAAAATCCGTCTACGTATTTGGGCAATAAGAAATTTACTCGTCAAGAGGTACTCTAGGGATTTATGATCTGTTTTAACATAAATGATAGTTGCTCTCATGTATGTTTTAAAATTATTATGCAACCAACCCATTAGTAATAATTCAATTTCCCGGGTAAAATAATTTCATTCTGCGCCTTTAAATGTCCGAGAAGCTAAACGAACAATATTTTCGTAGCCCTCGTCATCAAGTTGTCATGACGCCCAACCTGGTGCGACGGTGCTCGCATCTGTATAGAGAATATAAGACTGTTTTCGATCGTGATGATATAAAATTATTTGCTTCGAAACTAATTTTTTAGTATTGTTAAATGCTTATTTACGTACCGCTTCAAATTTCATATTAGTCCCTTTAATAGTTGTAATAACGTGTTTAAAAACTTTGCGCAAAAGTTTACTAAACCAAAAATATTTTTAATTATTTTGTGTTCCTAGGAATAGAAAACTCGTCTATTGTGCGAGTTTTGTCTGAGTCGACCATTATTCCTTTCGTTGTTATGATGTTACCAAGAAACTTTAATTCTTCGCAAAATAACTTTATTTTTTCAAATTTTGAAATGGAAGATAATTTGTTTTGTAGCGCGTTTTAAAGCTGCTTTGCTCTCCTTAAATCTGAACGGCACAACTGTGTACTGATAAGTTTTTCTGCGATGCATCGAAGTACGATAGGCTCGCTTTATTTTAATTTAAAGCAGTCAGTTCGAGTGAGACCGATATTATATACATATACATATTTACGAACGCTAAATTCAATTTATTGCAAATTTTTAATATCATTGCATTGCTTCATTTAACTAATTACATTTCGAATAATTATTTATAATAAATAAATAGAATGTTTTGAAAGAAAGAGAATTAAAAAAGCTGTTTTAAGAAAAATTATGGAAAGGTAATTTCCCATAAACCCCCTTAATTTAATGCAACGGAAAGTGAATTTTCCAATAACCCCCCCCCCCCCCTTAGGCAAGAAATACCAAAGTTAATTTACGTAAAACCTTTCATGGATAAAAAACAAAATATAAATTTTCAATAAATCTCCAAAAGTTAAAAATACAATTAAATAATTTCTCATGAACCCCATAAATTAAAATTATGAAACATTAATTATTATTAATTATTTATAGACCCCCATGATCCACAAATACAAAAAATTAAATTCTCAGAATACCTCATAAATTAAAATTACAAAAACGTAATTTTTCATAAACTCATATAGTTCAGTAACTACAAATTGCTATAGGCTAGTAAAACAAAAACTTAATTTTTCGTAAACCCTTTATATAGGCCAGAAATACACAAAATTAATTTCCCATAAACCCCGAAAAGTCAAAAATACCAAAAATTAAAATAATATTGTAGAAAAAAACATATCTGGCTAAGACTGAATTCTTTCTCCACAGCGGCGACGACGGTTGCGTCTACGAATTTTTTTTATATTATAGAGAGAGATACATGTAGGTATATATAAATATAGATCCACTGTTTTATGTTTTATATACATATTATAGGGTACGGATTTCGAGGGTCAGCACAGGTAGGTCCCTTGATTATTAGCAACGTATCTTCGATAAAACCAAGCCGAGTTGCCGCGATAATTGCGGTAGTCCTCATATCACCATCGTCACCTTCTGATTTTATACCAATTGCACTCTTATGTTTGCTTTCTAAGCTTGTAGAGAAAATTGCCTTAAACCAGCTGCAGGAGTTTCTGCAGTCACGCTCGCTTATGGTCCCAATGTAACCCGGATTTGGACTATACCACTCAACAGAAACTATGTTGCTTAAGTTAACAGAAGCAAGGCGTTTGACACAATATATCCTACTTGTTTACTTGACCGTCTAAGGCAAATGGGGTTCTCTAGGTCTGTCTTATTATGGCTAAATTTCATCCGGTAACTTTTCTTCCTGGATTACAACAAACCTGGGAGTGCCACAAGGGTCTGTCCTGAGACCCCTACTTTTCTGCCTATACACTAATGACTTACGTGACGTACTGCATCCTGCGAGAGTCCAGCATGTTTTGTATGCAGATGATCTGGAGGTTTACTTGCAACTCCCATGATCTGGGTGGGGGGATAGCAGAGCTTCGGGGAGTCGCAATTGAAATACTGGATTGGGCTGTGCACGCCTCACTCAAACTTAACTCCTCCAAGACTCAAGCTATATTGTTTGGTTAAGGTAAATTTTGGTTGGACTTCTACAACCATGGTAGTCGTAACATTGACTTGGGTGATGACGTGTACATCTCGTGTGTGGAGAGGGTTCTGTCTTGGTGTGATTTTAGATTCGCAGTTATCTTGGAAGTTACATGTAGATAATATCACAAAAAAGTAAATAGAGTGTTGTATAGTCTGCGTTTTTTTAGCAGGTACACTACCCCGGCTCTCAGAAAGCGACTCCCCGAGGCGCTGTTGGATGCTTCGCAGGAGATTAGAAACCGATTACAGATTTTACAAAATACTTTTGCGCGTTACGTTTGCGGTATTAGGAGGGAAGATCATGTAACACCCTACAAATACTCTCTAGGCAGGCTGCGCACATATTCTAGGGGACAGTATTTTATGGCGGTTCTCATGTGCAACATTGTGCGTATGCGGATGGAGAGTCTCTTCTCTAGATGTTCTCCCAGGGGCTCTGGAAGGGGTGTTTACTAGAGAACTCGTGCCTCCCCTGATGCGTACCGAGACTGGTAAACGCTCCCTACAGGTGCAATGTGCGCATCTATGGAACTCTTTGCCGACAGAGATTCGTGGCCTGACCTCATTAAAGGGTTTTAAGGCCGCGGCTCGGGGACACTTCTCGGCACTAGAAAAGGTTTAATCTAAATGTAATGTTTATTTATTTTATTTATTTATTTGTTATTCTATGTTGTACCGTCCCATATACAGATGCATGAAAGTATTTAAGGGATTCAAACTCTCCAAACTTCTAGAACGTTTGGTGCATAAAGAACTTCTATCTTATCTTGAAAGTAATAATTTATTTATAGACAGACAAGCGGGGTTTCGCCGAGGTCATAGCACTTATGCGACTCTCATAGGAGTCACAGATGATATCAGAAGAACCATTGATGCTCGAAAAATAACAATACTCATCTTGTTTGACTTCTCCAAGATCTTCGACACCATCCCCCATGACCTTCACATTCAGAAGCTTCATGGTCTGGTTTGCTCTGACGTGGCATTGAGCTGGGTTTTGTCATTACCTTGTGGGTCGCACTCAGGCTGTGGTTGAAGAAGCTGAAAATCTGTCTGACTGGCTCGGGGTAAACGCGGGTGTTCCTCAGGGTAGTGCTGGGTTCTTTGTATATGTACATAAAAATACCTCAAACTGAAATGAAATTAATAATTATCTCAAAATATTTATAAATTAACGCTAAATAATATAAAACTGTTTTGTGTGTAGGTCTTTCATTGTATCTGGAGCCCGATATGACTCCTACTTAGCATCAATCACTTGCTCAAATCTGCTTTTCTGGGTCGGGAAATACTATGGCGGGGAGAGGTGGCGCCAGTTGACTTATTTGCTGGGAGTTACCGGGAGAATCTCAGATTCGTTTTGGCTTCACCATATTTAACGGACTGCAGCTTATTGACGATGTACGGAGTTTGTACGAGTTCAAAATCTTTTCGAATCTTAATTACGACTAGCAGCAATTCCTCGGTCGCTGACGCTCCCTCGATGGAAATTGTATACTAAATTTATATTAATTTTTTATATTTTTTTCACTTCATAATTTTAAAATTTATTTGAATAACATTGTATAATATAATATCTGATTATAATAAAATTCAGATCTCAGCATCGTAGCTGACAAATACTTAGTAGCCCCCCTCCTACTCTCATCATTAAAATGGGGAATAAAAAAGAATAGTTATCATATTGTGAGTCAACTGTAACGAAAACACATACTATATATTTTTGGAAATTTTCTAATTTAACACCGGACACCGTAGAATGGATGAATTTTAATATAATAAGTAAATATTGGTATGTGTAAGCTTTTGGCTATGTGTAAGGTGTGAATTTAATTTAGTATTTTCAGTTAATTTTTATTTCAATTGTTATCAATTTTTTATCTGTTTGTTTTAACTTTAGTGCATCCAATTTGATTGTAAACTCACGCCAACAACATGTAGTATTTTTGTTTGTGAAAAAATTTTGATAAAACTAATGAGTGTGTGTATAGTATTTAATTTTATGTATATATTTTTTCTTATTTGTTTTGGTAATTATATTTTATAACCTTGAAAAATGACGGTAGAAAAATGTCCAAAACGTCGGCAAATTGTTTCTCGACTCGACAAACTGTGTGTGTTCGTAGAGATCAATAAATCTCATTTTTTATACACTAATTACTTTATACATATGTCATTAGAAGAAATGAATTATTGTTGTATATTACGTATTGAGTAATTTCGTACCAAGACAATCTCAACTGCTCCAATAATATACATGGCTGCCGCAAGTGTCGTACCGGTGTAAAATAGCATTCCAACAGCACCACCAAATTCAGGTCCTAAACTTCGTGATATCATGAAGTAAGAGCCGCCTGCTGGTACCACACCGTTTGTTGCTATCGCGCTCATGCTTATTGCTGTTAACATAGTCTAAAACAAGAAATTGCTTATATATTAACTAGCATAGATAATTTCATAAACATATGTAATAATTATCGATTCTTTCATTGGTACGATGAATGAAAATTTAAATACAATGGTTTATATGGGATAAAATAAATGCTAATGCTTTCTAAGAATTTATAGATAAAAATGATTTATACTTTATTTTTACTTATTCATATTTTTTTTTAATTTATACCATTTACATATAAATATTACATGTAGAAAATGTACATAAAAATCAATTTACGACATTCATGGGTTCTAATTATTTTTATATGTCCTGATATTAACTATTCTGATTCTATTATTAATCGTGTAATATTAACTCCACACAATGTAAAAATAATGTCTATAAATAATAGGGATTCAAAACTGTTAAATGGTAAAGAAAAATTTATTATAGCTTAGATTATGCCATACATAAAGGAGTATATCAATAGTAAATGCTATAATTAAGTTAATTAGAAATTTGAGTATATCTGACAAATTGTGCACTAGAACAAAATTTAAGTTAAATAAATTATTTGAGTACAATATAGTAGCAGAACTAATTTCTGGATAAGAAATAAGAGAAAAATGTTGTACACCAATAATGAAACCAATAATGACGCAAGTATAAAGACGCGTAAGCCATATATACAGCTAACTAGCTAACTTTGATTTTTACTTTTCTAAATATTTCATTATTTATTAATTAACACTAAATACGAACGATTCTTGTTTATTACCATTAGTTTTATATTGAAATTTCTTATTATATTACCTTCCGCCACAATAGCCTTATCGCCATAACAATTAATATATCACAGGCTTATATTTAGAACTTCCATTATTTTCTCATGAACAATTATGTCTACTAGTGCATAATGCTGCTATATCGCTGATATAACAAAAAAATGTCTACTAACATTTCATTAATTCTCGAGATGCATGAAAATAAATCTTATTTATCAACGTTTGAAGAACGATGAGAAATTTTGTTGAATATGTAAGTAATCTAAAAGGTAAAAAAATAACCTACAAAAGTTTAATAATACTTTTTAGAACGTAAATAATACTTTGGTTTGTGACGCGCAATAATTGCACGCGCTAATTAATCATTTAGCATAATAATTATTAAGTTAACAAGTATAATTAATCATTAGGTTTAAGACTCGTAGTATTGTAAGATAGCTTCGCGACTAACACGTGCCGTTAAACGCGAGTTCAACAACCGCGCTATAAATAGATTAAGGTCATTGAACGCTCACCCACTACTGCGCCTATTGGCCAGTTCATTGACCTCGTTCGGAGTGGGGCAACCGCGTTCTGCGCATGCGCGTTCTCGCAGATCGGGTATATAAGGCGCGCCGAAAACCGCTGTAACCAGTCTGGATCAGGAGGCCAGAGGAAGCTGGTCGTGAGCACTCGGCCAGACTGAATCCTAACCCTGGTGCAGGCGCCCGTGGATACGTTCGTGAGCACACGTTCGTAAACACGAGTTACCGTATACCGCACCGACCGTTACCGTCACCGCATCCTACCGTAGTCACCTCGTGAGCACACGTGGTGTCTAATCCTGTCCGTAGCCTTTTTGTGAGCACACGTAAGGTTATTAAAACCCCCGACCATATCTTCGTGAGCACACGTAGATTATCCGGCCGCACCCTCGTGAGCACACGTGGGTTATCCCGACCGTATCTTCGTGAGCACACGTAGATTATCCCGACCGTATCCTCGTGAGCACACGTGGATTATCCCGACCGTATCTTCGTGAGCACACGTAGATTATTCCGACCGTTATCCTCGTGAGCACACGTGGATTATCCCGACCGTATCTTCGTGAGCACACGTGGATTATCCCGAACCGTATTTCCGTGCGAGCATACACGATAACCGTTAGTTGCGTCCGTTTAGGAAACTAGTCATAAGGTAGCATTGTAAAGTTTGTAAGTCGCATAGTACTAAGTATTGTTTATTGGTTTGATTCTAGATTAACTAAGTTCGCATCCCAGTCAGCAGGGGAAACGGTGTTCCATTTATTCTTTTATTTGTACACAACATAGCTTTGTAAATATATATATATATATATATAGTTAGTCTTTACAATTAAATTACGGTATAATTATTTCAATTTCCTTCCTGACCGAATCCTGGAATCTGAGCAAGGCCCCGGCAAAGATTCACTCCGTTACTGGTTAATAATATTTAAAACCAAAGAATAAAAAAATTTCTATTTATATGTTTCTAATGTTATATTTAGGTTATAAACTTATATCTTGTTTCGGACAAAGTCGATAATTATGGAAATTAGAGGTGAGTGCACCACGCATTTTTAACGTGTATATATGTATATGTATGTATTATAACGGGGTACAATCTCTCGCGCAGGTAGGGGTAAAGGGATCGGTTGCTACGGCACTGCCTAGTTATACTCCCTGCGGTGCTCCTGCGGTAAGTTTACCTCGGCCGCTCCTGAAACGGAGAGGGCGGTATTCGGGATAACGGGAATAACGTACGCCGGTAATCAATAATTAAACTCGTACTCGGATATTGATTACATATGAATTTTATTTATTATAAAGAAATATAAATTTAGTTTAGCAGAGAATAAAGATAAGGAACAAAGAAATTACAAAGGCCGTATATAGGCCGCGTGAGGTCTCGCGACGAGGTGTAACCACCGGGGTTACTCGCACTTTCTCTCTCTAGCACGTGTACGCGATCGCCCGCTGGCTTCCTTGCCGTCGCGCGCGGGCGAAATCCGCCGATCCCTTGCCTAAGATATAGCCGTAAAGAGTGAGTCTTTACGGCTTCGGCGGCTCGCGAGTAGTACACCACGTACCTTAATTCGACCCGTCGATGTGTTTGGCTTCGCCAGTTTCCCCTCTCTTCGTCGGGCTCTCGCGCGCGGCAACTTCGCCGTTGCGCAGATTCCTGGGAGTCGCTGGTGCTGTGCACTCGACATCAGCATGCTCACTCCACAAAATCACCTACCTTCACGGCGCGGAACACAGAACCCGAACAAGAATTCGTGATAACGATTGTTTTCTCTTGCCACGAATTAGCAAGGAAGGCGTTACCGGCGACGTGTCTATGTACGATGACTCGCATAAAATCTCTATACTCTTCTCAGCAAGCAGTCCATTATTAGTCCGTACGCGGCTTGCGCGCGGGCTTTCCCGATCACCTACGAGCTTTTCCGATCGTCACTCGCGTATGTATGTATGTATGTATGTATGTATGTATGTACGTATGTACGTATGTATGTATGTATGTATGTATGTATGTATGTATGTATGTATGTATGTATGTATGTATGTATGTATGTATGTATTATGATTTTAGTCATTTTTTGTTATTTTAGCTCTCATAGCGCGAGTTGGCAGTGTGATTCGTGGCTTCAGCCAACCTTAATTAGGAGTGGTTTTAATCACTCTGAGACTACTATTAGACCTCAAATGGGAGTTCGCTCCATGGTACCTGTAGGTTAAATCCCTGTGCATGGAATCCGACAGGCTTAACTGTGACTGCATAGCTAGAGGGTTGAGTGGCGGGAAAGTGTTTGTTTTTAAAGTGTATGTTCCTATAGGTGTAGTGGAAAAATGCGCTCGGGCTACTTTGAAGTATTTCGATAATTATCGGCGATGCATATGCGTTTAGCGGCTATATGATTTCGGCGACTAGGCGTGAACGGAGCTGCTGGTGAGTGGGTGATTGGCTTATCGACACTTCTCTCTAGCCCTTCGCAGCAACTAGTGCTTAAAATTTGTAAGCCGCGTTTTTTGCTAACATAACGTCCAGACGTGCATCAATTATTATAAAAATGTTAAAAGAAAGCAAATGGTTAATAAACCATTCGCGTTCCTTTCGATTTTGGTTAACTAGGACTAGCCTTACGTCTCCGTGAGTATTATAGCGAATGAAGTTATTTTGAGAGTAGAGATTAAGGATATAATGTAGGATTATAAAATAATGTTTTTTACTTCTATTAATAATGCATTATTTGTTTAAATTTGTTGACATAATTATATAATCTCTTCTTTTAAATGAATATATATAACTAAATTCTTTAGGCCTGCGATCGCTGGGTCGGTAGGGCGTCGGGCTCGTAATCGTACCAAGTTCGATTTCCGGCCCCGGCCGATTGATACAAGCACCACTGTGGAATGCATTTTCAACAAGTGCTTTCTTCACCAAGACATCGTATGACCTTCGTCGCTGATTAGCTCCGATTTGGGAGCATAAAAAGAGCGACGTTAAAATAAAAAAAAATAACTAAATTCTTCTAGCTTTTAATGAATAGTACACACATAAAATTACAATATTCTACAAACAATTCCATAAATTATAAAAGTTTATAACAATGTTAGTAACTAAGAACATAAACAATTTCACGGGAAATACGTAAACAATTTATCTTGTTTAAATAAGAATTATTACAAATGAATGCAGTTTAAATTAAAAATTGTTATAAATAAACGTATAGCTTTAAATATGAATTATTATCAATAAATTGCAATTCAAACAATAAACATTATAAATAAATTGCGATGCAAAATAAAAGTTATTTTACATAAATTATATTTCAAAACAAAAATTATTGGAATTTAAATGCGGTCCCTGATGTGCTCCGCTCGCATGATTTTATAAATCTCCGTAGTCGCCATTGTGGCGTGGTAACTCTACATTTCCATAATTCTACCTCGACCTGCTTTGAAAATCTAAGGGTTGACGCTATGAATTCCAGACTCAACATCCTGGTCCTTCTATTGCCTAGATTATTTTTTATATACAGTTTTGTGAGCGGTGCGTTTATTAACGTGATAGTCGCTTGACTAATTTGTTCGAAGTATCAATTTGTCGATCACATTTTTGCTTTCATAATTCATGTTAACATTATTACTTACATCTAGATATCTTAACCTATCGTTTATACGCAACTATCCGAGATTGATCCGTCTTGTACATTCTTCTTGTTCGTTAGTGAATTTAAAGGTTAATTTCGTAATTCTGCATTCTGGCGTGCAGATCTTTTCAAGTATCTCGATAAGATGTTTCTCCTCGTCGATACTTTTACAGTCTGTTAACTGTACAGTGTGTACTCTCGGTTGAATGAACATAATGATGTTATTGATAACATGTTACACTCTATCAGCTACAACATATCTAGTTGTTTTAATTGGATCAATCCGCTCGTTCGCAAGTTACAATTCTTTCTCACGGTTAACACTTTACAGTTTCCCAAACCCTCGAGGATGGCGTTACACGGTTCTGGAATTTTGCCTAAGCTAACTACGCTAATGTCGAACCATTCGACTATCTGTTTCAACATTCTCGCTGATATTTCTATCTCTGAGATAAACAGTGAATTCAATTGTTTACGACGCGCAAATCTCTCGATTTCGACACCGAAGAGGTGCTGGTTTTTTAACACGATCATTAAGAGAGTCGATGGAACCTTAATGTTTCCGTTGTCGAAGTTGATGTTAATGAATCTGAACTTCCTTGAGTCAAAGAGCATTAACTCGACCCCATTTGTAACCCTGTAACGATCTAAACCTACGTCGAAGTTAATCTCATTCCCTTGTAGCGTGGTACTATAATAACAGGCTTTGTACAACCTGATAAACTCCTGCGCACTTAATAGTGAGGTAACCGAGCTTGCTAGAGTCGAGTTTCAGAAAACTCTTAGAAAATAATCGGTCGCGTTGAAATTACGTGCTCTGTTTGATTTTACTTCCTTCGACTTCGCTGATGTGTAAGCTTGGTCGGGCTTGACCCTAACTATGTCTGAATGACCCTTATCGTCCTTTATAACTAGCTTGTGCAGAATTGCATCTACATGTATGCGGAACAATGTGGACAATTGTTGACATTCGATAACGAAGGTAGTCTTTCGTCTCTTTGTGTTTATCCTACTAATCTTAAACATATCATAACCGAAATCCTTAAGACTATTGATTTTCCCTGCTTTTTTATAGTAACGGAACATATTGTACGCGAATAGTTTTAACACCGGTCTATTCTCCGCGAAAATCACCGGGTGAGCGGTCACGATTTCAACCTCGCGTGGCACAGCTCTTCTCGAAACCTTGCGTTGTAGCGATCCTCTACGTGACTCGTACGCGGTTATCCTTTCGGTGCGGTATGCTTCCGCGTAGATCTCGATCATAAAGCAATCGTGCTTCATGTCCTCGTCGTTTGTCTCATTTTTAAATTTTTCCACCGCTTCAAGTAGCTTGCGGATGGGTTGAACTACATACTCCTAACAACATATTATTTCAAGGATTAACATAAAGCTTACAGATTTACATCTGTAATCACGATTTATCGCATTAATAAATTCAGTCTTTCGGTTACGTTTTAAATTAGTGGGTATAAATTTCTTTGATTTACAAATATTTGGTTCTGAACACGTATGTGGTTCGTCTTTATTACAATTATATTTACCGGCTCTTGTGTTTTGTATTGGGTCCGGTTCTTGATTTTTTGGAACCTCTGAATGACTAGGATTATACAACGTCTCGTACGTTTCAGAGTTTTCCACTAAATCGCGTGGTTCGCAATATTGCTCGTCATTCGCGGAGTGAGCTCCGCTTGTTAAAAAACTATTGGGCGTTAATACGCCCTGGTTATAAGCAATGCTGTCACCGATTGTGTCTGAACTGTGATTCGTGTTGGTAACTTCGTCATTCGTTACGTTAGTGCTCGTTTGATCTACGTCGATGTCAGCGTTGCTAGGTATTGAGTTGTATGGGTTACTACTGTTCACGGTATTGTCTCTAACAGTCTCGGATAGGCTGGTATGTTTAATTGAATCGGTTTGTTCCGTCCGAATGAAGTATGCGGGATTCAATAGTTCTATGTTTACGAGTCTATGTCGTCCGTTCATCTCGATAGTAAAATTACGTCCGTTAGCTGAACGTTCAATGACTATGCGGTCTGGTGTACGGTCTTTCTAAGACTGGTTTAATGAGTTTAGTCAAGAGAAATACGTGTGTGCAGTCCTGCAAGTCCCTAAACACGAAGGTCGTATCTTGTTATTGTGTGCTACCGGTACGGCTCTTACCCTGCGCATGTAGACCCGGAATTCGTTCAAAAATACATTGTTTTCCGTCGCGAATTCATCAAATACGCATAATTCGCCTGGTATCCAGAGTGCTTTTCCGAATACGAAATCGGTGGAGCACGCATCGGTTTCTAGCCTCGCGCGTGTCTTCAGGCCTAATAGTACGGTCGGCAGTACTCGGGACCAGTCTTCTTTCTCTGTACGGTTCATCATAGACGCCTTTAGGTCGCGATGCCATCTTTCCACTATACCGTTAGAAGCTGGGTGGTACGGTGCGGTTTTATTTCTTTTGACGCCCGTTAATGAAGTAACTCGACGAAAAACTGTGACTCGAACTGTCTGCCCTGGTCGGAGGTTATGTAAATCGGTGCTCCATAGATGGCTATCCAATTCTTGTAGAACGCGCGCGCTACCGTCGTTGCTGACGTCTTGTACAGTGGTATGACCTCGGGCCACCTGGTGAATCGGTCGATCATCGATAAAATACACTTGTATCCGTTGCTGTCGCGTAACGGTCCTACTAAGTCTATGTGAACGTGTGCGAAACGCTCGTCGGGTGTTACGATTTTTTTCGATAAAAATTTTTTATGGCGCGATATCTTCGATTGTTGGCACGGGATGCAGTTCTTGCACCATTTCTTAACGTCCTTACTTATTGCTGGCCAAACGTAATGTTGACGCACGACCCTATCTGTGGTTACTGCACTGGGATGCGCGTTACCATGGAATAAATTAATTACCTCGTCGCGTAATGTTTTCGGTACATATGGTCTAATGGTTTGACCTGATATGTCGCAGTAAAAATCTAAATGGTTGTCTGCCCATATTAATTTTTTTAGTTTAATATAATAGTCGGCTCTCTTTAAGATTTCTTTTAATTCGTCGTCGTTCTGTTGTTCTTTGCGTAGTCTCGCGTTGTCGAATACCCAGCGCGTCGATTTTTTTCGCGTTTTTATCTGGTCGTTTCGGTGTGCGAGTGAGTGTCTATGCGGTGGATTTAGGCATGGTCATTACTCGTGTCTATTCGCGAGAGACTATCCGCAACCGAATTTACTTCCCCTTTGATATACTCTATACTTGTGTCGAATTGGCTGATGTACGCCAATTGTCGTTCGCGCCTAACTGGTGCCTTGTTGTTGTTCTGTTGTAGCGCATAGATCAACGGCTTGTGGTCCGTTAATGTGGTAAAGTTAATACCCTCTATGAAGTAATAGAAATGCCTAACCGCTTCATAGATTGCTGTGAGTTCGCGATCGTACGTCGAATATTTTTTTGTACCGAACTGAATGTTTTCGAGAAGAAAGCAAGGGGTTTCCATTCATTCTTAGTTTTTTGTTCTAACACAGCTCCCATCGCTAAATCTGACGCGTCCGAAACGATACGGGTCTCGGCCTGACTCTTGGGGAAAGAGAGATACGCTATATTCATCAAACTGTCTTTCATCCTTTTAAACGCATCAATCTCTTCCTTCTCCCATGAAATGAGTCGTTTATCTTTTTTCCACGAACCGTTTAGATGCTTTGATAACGGCAATTGGTCCTCCGCTGCACGTTGTATACTTTTTCGGTAAAAATTTACCATTGCTAGGAACCTCTGAAGTTCGTGAACCGTGCGCGGTCGCGGGAAATCGCGGATTGTCGATAACGTAACCTAAAAATTCTATTCTCTTCACTCCGAATATACATTTGTCTATGTTTAGTTTCAGGTTCGCGTTATTGAGTCTTTCCAACACTACTTTTAGGTGTTCGCGATGTTGGGCTTGATTTCGCGATGCGATTAAAATATTGTCTAGGTATACGAAAAGAAAATCTAAATCGCCGAGCGCTCGGTTGATGTAACGTTGGAATGTTTGTCCAACTTTCCTAAATCCGAATCCCATCGCTTTTCTTTATGTCCTTCGGCGCGATCGGAATTTGGTGATACGCTTTGTACAAATCGAGCGCGGTGAAAATCATTTTTTCACTTAGAAAATTGGGGAAATCGTGTAAGTGCGGTATGTGGTATCGACCTGCAATTGTTGGTGCGTTCAGTTTTCTATAATCTCTGCAGAGTCGCCATTCTCCGTTTTTCTTTCTAACCATATGAATGGGTGAAGCCCACGGGCTGTCCGACGGTCTACAGATGGCTTGCTCGCACAGCTTGGCTATCTCGGCTTTTGCAGCCTTCAATTTCTCGATGTTTAAACGCCTAGCCTTATGGCAAATGGGTGGCCACGGATCGTGATACGGTGAACTATACCGCATTTCGAAAGTAATGCTGGTTTATCGATGCCGATAACGTCCGGGAATCAAGCTACTATGTCCGAATACTTATGATCTGGTCCTAATACGGATATGGAAAAGAATTAGGCATTGCCGAATCACCCTCGTACGCATTCGTGCGTATCACCTTTTACCACCCTGCCCATTTTAAGGTCAGGAATCAGGTGGAAACTGGGATATAAGGTATCTTATATCAACGATTGATCATGCACAAAGTGTCGATCAGGGGGCGCTTCAAAATATTGACTTTCCGGCAGTGTAAAGGTTAAAACCGAAGTCTATAACGCGATTTGTGTATCCGTAGGTTTTGATACGCGTGTTATTTGCTGCGTGAAGTTTCAACGACAGCGGTTTGTTTTAAATCCCGTCGGTTTATGTATTATCGATATTTCGGCTCCTGTATCGATCAAAAACATATCGCCTGTTTTTTTATCTTTTAATCGGAGACATTTTGACGAAAAGTCCGGTGCGTTTGTCTCCGCAACGTCGGGTTTAACTGGTTTTCCGAATTCGTTCCCGTCCCGACACAATCTATGCTTTTACTTTGAGTTAACTCTTTTTTATCCTTCCACTTGCACTCCAGTGAGCAAGATCGCGCTTTATCGACGTATTTAAAGTGATGCACGCAAATCTAGACACGGGTCGGCGATCTACTTTTATCGTTTCTTCGAAGACCACGCGGTGCTGGGTTTCACTCGTAGCTACGGTTACGACTTCGCGTGTTCCCTACATCGCACCTATCACGCGGCTAATTCGGCTTACGCGTGGGTAATTTACTCATGCGTGCGGTCATTATTTGAGGATCCGATAAAGGAGTATCCGGTGTGGATGTTGCGTCCAACAGATCAACACGGACGCATACCTCGCTGCATCCTTTCGTGCGCGCGGTTGACTTTGCCGAGTATTGTATCCTCTTTCTCGAAAGGCAACATATCCTTGATTTTATCTAATACTGCAGATGGCAGTCTATTGGACCATATTTTTAACACGGATTGTCTAGGCATAAGTATATTTTTTCAACACTGCCTTCTTAATTGTATTGTATTTATTATCCGGGGGAAGAGCTTTAAGAATGTCGAGATTTTCCCGAATCAACTCGTCTTCGATATTCTTTAATAAATTAAAATATTTCATTTGGTCCGCGATAATATTATTTTCTGTGAATAACGATTCTAAGATTGCAAACTATGCTTCCGGGTCATGTCTCCAAAAGTTTTGAAATCTAATGTTTATTGTCCTTGACGGACGACTATAATGCGACTCGATATTGAAACGGCGTACGTGTTACGTGTTATTATACCCGAATGTAAATATGTTATTATCGCCTAATACTCTTTCGAATCGCGTTGTGTTTACATCGTTCGACCCTAGTTGATTACCGTTATTAATTCTATTTACATAAGGTTAGCGACTTTGCGTGTTGTTCGCCCTTGTTGTCGCGACTAGATCGTTAATTATACGTTTCAAGCTTTCGGTTTCGGCTTTGAGTTCTAAGAACTCGTCCTTGGGAATTTGTATGGTTTGTTTACGCGGGCCCGTTTCCATCGCGATATCCATTTCGTTAATTTTCGGATTTCCTATTATACGCATGTTTACTCTGAATACTTTGCCGTTACACAGATGCGGTGTGCTTCAACCTAGATAGATTAATTTATTTTATGAACATATAAAAAAAACTAATTTATTTTACTTTTAGCTCTTAAAAAAAAAATAAATTATTCTCATAAATTATCTTTATGGAAAATGACACTTATTGAGCAAACAAATAAAATCGCGTTGGGTTTGTAAGTGTGCTACTTACAGAAAAAAAATTGTACCCTCGCAAAGTTGGGTACACGTATGCGCCCCCCATTGAAAAAAATCGTACTTTTCGTCAGCACATCGATAGTATGTTATCAATGGTTATAAAAGTAATTGCTCATTTTTATTAACCTTTTAAAAAACATGTTTTAAAATACTTTACATAAAATTCTTCTTTGTTTGCCTGAAACGAACTTACGAAAAATGTAACAAAATGAAATTCTTACTTTCCGAGAAAATAAGGTATTTAATCATCTTATAGTAAATATTTGTAATTGTAATACTTAAACACAAATACACACACATTAATGGAACTTAAATTAAAGGTAGGAATTATAATTCAAAAAATCTTTGTATTAGTTACAATGTTTGTATATATTATAAATTTTGTTACATTTCTTTTGTTTGAAAAATTATTAATTGTTTAAAATAAAATTTTATTATAATGATATTTTTGTGTTACAAAATTTTTCTTTCCAACACATATTATACTACATATTTTATCAAATTTTTTAACATTTTACCTTAAATTTGAAAGAAAAATGTAAAATTTTATTTTTTTGTTGAAAAGTAGTGTTTTACATTAAAATAATTGTTTTTGATTTTTTACAAAAAAATTTTTTAAAAAAATGAGGGGCCCCATGTTTTTTATGCTACTACTGTTATTTAGAAATAGTTCGATAAGTTTCAAAGATGTGCCTTTAAAATAAATTTTTAATTTTCTTTTGACCTTAAAGTCAAAAGTTCTGTGGAATCTCTCATATATATATATATATGGTGAGGAACGAAGGGCTGCCTCAGATGTGGGTAGCGGTGTCAAGTGTGGCTGAGTGATGTCGCGCTAGACTTCGAGCGCCGACATTATTTCGAAGTCGTAGTTCCTTGAGTAAGGCTCGTAGATACACTGAGAAAAGGGATTATTTGAGTCAAAGAATATATCTGAAAATTGCGTAATTTAAGTTCTTGATTTTTTTGGGCTTGCACCCGATTAGACCGTTAAATGTGCGTGATCATAAAATTATCGAATTCCATGTATTTTCTGTATCGTTTCGTAGATATTAAAGAGAATTTGGTACGCCCTTTTATAACTGCGACATCACCCGAAAAGCGACTTCTTTATCTCGGCTACTTAAATTATTGCTTTCTTCTAATGCTCGCGTTTCTAGTCCATGTCGCTCATCACCGGCTATTCTCCGAGCATTGATATTATAGTGCAATTTACAGAAACTCTTGCGCAATACCTTCGTTTTGATCTCACTATCGGCAATCCCGCTTATGTGCATGTTGGCTTTGAATAATATTTTAAACTCTTCCACGAGACGGCACCATTTTTAGCTTAAATGTTATTTTATTTCATGTTCATTCGAATCTCGACAATCAAAGAGAAAAAAGAAAGTTATTAGAAATTGTAGTCTTTTAATTGCAAAAGGTAAATCAGTTGGTATCATATGAATTCGATGTATAAGAATAGTCTCACTAGTAGCTGGCCCAGTTGAAATACTCGCTTCAGTAATGTGATTACGCATATTTTTTATTTGTAACCTAATTGGAGCTCCTACTTTAAAATGTGCTATGTGATGGAAATCCTGCAGAATTTAAAGAATTTAGAAAGGCAGTTGGATTAAAAACAGCATCATCTTTACTTATAACAGCTTCTATAGATTTGTACTCTTTAACTATACCCGGAACTTTGTTTAAAACAATGTTACTAATTTTAAAAGCAAATACGTTTTGATGTGTTATTATTAATCTTTCGCATATCCACTCGTACGGTTTTGTAGTAAAATGTCAATTTGCGGATAAATTTTAGAAATTAAGTCATCTGTAGTATGGAAAACGATAACGACGTTATTGTCTACTATAGAAATGTATCCATCAATATTAGGAGCACTTGCATTTCCGATAGAGAGTAATTTTAAAGGAAAGTCGGGGTTTGCTCCTCTAAAATAAACTCTCATATATTTTCTTAAGTGGAGGATGTGTACATATATTCATAATGGTAATGACTTTAAATACGCTTTGATAATATCTACCCTAGTTTTTCTTGCAACAACTAGTAACGTTTGTCGAAAATCTCCATCAAAGGCGGTAGCTATTTCACCCATTAATTCGTTACATGACTTGATATTTAGAAGGCTTCGGTTGAGAGCTTCAATATAACTTCGATGACTCATCGTACACTCATTCCAAACTACAAGTTTAGCATTTTGTAAAATTTGACCTAAAGTGCCATTTTTACAAATAGAACAAACATATTCCTGTCCACTCGAAACATTCAACGGTTACTTAAAAATTGAATGTGCAGCGCTTCCACCATTGATAAATGTAGCAGCAATCCCTGACGAAACTACACAAATTGCAATTAGTAGGCATATTTTAAGTTGATCGAACTTGAGCAAGAAGATGATTGATTAAAACCGTCTTTCCAGTACCTCAAAGAGCATCTAAAAAGAAAATCCTAGAATTATTGCTATCGATGCTCTCACAAATATAGTTAAAGCCTGACGTTGATCTTCCACTAATTTTGGAAGATTTGTACTTAAAGGAGAAATCTCTATTAAATTATCGGTGCTAGACCAAGCTTAAAAAATTTGGTGAGTGTAACGCGCCGGAGTGTCTACGCCGCCTAGCGGAGAGCAGCTGCTATGTTATTAGCTATGATTTTTTAAATATTATTTGTGACGAATATTTTAATTTTTTATAAAAAAAGCTATCCTATAAGTTTCTCTATTACTACCGCTAAAATTTAAAAAAAAGTCTGGTTACAATTGATTATGTGGTTTGTTGTTTAGCGCGAACAAAAAAAAAACGCCTTTGTCTTTACATAATAGCAGATATAATAACATTAAACATTAACATTAATAAAGTTAATTTTATGTAATACTGAAAAAAACTTGACTGATAAACAGAGCTGCCGGGGTTGAATAACCATTACCAGATTCCAATATTCTACTCGTCTCGTAGCGTCTTTCAAAATATCAAATCCAATGGTGATTAACGTTGCTGTCTCTACAAGTTAAGTGTATCAACGATAATATTACAATATTCACGATAAAATTAGCGGCTAACTGCCTACTAAAAGGGCTATACCAGTGCAAACGCTGGAAATTTTGGTGATTTTCGGGAATCCGTTTAAAGAAAAATACTCCATAAAATATTTTAAAAAATTGAGCATATATTACGCTATATTTTAACTGTATTGTAAATTTTTCATGAAAAAATATTGAAATAATGCGATATGCGCGATGTTTTCCGAGGCCAAAAAAGTTCCTCCACTGGTGCCACGATTCTACTAAAACAAAAAAAAATTTTTTTGCTGAATCAATGATTGCTTTCTATATTCAAAATCGTAAATTTTCAACCGATCGAAAATATCATCGTCACTGTATAGTGATTAAAAAAACTCAGTTAAAATTTGAAGTCAGTCGGATGATTTGTTTTGGGATTATAATAGTAATAAATTTGAAAAATTTCGATTTGAGAAAAACGCGATTAAAGATTTAACTATCAATTTTTGCAAGATAAAATTATATTTACCATAAAAACTGCTAATCAGCTATACCTGACTCATGAAATGGACCCTTCTCTTCCTCGAATAATGCTTGCTGGGAGGCTAAAGCTTGTCTTCAAACTGTCCGCCTCTCTTTTGAGGACGCTTCGTAACGAAGCTGTCCCTGATTGATTAATCAGTCATCTCTCTCCCTGGCGTATTTTTTGGTGATAGGACCGATACTTACGTCCATTATTCGCAGCATTTTTAAAATCATATAAAAACCATTATTAAATATTGTGATTGCAAGAATATTAGCGAGCTCAATGGCTTTTAATCCATTATGAAAGTGCTTTGGAACGATGTGCCACTACAAGACATTATAACTTTCGTTGTTATTTTGCGTGTTCCCTTCTTTGCATTGCTCTAGTAATTCTCTTAAACTCATGTTAACATAAATGGGTTCCAAAGCTTTAGTAACTTCCTTATCAAGTGGCATATAATGATGTTTGAAATTTGACAGGTCCAGTTTTTTAGTATCCGCACCTTGACTTGAGCATTAGCTGTTCTCACCTGTAGAGCAATTTCTGTAATTCGAATATTTATCTGTGGAAGATATATGATAGAAGGTAGCCCAGATTCTTTTATACATTTCATCAACGATATTTTATTGTCTGGTAATTGCCAATACATAGTATTTTTGCAGTTTATTAATAACTTTATCAGTTAGCTTCGCTGTATATTAACTCCTCTCTCTTAGACCATTATTTCATTTTTTAAGATTGCACCATCACGTTCCCATTCTTTTTTTACATGAAAATAGCATTCTAGTTGTACTACTTGCTCATCATACGGATTTAGATTCAATAAACCTTTGTATGTAGCACTATCGCCGTCGGTAATGTAAGGCATATGTTTTATGATGACGCACTGTCATCCTCTATTTTTCGCATTGATCAAATATGATTTACGTCGCAATTGTCATGTCCTTCAAGCCATTCATCATATTCTTAATGATCAACATTTTTTTTTATCCCATACTTTATAACTTTTACAATAAGTCGAAATTAATGACTGTATCTATCGATACGATAAGTCGAAATTAATGACCTGCAAGAGTTGTAACACCGAAACGTGAAATATGATAGCGTTTTTTTCACGTACCATTTCCGGAAACTGTCAAATTAACATCAAAATTTTCCTTCTCTAACGCTTAGTCTTCTCTTCGTTAACGGCTTTTTATGTACTCTATTTATAAATGGTTTGAGCAGCTTTAGTTAAATTTGTAAAGCATCGAGCGAAAGTGTTATTATGAAATCACTAAATAGTCTATTGGTACTGAAACCTAGAAGTCGCATATCAAACACTATACGACGATTTATTTCATTAGCATGTTTATCATCCGTCCACAAGTCAGATATGAAACACCGCACTCACATGGTACACCAATTTTGAATACTAATCTCGTAAACTTGCTTGATTAAACTTGATGTTTTTCTTGCAATGCTTGTACACAACTAAAGCACTAATTGCACTGAAAACAGAAAAAGAACTTGATAAAACAGTATCCGTGGATATTATCAACTAAAATTTGATCATCTCTGGTGCTTTAAGGGGATGTCGGAGCTATAGCCTCCATCAAAAGCCGCTCGATCTCTCGGTTTCGAATGGCGCTGTAGTCAGGTGTCGATTTCTACGATAAACGTACTTAAAACATAAATTATAAATTTTACAGCTACATAGAGCTGTTGAAAGATACTTTCCCCCTAGCTATAACTAAAATTAAGGTAATTGTAATATTACTCTTGGCAGTAAATGTTTATTTTTTTAAAGAAATGTGAAATACGTTGCGTGTAGCATTACGGCAGATATAGATTCATTGAATATGAGACGTATTTCACATTTCTTTAAAAAAATAAACATTTGATTCCAAGAGTAATATTATAATTACCTTAAGTTTAGTCATAGCTAGGGGGGAAAGTATCTTTCAACAGCTCTATGTAGCTGTAAAATTTATAATTTATGTTTTAAGTACGTTTATCGTAGAAATCGACACCTGACTACAGCGCCATTCGAAACCGAGAGATCGAGCGGCTTTTGATGGAGGCTATAGCTCCGACATCCCCTTAAGGCGATATATAAGAGAAAATGCATTCTTACTTGGCGGCATAACCCAAAATGAGTATTTTATTTTTTTTACAATGAAGCAGTAATTTCTTTAAAAAAAAAGGATTCTGTAACGGTTTAAGCTATGGAAAGAAGAGAATATTGTCAAAATTTTACGTAAAGGATAAAATTTGCATATTTTTAACGGTTCATAAATAGTAATAATCAACGTGTATATTTATCCGCTGAATAAAGCGCGTATACGCATGCGTGTTTACAAACTAGCCGACTAGACGGGATTAAAAATGTCGCCCCTAGCACGCTCTTCTTCTTTTCTCATGAACCAAGAAGGCACATCCCGATGCCTTCTGGTGTTACAGGCCCCTTCCAAAAGGTTTGGAAATCGCCCCTTTGTTCCACGAATTGAGGACACCAGGACATGACGTGCTCCACGTCTTCGTCGACAACCAGGGCAAGTCGGGCACTCCGCACCCCCGTATATAAGGATGCCGTGCAGGTAACAGCGAAAACACCCATGCCCGGTAAACACCTGGGTCAGGTGGAAGGTGACGAATCCGTGTTTCCTACTCGTACACTTGGTGACATCTGGGATGACGCGGTGGGTCCAGCGACCTTCGCTTGCCGAATCTCATATCTGCTTGCCACAGTTCGATGGTCCTGTTTGACCACCGACTGCTACTACCACGTGCTGCTTCGCTGCTGTTTTCTAAGGTACGCCGACCTTTCCTGTACGTATCAGCCCTCTCTATCGCCAAAAGATCGATGGGAAGGAATTCCCGCGATCACCGAGAAGGCTATATCTGACACGCATATCTGACTATATCTGACTCTATAAGCATGAGCCACCCTCATTGCGGCTATTCTACAGCCTCGCCGACAGGATACACCGTAGATTATATTACTTCTTAGGGCATCTGCTCAAATCGGAGCTCCATATAAAATTACGGAGCTTACCACTATCGCTAAGAGGGCCCGACGTGGCTGCCTTGGCCTTCTGATATTGGGCATTATGCCCGAAAAAGCTCTAACCACTTCTGCAGCTTTCGACCCTGCACTCAGTAGGTGTTCCTTGAATGTTCGCCGCACATCCAAGAGGACTCTTAGGTATTTCACCATGTCCGTCGATCTTATAGGCTTACCATTTATAGGAAGGGTGGCGCACCTACTTTGTTTCCTTCGGAAGATAAGTACCGCCTCATTTTTTTCGACCGCCAGACACAGGCCATAGGTGCTCAACCATACATTCACTACCGCGATAGAGACATATCCAAGATATTCTACCTCATCGATGCTCCTTGCAACGACGACCAAAGCCACATTGTCCGCAAAAGCCACCATCGATACTCCCTCTGGAAACTGCTGTCTAAACAGTCCGTCATAAATGACGTTCCAAAGAAGAGGTACCAAAACCGAACCCTGTGGCACGCTGTGAGGTAGCTCGAGATGACTTTGCGTAGGTAGAGCTGCACCTTCAATTTTTCCAAGGACAACATAATGTTGTCCCATCGAGCCGAGTTGAAGGCATTGCGGATATCCAGTGCGATGATAGCACACATGCGCCTAGAATTCCTAGTACTACAGATGGCATTGGTGGCCAGCTCAACAACTCGACTTATCGCGTCAATACTTGACCGCCCCTTCCGAAAACCAAACTGATTTTTAGACAGATCATCTGCCTCCGCAATGGTTGCTTGTAGCCTGGCACAAATGACATATTTGAACAGCTTCCCAGCTATATCCAACAAACAGAGTGAACGGTACGAGGAAGGTTTTTCTGGTGGTTGGCTCCCCTTTGGGAGAAGCCCCAACCTCTGTACCTTCCATCGTGCTGGGAAGCATCCTAATTGAAAGCAAGCACTAAATGTGTCGGCAAAAATTTGTGGCATATTCAGCGCAGCGGTCATAATGGCCAGACTAGGTATTCTATCTGGCCCTGGAGCTTGACGGATGGATATTCTCCTTGCAGCCAATTTTAGCTAGGTTAGACTAACGTCTGGCGGCGCGACTGCACTGACGGTCCCCATTAAGCCTGTCTCGGCTGCCCGTTCCTGATGTTGTGAGAATAGGTGGCGCACCGCTCTGTCAAGAAAATGTGGACACGATAGCGTTAATGCACCCCTGGGTTTAATCTTAATCATCACCATTTTGCACGGCTTACCCCAGGGTTTGCGGTCCACTTCCTAGCCGCTTTAATTGCAGCTTTGATCTCTTTCCGCTTTTCCTCGTATGCCGCGGTTAGTTCTTGATACCGCGGCTTGTTCCGAGCTCTCTCACGGCGTATTTTTGTGATATTCTCATTTCACCAGTGAACAGGTGGACGGCCACGGGGGATGAATTTTCCAGCCATAGAGACATTGCAAACGCTGTCATGGCACGTATGGTAATTTCTGCTATGGAGCAGAGGAACATTTCCCGGTCGAAGGTACCCATCTCTTATATTGAAAGATTTTGTTCCGACCTACTGTTCTATTAGTCGTCGTTTGGAGCTCGTACACGTGTGCTTGATGATCGCACCCGTGTAACGATCACTAACTTTCCAGATAAACCCTCTCTTCATTAATCTAGAATCTATGAAGGTTGGATGTATTATAGACGACCCCCCCGCGTTGGTAAAAGTAGGAGTCATTTCGGTGTTAGCAATCTCCAACTCCAATATCGCAAAGGCCTCGAGAAATGTACGACCACGAGTGTTGGTTTTCGTACTGCCCCACTCTGTCGCCCAAGCATTAAAATCCCCTTTGATGACTATTGGCAATCGAGAGGACCTCGCACTGGTGAGGATGGTATCAAGGGATTCCAGAAAGTCGTCGATGTTGTCACTGGGTGGGTGGTAGCAACTGTACATTCGCATACCCGCCACCTCCATCCAGGTAAAATTTGGGAGAGGAGCGGCCATTCTTCCGGATACATGCAGGTTTCCACATACCCAAATAGCCGCTCTGCCAGTGGCATCACTCACCCAATTCGATTCTGTGGGATCCCTGTTCTCTTCACTGACGATAACAATATTAGCCTGCTCTTCTCTGACCAACTGTGGCAGCAGATCCTGGGCCACAGCACAATGGTTAAAGTTTATTTGTACCACCATAACCATTTCTGACAGATGCTTCAATCCTAGGCGCGGCTATGTTCTTATCCGCCGCGCAATCCACTGCTTTGTGGCCCTCTTGGCTGCACCGGAAATACTGCGATGATCGGTCGACTGCGCTTTTGCAATCCTTTGCGAAGTAACCGACCTCGTGGCATCAGTAACAGCGCGAGACCGCCTCTCGGAGACGAACCCTGCAGTTGACCCAACCTATCCGAAGCTTCCCATTCTCTAGTAACTTTTTTGGAAGAAGGACACTGGTCATCTGAGTGCCTCCATATGCCTTCTAAGCTTCATATTTCCAGAAGGTACCATATGTGGCCCGACCACCGCAGATATTGCCTCTACCACTTCTTCCGCCGTCGTGGCCTCGTCCATGTTCTTTATAGCAATGGATTCTTTGTGGGTTAGCACCTGAACCTCTGCCAACCCACGTAGCGTGGACGAGACCGCTGCTTCGAGGTCTGGAGTTCCTACGCCAGGTCTTCCAAGCTCAATGAGCAGATCTTCTCCTCTGGTACGCCGGATACGAGAGTCTCTTTCTCCCAGCAGCTTGAGATTCGGTGCGCCTCGTATTTGTCGAAGGATGTTGGCGTAAGCTCGGTCTCCTGACACTTTGATCTTAATAGCATCGGGACGAGCTGGTTTCACGACCGTTTTATGTTTTTTGGACACCTTAGGCAGCCCTCCGACATCCTTGGCCTGCTGCAGCTGCATATTCCGCTGAGCCTTGTTCTTTTTGCCCTTGCGCACTACCGTAATCCAGTCAGGGACCTTCGACTGGTTTCCACCGGTCTCAAGAACGGATGTCGAAGCATCTGTTGGCTCATTTTTGTTAGTGGGCTGCTTCGACCCCTTCTTCCTTTTCTCCGCAGGATGCTGGGGTGGTGAGGCTCTTTCCCTCTCTACCAGCCTCCTTTGACACCCTTCAGCGCGAAAGGGCGACGTTTGGCACATTCCATCCTTACGCGCATCTGCCATTATAATTTTCGGCGCTGTCGAGGACAGAGCAGTGCTCACCCGCGCGTATTAATTAAGGGCCCTGCTTGTTGTTTTCGCCATACTCTTTAGTTCTTTGTGGATGTTGGTCTTATTAAGAACAAACTCCACCAAGGTTTTTATTTTCTCACGCAGACGGAGGAAAGCTCTGTTAGAGTCACTCGACATCCCAGTCGAGAGCAGGTCACACGTAGCATTTGATGCTACAGAGGCCGAGTGACCAACCTCCGCAGCACTTACCGTTTTAGCGATGTGAGTTTGGTCCCCCCTAAATCCGTGGGACCAACAATGACAACCGGGGCTTTCACCCTATCGGAATCAGTGGCGGGATTTGACAAGACTGCCGTGCCCGCTTGGGGTAGTGTTGTTTTAATCTCACTATCCATAATTGGTTTAATTTTGAGGTGCCTTCCCCTATCAGGTTTCGGTTCGCCACAAATATTTAATTTTGTCGGTACCATCCATATCTGGAAAGCATTCCCTTATTCACCACTTGGGGAGGCGCCACGATGCGGGACCAGCAAACCCGGCACAGGTGGGTATGTGTGTGTGTCTGTGTAGGTGTGTAGGGGTGTGTGTGTACAAGTGAGTAAGTTCTTATATTTATTTTATTTTTTATCGTTTTTTTACTGTTTAGAAAATCAATTAATTATTTATGATAAATCTGTTTTACTGTGATAAGTATAAAAGCAAGGGGTGATACGCAATAAAATGGGGAATTTACTGCATTGAAAATTTGATTCTGTGTTATTTTTTGTCATGACACATAACACGCACCTTTTCTTCTTTTCTGAGAAAACAGGTAAATGTTTTCTTACGAGACGTGCAAAGGTGGTTTCATTGCTTTCATTGAGCTCATCCTTCAATCGGAGTATATCTGCAACAATTTTCATTCTAAATTCAGGAAAATATAATCTAGTATTATTCATGTTATATATTGCATGTGAATTTACAAGGGCCACATTGACTGAAGGAAAAAATAGTTTTTTGTGACACTTCATTGACTTTCATTCGGTCTCAGTCTACGATAGTTTGTCAATCAAATATATTCCTCTTATATTTTTATTATAATCAATTATGCACGATGGTTTCATTTTCTTTTCTCCAGTTTTCCAGTCTCTTTTCCCTATTTCTGAATATTCAATTTCATGGACTGAAGTTATCATATATACTTCTTTTTTATCTTACCATTTTATAGCCATCCAAGTCATGTTATGTGCAAGTTGAACTTCTCCCTTTCCAAGTTTCGAGTCCAGGCATGGTAATCCTTTTCTGTTTTTTTATCGTACCGCATAATTCTGTGTCTTTATCGTGCAAAAGTTCAGTCAATTTCGGAGAGGAATACGAATTGTCAACGTAAAGAATCTGACCTTTGTTGAAATAAGGTCTCATTATATCAGCAACGACATCACCTGCAACACCTAAATCAAACTTCTCAAAAACAGTATTTGCCCCTGTATAAATAATGAAGTCCAAGATTATTCCCGTTTCACAATCGACAAGCATGAATAATTTTATACCAAGTCGGTGGCGTTTCAAAGGTAGATATTGTTTGAAAGCTAGTCGACCTTTCCATAAAACAAGACTTTCATAAATGCATAATTTTTGTGCTATATGTATAATGGTCGCTAACTTTGCTTTCAAATAATCTATAACCGATTTCATTTTCTTCAATGGATGATCAGATATAATATTGTTATTAGTTAAATGTAAAAACTTTAAAATTTGACGATAACGACTGCGAGTCATTGTTTTTGGAAATATGGAAGTTGATAACATTGAAGAAGTACTCCAATAGTTTTCGAGCTTTTCTTTTCTGATATGTTCCATAAGAATAGATAAAACTAAAAATGTCACAAGTTCTTCTTTTTGTAAAGTTATCCATTTACTCATGCGTACCCGTTCTTGTTTAGGGTTTTGATCTTGAAATCGATTTGTTTCTACAATTATAATTTTTAGAAGAACTTCATAAAAAAAAATTTCAAAATAATGAATGGGGTCATCCCCATTCAATTGAATACTTTCTCTAATACAAGATCGTAATGTAAATTGTTTGATAGAAGGAAAAAAAGAATTTTTTAAAATTATTTCTTGGCCTGGAATGTACTCTAATTGATCGTTATTAATTTCAATAATTTCATCATCAAAATCAGATTCAATTTCTGATTCCGACTCTCTACTGCTAATTGGCATGCTCGGAGAAATAATCGATGGATGATCTTGACAAATAAGAGAGTAACGATCTAAAAGTATTTTTACAGTAACAATAAATTGTAATAATTGATCGTGTCCGAACGGTATCACAATAACACAGCTATTTTAGATTCAACATGTTACTGCAGCGAATCTAATTATATAAATCAATGAGCTACTTTAGATGTAGATATGCATTGCGGGGTTCTCGCCACCTAGCGGTGATTTTTGCTACTATTAGATAAATATTGTAAAATACGTTGATAAATGCTCAGCCAAACGGAAAAAATTTTGTGTGTTTCTAGCGATTCAGCGACTGATTCTTGTGCAATGAATCAGAATCTGGGGTTGGTTTGACCCATATTTTAAGATCAATGTGATCCTTGGGTAAAATTGAGTTATTAGATCACAATATTTTCTTAACTTCAAAAAACAGAGGTAAAATCTTCATTTTTTTAAAAGTTTTCAGTAATTTCTAGAATTTAAAGGGCGATGGCCCAAATCTGTGATGTATGTAAAAATAAACCTATGTTGTTTCAAATATTTCCATCTCCTGAAAACAAATTTATGCTTACTTTTGCTCCATCCTTATCAAATCGTCAAAATTTCAATATTTTCACCTACTTTTGGACGTTAGAAAAAAATTAGGTTTTGTTGGCCCCATTTTGATAACGGATTCGTGTTCAGGAGGTCAAAATGCATCAAAAATCATGTATGGCATTTCTGGGTCCGATAACTTTTTTTGTACACTGGTGTAATGGATAAAGGAACTCAAATTTCGGTTGATGGCGCCCTATGTAATGTTTTCCAAGCAATAATGATACAAGGTGATTTCATTTGGCCAGATAAAACATAAATAATGCTAAAAACAAAAATAGTGCAATCGAATGTTTTTTGTAATTTTGAAAATTTTAACATTAGCTAGACCGTACCAGGTCAGGATACGCCTCTAGGCGTAAGGGGTCTGACTCGCCAACATCTTTACTTAGTTTGACCCTAACTTAGGGACCTCAGACCACAGTTCTACAGAAAAATCTGGGTTTCAAATCAGCCTACTGTTTCAAGCGACCTCCCCGAAGAGGAACGCTTGCGGCCTGAGTGGAAAGACTTTCACGAGCGAGGCTCTGTATGTGCTCTGGAAATTTCATAGAATCCCGTTGCTGATGAGCTTAGATTCTATGCTTCGACTCACGTCGCTTTAACAAGAAAGGTTCTTAGCACTATCGCAATACTATGGCGGGATTTCGAGACCGACCTAGATCATATTTCAGCGATCAAAGTTTTCCAATGGCAGGGGACAGACCCCGACAGCCAGATCGAGCTGCACGGCTTTGCGGATGCCAGTCAGAATGCGTACACCGCCATCATATACGCTCGTATCATCACCAGTGACAGTCATCACTTCTCACAATTACTAACAACAATCACGGTACCTCGCTTGGAGCTCAACCCTGCGGTACTGCTGGTCCGTCTGCTCCAGAAGATTGCTAGAGTTTTGAAACGCAAGACGACTGTCTTTTATGCTTGGTCGAATTTCCATACCATATTATCGTGGCTGGTTGCTAATGCCTGTCGATGGACGGTGTTCGTTGCAAATTGAGTTGCCGAAATTCAAACAAGCTTCCCTGAATTAAAATGGCATCACGTACCCTCTCGCGAAAACTCCGCTGACCTTACGTCAGAAGGTGTAGCTCTCGGCGAGTTGGATCACTCCGAACTTTGTTGGCACGGACCTTCATGGTTGTCAAAACCATCATTCACTTAGCCGATTATCCCCACGTCACCAGAATTATACGAATCTGCACTAGTGGAAAGGATTAAGAAGGTTCACGGCTTCAATGGTAATATCGAAAGTTCCCTTTTGTCCTGCTTTTCGTCATTAACTCGCTTGACACGGGTCCAACTCAAACTTAGTACTATTCGGACGAAATCCAAGAACTCAGAAATACATCAGTTCTAAGGAAGCGATCGCATTTAGCAGCTCTTAGCCTTTTTGTCAATCAAGAGGGGACTTTAAGAGTCGGTGGAAGATTTCAAGCGACCTTCCTTCTTTTCTTCAAAAGACAACCCGTAATCTTACCGTCAGAACATTGATTGGGCCCACCGAACGGCTCTACACGGTGGCATGTCATTAACCTACTTGTTTTCTGTGCGTCGAGCCTGGATCATCAGTGGTCATCAAAGAGTGAAAGCTGCTGGGGATAGGAGATAAAAAAAGCTGCAGTGGAAGAATGAAAGAGTTATTGCAGCTAACAGAAAACCATATTAAATACGGCTAGGTTCTGCCATATACTGCAAAACCCAAAAAAAACCTGCAGTGGATTCTGTCATAACAAAGGAGGGAAACTGAACTAAAGATGGACAGGAAGTACTAAAAAGTTTGTTGGAAACACACTTTTATGTTAATAAGCTTTTACGAACTTAGTAAAAAAATTTATTATCAATTATACAAATTTATTATTTTACGCATACTGTGTGTGGTGTTTAATATTTTATCATACTATGCTATCAAACGATGCATAAAATCGAATTTTACTCATATTATGATAAATAATACGTAACAGGGAAAGAAAGAATAAAATTGGCGCTAGGTACATTCGAACCCTATAAAACGCCAGGGCATGGTCGTATCTATGCGGCAGGAGTGTAGAAACATACTCATATCGGATTTGGAAAAGCTTTATAGAGCGTGCCTTGCCCTAGGATATATACCGTTACAATTAGAGACTGGCAAAAATAGACTTTCTACCTAAATTCAGAAAGGTGTAACATCAACACTAAGGATTTTAGACCAATAAGCCATACACTTTTTGTTTTAAAAACGCTGGAAAGACTTGACTGATATATTAAGGAAAGGGCATCGCAGACAGCATGCTTATCAGGTAGTTTTCTTAAAAAAGGCATGAAAAACATAGGTGTAGTTTCAGCGGCTTTCCTAGACATAGAAGGAGCCTTTAATCATACAGCCAGATTGGCTATTACAAGGGGAATGAATGATCATATGATTCCTGGGATCATCACCACATGGATTATCACACCCGGGTAATTATGGCAAAATAGGGTACATACACTAGAACAGGAAAAGTAAACAAAGACTGCCCACTAGTAGGGGTGATATCACCGACCAATTGGTGTCTTGTTATGGACAGCCTGATTCGTAAACTAAACAAAGTAGGTGTCTACATACATAGGCTTATGAGGGTCTCATGCAATTTGCACTTGAACTCGTCGATAAATGATACAAACAGGTAAGCCATGGAATAAACCCGATTCAGGTTAATATTTTGTTATGCACAAATATTGTGATAAAGGGACATTACTTGAAGTAACCTTAAAAGAAAAAAGATATATATTATTATTTAACGAATAATAGGAATGATTAATGTTATTTAATTATACTTATCTGAAACAGCATTGTTTAGATTTTGTTCATTCATTTGATTTTAATAATGTAGAAATTTTAGAACAAAATATTATGAATAAATTTAAAAGAGAAAGTCTTGAGAATATTCATATATTTAGAAATGATAAGAATGTTAATTTAATGTTAGAGTCAAGTAAATTAAATAAGATTTATCATCCTACCTTAACTTAACTTAGTTTATTGGTGTGAATTTATTTGGGTGTGGGTCGTTGGAGTGGGGAGGCCTTTTTTGAGGGTATAAATATCGGTGAGGAATAGTTTTTCATTTCAGTCCCTGATGAGGAGCAGCAGCGAGCTCGAAACGTCGGACAACATATTTGGGGTGAGTAGATTTTTGGTGCAGGGGGGCAGTCAGATTGCTTTATTAATAATTTGTTTTATTTTCAGTTAGAGTTTTTAATTTTTAATTTTTAATTTTTTATTTTTATATTTTTATAGATTCTTCGGGGGTAATTATAAGTAGGGGCAATCTGACTGCCCATATATTTGATTTGTTATTGACTGTAAGATCGATAAAAATATTAATTAATTTAGTTATACTACAGTTGACGTAAGTAATATTTTATTAATATACTTATCTGAGTTAATCTTTATGGGATGACTCGAATACCCAGGATGTCCTATCTTGATCAGCCAGTCCGGGGTCCCTCAGTCTCAGCTACTCCTTGGTACGCTGCATCTGAAAGAGGAAAATTATATAACATTTTATTAAATGAATGAGTTTATTTATTAGTAGGAACATGCACTAGGTAGGAAGAAACGAGAATGATCGGAAATGGTAAGAGCATGAGCGTAAGGAGGTATAAGAATTATGAATAAGACAGATTTTTTTATTTGTAAACTATCAGGAAAATAGTTAGATAATTAGGTTCTAACTGATTAATAACAGCTATAAGAAGGAATAAGGATTAATTAGAATAAGTGTTAGTTATTAATTAATAAATAATAGTAAGGAGTGTCGTTAATCAAGAAGGGAAAACGTTTAGTTAGAGGGTGAAATGATTAAATAATTAAATAATTATACATTGGAATGTACTTATCATTGCACTAAGGTAGTTGCATACTTTAGACGTGGTGTAAATGCAGGTACTTCTCCGGGAAGGTAAACCGTTGACAGTGAAGAGGTTAAGAGTTCGCCGTGGACTGCGTCACCTGGGGGGGGCCTTTGCTGATGCGTGCGCGCACCTCCGCTTGCGCACTATTCCGAATCAGTACCCGGGTACAGTCCCCGACGGTGGGGATCGCGCAAACACGGTGAAGCGTCCGCAAGGCACGTTGTTTACATACCGGGCCGCGCGCAGTAGTCGTCATCTTGAATCGATACGGTCATTGCACATATCCAGTATAGGGGATTCGGAACACGGGTAGTGGCGGAACACGTGTATATTAGTAAGGAGTTGAATTTATATTCAAATTTCGCGCTGTTAACGAGGGAATATTATAGTGATCTATTGAACCAATCAATAGATGACTTTGCTATAGATGAAACTTCCGTATGAGTAATTATACAAGCATATTCCGTTATATGACAACAATTATCTCAAATACGGAAAGTCGAAATACCAGTTGGGACAATAATAACTTATGCAAATTAGTTGTCATTTTTATCAATAGTGGGGTAAATATGGGTAGCTTGATTGCACATGTGACGGATGCAGAAGGGTTAAAAATTATAATATTGCCGGATCCTTCACAGGTAACGAGAGAGAGAGAGAGAGAAGACAGGAATATTATTAGATTGAAGGAGATAGAAAATTGAAGAAGACTGGCGTGGTTCTGAAAACGGATCCTCGCCATTCTGATTTTATCAATCATAGGTCATAGTGTTACTTCATATTTCTACCATTCATAGGGTTTTAAAAAAATTATATATTCAGTATTATATTTTTATTAAGGAGTTTTTCCTGGTTAGTAGTCGCAGAATTAAGGAGACAAATAAATATATATGTATATATATATATATATATATATATATATATATTTATCCCAATAGGGGTTTATGCAGCCCAAGAAAGAGAGGGAAGATGCTTACTTTAGCACGTGCGAGAGAGACCTTCGGGGTTATGCAGCCCGGGCTGCATAAACCTGCCATACTCCCAGTGGGTGTAAGGGAGATAGGGTTATTGGACAGTAACACGTCGGGCTGCATAACACCCGGTGGGGAAATATATATATATATATATACATATACATATAATTTTCTAAGAAAAAGTCCACAATAAGGAAGAGAATTGACAGATAAATATCTATATACATATGTACCATATTTTATCCGATTATTATCATTAATTAATTAATTTTCATTACATTTTTGGTGAGTACTTCTAATTATTCAACTAATAAGTAGTATTATTAGTAATGACGATAGGGAGTGATTCAGTGTGCGTTATATTAATTAGTTAAATTATTTATTTAATAAATTTTAAAAATCAGCGTTATCTCTATCGAGGTTAGTGGTGACATGGGATCTATCCTTAGATCCCGTAATAAAATATTATCAACGTTTTCTCTTTGGGGTGTTAATATTCGTTATCGCGTGTGAATAAATATCCGGATCTATATTTTCATTCAACAGGACTTCCTCTAGGTGAGTCCACAGGGTTATAAAGACGAATAAAATTTTATTTTACGATGATATCTGGGATCGGGAAGAATTTTTTTTAAATACATTTTTCTTGAATATAATTTTAAACCAGCATCACAATATATATAAGACCAAATCAATGGTTGGTCCTTAGCTATAAGTATCCCAAGTGAACTAGACAAAGATGTCAAGTTCCTGGAAGTATTAATGGACTCTAGGCTTAACTGGGGGAAACACATAAAGGCAAAACGTGACGCGGCCATAAGCACCTTTTGGGTCTGCAGAAAAGTTTTCGGCAGATCTTGGGGACTAGGACCAGATAAAGTAAGGTGACTGTAAGAAACCATCATTAAACCGAGGCTCACTTATGGAGCCCTGGTGTGGTGGAGTGAATGTGAAATAAAGGCGCATATTAAAACTCTGGATATATGTATATATATATGTATTTAGAATTATTGATTTATTTTATTTTTTAAAGTATGAAAATTTATTTGCTACTTACAACGCAGCAACAGCAGAATACGATTAAAAAGCCTTGAATTGCACCTGCCGTACCTACTACCCAAGTCAATCGAATAAAAAGGATAACACCAAAGATGTTTTGAATGCAGGGTAAAAATACTCCAATGAGTGTACCCATACGAGCACCTCCTGGTGCTCCCGCTGATGGTGTAGGTTTCGCATCCGGATCTGTTGGCACGGGTATTGTATTTTTGTAATCTGACAAGCTCTGAAGAAGTGTTGCTGCTCGAGGTCTGTCATCGAAGTCTTCCTGAAATTCAATTATTTCAATATATGTATATATAATAATATAAGTACATTTTTTAACGCAACGTAATATTTATACGTAATTATTTTTGCATAACAATATAAAATATGTTGAATATTATCATAAACAAAAAATGTAACATACTCTTAAAATATTCATTATAGAATGTTTTTTATATAAACAAAATGTATGGAAAAATTGCCTGCCAGCGCGCCATTGCATATAAAGCCTAATATGTGCACGAGAAAGAAGAAGTCAAGAGCACCGACGAAGTCTCCGTTTTCAGGTTTCCGCTGACAAACGGGACAAAACGGCTACGAGCTATCAAGCATGCAATACGCGTTTTGTATATCATTAGTGACTAATCAGCTGTGACAAGTAATCGTCACGTAAAAGTACATGTGATCGAATGAACTATGATGAAACTTGGAGTGATGTAAGTTAGAGCCTTTGGTATGACAAGGACAATCAATGTTACTTGTTATTATTAAGTTCTGAAATTAATACGAGAGCGCGAGAATATGTGAGTGTTCTCTCTCTTATCTCTGTTTCCCGAATTAGACAATTGCCTAATTAGTATATAACTATCCGCCGATCAGAGCGGATCAGTTTTAATTGCACCCGGTCGTATTCCTCAGTGAGCGGAAAGTACATCGCACAGTGAATTGTGGAAAAGAAACAGTGGGACAATTTCTTACTCCACTAGAAAATAGTAAAATTTATTTGGAATCAGCCGGAAAAACGCATTTTGCATCCCGGCATGAGGCCGCAAAATCGTATTTTATAGCTATGATACCAAAAAATAACGTTCGGCGATTTTCGACCTCGTATTACGGCGATCGCAACTCGGTCGGCAGAAACGCATTTTGAAGTCTTGTCATGAAATAGTATATTGTGCACCAAGAGAGCGAAGTGCGAGTTGTGAAATGCATTTTTGCTTTTTAATCGCAACTAAATATTTAATATATGGGAGCGTCCAAGAAAAGTCGTCATCGGGCGCACGCAAGGCGCTCTGTTCAGCTCGTTCAAGAATTGACCCCTAATCATAAAAAATACATGCCTAAAACATAAATCGACAGATTTTTTCTCAGCTTTAGAACGGTGTTTCTATTTTTCTCTTAAAACCCATTTTGTAGGTATAAAAAGTGAATTGAAAATGGAAATCGATTTTACTCTATGTTGGATTCGTCTTATCTTAAAATAAATTATACGATTTGAAAGGGGAAGCTTTAAGGTTGAAACCCTCAAAAATTGAAGTTGGAGAAATGAAAAACATGAAAGTGAATAAATAACAACCACCAGGCGGGACTGCGCGGAGCGCCCTAATCACGCGTTTTGCTCGTTAAGTTCGGCCACCGCTGTGCTTTATTATTTATAAATTAATCACTGCAATTAAAATAAATAAACCAGAGGCATAACTCAAAGGTTTCGTTTTTTTACAACACTTTTTTCGACAACTGTTTTTGTCAAAAATGTTGATTCAAAATAATGATTTTTAACGTAAAATTGTCTGAACTTTCGATTGGTGTAGTCAAAACACGGTTCTAAGAAGACAATTTTTTTTCAATCGATATTTTCACATTGAAACTATTTTGGAATATGTATAAATTGTATCTTTTTTGCGTCCATGGACCCTAATCTTTAAACTCCATGCCCACATTTTTTTAAATTCAAGATGGTAACACTCAAGATGGCGGCTTAAAGCTAAATATTTTTTGCTTATTTTGATATTTTTTAATAGAACGATTTCCTAGTGTTAAATGTTTACCAAAATTGGTATATAATAATTTTTTGTGTTGCTAATTACGAATCTGACATTGGATTTTTAAAATTCAAGATGGCAGATCCAAAATGGGGGACGAAAATTTTCAAAGTGCATCAAATTTTGTGCAAATTGATGTACAGGGGTTTTCTGGGCTACAAATTATGAATCTGATGTCAGATTTTCAAAATTCAAGATGGTGGATCCAAAAGGGCGGACAAAAATTTTCAAAATTTTTCAAATATTGTAAAAACTGATATGCAGAGGTTTTCGGAGTTACTAATTACAAATCTGACACAAGATTTTTAATATCCAAGATGGCAGATCCAAGATGGCGGTTGAAAATTTTCAAAATTCATCAAACTTTGTGAAAATTTATATATAAGGGTTTTCAGGATTACTGATTACGAATCTATTGTCAAATTCGTTATGTAGAACTGACCAAATATCGATACCCAAATTTGGCAAAGTTTTTTTTATCAATTTTGTTTCTGACCAGTATTCTGACCGGATAGTTGATAATTAATTATTTTTCTTGGTACAACTGCAGAAAGAAGTCCTTGGATTATCGTCAAAACAACCCGGCTTTCCAAAGTGCATTTATTGAGAGTAATACTGTTTTCTTGTGAATAAGTATTTGACCCTTAACCACAATCGAATACGCATCCTTCGGGATTGCACAAAGACCATTTTTTTATGCCAAACTTAACTGGTGTTTCTTTCATGTACTGTTTAAATTTAGTTCTCCCGTAAAATTTGATCATTGACTCATCATGTGACAAAACAGTTGAAAAAAAAACAAATTGTTTTATGTTTTTTCTAAAAATTTCGTAAGGAACGCGTACTGTTCAAGCTGGGTCAGTTTTACTTTCATCACTAGGTTTTGAAAGTTTTATTTCTGATTTTATTTTGAAAAACTTCTTGCTACCAATGGCTGAAGCTAAAGGCTTGCAGGGTAATAGGATCTGTAGACCAGTATTCTTTATGTGATTTTCTTGCATTAAAAATTGTCATTATGATAATTCCTAAAATTTTATTCAAATGATCACGAGAAAGTTCATAACCGTTCTGAACTGTAATCTCAATAATGTAACTTTTTACTTCTGATGCAAAAAATATTCAAACACTTCTGTGAAAGAAGCATTTCGAATCATCGTCTTCATTGATTCAGGCATCAGAAACTCATTTTTGAGTATCTCATCATACTTTGCCTCACATTCCACCCATTCGTAAATGTGGTTTGGTTCAAGCTTTTTTTTGATCTTCTGAATAACCATCACGGATTTTCTCGTACCAAATTGTTGGAATTATGTCCGTTGCATGACTAAGCCAGTTAGTTTCATGTGATGTATGTAGAGTGTAACCTCTGATCACTGTATCCTTAATTCATTTGATTATATGTAATATTATTAAAATCATTATAAACTTTGATCAAAATGATCCCATTTTATTAATTTCTCAATAATTAATTGTCATATGTATTTTCTGTAATATGTTTTAATATATTTTCTATATACATATTAACTGTAAATCTATCCAAATTTTGTTGTCCAAACATTTCTCTTACAATTATATTGAGTAATGATGCTTTCTCTAATAGAAACATTAGTTGTTTTTGAAATTGATTTAGATCTGTTTGAGAATATACTTTACTAGTTGCTAAAAAATTTACTGTCTCATACGTCCATTGAATTTGTGTATTGAGTTTAAACATGTTTGGAGGTATTGTTTTCGTTAGTGTTGAAATGAATTTGATCCATTCATCGCCGATTTTGTAAAAGTCGGGATAATATTGTTATAATTTACTTGTACTCCACGTTTTTCCAAAATACGCGTTTTTGAAGTGAGAAAATAAGTCTCACTTCCTGATATTCGTGGTAATTGATTCTAACATTCTTTAGTATGGAGTATTTTCACATCATTTAGAGTACATTTTATTAAACGTACTACTTTACCTGCTATTTTGCTATATATCCTGGTTTTTTCATTATATTATATGCAAATTCATCTGGGGAGAAGGTTGAATTCTTTTTCTTTCAATTTCACATTTTTGACTTCATAAATTCAAATAAATATTTTTAAATTGATCCCTTAAATGTCTTACTACATATACAAATTTAAAATTAACATAAATAAATAAACTTAAATAAATATTCGCTTTATTACTAACTACGTCATCATCAATATATAACGTATTTATATTATTATTTTTTTCAAAAATTAATAATTTTGGATGGTTAGTCCTAATGAATTCTCTCGTACAATTTGTAATTTTTTCTTTTGTTGACAGCGCAAACGTTATTTTATTTATATTTAATGTGTAAACAATGTCATCATTATTTCCATTCCAAATTTTTCTACAACAATTTGTAATATACAATATCATATGAATTTTTAAAACATTCGTCTTTTGGAAGTACTTTCCAAAATATATAACTACCATCCATATCAAGACAATGTTTATCGAAAAACTTACATACTGTACGCAAACTTAAACGTAATTGATCGCTATTAAGATTAAGTTGTGCATTACTTTCAAATAATGTAATTTGAATTGTACCAAGTACAAATACCTGATTCCATAATCTAAAATTATCTGTACATGGTTTTCCTAAACAACAATTTCCTTCTGCACTTTCTGCGAAATCTAATCCTATTGTTATGGTTGAATTAACTTTCAATCCAGCAATAGTATGTTAATTGTCATAATTAAAAATTCCAGTTTTTTGAATAAATTTACACTTTTCATAACTTATTCAGCATTTTCAGATAGTATTGTTCGAAAATCCAGCAACAAAAAATTGTTCGATGTACAAAAATTTTTATATTGTATATTTTTATTAAATTTAAACTCAGCAACTTGTAATAATTTAACGTGTATTTCTGTAAAATTTATACATGTATTATGAAAATCACATTCATCAGAATGTAGTAGTGAAAAAGTCGTAATATTTGTCATGGTAGTTCCGCAGTCAAAACCAATAATCCCTTAACATATTTTTGGAATTGCATATTATAATATTAATTCCAGTTTCATAAAATATTTCTTTCAACGTCTCAATCTGATGGAGTTGCGATCGGCCCTTAGGTCGAGTTCCCCCTCCACTCATTATACCGTTGCGACACACGGTGTTAGTCGGAGGACTTACTCTCTGCTCGGCTACCGATCCGTACAGATCTTACACACGGTGCACCCGCGAATTGCTTATTTACAGTTTATATTTATATATATCAATAAAATAACTAAGAAGTGAAGTGTAAACCAGAGACGAGTTTTATTGCTGCCACCACCCATAATCCATCACAATCAATATTAATTATATTTATATCTTTAGATATGCTAAATCGATTACACTTTAAATTATGTTTTACAAGTAAATTTTGTACACCCTCCATTGTAGGTTAAGAAAAGAAGGAGATGTCAATCTTTGAGGGTCAAACCAAGTTAAACAAGGAATAAAAAACTCATATTCTCAATTTATAATATCGTGCAACGTTTCGTCCGCTGGTTTGCAGACCTCTTCAGGCACTGTTTATCAACAAAAAACAACAGAATTTACATAAGAATAATATATAAATGAACAAAACTTCAATCATACACTTTACAGCACAAAATAAAAATTAAATACCTTCGTAAAAACGATGTATACGTTTCAATTCTACTACATTGTAGGATAACGTCAAAGTGAATTATAAATCAGTCAACTCGACTATATATACAAACGTGTGAAAATTACAGATAATCAATTTTGAGAATTAGATATACATCAATATTCCGAGCAAAACAAACTGTTATAAAATCCTTCTATAAATATTACTGAGCATTTGAGTGTCTTCCTTCTTATTTATGGTACATTTGCAATTATTAATATGCAGCATGTCTAAAATAATGCGTTTTTATATGAGGGTTCTTTGTCTAAAACACAAACATTGTCAAAGTTGAATGTGTGATTATTCTGTAGCATATGCAGGCTAACAACAGAATCACTATTATACATATTTTTGTGTTCTCTAATTCTATCTTTTAATGCACGTTTTATTTGCCCAATATAAGAAGAATTACACTCATTACAATTAAACTTATAAACAACGTTACATAAATCAAGCTTTTTTGTCGTATCTTTACCTAATGTTATGACATTTTCAAGTTTTTTATTAATATTAGGAACTGTACCAATGTTGAATTTTTTTAACATGTTAGAAGATTTTTCATAGAAATTTTTGAAGTACGGAAGCGAAAAATAGCTACATTTTTTATCGACCGCAATATCTTTTGGTACTACAACATTGTTTATTTTTCGTAACCTAGTGTTAATATTTTTATTGACAAATTTTAATGGATAGTCGTTTTCTGTCAAAATGTGTCTAATAATATTTAGATTATCTTTATGGAAATCTGTGTGAGATAGTAATACAGCTCTATCAGTCAAATTAAAAACTATGTTGCATTTCTGTTTCAATGTATGATTAGAAAAATAGTTGAGAACTCGATTTGAGTTTGACAGTTTTCTATACCAATTTGTGATAATTTTCTCTTCTTTTTTCATTACAGATGAGTCCAAAAAATTAATAGAATTATTATTTTCCAATTCATGCGTAAATTGTAAATTTTTGTCAAAGCCGTTAAAAACATTAATAACAGTATTTATATAATTTTTATGGATACACTCAATGGTATCATCAACATATCTATAATAAAATAGAGGAATGCATTTATAAGTTTCTTTAAGTTCATTAAGGTAAAACGTTTCAAGATCGTCCATCACCATATCAGCAAATAATGGTGAAATAGGAGAACCCATTGGACTACCAAAAATCTGTTGATAGGTATGGGTATTAAAAGTAAAAAAAGTATTTTCGAACAGAAAAGTAACTATCTCACAAATTTTTATGTTTTACTAGTTTATTTGATTCTGCAATGTCCAAATATAGAATAAAATGTTTTTTATTTCTTACTCTTATAATTTCAATTTTATTTTCTATTAAAAATTTATTGATTTTATAGTTTTTATCTTTTAAAAATAATTTAGAATAATTATCAAAAGATTTTCTTTGTTTAGAAATTATATGAAATATTTATATTTTAAATTTCTATTTTACAATAATGATATTCCTTCACTTATTTTGCAAATATTATTACATGTTTCATTTGATATAGAATTTTTTAACTTTTCTATTTAAGTTTATTTAACTTTATGAGCACTAGTCGAAAATCTTATAAGAACCCCATCTATTAGATTTCTTGATAAACAATCAGCATTTAAGTTGGTTTTTCCTCAGTTTATAAACTACATCATAATCACATCCCATTAATTTAAATAGCCACTTTTAAACTCTAGAATTATTATCTGCAGTTTTTATAGATAGCAATGGTTTATGATCCTTAGTTGTTGTAAATTTATTTCCAAATATATATTCATTAAATATTTTCGCTGCAAACATTATCGCTAAAGTTTTTTTTTTAATAAGTTCTCACTTGTACTCACCGTACGATGCGCGCGGAACGACGGCGGTCGACGGACGGTTCGACGCAAGAAGCTGCGTGCGCACGTCGGGCCCGGCCAGCTAAGCAGTGAACGAGCCTGCTGAAGCTCGAGAGAGCTCTTCGGTACGCCGTCGCGGCAACATTGACGTCGCGTTGACAATACGATTGGTATCGTCCTTCATGTGTGTGTGTGTGTGTGTTAGGAAAGCAACATGTCAAGTGTCAACCCAGGATATGCTCCTCTAAACCCCCAAGATAGGTGAACGCATTCGTTGTCGGTACAGTGCATTTATTCCTTCTTTTGTAAGTGTGCTTCCCATTTCTTCACCCTTCTCACCCTTTTCCACTCGCGTAGCAAACCGCCGCAGCTTGTACGCAGCTGGCGCCCAAAATCCTTTATCTATTATTATAATAAATGATTACTATTTTTATCAATCGTTTATTTCGCCTTTGTCGTCATGCCCTAATACCCTGCGTGATCGTTACAAAATGTATATAGAAAATTATTTTGTAATGATAGCCATATCTCGAATGAGCTTGTTAGGAACTAGCAGACGACGGTTCCCTCTAGAAGGTGCGTGCACAGTTCGACTCGACTATTACTTCGCACCTCCTACACTCGATAAACGGAGTACGATTTCAAGTTGCAATTCCATTAGGTTATGTACTTACCATGTATTATAAATTATCAATTATTTTACAGTACCATAGTAAATATCCATTTTATAATTTACATATGTATTAAGTAGAATTAAACATATTTCCAACTGCATTATTTTAATGTATAAAAGTTAGTATAAATAAACTTAATGAAACAATTAAAATTGTATATAAAGATAAAATAACATGTGTCCCTCCATTAACGGTCTCTATAGAAGTAGGTTTACTTGTTGTTTACCAATAACTGTTTTGCACATTGCTTAATTTGGTACTAATTAAAAAATTCATTTAAACATACCAATTAATTGAGAAAATTATGGAGATTATTCAGAAATACTTTTTAATATTACAAATTGTAAAAAACTTTAGCAATTTAAATTTAATTTTAAAAAGCAGACGCAACCATTCAGAAAGTTTATTATTTTAAAAATATTATTAAATTAAAGTAATGGTAAATATTTTCTTTATCAAGAATGAAGGGTACTAAAACTATACAAAGTATACGGGGTGGTAATGAAAATTGAACAGAATTAAAAATTTAACTATACAATAATAGATCATTTTTTAAGTTCATTGAAAATTATAATGTACGTAACACTGATAGGAAAATTGTAATTTTAGTATATGGATATGCGTTACTTTTGTTATAGTTAATTATAAATATAAAATTACAATTATATTACAATACAAATCAAAGTGAAAATTGAAAAGTACAATATCGACTAACATTTGGTTACCATAAAGGGTACGTGCAGTGCACGTTACCATAAAGGGTACGTACAGTACACGTTATCATAAAGTGTACGTACAGTACACGTTACCATAAAATACAAATACAGTAATACAGTACAAATAAGGTGTATGCAAAGTGCAGAGTTGTTACATACATGCTATTACTTTAATTTTTTGTATCACTAATGTATAATCTAAGAATAATTTGCAAATATAATTTGCTATGTCTCCAGATAATCGAATAAACCAATCAGATACGTTTATAAGTTTTGCAGTAAACTATTCATTTACTTTTATAGTGATTTTATATTTTTTTACAATCAATTTTGTAATTACTTTTACTAGCGTTGTGTGCTATATCTTATATTACGTTAACGCTTGTTAGCGCTATCTGTGGGCATGCAACTGAATATGTATTAGTATATAATACAGAGGGCGCCACAGATGATTTCTGTTAAGTTAATTTTATATAGGGTATCGAAAAAACAGACAGCGCGGACCTGCACAACAATGTTTTGCCGGGTATTATATCCCCTTAAGAGGATGTCAGAGCTATAGCCTCCATCAAAAGCCGCTTGATTTCGCGGTTTCGAATGGCGCTGTAGTCACGTGTCGCTTTCGACGATAAACGTACTTCAAACCAGTGTTTCTATCTCGTACTGGGAGTTCGAGTCTGCGCAGTAGAGCCGCGCTCCGATTGGTTCCTACTCCGGCGGGGAGTATGAACTCGCCTAGCGAAGGAGGGGTAACGAGAACCCGAACAACAAGGGTTCAAATCACCTCACTCCCAAAATTTTTTTTTTTTTTTTGTAAAATAAAATTATTAAATTATTTTCATTGTAAACAAATTAATAAAAAAATAATTAAATAATGATTTATTACCCTATAATTCTGAGCTCCCCTCCAGGGGGCACAACTTAAATATAAGTTCCGATATAAATACAATCCCGAGTAGAAATTCTAACCAGGCCGCCTGAATTAGAAAACAGGGCCTGAAAAGGCCGCCTGTTAAGGGCCGGGATACGAATGTAATGGAATTTAAGTCAGGGCCTAATTTTGTTAATTCGGATGTGACGTTATAGTAAAAGTCAATTTTGTTAGTTCGAATGTGAGGTTAGTAATAGGATCTACAAATTATACAGTATTGTATATAAATTTTCAGGTTAGAATTTTATTAAGAGTTTTTTATAAATATAAAATGAGTAAAAAAATTGATTATGCTCAGAAGCTTAATTTACTAGGAGTCGAAGGTATCGATTGAAAAGGAAAATACAATATATAAATAGTGAAAACACTTTAATAATATAAAAGTTTATGCAGTACTTATTATATTGCTTTAAATATGTGAAAAGATTTAATTTTGTATTATATAAAAAAAGTGCAAAGTTAATAATAGTATATTATATTAAGATTGTTGTAATTATTTGAAAATTATATTAAACCATATATTTTAATTATATTATCTATAATATTTATGTTTATAATAAATATTAATGTATTAAAATGCATTTTATTTTATTTACAAAACCTATACGCACACACACACACACACACGCGCGCGCGCATGTACGCACGCCTAATTAACCTTATATTTATAACTTTATATTAGTATATTTTATACGGGCCATGCCCATGATCGACCCTTTACATGTGTTAGTTTTGAGATGTGTGACATCACATAAACTCGATTTCTATAGAAAAGTGAGAGAAAACAGTAAACCCAAATCCCCGTCCTCTAAAGGTTAAAAGTGATCCGCTGTTTTTAGACATTAATTTTATTGAAAAAAGAAGCTTTTTTGAATCAGAAAATTTCCGTCCTCTACGGTTAACAATTAAAAACAAATGTAAAATAACAAATACATTCAGATTTAGTTTTTACTACTAATTAAGTGCCTTAATATCACCTGAACATACCCACAGAATAGTATTACATAAAACAGGCCCTGATCTCCACCCCATTACATTTTTTAAAGGCCCTTTACAGGCACCTGTTCAGGGCCTTTTAATATTCGTCAGGTACCTGAACAGGGCCTTCTTTTTGCCTGGAAAACATTTCTACTCGGGAATCACAAGTCACGGTAGCCGTGAGCGCTAAGGCGTATGCATTGTGCAGTAACCATGGGGTCTCAGGTTCAAATCCTGAGACCCAAATTTTTTTTTTTTTTTTTTATGTATTTAACACTTTTATTACAATAATTCCATAAATAATAACTATTTTAATAATTAATTATGTAAAAAATTTTACACTATTAATTATTAAAATAATTATTATTTATTGAATTTATGTAACAGAAGTGTTAAATATTTTTGTGTTAAACATTTTTTTAATTTATAATAAAAAATATATATTAAAAAACAATAAAAATTTTTATATTAAAAATATATAAATTTATAAAAATAATTAAATTTAAAAATGAAAATTAAAAATAATTTAAAAATAATTTAATTTAAAAATTGAGATTAAAATAAATTTAACAACAACGGTATTAAATTAATTCACTTACAATAAATAAATTTAATATTAAATAATTTAATATAAGGTATGCAGTTTCCACACGACCTTGCGGTACTGCTTAAAGTGCGTTAAGTTGTTTGTGATTTAATTTGAAATATACGTTACATGAATTTTTATCATACATTATTATTAATATAAAATAAAAATAAATTAATTAAAAAAATAAAAGTAATCTAAATTTGTAAGTTAATTGTTGAATTGTGAATTTATTATTAAATAATAAATAAATTGTAAATTCCTACTGTAATATTTATTTTGTTAATCAAAAAAATAAATAAGTTTATAAATAACAAGTATAAATAAAAACATATTTAAATATTTTAATAAACATTCGAAAGGTCGTGTGAAATATACTTTTTTATTCAATTAATTATTTATATAAATTTAAATAATTTATAAATTTTAATATATATTTTTTATTATAAATTAAAAAAATGTTTAATATAAAAATATTTAACACTTCTGTAAATATAAACATAAATATAAACATAATACATAAAATATATATATAGGGCTAGAGAGGCGAAGGTTGTCCCTGCTCGACCGGTGTCAAGAAGACCGTTTTCTGAGCACCGGGAGTCTCATTAGGAATAGCCGTGCGTTTGCACCACCACGCTTGAGATCCCAGAAACTCAAGCTCCCCTACGTCTAGTGCCAACCTTGGAGGTGTACTGCGTATACGTATACACACTGCGGACTGCAGACACAGGCTTTTCTCCTACAGTCGTACCTCCGCACTTTTTGACGTTCTCGCGGGGAAATCCACCGGGACTGTGGTGGTGGGGATGGGAGTTTATGACCGACTTCGGTCCAAGATGAGCCAGGCGAAGATAAACTACTTCGTCTCTTCTGGCAAGTGGGTTTTTGAGTTGGGCGCCATTTGTAACGGGGTACGGATTGAATATAAGGAATAAAAAAATCATCGAAGGTATCGGGGCGCGAACCCACGATCCCGGGAGCGCGAGGCAGAAGCCTCACCACTGCGCTACCATTCGCAATTATCCCGGCTAGTCGACTTGGTCCTATCGACGAACGTCGCCGATAATTCAGGGACCTAACCTGCGCCGACACTCGAAATCCGTACCCGTTATAACATAAATTCAATAAATAATAATTATTTTAATAATTAATAGTGTAAAATTTTTTACATAATTAATTATTAAAATAGTTATTATTTATGGAATTATTGTAATAAAAGTGTTAAATACATAAAAAAAAAAAAAAAAAAATTTGGGTCTCAGGATTTGAACCTGAGACCCCATGGTTACTGCACAATGCATACGCCTTAGCGCTCACGGCTACCGTGACTTGTGATTGTATTTATATCGGAACTTATATTTAAGTTGTGCCCCCTGGAGGGGAGCTCAGAATTATAGGGTAATAAATCATTATTTAATTATTTTTTTATTAATTTGTTTACAATGAAAATAATTTAATAATTTTATTTTACAAAAAAAAAAAAAAAAAATTTTGGGAGTGAGGTGATTTGAACCCTTGTTGTTCGGGTTCTCGTTACCCCTCCTTCGCTAGGCGAGTTCATACTTCCCGCCGGAGTAGGAACCAATCGGAGCGCGGCTCTACTGCGCAGACTCGAACTCCCAGTACGAGATAGAAACACTGCTTCAAACATAAATTATAAATTTTACAGCTACATAGAGCTATTAGAAGATACTTTGCCCCCTAGTTATGGCTAAAACTAAGGTAATTGTAATATTACTCTTGGCAGCAAATGAATGAATATGTTCATTATAATACTGAATGACTTATGAATATTTAATAGTCACATTGACTCGAATTATTTTAACAAAAAAAATAATCTTAATTAACCTTTAGAGGGCGGGAAAATTTTGGTTCAAATCGACCTTTTAATTTACCCGAAATATATGTATAATTTTATCGCATTAGTCGGCACAATTTCCCAATCTGGTAGGTCGATATTTCGACCACCCCCGTCCTTAACGGAAAAATCAATATAAAAGTTTTTTTGTTTTGTTTTAGCGTTTTACTTGATATACCTATGTTTTTGGTATGTTGAGTATAAAAAAATAGTAAATAAAATCCTGAAGGTGTCCTTGACCTTGAAAATCGCCATTTCAAGGTCAAATTCTTTGCTTTTTGTTCTTTAATCCTCTTATCTAAAGTAAAAGTGAATTATATACATAATTCAACAGTTTTTCAAAAAACTAGTAGTTTTGTTGAATTTTATAGAAGAAATACTCCGACTTTCACCCAGAACCAACGACATGAACGTGACGAAAAATGATCCCTGCCGGGTGCTGGATTATCGTAAGTCCCCTCGCGCCTCACGTACCGGGGTGCTATATTATCGTACGTCCCCTTGTCTCTTACGTACCGCGATGCTAGATTAATGTGAGTCCTTTCGCCTCATGTATTGAAGTTTTTGACTTCATGGTAACGTCTGCTGTGTGTGGTATTCTTTGAAACATGGTGATATACATAGAGGAACATCACAAATGGAACACATGTACATCGTTCGACATTTATCGTCACGCAAAGTGCATACGTGACACCTTCGACTTGTACCACGTTTCGGGAAATATCGTCCATGTAATCGAATGGGAGAATCATTGCTGTAAGCACACTTATCAGTAGGATCAATTTTCAATAACGATCGAACAACTTGTAATCGAAAGGATGGGAAGGATTTAGGCTCTTTATTTCTCATTTTATATAAGGAATGAGCATTAGATAAACATAGATCAAGAATGTAAAAAAAACCTTGCGATACCACTTTATTTTTTTTCGCACTGATTCTGTTATAGACAATTGTCTATCGATATTTTTAATACCATCCATATTTTTGGCTCTATCCTCCAAACAAACAGTTTAAATTATTTTATACTCCTCCGAAGTTTAAGAACGGATTGATCTCAAGTTTTGCATACACATTTTATTTGGTCCCAAGGGTGTATAGATTTAGTTTCATAATGATCGGTTAATAAACAAAAAAGTTATGAACATGAACGTGGATAATTATATATATATATATATATATATATATAATTATAGCTCTGCATGACCAAACAGTTCACTGGCTCACCGCTACGCGGTGTAGCGTAAAATGTTCCCGTAAGAGAAATAGGAGTGCTTAGGTGATATATACACGAGCGTTTGGAGGCAATAATTTACACTGATAAAAAGCATCATTACACCCTTCGCGTATTTGTTCTACCGATGTTGAAATCGATAATGAATACAATATTTCAGAATTATTAAGTGGTTTCCAACGGCATACTCAATGTTCTAAATCTTACTGTCTTAGGAAAAAAGGTAATGAATTCATTTGTCGATTTAAATTTCCTAAGGAGATACAACTAGAATCAACATTGCTAAAAAATGAAAAAGGTAACTTAATCAATACAATTCATTCATTGCTCAAACTTGAAGAGCTAATACTGATTTTCAAATAATAACATCAGAATATGCCGTCGTTAATTATACCGCTAAGTATGCTTCTAAATCGGAACCTGTATCGAAAAGTTTAAATGACATGTTTAAGGAAATTGTAGAGTCTCGAGATACTGGAGAACAAGCACGGCATGCATATATGAATTTAATGATGGAAATTATCGGTGAACGTGATATAGTTGCTTGCGAAACATGTCATACACTTTTAGGGATTCCATTATTTCGTGTTACCAGAACTTTCAAAGTACTTGTTATAGAAATGGAAGATTAAATTATTAAATTATTAAGAATTAATAATAGCCCTGCTATGACTACGCGTCGAGATGACTTGCAGCGACTTTATAAAAAGTGTGTATATAAACTTTATTTAAAAGTGAATATCCTTTAACTATCTTGAGAAAGTATCAGTATGATTAGAATTTATCGATCTTCCCATGTCAGAGGTGAAGGTAAAAAAAAGAAAATTTTAACACATTTTTCTTTTTCTGTAACGTTTCGGTAGACAATGCTACCCTCTTCAGACTGTGTAAAATTTATTAATTTTGATTAGTACATCTCAGAATATAATGCAAACCGGGAACGTAAATAAAAAGGATGTGAAAAAATATACCTTCTAATATCAATATCGTACAATGTTTACAATATAATTTCGCCGCAAGTCGATTTAAATTTTCGCTTCTTTTTCCTCATTCTAAACACGAGAAAACGTCAAACAGATGTATACACGACAAAAATTTCTGCTGTATATGAAACAATACAAGATTTGCGCTTTCTTATATAGGGATAAGTAGCAAGCTTGTGTTTATATTTTTTCTATTGATGACGCATGATCAAGGTTGTGTACAGTACGTTTGGTTACAGATAAATTTAAAGGCTTTTCATTCTATATATAATTTGCGAATACTGTTTATTTAATTTAATTGAGTCTTCTTGTTTGTTTTTGTAAATTTATGTGTACCATTTCAGATGCAATTCTTTTTCCATAATTCGGTTCTTTATCTAAAATCTTAAAATTTTGCCAATCAAAATCGTGTTGATTATTTTGTACGTGTTGATAGATCATAGAATTTCTGTTATTTTTATGTTCATTTGTTCGGGTAATTATTTGTCTTTTTGTTTGTCCTACATATGAAGCATCACAATTGTTGCAATTTAATTTATATACTACGTTATTTTGAGTTTTTCTATCAGTTTTATTTTTCCTTTGATTCTGATATTATTTAATTTGTTTTCAATAATTGAAATTTTTTTTATTCCGTGTTTTTTAAATTTAGATGATACTTTTTCATAAAAACCATTTAAGTAAGGTAGTGTTATTGTTGTTTTGTAGTTATTATTTTCATTTCTATAGTGGTTAGTTGTCTGTTGATTAAAGACTGCAAGACGCTTTTTAACGTATCTATTTATAAATTTTTTCGGATGGCCATTTTCTAATAAATACTCTTTTATTTTATTAATATTTTGTTTGTGAAAATTGTTATCTGATAGTTTAATTGCTCTATTTACTAAGTTGTAAACCATCGCAATTTTTTGTGAAATTGGATGAGCTGAATCGAAATTTAAAAACCGTGCCGAAAAAGTGGGTTTTGTATACCAGTCTGTTATAATTTTATTGTCGTTTTTTATTAGTAATGTAACTAAAAAGCTGATTTTATTGTTCTGTTCAATTTCATAGGTAAATTTTAGTTTTGGGTCTTAGGAGTTGAAAATGTGTAACATTTCATTAATTTTATCTGTAGGAATGCATGTTATTATGTCATCTACATATCTATAATAAAAAATGGGTTTAAAAGTTAATTTGTTTAAACATTCAGTCTCGATATCTTCCATAACTATATCTTGAGAAAGACTGATAGAGAAATACACACTTTGCCAGAATGGAAAACTCGCCAACTATTTTATAAAGGACTGTTGGTGGAATAGCCAAGGAAGAAAGATCCCAAATTATGTATGAATGTGAGGAGTATATATGTTCAAGATGTTTTGACCCTTACCACAGTGAAAAAAATGAATAATTTCTTCCACCATTATTTCAAAACTAAATATTCAAAATTGAATCCAATTCGGTTGATATTTGAAAAATAATTTCGGCCATTTTGAATTCGCCATGTTGATTTTTTCAAATCTGATTTTAGATTCGTAATCAGTGACCCTAAAAACCCCCGTATATCAAATTTGACCAAAATTTGTTGAATTTTGAAAAAAAATGTCCGCCATATAGGACCGCCATCTTCAATTTTTCAAATCTGATTTCAGATTCATTATCAGTGACCTCGAGAACCTAAGTATTCAAAATTTCGTATAAATTATAAAATTTTTTAAAAAAATAAGAAGTTTCCGATTATTTTATGATGTCACAGACGCCATCTAGGAAAATTTTTCGGAAAAATTCGCAAACTTCAAATGATTCAATAATAATATCATTTGTAACATAAAACCATTACACGATCTTCGTTAAATCGTTTCATTCTAAACAAGCGTGTTAAAATGTTGAAAAATGTATTTCTGATTTTTCACCAAATTCAAACCGTCATTTTTAAATTTTCCATTGGAAAATTTCAAATTCCGACTTCAAAATCGAAAAGAGCGGAAAATTTTAGTTCAGAAAAGTGCTTCTGGTTATTATTTTTGTTTTTTTCGACAATTTTCTAGGCAAAAAACCAATCGACTATAAAATGACCGCTTAGGAAGAAATGGGTTAATGGGTTGTCTTCTAGCTTTGGATTTCCTTTTCTATTTGTTTTCACTGTACCACAAATTCCTATATCGCGTTCATGTAAAAACACTGCCAAAATAGGTGATGTATACCAGTTGTCTACGTACATTACATGACCCTTCTAAAAATAAGGTTGTAAAAAGTGAGCTACAATATCGCCAGTAATGCCCAAATCAAACTTTTGATAATCAGTATTTACTATATGATAACTAGTATAAACAACAAACCCTAGTATGAATCCAGTCTCACAATCTACAATCATAAAAAGTTTGATGCCAAAGCGATTTCTTTTCAAAGGAATATATTGTTTGAATCGAAGCCTACATTTCCATAGTAACAGATTTTCATCTATACACAAATTTTTCCCTGGAGTAATAGCTGCTGAAAACTTACTTTGTAGGAAATCAATTACTCACTTTATTTTCGCAAAAGGGTGATTTACGATTTCTTCGTTATCGTGAAAATGTAAATTACGCAGAATCTGAAGATATCTATCGCAAGACATTATATGAAAAAATTGTAGTATGCAGTAAGGAATTTGTAGTTCAATAATCTTTCAAATTACCTTTACGTATATGACCCATTAGAACCGAAAGACCAAGAAATTTTTAGAGTTCATCTTCTGCATTATCTTGAGTTTCATAATGATTCGTCTCGTCTACAATCATTTGAAGTAATGATGAATCAAAAAAGCAATTTAGATAATCGATTGAATTAGTTCCTGATATACAAATATTCGGATTTATTTTTTAACTACTTTCGAAGTCTTTGATTGATGAATAAAAATACGCGTCGTGAAAAATTTCACTTTCATCGTAATTATCTTCAAAATTCATGTCATTAATTTCTTCATTTTCTACGTTTTCTTCTACCTTTGGTTCGGATTCGCTACTACTTCAACCATCAATTTCCATTTTATCAAAGATAAGATAATCTGACGAAAAATTTATATAACAACGTCAAAAAACTTATAATAATACAACTAGTAAATGTGTACGTGTCCTGTAAGAATTCTAATCGTAATAGATTATGAGTCGATTGCTTTGCTACGAATTATTGTTAGATTTTTATAAGAAAAAAAGTACTTACTTTATTGTAAATACTTATATTTATTTATATTTTGGACCTTCGATCTATATAGATAATAAAATGAATTTTCCGATACGCAGTATTACTTCAAACATACAATTAGCGCATCAAACAATGTGGACATAACCAATTTCAGGGACAAAATATCGAAAAAAAAATTTTGACTTTAAGATAGCAAATTCCAAGGTCAAGAGTCCTTTCAGGAACTTTTTCATTATTTTTTTCAAACTCAGCCCATCAAAAAACATAGATATCCACTCTTTGAAGCTAAAATACTAAAAATTATATATTTGACCATTGAAATGATAATTTTGATTTTTGAGCAGCCGAGGACCATTGTTTTATGGCTATATATTACCGACCAAAAAATGGTTATTTCTATATAATTAATTTTAAATTAATTATTTTGATAAAATCGCTGTGTAACGGTATTGTATTTGCTTTTAACAGTATCTGTGATTTTTTTCAAATTTTTAGTGCTAATAGTTTTTTTAATTTTTGAAATTTTTTAAGTAGGTCTCTGTAATTTGGGTATTACATCCCCTTAATAGAACTATACTATCTGTTGCTTCCAAAATAATATAATTTTTTTAATGTAATTATAATCTTCATTAATTAAAAAATGTAAAAATGTAAAAAATGTAAAACTACTACCGAATTGACATGCATATCAATGAATAAACAGCTTAACCTTATACAAAAAACGTGTAATTTAATAATTTGTTAATTTTTACTCATTATTATGTGTACATTGTGAAAAGAAAATAAACTAACCTAATTATCGAACTTGAATAAAAAATTATTCATACCGTTTTGATAGGTTCACATACAATTACATACGGAGAAAAAAGTTCGAGTAAAAATTGCAATGTTGTTTGTTAATTGAAAGACAGAGTTGACAAATGATAAAAATTACTATTTTTTATAGTAAAATTAACTAGATATCTAATAATATATATATATATATATAGATATATATATATGATAGATAAACTACATGTCAATATTCAATTTGAAAAAAATCTAACTTCGCCACAATTGATTTTTTTATCCAAAAGTCTAAAAGAAAGCTTGGAGCAATACCTTTCAAATGATCTGTAGCATTTTTATGGCCTTCAATTCTGTAAAAAGTTATGATAATTTAAAGAAAGACAAAAAATTCACAAAAATTAACATGGTATTTCCCATTTAAATTTTTAAAAAAATTTCGTCTTTCTTTAAATTATCATAACTTTTTACAGAATTGAAGGCCATAAAAATGCTACAGATCATTTGAAAGGTATTGCTCCAAGCTTTCTTTTGGACTTTTGGATAAAAAAATCAATTGTGGCGAAGTTAGATTTTTTTCAAGTTGAATATTGACATGTTGTTTATCTATCATTTACCTTGAAATTAGAAATTCTAACCCAGAAGGATAAATTCTAGACATAATTAGCAACGAATGTTACATATAATGTTCTATAGTAAAAGTTGATAGATTTCGTATATATATATATATATATATATGTAAACACCAGTATCGGTACTTATGGTGACACTACGTGTTATCTTGGTGTTTTGAGGTTATAAAACATATGTAACGACTCAGATATAAGGGGGAGAATATTAATTGATAGAATAATGCATAAAAAACCAATAACCCAAATACCTAAATACCCCTCACGGGTAAAAAAGCACACAAAGATAATTTTCCGATTTTTTGTGTGTCGGCATAAGTACGGATACATGGTTGAATTTTCGATGGAATTATGCTGACGTCGGCATAATTACCCCAAAGTAAGCACAATTCCCATTTCCCGTAAGAATTTATCGGCATAAGTACCGATTGATCAATTTATATAAATATATATATATATATATACATATTTTGAAGTTTACATAGCAAAAAAAAAATTTGACTTTGAAATGATGATTTTCAAGTTCAAGGACACCTTTAAAGCAGTTTTTACTATTTTTCTGTTATTAAGCACATCAATTTAACTTTCAAACTATCTAATAGTTTGTGTTCGTTGGGTGGTCGAAATATCGACTATCCCCATCCTCAAAAGGTTGAATAGATAAGTTATATCGTTGTTCATCCTTACTCGAGTTACTCAATAATTTTTACGTTTTTGTAAAAGTAATTCGTCAGATGCAAAAATCATTTGAAAATTTCATAAATAACTTTAATTATTGGCTGAGAAATCGCCATCATAATTAAATAATTAAAAAATAAACTTATTATTAATTGTTATAAATTGACTGAATATGAGTTGTTACGAAATGATTAAATATTGGCTGAGAAATCGCCATCATAATTAAATAGTTAAAAAATAAACTTATTATTAATTTTTATGAATTGACTGAATATTGGCTGAGAAATCCCCAACATGTTTATTCAAACTTATTATTAGATATATAAATAATTTAAAAATAAACTTATTATTAATTGTTCTAAATTGACTAAATATTGGCTAAGTAATCGCCATCATAATGAAATAATAAACTTATGATTTATTGTTATGAATTGACTAATTATGAGTTGTTACGAAATGATTAAATATTGGCTAAGAAATCGCCATCATAAATAAATAATTAAAAAATAAACTTATCATTATATAACTTATGAAATCACCAACATGTTTATTCAAACTTATTATTAGATATATAAATAATTAATAAATAAACTTATTATTAATTGTTCTAAATTGACTGAATATCGGCTGAGAAATCGCCATCATAATTAAATAATTAAAAAATAAACTTATTATTAAATAGTTTATTATTAATTAGAGACATAACAATATTGTATATTAATTGAAAGACAGAGTTGACAAATGATAAAAATTACTATTTTTTATAGTAAAATTAACTAGATATCTAATAATATATATATATATATATATATATATATATATATATATATGGGGTATTCCACGTGAAGTGGTCCGATCAAAATTTTAAAATGCGCCAAATTTTGGGTACACATTGCAAATGTTTTTAAGAATACAGAAAAAAATTTTTAGGTACCGGAATCTATTTGCTCAAAAGTTATTCTAACCTCAAAAAGTGAAGTTTTTCCAGTTTTTTTCAACCCAGCTGGGTTCATCGCTATTTAACTCAAAATCTATCAACTTTTACTATAGAACATTATATGTAACATTCGTTGCTAATTATGTCTAGAATTTATCCTTCTGGGTTAGAATTTCTAATTTCAAGGTAAATGATAGATAAACTACATGTCAATATTCAATTGAAAAAAATCTAACTTCGCCACAATTGATTTTTTTATCCAAAAGTCTAAAAGAAAGCTTGGAGCAATACCTTTCAAATGATCTGTAGCATTTTTATGGCCTTCAATTCTGTAAAAAGTTATGATAATTTAAGAAAGACAAAAAATTCACAAAAATTAACATGGTATTTCCCATTTAAATTTTTTAAAAAATTTCGTCTTTCTTTAAATTATCATAACTTTTTACAGAATTGAAGGCCATAAAAATGCTACAGATCATTTGAAAGGTATGCTCCAAGCTTTCTTTTGGACTTTTGGATAAAAAATCAATTGTGGCGAAGTTAGATTTTTTTCAAGTTGAATATTGACATGTTGTTTATCTATCATTTACCTTGAAATTAGAAATTCTAACCCAGAAGGATAAATTCTAGACATAATTAGCAACGAATGTTACATATAATGTTCTATAGTAAAAGTTGATAGATTTCGAGTTAAATAGTGGTAAACCTAGCTGGTGTTGAAAAAAACTTGGAAAAATCCACTTTTTGAGGTTAGAATAACTTTTGAGCAAATAGATTCTAGTACCTAAAAATTTTTTTTCTGTATTCTGAAAAACATTTGCAAAGTGTACCCAAAATTTGGTGCATTTTAAATTTTGATCGGACCACTTCACGTGGAATACCCCATATATATATATATATATATATATATATATATGTAAACACCAGTATCGGTACTTATGGTGACACTACGTGTTATCTTGGTGTTTGAGGTTATAAAACATATGTAACGACTCAGATATAAGGGGGAGAATATTAATTGATAGAATAATGCATAAAAAACCAATAACCCAAATACCTAAATACCCCTCACGGGTAAAAAAGCACACAAAGATAATTTTCCGATTTTTTGTGTGTCGGCATAAGTACGGATACATGGTTGAATTTTCGATGGAATTATGCTGACGTCGGCATAATTACCCCAAGTAAGCACAATTCCCATTTCCCGTAAGAATTTATCGGCATAAGTACCGATTGATCAATTATATAAATATATATATATATATATACATATTTTGAAGTTTACATAGCAAAAAAAAAATTTGACTTTGAAATGATGATTTTCAAGTTCAAGGACACCTTTAAAGCAGTTTTTACTATTTTTCTGTTATTAAGCACATCAATTTAACTTTCAAACTATCTAATAGTTTGTGTTCGTTGGGTGGTCGAAATATCGACTATCCCCATCCTCAAAAGGTTGAATAGATAAGTTATATCGTTGTTCATCCTTACTCGAGTTACTCAATAATTTTTACGTTTTTGTAAAAGTAATTCGTCAGATGCAAAAATCATTTGAAAATTTCATAAATAACTTTAATTATTGGCTGAGAAATCGCCATCATAATTAAATAATTAAAAAATAAACTTATTATTAATTGTTATAAATTGACTGAATATGAGTTGTTACGAAATGATTAAATATTGGCTGAGAAATCGCCATCATAATTAAATAGTTAAAAAATAAACTTATTATTAATTTTTATGAATTGACTGAATATTGGCTGAGAAATCCCCAACATGTTTATTCAAACTTATTATTAGATATATAAATAATTTAAAAATAAACTTATTATTAATTGTTCTAAATTGACTAAATATTGGCTAAGTAATCGCCATCATAATGAAATAATAAACTTATGATTTATTGTTATGAATTGACTAATTATGAGTTGTTACGAAATGATTAAATATTGGCTAAGAAATCGCCATCATAAATAAATAATTAAAAAATAAACTTATCATTATATAACTTATGAAATCACCAACATGTTTATTCAAACTTATTATTAGATATATAAATAATTAATAAATAAACTTATTATTAATTGTTCTAAATTGACTGAATATCGGCTGAGAAATCGCCATCATAATTAAATAATTAAAAAATAAACTTATTATTAAATAGTTTATTATTAATTAGAGACATAACAATATTGTATATTATATATATGAATTAACTAAATGTGACTAAAAATCGTCATAATATTTTATTCAAACTTATTATTAGATTTAATAAATAATTAAAAAATATAATTATAAACTTATTATAGGAATTATTATGAATTGACTAAATATAATTGTTACGTAATGATTAAATATTGGCTGAGAAATCGCCATCTTAATTTGTACAACCATTTGTAATGTGAGTGTTATTATTGATAATTTTATTCTGAATAATAACAATCTCAACTCTGTAAAACACAGAGAGCAAATGGATTACACATGAAATTCTCTCCTTCATCCACTACCTCTTCCTCTTGTGAATAATAATTATCATTATCGTTATGAATAATAACATAATAATTAAAATAATAATAATTATAATTATCATTATCATTATCATTATAATTATCATTATAATTATCATTATAATTATCATTATGTTTATCATTATGATTATCATTATCATTATCATTATTAATAATAATAATTATTATCATAATAATAATTATTATTATTATTAATATCATAATCATAATCCCCTCTCTCCCTCCCACTATCTCCCTCTCTCTGGCACGTAACATAACATGCGCTCAATACGTATCGTCTGACGGGGAGGGGGCGCGAAGCAGCCGGGCATATATAAACTCCGCGCGCACTCACGAGATCCAGTGTGTTCTGCACACTGACGAGTACCATGACTTGTCAGTCATGGAAGCTCTCTCTCTCTCTCTCTCTCTCGCTCGCTCGTTCTCTCTCTTGCTCGCTCGTTCTCTCTCTCGCTCTCTCGTTCTCTCTCTCGCTCGCTCGTTCTCTCTCTCGCTCTCTCGTTCTCTCTCTCTCTCGCTCGCTCGTTCTCTCTCTCTCTCGCTCACTCGTTCTCTCTCTCGCTCGCTCGTTCTCTCTCTCGCTCTCTCGTTCTCTCTCTCTCTCGTTCGCTCTTTCGCTCTCTCGCTCTCCCGCTCTCGGACGGACGGACGGACGGACGGACAGAAACAAAATTTTAATATAATAATAGATTATTTAATTATGATGGCGATTTCTCAGCCAATATTTAATCATTTCGTAACAACTCATAATTAGTCAATTTATAACAATTAATAATAAGGTTATTTTTGAATTATTTATTTCAAAAAATAAGTTTGAATAAATTATGTTGGCGATTTCTCAGCCAATATTCAGTCAATACATAACAATTAATAATAAGTTTATTTTTTTTTAATTATTCATCTAATATATAATAAGTTTAAATAAATCATGATGGCGATTTCTCAGCCAATATTCAGTCAATACATAACAATTAATAATAAGTTTATTTTTTTTTAATTATTCATCTAATATATAATAAGTTTAAATAAATCATGATGGCGATTTCTCAGCCAATATTTAATTATTTCGAAACAACTCATATCCAGTTAATTCATAATAATTAATAATAAGTTTATTTTTTAATTATTTAATTATGATGGCGATTTCTCAGTCAATATTTAATTATTTCGTAACAACTCATATTCAGTTAATTCATAACAATTAATAATAAGTTTATTTTTTAATTATTTAATTATGATGGCGATTTCTCAGCCAATATTCAGTCAATTTATAATAATAATTAATATTAAAGTTATTTATTAATTATTTATATGTAATATAATAAGTTTGAATAAATCAAGATGGCGATTTCTCAGCCAATATTCAGTCAATAACATATTTATAAGTATATTTATAATTCTTAATACATTTATATATATGTATGTATTTAGACAATGAAAAAAATAATATATATATATGGGAGATTCCATGTGAAGTGATCCAGTTAAAAAATAGAATTTTGTTTTAATGTATGGAATCAGTAAAAAACTACTTGAATAGAGTGTAGCTAAATTTTTAGACCTGAATTTCAATTAGTACCAGAGTTGTAGCCAATCAAAAAATCGAATTTTTTGAAAAAATTGACTTTTTGGCCATGTTTATCACTTAATAACTCAAAATCTAACAATTTTTTCTTATATACATTAAATTTGAAAAAGTTTATTAATTTCAAGAAGTATCAGTTCAAATATTTCATTTATTTTATTTTAAAACTTTGAATATAGTTATAATAAATAAAAACCTTTATAGTAAAAAAAGGGTTGTACGATCAAAAATATTTTATCCATCCAAAAATCTAATTCATCGATGATTAATTACCTTCAAAATAATGCAAAGTTTGAGTGCGGCAGAGCATTTCAGACAAAGTTATGGTGTTTTTAGTTAAATTTCATAAAAAAAGAGAGCGAATGCATTTTATGAAGAAAACAGACTAACCGTATACTTGCATTCAAACAACACTATTATTCTTCAATAATACTAAAATATACTATTTTATGTTAGTTACTGATACTTTTATTTAGTTGTTATTTAAGTCTGATACTTTTAGTTATACCTGTTGTGTAATTTGATTTATTGGAATTATAAAAAGTTTCAGGTATTTATCCAATTATGTAACAGGTATAACTGCTTATACCTACTGTTTTGTGTTTGTAAGCAACTTAGAGATTAAAATGTATCAGTGACTAACAATAAATAGTATATTTTAGTAATATTGAGGAATAATAGTGCCATATTGTTTGAATGCAAGTATACGGTTAGTCTGTTTTCTTCATAAAATGCATTCGCTCTCTTTTTTTTATGAAATTTGACTAAAAACACCATAACTTTGTCTGAAATGCTCTGCCGCACTCAAACTTTACATTATTTTGAAGGTAATTAATCATCGATGAATTAGATTTTTGGATGGATAAAATATTTTTGATCGTACAACCCTTTTTTTTACTATAAAGGTTTTTATTGATTATAACTATATTCAAAGTTTTAAAATAAAATAAATGAAATATTTGAACTGATTCTTCTTGAAATTAATAAACTTTTTCAAATTTAATGTATATAAGAAAAAATTGTTAGATTTTGAGTTATTAAGTGATAAACATGGCCAAAAAGTCAATTTTTTCAAAAAATTCGATTTTTTGATTGGCTACAACTCTGGTACTAATTGAAATTCAGGTCTAAAAATTTAGCTACACTCTATTCAAGTAGTTTTTTACTGATTCCATACATTAAAACAAAATTCTATTTTTTAACTGGATCACTTCACATGGAATCTCCCATATATATATATATAAAATTAATATTCAAATATTTCTGAATAAACTACATTTTTTGTATAAATTTTTGCGTTTTCACTGAGGATAAGTTTTTTATTTCTATATTTTATTATATTATCATTTTTATTAATAGATTTATTATCTATAAATACTTTTAAATTATCCTTTGATGTTGTTCTTGATAAAGCTACGTATAATTGACCATGACTAAAAACAGGAGTATTTAAATATAAACCAACTTTGTCAAAGGATTGACCTTGAGCTTTGTTTATAGTCATAGCAAAGCTAAGTCTTATTGAAAATTGTCTTCTTATCATATGAAACGGAATTTCTTCTGATGATGGATATAAATCAATACGTGGTAATAATATTATCTTGCCAGCATTTTTACCTGTAATTATTTCTACTGTTATAACATACTGTTTTATATCCTTGATTATCATTCTTGTTCCATTACATAGTCCACCATTGATATCTAAATTTCGCAAACAACTAACTATTGCACCCTTTTTTAATATTAATTTATGTAGAGGTAATCCATTGGGTGTTAATGAATTTAAAAATTCTGTTGGGATTGATTCTTGTAATGTATCATTATCATCACTTTCTACTCTATCATCACTATAAAATGTATAACTACATCCATCAATTTTTTCTACTATATCTTCATTAAGTTTTAATACATTAGAATTTAAAGGCGATAATATTACTTTATTTTTTAATGTTGGATCATTAGGATATATCTTATCTCCAAAGATTTCTGTTATTAAATTGTTATCACAAATGAATTGTGTTGGTATTTCTTTGACATTGTTTTTTAATTCATATTTTGTTAAATTTTTATTTTCTCCTATATCAAGTAACCACTTTTTGAAACTAGTATCTGGCTTTTGCAATCTTAAATTTTCAGTCAATGATAACCTTGAAAAATATGGCCATAAACAACTTCTTTTGACGCAAGTTTCAATAATTTTAGTTCTATTTCCATGTGGTACTATTGGTAGTGTTTGTCTAAAGTCTCCAGAAGTTACAATAATTTTATCTCCAAAAGGAAGATCATTTTTACACGCATCTCGGAAAAATTTATCAATTGTTTCAAAAGCATATCTAGATACCATTGAAATTTCATCCCAAATTATAATTTTAATATTTTTTAAGTGAGTACCATATTCAGAATTAGGACTAATATTACATGTTGATTGTTCATTTATATTTAATGGTAATTTAAATGTACTATGAACAGTTTTTTCCATTAATTAATAAATTAGCAGCAATACCAGTCCAAGCCATTGTAAGAAAAGGAATATTCATTGATATTAAATAAGTAATAATTACATTATGTAAATAACTTTTTCCACTACCACCAGGACCATCAATGAAATAATACATATTTCCAATATTATTAATTGTTGCATTGATGATTAAATCATATATTTTCTTTTGATTAAATGTTAAAGAATTTATTAAACGGTTTCTAAGGTATTAATATATCATGTATATCTAATTCATCATCATACTCTTATTTACTTCATAATATCCATATTAGGTAAATGAAATCATTTAATTTCATTACATGTAAGCAATAGATTTTTCAATATTATACAAGCTTTGTTTCACCCTCAAATTCTGATAAATTTGGATCATAAAATGAATTCTTATATTTATTAAATAAATCCAAAAGCATTAATTGGCTGTTTGGAAATACAAGAATAAATGCAATAGTTGCACATAGATTTAGGAAATTTGAATACTGTTCTGTTGGGATTGATTCTTGTAATGTATCATTATCATCACTTTCTACTCTATCATCACTATAAAATGTATAACTACATCCATCAATTTTTTCTACTATATCTTCATTAAGTTTTAATACATTAGAATTTAAAGGCGATAATATTACTTTATTTTTTAATGTTGGATCATTAGGATATATCTTATCTCCAAAGATTTCTGTTATTAAATTGTTATCACAAATGAATTGTGTTGGTATTTCTTTGACATTGTTTTTTAATTCATATTTTGTTAAATTTTTATTTTCTCCTATATCAAGTAACCACTTTTTGAAACTAGTATCTGGCTTTTGCAATCTTAAATTTTCAGTCAATGATAACCTTGAAAAATATGGCCATAAACAACTTCTTTTGACGCAAGTTTCAATAATTTTAGTTCTATTTCCATGTGGTACTATTGGTAGTGTTTGTCTAAAGTCTCCAGAAGTTACAATAATTTTATCTCCAAAAGGAAGATCATTTTTACACGCATCTCGGAAAAATTTATCAATTGTTTCAAAAGCATATCTAGATACCATTGAAATTTCATCCCAAATTATAATTTTAATATTTTTTAAGTGAGTACCATATTCAGAATTAGGACTAATATTACATGTTGATTGTTCATTTATATTTAATGGTAATTTAAATGTACTATGAACAGTTTTTCCATTAATTAATAAATTAGCAGCAATACCAGTCCAAGCCATTGTAAGAAAAGGAATATTCATTGATATTAAATAAGTAATAATTACATTATGTAAATAACTTTTTCCACTACCACCAGGACCATCAATGAAATAATACATATTTCCAATATTATTAATTGTTGCATTGATGATTAAATCATATATTTTCTTTTGATTAAATGTTAAAGAATTTATTAAAGTTTCTAAGGTATTAATATGATCATGTATATCTAATTCATCATCATACTCTTTATTTACTTCATAATTATCCATATTAGGTAAATGAAAATCATTTAATTTCATTACATGTAACAATAAGATTTTTTCAATATTATACAAAGCTTTTTTTTCACCCTCAAATTCTGATAAATTTGGATCCATAAAATGAATCTTATATTTATTATATAAATCCAAAGCATTAATTGCTGTTTGAAATACAAGAATAAATGCAAATAGTTTGCACATAGATTTAGGAAATTTGAATACTGCAGCTTCTGCTAAACATTTATCCCACTCATCATTAGTACTAATAATACCTCTCGATAAACAAGCAGTTTCATACGTATCGTAAACTATACCATTTACAGTTCGGATATCTTCAAATGATTTTGCACCTCGTACATGTAATAATAATAGTCGTAAGAAAAATGTTTCACGTTTATTTGTATTTACGAAATACATTCTACTTATAATAGGTTTATTAAATTGTTTTCTTTTAGTCCATGCTTTAATTTTTTTATTAAAAACTGTAACGTGGTACTTCGTCCTAATACCATAGTTACAAGTAATTTATTAATTTAATCAGGGACGACGGCCCCGAAGAACACGTCTCTGTCGTCGCCGTGGGTTGACGAGTCCACCCGTCGGGACACGGTAGCGGAGATAGGACGATCTCCTCTATACCGACACACGTGGCGGGAAAATCGGGGATCGAAATGTGGTTTGCGGGTTAATCTGTAGTCAAAATGATAACGCGACCGTTGTATTAAAAACAAATAAACAATATTTATTTATACTGAATTTACACGGAGGTGCCCGACAATAATTAACGGGGCGTTCTCCCGGTCGCGTGGTATATACGCGGCAAGCAGGGGCTGCCCCCGTGCTCGCCCCGCGCAATACCCAATCGGTTTCGGTAGCACCGGTGTGCTACCGAACAAACATACACACACACTCACTCAACACACTCTAAATATATACCGACCAATGTAGGGTACTTACCGGGCTGGCTGGTCCATTGGCCCTGGTGTACGTCGGCGCCCCGACGTCTGCTGGCCGGTGGAGTCGGCCCGGTTTCCCGTCGTCCTCGACGGTAGTCTGCAGGTGCGGCCTGATGCCGCGGCGATTCGCCTACCTCGGGGAATACTCAACCCGAGGTGTATGGTCCTTCGCACTGCACTTTCACAATCTCACTAGCACTCGCGTACGGCTTCCCGGAGTACGGACGAACCGGTCCGGTACTTCCCGTGGCTCGCGAAACTAAGCGTAACGAGGGGTTTAGAAGGTGCTGTCGCGGTCAAGACCGGCAGCGTACTAAGCTTTTCGGGAATTGTCGCATTCCCGAAAAGTATCTAACACACACACACAATAACAATAGAGTATATGGATGCTCGCACACATCCTCGCTCGTAGACATAAACACGCGTGTTTCGTGGCCTTGAAGAGGCAACGCACGAAACAATAACAATGTGCGAGATTTCACGATGTAATATATTATATACACGAAATAATATTTTAGATTCAATATTATTTTATCTCATTGCAACGACGTCTCGTCGCAAAACCCCCCACTAAACTCCACATCATCCTACTGATGTGAGAGTTGAAAAGAGGGCAATGAAATAAAATAATAATATGCACGCAGGTCGAATCTCCTCGCCTAGACGAACTAGGGCCGAGGAGTGGTGAGGTTCTTCTCCAAGGTGGCCATCACCAGTCGCAGGATAGTGTCTCTTGCTTCCGGATTATCTTCTGCTACCGCTTCCAACAGCAAGCGACTCTCGCGGAGGAGGTCAGCATCGCTGGAGGAGGACATTGGTAGCCTGGTGACAACGTTGCTGGACATCCCCGACGTTGCGTCCATCATGACGGAGGTGGAGGGCTGCTCAACCAAAGGAATTGGTGCAGGTTCAGGGCTCAGTACTGACAGCTCGGCTGGATAGCCGATTTGTCTGAACAGGACGTTGAGACCGGTCTGCACCGTCTCCAAAGGTCCAGAGTTTGGGACACCCAAACCCTGCGCCAAGTGACGTAGGAACGTCTCTTGTGGGGGTACCTCTCGGATCAGCTCGACGCGGACTGGCTGAGCTACACTCTCTTCTCGTCCGCGGGTCTTATCCTCTTCAGCCTCTTGATGGCCGGATATTGCTGGAGGAGGCGGTGTTGGAGGTTGGGCTAGGGAGTTCTGGTATTCCCTAGCACGCTGCTCGACTAACCATTGAGCATGATCGCTCAGGGCGAGTCGTACCTCCTCAATCGGCCCGGTGTAAGGCAGGCGAAATTCGGCTGCCTGACGGCGGTCTGCCTCCTCGAGCCGCCGAGCAATTACCGTGGAAGCAAAGGATGCTTTGCTTCCCTGGGGCTGTGCGTCCACAATACCCACCGGAGCTGCTCGGACTGTTGCGACGGTGGTCTCTTCCACCCGCCGATTCTTTGCCTTACTGCGGCTTCCTCTCTGTCTGGCCCTCTTGGACACGAACTTCTCCTGTGTCCCAGACGTTGAAGGTTGATAAGCCGCTGTTGGCGGGTCGGATAGTCCTCGATCCCTGCGATTAGCCAACCAATTTGGTGACAACCACCCCTCGGCGGCCGCAGTTGATGCAGAATTCCTGCGTCTGCATGGCCGCACACTCCCGGCGGTTGTGTCCCGGACGCCAACAATTAAAGCAGGCGTTATCCGGGGGGTCGATGGTTGGATCCGTCTTGATAGGATCCAACTTCTTGAACATCGCCCCGCGACGCCTATACTTCTCCGCCTGGTCCACTCCTGACGGATTGGGTCGTGGAGAGGGTCGGCACCTAACGGGCGACATCTCTCTCCGAACCTGCGTCGGTGGTTTGGACACTGGGAAGGGTCTGCTCCTAGCGGGCGACATCTCTTCCTTTGGCGGAACCACTACTACCGACGCGATGGTACTCGGCACGGCTTGTGCCAGATGCCCATCGTCTACTGCCGAATAATAGTCGTCGACCGTCAACTGGCGCAAGGGATTATACTTCTTGCGCCTTCGACGGCTTTCAGCGACTTCCCTTTGCCGCTCCCTCTCTTCTTGGCGGAGGTCCTCTGCATATCCGGCAGGCAGATAATTAACACTACCCGTCGGTGTCTGCTGGTCGACCTCCATTCGCTCTACCGTCGTCTTGGGATTTGGCCTGGATTCGCCAGCCTGTGGCGGACTTGACACACCTTTAGGCCTTTCCAAGGGCAAGTCAACAGCCTCTACCGCCGAAGCGGCCTGGAGGTTGTTGCCAAGACCCGATGGTTGGGCCGGCAGGGGTCTCCCCACCACCTCGGCATAACTCCTCTTGACCATCTCCCTCGCTTCTGGTGGCGAGTTAGCCAGAAAGGTGGACGTGGATTCCTTATTATCTGCGTCCAGACAGTGGGAATCCCCGAAACGATTATGGTCGCGGACTGCTTGCCGTTGGAATCGGCGGTAGCTTTCCGCGCTCCGTTCGGTCTCTCGCTTACCGAGCATTTGCTCGGTCTGAGCGATCAACCGTTTGGTTTCGTCCTCGTCCAGGGTGCTGAAACAAAGAAAGAAATTTGTTAATTAACTACAAACAAATCATAGTTACATTAATCATATACAATCACTCATACTCAATCAATCACACACCCGGATACCCACTCTAAATTTTCCCCGTGGCTAGCCGCTCATCGCTGGCCTAGAATTTTCTCCTTGGTGGGACGTATCTCTTTAAATCGGATACGTGCACTTCAGACCTCTTCCGTCCAGACTCTTCAAGTCTTAAGACTACTGGTGATAGTATCTCCTTGACTTCAAAGGGTCCGTACTTAGGTGCCAATTTGAGGATGACGTCCAAAATTGAGGAAAGCTGGGGAAACCTTCGTACTTGATTGCGTTGCCGTATTAGTAGCATGACGGAATTCATGTAGATGTTCATCCCAGCTGCGATGATCGGAATCCACAAAGGCCGCGATCATCGTCTTTAATGTCCTGTTTGTTCGCTCGACGGGGTTGGCTTGCGGTCGGTAAGGAGGAGTCGTGATCTGTTTTATCCCGTAATCCTCAAGCATTTGTGTCAACTTATTGTTGACGAACTCTGTACCATTATCCGTAAGGAAGTAATCAGGAGTTTCCCCAACGAAACAGTATGAGTTCCTCAAATGCTTTCGCAACCGACTTACCGGTAGCAGCTCGTAACGGTTTTAATTCAACCCACCTCGTGAACAAATCTTGTAAGACCAGTATATATTTGTATTGGTTCTTACTACGGCAGTTCCGTTATATCTGCCGCAACCACAGCCCACGGTCTCTCAATATTACGCTTGCCCATCAAACCTTGAGGGCCCGCCTGTGAGACAATCTGGCGATGTACCATGGGTCGGTAATCACGTCAAAGGAGGCTATTTCAACTTCGTCCGAGTCCAGGTTAACAGCGCGAGAGAGTGCGTCGGGAACATAGTGTAGTGCACCTTTCTTGTGCACAATCTCGAAGTCCCACTGTTGCATCTCAAGCACCCAGCGCGCTAGTCTTCCGGTGGGCTCTTTAAGAGTTTTCAACCATTTGAGCGCGCTGTGGTCCGTCACAGCTTTGAAACGATACGCTTCAATATATGGCCGAAGTTTCTTAATTGCCCAGATTAAGGCTAGACACTCTTTCTCCGTCGTCATGTAATTACGCTCCGCCTTGTTCAACACTCGGCTGACGTAAACGATCGGATGCTCGAAACCATCTTCATCTTCTTGGGTTAACACAGCCCCAATAGCGTAATCACTCGCGTCACTCTGGACCGAGAAAGGCTTAGAGAAGTCTGGTCGAGCAAGCACTGGCGCGCCGGCTAGAGCTAACCTGAGTTCACGGAACGCCGCGTCCTGCTCTGGTCCCCACTCCCATGGCTGGTCCTTACGGAGTAATCTCACGAGAGGGATCTTAATATCCGACTCTCGATTTATAAAACGAGAATACCAACCGACCATGCCAAGGAAGGAACGAAGTTGTTTAACATTTCTTGGGGTCGGATAATTTAGGACAGGAGCCACTCGATCCACATCGGGTCGAAGTCCATCACCATCCAGGCGGTACCCAAGGAACGTAACGCTCGAGCAACAGAACTGACACTTCTCTCTGTTCAATTCTAGCCCTGCGTCCACTAGTGTCCTTAGAACCATTTCCAACCATTTTAAATGTTCCTCGAAAGTTTCGGTTATAACGATTAGATCGTCCAGGTAACCGAAAACATGAGGTTCAACTTCGGGACCAAATAGAGCATCGATCAAACGTGCAAATGTCATGGGTGCATTCATCAGTCCGAACGGCATCCGTGTGAACTGCCACAACCCAGACCCAGGCACAGCGAAGGCGGTGTAATGTCGACTAATTTCTGACATTAACACTTGGAAATATGCCTTCTTAAGATCGATCTTAGAGATGAATTTGGCATTATGTAACTTATCCAGAATCGAATCCATATTCGGTATTGGATATGAGTCACGTTTTGTTACCGCATTCAAATCTCGGAAGTCTATGCAAAAACGATAGCTACCTTCGTCTTTGCGGACTATCACTGGAGCGGCAGACCATTCACTCGCACTCGGTTCAATTATTCCTCTCTCAAACATTTTTCTGACTTCTTGCTGGGCGAATTCGAGGACTTTAGGCGACATACGTCTTGGTTTGTGACGTACTGGTCGTGCACCTGGCTCTACTTCCACGTGATGTTCGATCAACGTAGTAAAGCCATGCACATCGCCTGGTGGTGGTAATAAGTTCTCTACTAACTTTCTTACCCTCTCTCGCTGGTCATCGTTAATCTCGATGATACCTGCACACTCTGCGAGAATCCTCGTGTCTCCGTCTCGGACACCATCCTTGACAAAAGACTGCCATTTTCCGGCGCCAACACGCCAGAGGGCATCGCCAATTTTAACCTCGATGTTCCAATGTTGAAGGAAGTCCATACCGAGGATCATCGAGTGTTCCATACTCTCGACTATTCTCAGTTGGATGTTGCCATCTAATCCCTCAATTCCGAATAGAACATCTAACAAACCTAGGACTTTCAGTGCCGGTCCTGCGACACCCCGCACGACTACCTTGGCCGGTTTCCACTTATCCCTGTAGCATTCCGCTACGTCAACGCGTATAAGTGAAACCATTGCTCCTGGGTCGAACAATGCTTTAAAGTCCTTGCCACCAAGTCTTACCGAGAAGAACAAACGGTTTTCGGATTGCACTCCCGCAACCATGTCTTCGGCTTGACTGTCAAGTAGAGCTGGAGTCGAACTTGTCTCTCTGGACGTCTTCGGGACGGCTCCTGCCCCCCCCTGAACTGTTCTAATCGGCAACGATTTTGAACTGTTCATCACCTGATCAAGAGAGACAGTCGTTTTACTCTCATTAGACTGTTTTATACTCTTTTCTTTGATCGTAGGTTGGGGTGACAATGAGTAACGAGTATCATCATTCTCATTGGTGGGGTTACACAAGTTTAGAGTTTTTCTCTCGTTCTCTATTTCCTTCAGTAACCGTTTGTGTTCGTTAACAGCCTGCCTACGGAGTACTTCAGACCAGAAAGACTCTTTGTTTTTCTTGATCTCTAGAAGTTCTAAATCTGCTTTGTTCGGCGCTTCGAACGTTGGAGTTAGCTTGGAAGGAGTCTCAGCCTTAACCATAGGTAACTCAGCAGATTTCGGCAAATTCAGATGGTCAGAGGTATTCTCTCTTACCTTCTGAACGTTTGTTTGCTCTCCGTTAAGCAGTTCAGCAAAGTCAGTGAGGTGTTTGTCCTTCTTAACAAACAACCTCGCGGGTTCACCAACCCGTATCTGTTGCCCCCTAGAGCTATTACGCTCTTTTAATTGCGTGCAGGGCCCAGGGGGCGATTCTGGTACCCTGCCGCTAGGTTTCCCAGATATTGCCTCACATGCTCACACTTAGGGCAATTATCCAGAGTAACCCCAGTTGTGTGGCACACCTGACACTCAATGGGCGCTGCCACGTTCGGGCACTGGTCTGCTGTATGTCCCATACTTGCGCAATGTAGGCAAGTCTGATTGGGACAATCGGAATATCGATGTCCTACTTTGTGGCATGTAAAACATATGCCAAAGAAGGGACTGTTCGGATTCCTAAGCAAACCAGCGTCTTGGGTCTGCCTCTGCGTAGTACGATCATATACCGTGCTTTGTCTACGTTGAGGCGTATAGATGGGTGTCGTCTGAGCTTGAGCAACGTATTGTTTCGGCCTAGCACCGTTATATTGTTGCTGCTTTGACCCTGTCTGTCTATTTCCCGAAGATTGTCTTGCATTATTAATATTTTGTGCACCCACAAAATTTTTATTTTGTTGCAAGTACTGACGTTGACTAGTGTTGCGAGTACCATACACATTGGCTACTTCACAATCACTTGAAGATGGGCTAGAAGAATGTTTCTTATTCTTCTTGCTCCTTTTCTTTTTCAACGTCTTCTTCTTCGGTGGTGGAGATGGCTGAGGAACCGGTTGGCTCTTCTTATTCTCAACTAATGAGGCCACTTTCCCCGAAACTTTGGATGAACTCCGTTTTGGGAAAGCTTGTGGGATATGAACTTGTTCTCTTGGTGTGGGTTCTGCAAACCTCTTGTCCCATACCAAGTGTTGTTCATATTCTTTACCGTACTTCATTATGTCTTCGAATGTATTTATGGATCTCGAGGACATAAACTTGCGGCACTCCGGTCTCAATTGAGAATATGCCATCTCTACTTGTTGGCGCAGCGGAGGAGGTCGGCGGAATTTTCGCACAATAGCCTTAAAACAAGTTAGGTATTTTACAACCTTCTCTCCTTTGCCTTGCGTGCGGCGTTGTAGATCCTCGAACAAATCTTGATCTCGCAACTCCTGACCGTATTCATTCAAAAATTCATTTTCGAAGTCATACCAGTTATGTAAAGAAGATTGGACGGCCCTATACCAAAATAGGGCTGTCTTCTTAAACACGCAAGGCAATGCGCTCAGGATACGCCGGTCAGAGAACTGGTCGTCATTCCTGAAGTCTTGTAAACTATCTAGGAATTCTTCGGCATCGTCGTTGGTCTCCCCATCGAACGATAGACCCCAGTCTCTGAGGGCTCTTGCACAACCAGGCCGATCCTTTCTATCTCTCATTGGTGGCTGGTCGTATCCCAAAGGGACTAATGCACCCATGTCCTCACTTTGGTTATTCCTATCACGCCGGTGCACATCTCGACTTGGCGATAATACTCTACTACGTCTATCAGGGAGGCGCTCCTTGCGATATCTTCTCGCATGGTAAGCGGTTGCATCCTCCCTATTTGCAGCGTAATATTCGTCCGAATCTAAGTTACTCATATTAGAATCGGTTTGAGTACCTTGATCGCGTCTAGCGACAGCTCGCTCGTGCTCGACGGGATCATTATTCATTTCGCGGGATCTGTTGTAACCATTGTTACACTGTGTAGAGGCTTCCCTCCTAGTGTAAGTACTTTGGTTACGATCGGACGTTCGAGACTTACTATTCCCTTCATTCGGTAACCGTCTAGAAGTGGACGTTGCACTCCTGTGATAGCGCTCACCTTCCGAGAACGATTCATCATCTGCTTCTTCTGGTGCTGGCGCATATCTGTGTGAGGAGGTCCTGTTGTTATGCTTGTCATAACTAACCTTCCTCTGACATGTATCGTATTGATCACGACTGTATGAACGATAATCCGGAGCTTCCCTCCGATTATCAGTCGACTGCCTGCGATCGTTGGAAGGGAGTTCATAGTTCCTGCTCGTCTGTTGTCGCGACTTATCTGACTGGATCTCCGAAACGCGCTTTTTAATCGCTCCCGAACTACTAAATTGGTTGGGAGTGGACCGGTCATGTGTATCGGAGTTCAGTCCAAAATTGTTACGACGAATGGCGCCCTTTTCCACTGGATTGTGGTTACCAACCAACGAGTTACGCTGATCCCGGTGTGACGTATGTGGTGAATTTATAGCATGCGTCTCACCTAGACCAGTATGTGTGCCGGTCGACACCGTCAATTGTCTCGAAGGTGGTGCATTAGCCGTCGGAATTGCCAATTCTGTGTCAATGCCTGCTGCATTATCAGAAAGCGGTCTCGATTCACCCGTCGGCGTGGGCACTCTACTATGTGTAGTCACATTTCCCTCTTCTTCCTGAATGGGGGTTATGTGCTCACTTGTTGGTCTATCGTCTGACAACTCAGACTCTATAGACCTGTCGGTACCAGAAGGGATCACACTACCTCTTCTGGAGCGCTTTTGGTGCTTCTGCCAGAACTGTGGACAAGCTAAGGGCTTCGTCGCTGGTTGGGCAGAAGTATCCTCGTCGTAATTGGGATACCAAGGCACGTCAATTTGAGGATCATAACACTTAATCCTATGTCTCAAAAGGCGCTCTCTACAACTCAAACTCTTCGCTATTAGCATTAAGGTGCAAACGATCGAGCTGGGCGTAGATCTCCTCCAAAGGAAGTGATCTGATGTCCTTTTTAATGTGCCTCGCATCCCGCGAGTCACTAAGTATTTTGCACATACGCGTCTCGTAGCTGCCCATCGTAATTTTTTTGATAAGGCAGAGACGGCGTTGTGCACGTGGGGATTTCTTCTCAGCTGGCACACCAACTGCTTCCCCGTATGCCCTGTAAAGTTTGGACAACTGAGGAGATAGCTCAGAGTCCAGATTCAAATATAGAGTATAAAACTACTCTATATGAGAGGGCATACCTTACATAAAGAGAAAAGAATCACACACAAAAAAAAATTCCGATCCGAGTTTGGCAAACTAATTAAATAATTAAAAAAAGTAAATAAAAGCATGAAAAATTAATGTAAATTAATTTAATCCATAAAAAAAAATTTGTTTGCCACCAGATTCGAAAGCTTAATCAAATCTGTTTTCGGATCAAAAAAAAAAATTTTGTTGTCGATCTTCTCTTTAAATCTAAGTAAAATTGCAAAAGATACTTGGACCAATCCAAGATCGAATTAATTTGACAACAAATTAATTTGGTAACAATTTAAAAATAAATTGCTATCGATTGCAACTTGCAAAGAAAAATACTAATAAAAAAAATATTTTAATTCGCTGACACGAGAAATTAAATATTAAGGAAAGAAAAAAAATTCTGGAAGCCACAAATATAATTATTTTGACAAACAAAATAATTATAATTTTACACAAAATGTAAATCTCATACAAAAGAGAATTTTGTGAAAATTAGCTTCAAAAGAAAAGAATTTTCAAAAGTAAGATCACACAAAAAAAAATTAAATGTGATTGAAACAGCAAAAAAAAATTTGAAGTTGATTTAAAACGCACAAAAAAAAATTAATTTTATTGTTAACCTCCAACAAAAATTTTAATTTATTTTTTTTTTTAGAACAAATTATTTATTTTATTTATTACTAAATTTATATATATTATATTATATTATAAAAAAAAATTAATAATATAAATATGCAATTAATTTGACAAACAAATTAATTGTAATTTATTTCTTAATTTGGAGGAAAAGCAAAAAAATTAAGAGAATAAGTCAAAGAAATTTCCCGTCAGCAGAATTAATGTTTAAGTGACAAACACTTAATCGAAATAATATTAATATTAACAATTGTAACGGGGTACGGATTGAATATAAGGAATAAAAAAACATCGAAGGTATCGGGGCGCGAACCCACGATCCCGGGAGCGCGAGGCAGAAGCCTCACCACTGCGCTACCATTCGGAATTATCCCGGCTAGTCGACTTGCCGGGATAATTCCGAATGGTAGCGCAGTGGTGAGGCTTCTGCCTCGCGCTCCCGGGATCGTGGGTTCGCGCCCCGATACCTTCGATGTTTTTTTTATTCCTTATATTCAATCCGTACCCCGTTACAAATGGCGCCCAACTCAAAAACCCACTTGCCAGAAGAGACGAAGTAGTTTATCTTCGCCTGGCTCATCTTGGACCGAAGTCGGTCATAAACTCCCATCCCCACCACCACAGTCCCGGTGGATTTCCCCGCGAGAACGTCAAAAAGTGCGGAGGTACGACTGTAGGAGAAAAGCCTGTGTCTGCAGTCCGCAGTGTGTATACGTATACGCAGTACACCTCCAAGGTTGGCACTAGACGTAGGGGAGCTTGAGTTTCTGGGATCTCAAGCGTGGTGGTGCAAACGCACGGCTATTCCTAATGAGACTCCCGGTGCTCAGAAAACGGTCTTCTTGGCACCGGTCGACCAGGGACAACCTTCGCCTCTCTAGCCCAGGTGATCGAAGTGATCAAACGGCTCCCCGAGGGCGTAGGTCGCGTTTGGGTGGGGGATATAACGGGTACGGATTTCGAGTGTCGGCGCAGGTTAGGTCCCTGAATTATCGGCGACGTTCGTCGATAGGACCAAGTCGACTAGCCGGGATAATTCCGAATGGTAGCGCAGTGGTGAGGCTTCTGCCTCGCGCTCCCGGGATCGTGGGTTCGCGCCCCGATACCTTCGATGTTTTTTTTATTCCTTATATTCAATCCGTACCCCGTTACACAATAAATATAAATGTAACACAGATATCACGATGTGTCTCAGCACTAATGCGAGCCAAAATCGTGACGGTAATACAAAAAAAATTTATCAACTTTGACTTATCTGACTAACAGACAATGTCAAAATTGATTATAATAATATTAATAATTATTAGCACACAACAAAAAAAAATTATTGTATAAGTTCAAAATTATCAGCTGACTAACAGCGTGATAATATCATTGAAAAATCAATTACAAGTATATATATATATATATATATTACAACAAACAAATTATTAATAATAATAATGATAATAATAATGATAATAAAATTAATAAATATAAGCAATAAAAAATATTATTGGTCGTCTCGAACTGATACACAATCAGTGAGCCGAACTCAAAAATATTTTACACACTCACAAATTGTTAAACTCGCTTTTAAAGCGAGCTAACAAAATTCATGCAATTAAATTAAAAATGAAATTACGGTCGCGCAGAGGGGGAAATTTTCCTTCTTGCGTAGCAACGATGGATAGCCGCGCGGTATATGCCGTATACTGTATATTCTCTTTCTCTCTCTCTCTCGATACTCGTTATACTTACGCCGCGCGAGTCTAACGCCGGCTAGTTGGGATTTTCTCTCTCTCTCCCACTAGCGGACTCGTGCTCACTCAGCACTACACGACTCCGCGACGCAATGTCTCTCTCTCTCTCACGCACTGGTTCTCTCTCACTCTCTCTCTCTCTCTCTCTGGTAAGCATACTTGACGTGCTTCACGTCGCTCTGCCTTTGACTAAGTTTAACTTTGTTCACAAGGCACCTCTGAGTTTGATTTCAGGAGGGTCGGACTCTCGCTGGCTCACGCTACCCGAGCATATACAGCAGGCCTCGTTTTTTATGAGCCAGGGAGCCCGATTCCCTTCTGAACTTTTTCGATATTTCTGCCGACCACCGGATGACTTGGAGATTTTGGCGCGGGCACGGACTTTGTTGCGTGATACTGGTAGCTGTTCGTCGTCCCTCATTATCGACGCACGCCGCCTGGCGCCTCATCAGGAAACCACGTCCTGCCTGTACGCTGTCGACGGAAGACGTCGCTGCTGCTCTCGTGCGCCTGTCAACCTGAGACCCTATGACGGGCAAGGACTTCACCAGCAAATGCGATTCTTGTAAGCAAAAATGCCATACTAAATGCGCCGGTAATCACCCGGGCACTAGTTTTCCTCGCTGCTGTATGTTGAGTAACGGTGAGAAGAGAGTTAAGCCCACCGCTACGGCAAAACCGACCAAGCGTCGGGCTACGTCATTGTCGCCGTCGCGCGCTCAGACTGTCAAGCAGCATAAAGGCGAAGAGACCACGCCCACTCCCACTATCGTAAACTCACCGCAAGACACTGCCTGTACAATTGATACCGGTGACATGGATGACGGTTCGGTTGCTCCCGCCTGGTTCACGGCGCGCTTTACACCTTATGCCGAGGCAATCGCCCGTATTGAACAGAAAATTGATTCTCTCTCGGCCGATTTAAACCGCCTTCGACGGGATCATGATGCACTCGCGCTCCGTACTGACGAACGCATCGTCAATATACAAAATCGACTTCTTGCACTTGAAAATAATAGCGCCTTAGACTCTAGCGATAAATCAGAGGCACGACAACCGATTTTATCTTGTCCTGCCGCTGCTAAGTACTCTGACAGTTTCGAGGTTCTTCTTACCGGCATACCTGTCGCTCTTGCACTTCCAGAGTCTGAAATCATCGGCAAGATTTTGAGCGCGGTCGCGCTCCCGTTGCTCGATAGACAAATTATAGAAACGCGCCCTTGGGCGCCTCGTCGAAAGAACAATATCACTAATAATAGTGCAAATCATATTGTTAACCCGGGCTCAACTGAATGCGGTCATGCACCGGGTATAATTTCTACTTCTAACACTACCAATGGCGACGCTCGTTTTCGAGCCCTGGTGTTCCGTTTTTCAAATCCTTTCGCGCGCGATTTGCTTATTTCACATAGCAATCGACTTAAAAACTATAATGTATCGAAACTTTTTGGCTCAGAGGGCAATTCGAGCGTGTATTTGCGTCCCTTATGGCCCAAACCGGTCCACGAACTCCACACATTAGCAATTACTCGAGCGTCCGCGATGGGTTACGCACGTCCCCTCGTGCGCAATATGAATGTGTACATGCGCGAGACTAGAACCAGCCCCCTTATCTGTGTTCAGTCACCCGCAGATTTTGACACACTCCAACCTAGAATATCACTCACAGCGCCACCGCGGATGCACACTGATACTCCTGCTAGTAATCCAGCCCAGACTAATTCTGTCTGACTCCCTCCAGGTCGGACGAGCGAAAATCGCGCCAATCATGCACTTCATTCCTCTACTCCCTCCCACTCTCACTTTCTTAACATTTTTCATACAAATATCAACAGACTCAAGACGCACTTCTCATTACTTGAAGCCCATACTTTACTATTTCAGTTCGATATCATCGCCATTACAGAAACATTTTTGACGCCCTTAGACTCCTCTGACTGCATTCGCTTACACGACTTTACGTTTCATAGACATGACCGCCTGGGCAAGGAGGGGGGTGGCGTCGGGGTTTATGTTCGTAATACTCTTAAAGCTAAAGTAATTTGCCATTCTAATCCGGAATATAGTAACACGCCAGAGTACTTGGTGCTCGACGTTGTTTGTGATGCCTTTAAAATTCTTTTTTGTGTCGTTTATAGACGCCCGACAGCTGCCTATCCCATCCAACTCTTCGACGCGCTATCTGAACTTATTCCTTCTTATAGTCATGTGGTGGTTACGGGCGATTTTAATATAAATATGGCTGTGTCAGACAATGCCTCGAACTACTTACGATCACGCCTCGACGAGTTGAATTTGGGACTTGTCCCCTCTGACCCCACTCATCATGCCATTTACAGAGATCACATGACTCACACGTGGTTGGATCTCTTCATTTTGCGCGAACCCTTTCCCGACTTCGTTTATGTGAAAACTGATGCGCCTTTTGCAGCGGGACATGATGCAATCTCGTTACAGTTGAAGATCTCGTTCAAAAGGTATTCAAATGGGTTGTCTAGATCGCGTAATTTGAGAGGGATCAACCTCGACCTTTTCAACAGAACTCTTGTACCGCTCCTTTCTGGCATTCCATCGGACATTCTTTCCCAGCCCTCATTTCGCTCGGCTGACCAGGGTAACCACGCATCGTCATTCCTTCCCCTCCCCACACCCGCTCAATCATCACCATCTTTAGCTTCATCAACCATCGACCAGGCTCTAGCTTCACTCTCACATGCCATCATTTCATCTTTTGATCAGCACGCACCCCTCAAGAACAATCGCAATCGCCCGGATCATAAACCCTGGGTTTCCTCACACATACGTCACCTCATCAAGGAGAAAGTGAGGGCTTACAGGGTGGCTAGGTCCACCGGCCGAACCGCTGACATCGCACATTATAAGCAGCTTCGTAGTAAAGTCTCTAACACGCTAGACTCAGTGAAATACAAATATCTCATGAGCAAATTTAAGGACGCTGTGGATGCGAAATCGAAATGGGCGGAGATACGCAAGCTGGGGATCACGGGCTGCTGGAGGCCCTCACCGCTCTCTTTTTTCACTCTTGACCAACTCAACTCCCATTATGCTGCAGTTGCGTCTCATGCACCTTCCATTCCCATTCATTTTGTTGACTCCCTTCTCTCGTGTCCCCTTTCACCAGACTGTCCAGTTTTCTCATTCACAACGGCGGGCGGGCTCGCACGCTCTGGGGGTGGATGGTATTTCTGTAAGGATGCTCAGATTGGCGGGTCCGCCTGCATTGAGGCATCTTGTCGGCATTTTCGACGCCTCACTGAGGTCCGGTTACTTTCCTGACGCCTGGAAAAGGGCCATACTTTTACCTCTGGCCAAGTCTACAAAGTTGGAGTCTCTTTCGGACACGAGACCAATAGCTAAGCTCTGTGAGGCGTCGAAGCTGCTTGAGCGCGTTGTTCATAACCAACTCATGGCTTTTCTGGAGTCTAACAACCTCCTCTTTCCGCGGCAGGCCGGATTCCGCAGGGGGCACAGTACTCAGACGGCCTTGCTGGGGGTGACGGAGGATATCCGCCGTGGGATCGATAGTCGAAAAACAACAATATTAATCCTTTTCGACTTTTCAAAAGCTTTCGACACGGTCCCGCATGATCTCCTCCTTCGTAAACTCCGTGGGTTGGGCTGCTCTGACATCGTGGTTAAATGGTTTGAGTCGTATCTCCGGGGTCGTATGCAGGCTGTTGGAGACGAGAATGGCAACATGTCATCTTGGGCCTCAGTATCCACGGGTGTGCCGCAAGGCAGCGTTCTTGGGCCGTTGCTATTCTCTGTTTTCATTAACGACCTGCCAAGCGTCCTGGAGTGCTCCAAATGCATGATTTTTGCTGATGACACCCAAATTTACCACTCGTTTCCCTTTGCTGAGTTTGACCTCGCCGTGGATAGAATGTCACGGGATGCATCTGCGGTCGCCTCCTGGGCGAGAGACAATGGTCTCACTTTAAATATTGCTAAAACAAAAGTTTTATTTCTTGGTAGCCGTAATTACGTATCACGCGTGGACCTGAACACAGCTCCTAGGGTTTCTGTTGATGGGGTTGACCTTGCCTATGAGGGTGCCTCCAGGAACTTGGGATTGTGGGTGGCTCCGGCTCTTGACTGGGACAAGCACGCTTCATGTATCTCTAGACGAGTTCATGGCATCTTACATAGTCTGAGATTTTTCAGACACGCACTGTCTCGAAAGATGCGCAAGTCCCTTGTCGAGAGCTTGGTCTTCCCGCAATTCGACTACGCATGCGTCGTGTACAATGACGTCAGCGACACGCGGAACACCAGGCTCCAACGACTGTTTAACGCGTGCGTGAGATTCGTCTGGGGTAATATCCCCAGAAGGGGACATGTAACCCCCTACAGATTGCGCCTGGAATGGCTGTCTGTCCGGTCGAGAAGGGCCTACTTTGTGGGATCCCTCGCCTTCAGCATCATCGCAAATAACTCACCCTCCTACCTGCTTAGTAACTTCACCCTGACTTCTGCCTGTACCAATATCCGCTCGTCCTCCCGCTTTCCCCCCAAACCGTTGACCTATCATCCTCCACGAACCGAATCATTACATAATTCATTTCATATCGCCGCTTCCAAACTTATAAATTCCCTCCCCTCTCCCATTCCTAGCTTCCTTCCATGTAATATCCCTGCTTTTAAAAAACTATTATTTATGCACCTCCTCGACCAGGATAGACAGCAATGGGAGAGCAGGATCGTCAATGAGGGTCTCACGTGTCCTCCTACACCTGAGTTTACTTGACTTGTTTTAATTTTATCTTTTATTTTATCTTCCCCTGACTGCTTCAACATTTTCCATTAGTTAGTTTATCTCTTTTACGGTCCTGCACTCACCAGCATGTTTAACTCGATTTGCACTGTAATGCATTGCTTTCTTTTCTCTATGCGACTCTATGTAATTTCTCTGAACATCTATTTATTCGCTTCAACAGTCACCATCCACCTCACTCATTCATCCATTTACCATTTATCATTTATTTATTGTGCATCCACACTCATTCCATACTGTTTGTATACTGATTGCGTCGCGTTTCTTATCTCTATTAACTTAATTTTAACTTTAGTTTTAATCTACACAACTATTGGCGCTTCAATCGCTAGAAACCCGACGAAGCCCTACTCTACTCATTCATTTTATTTTATTCATTTATTTATTTATTTATTTATTTATTTTTCACTTATCTATTTATATAGTCTGTCTATTTTGTGCGTCACGCTTCAATTATATTTTATTATATCGCACGTTATCCGAGTTTCTCTGCCGCAACTAAGCTTAAGCTACGAAGCACACATGTATTTTATTTTATTTTCTATTATTGTAATTGTTACATATTATTTTATTATTCTATATTTTATTTTATTTTATTTTATTTTATTTTATATTATTTTATTTTACTTTATATTATATTCTTGCCTGCGCTGCGTTTTATTTTATTTTATTTTGTATAAATCTTGTTGACATTTTGTACTTCTTATGGGCCTATGGGGTTTCTACCCCGCTGCCCCAAATAAAAACTAATCTAATCTAATCTCTCTCTCTCTCTCTCTCACACAACCACAATATACGGCTAGGAATACCCGCGCGTCCCTACTCTAACGCGAACTCGAAATTTCAAACTTCTATTCTCGCTCTCTCTCTCTCACTCATACACACAATTCAATTATAATGGCATGCATCCATGCCATTATAAACCTATATGCTCTCTCTCTCTCTCTCTCTCTCCCTCCCTCTCTCTCTCTCTCTCTCTCCCTCTCTCTCTCTCTCTCTCTCTCTCTCGTCTTTTACACACCCGTTTTTCGCCAGGGAAAAAGAGAGAATTTTAAATAATTAACCCGCTGTTGTTCTTTATGTACAGGTAGACCTGTACAAAAAGAAATTGTTTAACCAAAACAAACAAAAAAAAAATTCACCGACCCGAACAATCCTCGACACGCAGGTGGTACAACTACCGTCCTGTCACGGTCGCCATTTGTAACGTGGTACTTCGTCCTAATACCATAGTTACAAGTAATTTATTAATTTAATCAGGGACGACGGCCCCGAAGAACACGTCTCTGTCGTCGCCGTGGGTTGACGAGTCCACCCGTCGGGACACGGTAGCGGAGATAGGACGATCTCCTCTATACCGACACACGTGGCGGGAAAATCGGGGATCGAAATGTGGTTTGCGGGTTAATCTGTAGTCAAAATGATAACGCGACCGTTGTATTAAAAACAAATAAACAATATTTATTTATACTGAATTTACACGGAGGTGCCCGACAATAATTAACGGGGCGTTCTCCCGGTCGCGTGGTATATACGCGGCAAGCAGGGGCTGCCCCCGTGCTCGCCCCGCGCAATACCCAATCGGTTTCGGTAGCACCGGTGTGCTACCGAACAAACATACACACACACTCACTCAACACACTCTAAATATATACCGACCAATGTAGGGTACTTACCGGGCTGGCTGGTCCATTGGCCCTGGTGTACGTCGGCGCCCCGACGTCTGCTGGCCGGTGGAGTCGGCCCGGTTTCCCGTCGTCCTCGACGGTAGTCTGCAGGTGCGGCCTGATGCCGCGGCGATTCGCCTACCTCGGGGAATACTCAACCCGAGGTGTATGGTCCTTCGCACTGCACTTTCACAATCTCACTAGCACTCGCGTACGGCTTCCCGGAGTACGGACGAACCGGTCCGGTACTTCCCGTGGCTCGCGAAACTAAGCGTAACGAGGGGTTTAGAAGGTGCTGTCGCGGTCAAGACCGGCAGCGTACTAAGCTTTTCGGGAATTGTCGCATTCCCGAAAAGTATCTAACACACACACACAATAACAATAGAGTATATGGATGCTCGCACACATCCTCGCTCGTAGACATAAACACGCGTGTTTCGTGGCCTTGAAGAGGCAACGCACGAAACAATAACAATGTGCGAGATTTCACGATGTAATATATTATATACACGAAATAATATTTTAGATTCAATATTATTTTATCTCATTGCAACGACGTCTCGTCGCAAAACATAATGATAAGGAATTTCAGTATATAGATATTGTTTTGCATTCTCGTCATCTTTATTTAATTTAAACCATGATGTTAATGTTGTATCTATATTTTTATCAATGAATGTATTTTGTTGTCCTTCTTGAAAAAATATATATTGTTCATTTTCTTTATGAACAGGTAATCTTATAATAGCATAAGATTGTTGATGTAATTTAAATTCCAAGATACATATCTAGTAGATAAATGTTGTGATATTTCATCATAATTATATACCTCTTCATTATTTTTATCCATATCATCATTAATGACTTCCATTGTCAATTTTACAAAAGCAGTATCAGGACCCTTATGAAAATATTTAAATAAAAATTTTATAGCTTTTATTGTATTACATATTTCTATGTTAATATGACATTCTAACAATAATAATAAATATGGATTATATGGCACGAAAAAACTATTATCTGCAATTCTATGTTTTGAATATATAATTTTATTATCATTATTTCTTCGGCGATAAGAAGGATAACCATCTGAATTAAAATTTGTTTGTTCAACATATGGTTTAGGAAACTTTTTTGTACAGCGTGTTTTATCTTCATTCATACATACACTATTTTTATTTTGCATTCCACAAGGACCATGTATCATATTATTTTTTCTATATTGTATAATCTAGGATATTTAATTTCATCAGGTATTTCAGCACTTTGAAGAGAATCAATTTGATCAACATCTCGTAATTTATCATCATTATGCAACCAAATTAACATGTGCATATGTGGTAATCCTCTTTTTTGAAATTCTATCACATAAACATAACCTTTAACTTCTCCAAAAATACTTTTTTTTAAAAGTTCATTTTTTAAAATTTTAACTTTTTGATTAAAAACGCGTAATATTAAATCCGGACGATCTATAGCTGTTTCATATGGTAACAAATTTTCTTGAATTTCTTTCCATGTAGGATTACATATAACATTGGGTCGAGATGTTTACTGAGAATATTTATTATCTGTGGTTTATCAGATTTAGGATAAATACGAATATCACGGTCAATTGGTGGTTCTCCGTCAATTCCTACATATACTGCAGCAACTTCATTGCATGAAGCAAAATATGACTTATTTGTTGCACAATTGTCAATAACTACTTCACGTGGTGTAATGTTATTATTTTGTGCTCTGTTAATCTCTTCTTTTTCTATTTGATACATCATTTTGTATGCTTTTGCACAAGGATTATGTGTTGTTACAAACTTACATAATTCATTTAATAAATTTATATCAGGTTTATCTATTTTATAATCTTTCGCTCTATATTTATTTGCTATTTCATTGTCGATTATATATAATTGTCCATATTTTGGAAATTCATTTTTATTTGGATGTAATGCATATGAATTATGGTATACTTGACCACATATCTTTAATACTTGTGGCCCAGAAGTATTAAAAGTTACTAATTTTGACCCAAAACTAGCAAATGCAAAAGAATTATTGTATCCCCGTATATTTTTTTTATAATTTGTACTTATTGAAGTATTTTGAAATAATAAATTTTTTAATTCTTTTGGATATGAGTTATCATTATTTAAAAATATTTTATTTTTATGACAACAGTTAGTATATTTTTTATCATGTGAGATTTCATTCTTGAAGTGTATTGCTTTACAGAAATTACAATGATTATTTAAACTTCCTAAAAAATTTAATTCGATGGTGTTTTCAAAAAAGCTATATTTGCAATTAAACCTATTTTTGAATTTATATCTTTCGAATCATATTCTAATTCTGTGTTTGCTTTTCTTTTATTTTGTTTTAATTTCTTATGTTCATTTTGTTTTGTTTTTAGTTGTATTGTCATACTATTATAATACATTTTACTTTTCTTTACTTCATTTACCTTTATGTCATTCGTCATTTCTGTTTTTTTCGTTTTTTTTTCTTTCAGTTTTCTATCAGATTCCTTTATTTTCATTTCATTTGTTAATTCTATTTTCATTTCGTGCGTCATTTCTGCTCTATGTGCTTTTTTTCTTTCAGCTTCCTTTATTTTCATTTCATTCGTCATTTTTGCTCTTTTCATTCTTTTTCTTTCAGCTTCCTTTATTTTCATTTCGTTCGTCATTTCTGCTCTATGTGCTTTTTTTCTTTCAGCTTTCTTTATTTTCATTTCATTCGTCATTTCAGCTCTATCCGCTCTTTTTCTTTCAGCTTCCTTTATTTTCATTTCATTCGTCATTTCTGCTGTATGTGCTCTTTTTCTTTCAGCTTCCTTTATTTTCATTTCGTTCGTCGTTTCTATTCTATCCGCTCTTTTCTATCAGCGTCCTTTATTTCATTTCATTCGTTATGTCAGCTCTATTTCTTTCAGCTTCCTGTACTTTCATTTCATTCGTCATTTTACCTCTATTCGCTCATTTTCTTTCAGCTTCCTTATTTTCATTTCATATGTCCTTTCTGCTCTATACGCTCTTTTTCTTTTAGCTTCCTTTATTTTCATTTATTGGTCATTTTTACCTTATCCTCTCTTTTTGTTACAGCTTCCTTTATTTTCATTTCATCTGTCATTTTTTTCTTTATACGCTCTTTTTCTTTCTGATTCCTTTAAATTTGATAATATTTTAATATGTTTTAATTCGTCAAGTTCTTTTTCATTGGTATTATTATCAGCTGTTAAATCAACAAGTCCTAAAAAAGTTTTAGGAATATTTAAGTTCTTATTGTATTTATCATAATAAATAAGAAAAAGAAATTAATACGTATTTTAATTAGCTCAAGCTGGCAAAAGATAAATCAAGACTTTGTTTAATTTGCTCAAGCATTAAATGCATTGAAAAATTAATAAATAGTTAGTTAAATAATAAAATATTGTCGGACATCCCTTACGCCAGCCTGCAAATATTAATTATATGCAATAAAAAAATACTAATCAACGTATTTCTAAATATATTTTTGAAATTTTTAATTGGAACCTTTTCTATTTTTAATTGAACCAACGTTAAAATGTTTAAAAAAATCATAAATTTATTTAAAAGATTAAAAAAACATTTACGAGAAATGGACTATGTATTACTGGCATACGAAGCATGCGCGAAATCTTTCGACTATCTTCAGGTTAGTTCCTACTCCGGCAGGAAGTACGAACTCGACAATAAGTATATGACTACATTCAAACATCTGACAAATTCTGTTTTATTTATAAATTATAAAAAAATTAATTAAAATTCTAAATTAATAAATAAGCCAAAATTCAAATGAGTAACATTAAAAAAAATAAATCCTTAACCGTAAGCCCCACACCAGGAGGCACAACTTAAATACAAGTTCTGATATTTTAACAGCGTATAGATGCGGTAACCGTGAGCGCTAAGGCGCACGCTATATGCAACTGTTATTCAAAAGGTCTCGGGTTAGAAGCTGTTCGAGACCTTCATTTTTTTTAAATATATTACATATAACATTTTTATCATTTTATTAAATTAAAAAATTTAATTCGATGGTGTTTTCAAAAAAGCTATATTTGCAATTAAACCTATTTTTGAATTTATATCTTTCGATCATATTCTAATTCTGTGTTTGCTTTTCTTTTATTTTGTTTTAATTTCTTATGTTCATTTTGTTTTGTTTTTAGTTGTATTGTCATACTATTATAATACATTTTACTTTTCTTTACTTCATTTACCTTTATGTCATTCGTCATTTCTGTTTTTTTCGTTTTTTTTTTCTTTCAGTTTTCTATCAGATTCCTTTATTTTCATTTCATTTGTTAATTCTATTTTCATTTCGTGCGTCATTTCTGCTCTATGTGCTTTTTTTCTTTCAGCTTCCTTTATTTTCATTTCATTCGTCATTTTTGCTCTTTTCATTCTTTTTCTTTCAGCTTCCTTTATTTTCATTTCGTTCGTCATTTCTGCTCTATGTGCTTTTTTTCTTTCAGCTTTCTTTATTTTCATTTCATTCGTCATTTCAGCTCTATCCGCTCTTTTTCTTTCAGCTTCCTTTATTTTCATTTCATTCGTCATTTCTGCTGTATGTGCTCTTTTTCTTTCAGCTTCCTTTATTTTCATTTCGTTCGTCGTTTCTATTCTATCCGCTCTTTTTCTATCAGCGTCCTTTATTTTCATTTCATTCGTTATGTCAGCTCTATCCGCTCTTTTTCTTTCAGCTTCCTTTACTTTCATTTCATTCGTCATTTTACCTCTATTCGCTCATTTTCTTTCAGCTTCCTTTATTTTCATTTCATATGTCCTTTCTGCTCTATACGCTCTTTTTCTTTTAGCTTCCTTTATTTTCATTTTATTGGTCATTTTTACCTTATCCTCTCTTTTTGTTACAGCTTCCTTTATTTTCATTTCATCTGTCATTTTTTCTTTATACGCTCTTTTTCTTTCTGATTCCTTTAAATTTGATAATATTTTAATATGTTTTAATTCGTCAAGTTCTTTTTCATTGGTATTATTATCAGCTGTTAAATCAACAAGTCCTAAAAAAGTTTTAGGAATATTTAAGTTCTTATTGTATTTATCATAATAAATAAGAAAAAGAAATTAATACGTATTTTAATTAGCTCAAGCTGGCAAAAGATAAATCAAGACTTTGTTTAATTTGCTCAAGCATTAAATGCATTGAAAAATTAATAAATAGTTAGTTAAATAATAAAATATTGTCGGACATCCCTTACGCCAGCCTGCAAATATTAATTATATGCAATAAAAAAATACTAATCAACGTATTTCTAAATATATTTTTGAAATTTTTAATTGGACCTTTTCTATTTTTAATTGAACCAACGTTAAAATGTTTAAAAAATCATAAATTTATTTAAAAGATTAAAAAAACATTTACGAGAAATGGACTATGTATTACTGGCATACGAAGCATGCGCGAAATCTTTCGACTATCTTCAGGTTAGTTCCTACTCCGGCAGGAAGTACGAACTCGACAATAAGTATATGACTACATTCAGAACATCTGACAAATTCTGTTTTATTTATAAATTATAAAAAAATTAATTAAAATTCTAAATTAATAAATAAGCCAAAATTCAAATGAGTAACATTAAAAAAAATAAATCCTTAACCGTAAGCCCCACACCAGGAGGCACAACTTAAATACAAGTTCTGATATTTTAACAGCGTATAGATGCGGTAACCGTGAGCGCTAAGGCGCACGCTATATGCAACTGTTATTCAAAAGGTCTCGGGTTAGAAGCTGTTCGAGACCTTCATTTTTTTTAAATATATTACATATAACATTTTTATCATTTTATTAAATTAAAAAAAATTACAATTTATGATACTGTCAACTGTTTTAATTTGTACTCAATGATTAATTTATTATATTGATTATTTAATTTAATAATTTATAAGGTACTTATGCGTACAAATGACAAAAATTGTATTTGGCCAAGAATTGTAAATCACACTTTTAGGTTATAATATTAATTGACCTCCGGTCCTTTGAATGATCTTAGAATGATTCATCCCTCATTAATATTATAACGTAAGAGTGAATTTATCCCCGTAGAGAGGTTAGCCCGGATATTCGGTTATTGGATATAGGGTTATTGGTTTTATATACGTTATTCTATCGAATAACCTAAAATATAATAACCTTATTCAAATTTACATGATTAGATTTATAATACTGTCAACTGTTTTAATTTTTACTTCATAATTAATTTATTATATTGACTATTTATATAATTTATAAAGTATAATATATAAATATATAAACATATGTGTGAACTTATGCGGACTCAAATTATTTTGTCGATATTTTGCGGTTATGTAGTGATCTCATATATAAAAATATATAAAGTACCTAATATATAAAAATATTTAATTAAAATACAAATTTGTGGGATAGTAGAAAATACTTATCGATTAGTCTGTTTTGATTTCAGAACTTTCAATTGCTGAAACTGATTATGGAATTTAAGTAACATATAACTGATATATATGTTATATTAATTATATTATGTTATATTAATATGATATATAAATTATATTAATTATACTTGATATTTAATCAAATTTTTTTTCGAACTGCAAAATGTTCAATAGAAAAAAGTTTTGGAATTTTAAAACAAACACTTCGTCTATATAAAGTTTTTATGTAGAATTTGAAGTTTTTCATTTATTACAAAAATACGTGTATTATTGATCATTTAGCATTTTTTTAAGCGTTTTTATATGTTTATCTAAAGAAATTCGTTTCCAATTGCAAAGTATTTCATAGAAAATGTTTTGTAATTTTGAAACGAATATTTCGTTCATTTAAATTTTTTTGTAGAACCTCAAGTTTTTGAGTTGTTGAAGAATAACTGTATTTATGAACCTGTAAATATCATTATAACTGGAAATAGGACTATAAAGTTCCCAAATGATAAAGAATATAACCTTAAAATTTCAATCAAATTGATGGACAACTTTTTGAGATATTTGAGGAACAACACTTTTTTCGATGACAAAAATATAAGCCACTTCCGTTATACGGTTGTGCACAATTATGTAAAAATTTTTCATATTTGTCATACCATCAGTATATGTAAATCGCGAGCGAAGCGAGCGTTCATAGCTAGTATATATTTAAATAATTAAAATTCACATGACCGAGCATTTTATGAAATTTTTCTTTTAAGTTCATATTACGGGTTACATTTTCAGTTACATATGTTTTTTTGTTGTCGGTAAAGCTAGTTATTTTGTAAATATTATTCACTTTATGTGCCACTGCTATTAATTAAATATTTTAGATATATTATCTTCTGATATAATTTTATTATTGACAGTAACTCTACCATAACTTATTAAATTTTTATCCATGTTTTTGACAAAAATACGTTTTCTATTTTAACTTCTTTTTTTTTATTATTTACTACAAAGTTGTGAATGATATTTCCAACTTAAGTAGCCTTTAAAATTTTACCATGACCTATTTTAACATTAATTGGGGTTTTTAGATTTGTAAAATCAAAATAATAACTTTCATTATTAATAACATTATTAATAATGTGCTCAGAACACCCACTATCTAATATCCAATATATTTCATTTACGTAATTATTAATTTCGCAATCTTTATGCGGTCTACGATCTACCTCTGTACTAAACACGTTACTTTCATTTTGTTTACTACTGCTACCGTAATGCGCTCCGACGCTTTGTTTTTCTTGTTATTTACGCCATGAGTCATTGTGACTGCGTTGACTGAAACCTTGTCCGTTGCTCATATTCCTGTCGAAATAGCGTTGCTGCGTACCTGACTGCGCGAAGCCACCTTCTCGTGTCTGGTGTGCTCCTCGACCTCTGTTGCCTGTGTAGTTACCCCCCATAGTACGTTGATTTCTACATTGATATTGGAAGTGATCAGCTTTGCCATACTTGAAGCATGTTCCATCCTTTTTCTTCTCACACTTGAATGCGCTTGAGTTGCCAGTTCAATTGTTGGCATTAGAATTTTCTTCTTTCTCTTAGACTCCATACATTTTAATTTTATTTTTGACAAAATCGACCGTTTGGTCTTGTTCATCCAAAACATCCATCAGGTCTTTTATGTAGCTTAAAGAACATGGTAACGTTCTAAGCAAATAATTTAATTTTTCTTTTTCTGGAACTTGTGCGCTGGCGTTTTTTAATTCAATTATTAATTTTTCGAAGTCACTAAAAAATTCACTTGATTCAGTATAGTCGTTTAGTTTTATTCCTTCAATCTTATTTCTTATACAAATCTGCATTGCCATGGACTCTCTTAAGTACATTTTGTCAAGTTTCTTAATAATAGCATAAAACGTTTCTTCTTCATTTATAAATTCCATTTGTTGATTCGAGAGTGCACTGTATAGGGGAGACGGGGTAAAACGGACTTTTTTGATTTCTCGCCCGCTATTAGTGCCATGTATATAATACCAATGACATCTCTTTAAGAATGCTTATATGATCATTTTCTATGTGATCGACATGCCAATAATATATTTCTGTTGATTTTAACAAAGGTTACAGTTTTCCGAACTTGCAAGATCGATTTTATCGTAGTACTCATAGACTCGTAGTACTTCCTAAAGGAAACAAATCATTTCAGTAAGTATGTAGCCTTAAAATTAACATTTTTATTAATTGGAAAGGGTATTTATTTTTTTTTTATTTTACGCATCATTGTAAAAAATGAATAATTTTTTTTTATCAACTTTGGGGCAAAGCGGTCCATTTTGAGTTGGGGTAAAACGGACTAGCATATTTCTATAGTGCTGCTTATATAACTGTATAAGCAGCATATAATATATAAAAATTTTTTTTTTTGGTATAGAAATGCGAAAATATGTGAGGAAGACATCTCGGCAAAGCTGGTCCGAACATAGCATGACTTCGGCCATTAAATATGTTTTAATTTTGTATATTATTTAATTTTTGTATAAAAAATTGTTAATTTATATTTAATAATAAAATTTTTGTTTGATAACAATGTTTCATTATATTTTTATTATTTTTTTGCCGTACAATATTGCTTAAAATTCATTTTTGAAAAAATAATGCAGGTGGTCGGTTTTACCCCGACAATTTTTTTCTAGGGGTAAAACCGACCACTTTCGTAAATCTTTAATAACACTGTTTTAAAATAATTTTTTTAACAAACTTAGTCTATTTTTAGTTTCTTAAGAATAAAATAAAGACTTCGTGCATGCTAAATATTTTTTTTACTTGTTAATTTTTTTGTAAACAAACAATTTCTACAAAGTGGTCCGTTTTACCCCGGTCTCCCCTATGTAATTAATTGCTTTTAAATATTTTTCAACCCAAATTGCTTCGTCGTCTGTTTATATTCTTGCTCGTTGTGTAACCTCTTCACATTTTTTTAATCTTAAGTTCATCTGCCATATTGTTTTCTCGGTTTTCACTTCTTTGTTGCGTCTACTCCGAAAATCCAAATATCAGTCTTTGCAAAATTACAATTTTTCTCGTACCTTCATTAAAACTTTTCCAAATTTTATGATTATCTGCATTTTTTTTAATAATATCGTACTCTTCTTATATAAATCACTTTTCAATTATCTTATTATTAATCATTTTATTTTTAAGCGTACATTTTTTTAAATTAACTCTTTACCTTGAAACTTTTCATTCGGCAGACACGGCAAAGTTAAAATTCAAGTTCCGTATTCAGCAAACTTGTACTCTTCTTTTTTATTTTTTTTTTTTTTTTTTTACAAAAAAAAAATCTCTTTATTTTACTGTTTGATTTGCACTTCACGCTTCACATTTATTATGATCAGTTAGTTAATTAACCTTTAAACTGCCGGGATTTGAAAGAGAATATCGCCCTCAGAAAACTGGTATATAAGGTATCTTATATCAACGATTCATCATGCACAAAGTGTCGATCAGGGGGTGCGTCAAAATATTAATTTTCCGGCAGTCTAAAGGTTAATTTTCACATGGCTTTTGTAGCTTCACTTTGCGGTGTAGCAAGTTCAAGTAGATATGGTTTGAGAAAAAAGAAGCTTACATTGCTCAATTTGGAGCAAAATTATAAAGAAAATAAGAAATTGAATAATTTGAGGTCAAAAGAAAAAATAAATTTATTATATTAAATTTTGGTTAAAATTTCTTTAATTTCTTATTTTTTTTATAACTATATTTCAAATTAAGCAAATGGAGCTTTTTCAAATAATATCTACTTGAACACAACTTTCTTTTAGTTTTTGGATTGAGCTCCTATCAATATTCGTTTTTAAGTTATAAGCAATCAAGTTGAAAGTAATTTTCATTTGTTAGATGTCGAATAGTTTTTGTAAAAGTGGCCAATGGCAAGTAATAACTTGGCTTTCTTCATATTTTTATATTACAAAAACATATCAAAGTCAGCATAAGATCCAATTCCCGCAGGTCAAGTACTTCCCTTGTTAGTAAAATAAATGTTGGGTGAAAATCAGGTTTATGATAAGTAAACTTTGCAATTATTTGTTACTAAAAAGAGAATTATATTAATATTTTATTATATTAGGAGATTTATTGGTTAGTAGGGACGTACATATAGTAGGTAGGAAGGAAACAGAATATTAAAGGAAAATAATGTAAGCAAACAGACGTATTGAAAATATTGAAGGCTTGATTATTGAATTTATAAAATTAAAAAGGGGAGTTATCAGTATAATGAAGAAAGGGATTAAATAATTCATAAAATTAATGGAGGGAATAACGATTAAATAATGTAAGCAAAATAAATTAAAGAATAAAAAGGTGAGGAATATTATTAGTTAAGGAGGACATTATATATAAAAAAAATTGAATAATGATAAATTGAAATGTACTTACGTATGCACTGGGAAGGTATTACCCGTTGACAGCGGTGAGGTTGGGACGTCGCCGTGGGTTGCGTTACCTGGCGGGGGCCGCCTGTTGGTGTGTGCACACACCTCCGCTGGCGCACCACTCCAGACTAGTATCTAGCCACCGTCCTCGACGGTGGGGATCGCGCGCACTCGGGGAATTGTCCGCGAGGCACGTTGTTTACGTTGAACGTACTGTCAAATGTTTTAAAGATATCGGCAGTGTGAAAGATCGTCCACGAACTGGAAGGCCAAAAAAAGTTACTACAGAAGAGGCATCATTGAATATTTTACTCTCGACTAAGGAGGATTCTTATTGCAGTCTTCGTAGACTTGCTCAAGAGTTCAAGGTTACACTTTTCCATGAGCTAAACGAAGACGATTTTGATCGTCGAGTTGAGTTTTGCGAATATATGATGGAAAGGATCAATGATAATCCAAACTTTCATCAGAAGATAGTTTTTTCTGACAAAACATTTCAACTCAATAGTACTTACAATAGGCATAACTGCAGATATTGAGCTGCTAAAAACCCCTATTAGATGTGTGAAGGTAAGACCCAATATATTCAAAAGTTGAATGTTTGGGTTGGAATATTGAACAACCAAATTATTGGTCCCTTTTTCTACGAAGGAAATATGAATGCCGAAATATATGAGAATATGCTTCGTAATCAGATAAAACCGAGAATAATAGAGGCAACTGGTCAAAACTTTGAGAATACTTTCTTCCAACAAGATGGAGCATCTTCTCATTACGGTAGAAATGTTCGCAGGTATTTAGACACCGTTTTTCATGACAGCTGGATAGTACGAAGAAGCTACATTGAGTGGCCAGCAAGCTCCCCCGATTTGACGCCGTTAGATTATTTCCTATGGAGTTATCTCAAAGATAGAGATTACAAAACTAAGCCGCGAAGCTTAGAAGAATTACGACTACGTATTCAAGACGAATGTGTTAATATGCCTGCAAAGGATCTCACGAATGCCGTTGAAAGTTTTTACAATAGATTGGGCTACTGTCAAGAGTTTGATGGAAAACAATTTAAACATATTAAAATAATTTAAAGACCTTTAAAACTATTAAAACCTCAGAAGTCTTGCCTTGAGTAGCTGGGCAGTGGAGGGTTCTTGCTCAGAAAAATTTTCGTCTGCATCAAATCCCCTATAGGTAATTTTTTGCTAAGACTACTCTTCACCTTAGAATGTCCTTCATGGGTTAAATTCAAGGACAGCAGTAATCAACCAGGTAAAAATTTACTAACTAATGCACAAAAAGTTTTTTAGCGCCCTTACATCTGCAATTTTTATGACTGTCTATATTATTGCAGTGTAAGGACATTTGATCTTCAAATCACCTTTGGATCACGTTTGTCCCATTTTATTATGCATATCGTTGGATAGGCAAATTCACCAGTTTTTCATTTCTGCTATAAAAAATGGGGGTTCCAATTTTAAAAACTTGACTCGACCTTCAAATGACCTTAAAGGTCAAGTTCAAGGTCAAATTCAAGGTCACTATCAGATAGCCAAGGCAAAATTATACAACTTTTGTCGGAAATATTTTCTTCAAAAATGCATATTTGCCGAGTTATTATGTCGTCCCGAAACTTATGACACACTCTGTATATATTTTTAAAGATAATACAGAATAAGGAGGAAAATTATTATTGTTATTTAATAGATACACGGAGACATCTAACCTTTTATTATCATTACTATTATTATATTGATTTTATTATATCGTTTTGGTGAGTCATTTTAACTACTAATATAATAAGTGATATTATTAGTTGGGACGGTAGGGAGAAATTCAGTGCGCGTTCCATTATTTATTTTAATTATTTATCTAATAATATTGAATCATCGTACTCTCTGTCTCTCTCTCTCTCTCTCTCTCTCTCTCTGGTGGGTATACTGGACGCGCTCAAAATTCGCTTATATTAGATTAGAGTTATTTTTGTCCACACTCTTTGCAACGAGTTTCAGCCTAGAGGAGGGGATTCCCTGGAGTGGCGGCCATTGTCTGAGATAATATCAGGTACTTTTCTCTCGCCCAGGAATCCTTTTTTTCTCCTCTAAAAAGTTGGTTTGCTGAGAGGTTAGGACTCAGCTTCGCGCAAATTGGCGGCCCAACTTGTCAATTTTCATTCAGTCGGAGCAGCGCCTCTTCTGCCTACCACCTGTACTAAAGGTCAGCCCTGCCGCAATATCGTCAACTTCCACTGGGTTAGTTTACACCTTCGTAGCTACTAAATTTATCATTCGGAGATGCAGCCGGCTACGCGCTCTACCTGATTTGTATGCAATCGCCGAATCGTGAAGAAGGACCATTCGGAGGTATGCACGCGGTGCGGCAGTTTAATACATACAAATTGCTTTACTATATTGCCCGACTGTAACGAGCCGCGATGTTGTCGGCTTCCCGGGACGGCTATTTTGGAAGGCGAGCTCGCGTCAGGCGCTACACTCTCTGCTGCGACCCCCACCACTGGGTCGACCAAGCGCGTCGCCTCGCCCACTTTGCCGCCATGTGCGCAGGTTGCCAAGCAACCTCGCGGCGCCGCACCCACTGAGAGCTGCTCCGGCCTACCCGCGCAGCAGTCTAGTACCGTCGATATGGCTACTCTCTTCGCGGACTTCGCGAGCCGCTTGGAGGCAAATTGGGAGCGTACGGTCTCACGAATTGAAGCCTCGGTTCAGGGTTTGGCCAGCGATATCCGGAATCTCAACTCCCGGGTTCTTCAGATTGAGACCGCGACCGAGGAGAGATTCTCCAACGTCTCCGACCGCCTGGGAGCGCTGGAAGCGGCGAATAAGTCGGTACAGGGCCAAATCGATGACGCGCGTAACGGCCGGGCGTTATCGGCGGTGTCAGCGGTGACGGCCTCCTCGGATACTTGCGAGCTTTTATTGCTCGGTATTCCAGCAAATTTGACTATCTCGGAAGGGGAGGTCGTCGATAAGATGTTAACAGCCATCAACCTCCCCCGCGTTTGCGCGCAAGTTTTGGATATTCGTCCCTGGCTTGTCCGGAACAAGCCAGGTAAGCAGGACACAAGGTCAACGTCTTCGGCTGCGGGCGTTAGCGGTTTTGGCGGTAACGACGATAATGTAAATAATAGAGGTCTTGTCTTCCGAGTTTCCTCTCCATCAACAAGGGATTTGGTCTTGGAGAAGGCTCGCCTTCTCAAGGGCTTGTCCGCTAATTCCCTTTTTGGTGCGGGTGGAGACTCGGCAGTATGTTTGCGTGCGCTTTGGCCTAAGGAATTACACGTACTTTTAAGTAAAGCGCTACGTCGTTCAATAGACTTAGGTTATGCGAGGCCTTACGTCAAAAACTACACGGTTTTCATGCGTAAATCGAGGGGAGAACAGCCTTTTCCAATTCGCTCTGAAGCTGACTTTAATAACCTTGTACTTCATAATTCTCCTACCTCACAATGAGGGTTGCAGGGCCAGGCGTCATCATCACTTACTAACACTTCATTCTACATTTTCCATGTTAATATCAACCGCCTAAAAACACACTTTTCATCCGTCGAGTCACTAATACTTCCATCTAATCATGATATCATTGCTTTTTCAGAAACCTTCCTCACACAGCATGACTCCTCCAACATGTTGGGCCTTCCTGGCTGGGGAGGGGGTGTTGCGGCCTACTTCAAGAATAATCTTGATGTTAGGCTCTTGGATCACTCCGACCCCGTTTTTTCCAACACTCCCGAGTTTATGATTTTTAGAGTACTTAATAAAACCAGATCACTGCTGTTTTGTGTTGTTTATAGGAGGCCCACAGCGGCATACCCGTCTAAATTATTTGATACGTTGACAAATTATTTACATTCTTGCGACCAGGTGGTCATCACCAGCGATTTTAATATTAACATGTGCAAGAAAGATGGGGCATCCGCCATGTTGGATTCATACTTAGATACACTTAACCTTTTCCTTATTAAATCCGATCCTACTCATCATACGCAATCACTCACTTATTCATCTCATACATGGCTCGATCTTTTCATTTTACGTAATCCCCCGCCAGTATTTACTTATTCTAAGTCGCCAGTTCCCTTTGCAGCAGGGCACGACTTTATTACACTTACATTAGATATTCCCAAACCTTTGCCGGCTGTAAGGAGGATTTGGTCGAGGAAACTTGCTCTGGTTGACCCGTTGGCGGCGGCTGCTCTTTTTTCGGATACGTTTAATCATCTTTCATCTCTCTCATGCTCTACCACTGTGTCGTCTATATCACCAATCTCTCAACTATCAACTATGTCGTCTGGCCATTCACCTTCTCATTCCTCTTCACTAAATTCGCCGACCTCAATTGTTTCGCCTCCCATCAACATTCTATTTTCAAATCTTAATTCAGCCATCCTACATACGTTTGACTCACTCGCTCCTGCCAAACTCATCACCATTAAAAACTCTGGTAAGTCTTGGATTACACCGCACATTAGACAGAACATTAAGGCTCGCAATATGGCGTATAAAAGATACTTGGTCACTGGCCTTAGCTCGGATTTCCAGTCTTACAGAGATCTGCGTAGACTTGTTAGAAATGAGATTGACTCCAACAAATTTTTACATTTTAATAACAAAATTAAATCCGCCTCTAGCTCGTCTGCGTTGTCTAAATCTGCACAAACACCTCTCAACTTGTTTTCACTCGATCAACTCAACACACATTATGCTTCTATTTCATATTCACCTATTCCTTTCTCTTATACTCAGCTTCAGACCCTCATCTCATCACCTGACATCTTACCCCTATCTTATCCTTTAACGTCCTTTCATTTTGCTCCTATCACCCCACTGAAAGTCATGTCCGCAATTACCAGAGCCACCTCCAAGGCTGTGGGCCACGATGGAATATCCGTTCCAATGCTTAAGCTTTTAGCTGCTAAAATAGCTCCTCATTTGGCTGAAATATTTAATTTGTCTCTCTCCACTGGATCTTTTCCTAACCCTTGGACTAGGTCTCTGCTTTTCCCTCTGGCAAAGTCAAACAGGGTGATCTCGCCGTCTGACACTAGGCCCATTGCAAAGCTCTGTGAAGCCTCCAAAATTTTGGAAAAATTAGTGCACGAGCAACTTACTGAGTATCTTAATGATAATAATTTAATTATTGAGAGACAAGCAGGCTTCCGCAGGGGGCATAGTACTCAGACGGCCCTGATCGGTGTCCTGGATGATATCAGGAGAGCCATTGACAAACGCATGATTACCATACTCATTTTATTCGATTTCTCAAAGGCATTTGATTCGGTGCCTCACGACTTATAACTTCGTAAGCTGCGTGCAATGGGCTGTTCTAATCTAGTCATTACCTGGTTCTACCACTACTTGGTTGGCCGTTCTCAAGCGGTGGTGGATGAGCTGGGAGTGAGCTCGGCCTGGCTGGGCACGTCTAGGGGGGTTCCACAGGGTAGTGTCCTTGGTCCACTCTTATTCTCTATTTTTATTAACGATCTCCCGCATGTTTTAAGTCATTCGGACTATATGATTTTCGCGGATGACACCCAGATCTATCACTCGTTCTATCCGTCCGACCTCGCTCAGGGAGTGAAGAAAATTTCAGAAGATGCGAATGCGATAGGTAGCTGGGCGAGGTCGAACGGGTTGAATTTGAATGTGAAAAAAACGAAGGTGATGATCTTGGGCAGTCAGGCCTATATTTCGCGTATTGACTTGGACACTGCCCCAAAGGTTACAATAGGGAATAACGTCCTGGAGTATGAGTCTGAGGTAAAATCACTTGGTCTCTGGATTACTCCTACCCTGGGCTGGTCTCGTCAGGTCGCGTCTGTCTCTCAGCGAGTTCATGGAGTCCTTCACTCATTAAGATTTTTTAAAAAGGCGCTCTCACGTCGGAACAGAAAGAGCCTTGTTGAGGCTCTGATCTTCCCGCACTTTGACTACGCTTGCGCGGTTTTTCACGATCTGGATGCTACTAGGAATTTAAAATTGCAGCGACTATTGAATGCATGCGTACGCTTTGTGTGGGGTTGTATTCCGTGGCGCGAACATGTTACGCCTTATCGTCTTGAGCTAGGCAGCCTGTCGGTCGAGCTTAGAAGATCTCTGTTCATTGCTACCTGCGCCTTTAACGTCATCTTGCATAAATCTCCTGCATACATTGCTCGTCATTTCATTATTCGCGATGCTTCATTTTCATCCCGCTCTTCCTCACGCCACCTGCCTCTGTCCCTCTTTTATCTCCCTCCTAGAACTGAAGCCCTTAATAATTCCTTCATCGTCACTGCCTCTCGCCTCATCAATCACCTCCCGTACACCAACTTTGACCCTCTCCTTGCTAACTCCTTTAAGTCATCCCTTCTACTTTATCTTTCTGAGCTCGATCGACAGGCTTGGGAGACTAGGTTAAACAACGAGGGAATAAATTGCCCTCCAGTACCGGTTTTTTAGGAGCTTATTTAATTTTATCTAATTTCATTTTATTTTATCCTATCTTATATTATTCTTTCTGGGTTTCGCCGACCGGGTACAAACTTTAGTATTAGATATGCTACGTGTAATTCCTTTTTGATTCCTTTTTAATTTTAATTTATTTAAATTAAATTGTATCTTTGCTTTTACCTTTGTTTATTTTTAGCGTTTGGGACTGATCCCGCTGTTTTATTGATTTTATTCTATTACTGCGTATTTTATTTGTATTTTGTTTATTTACCTTGTTTTATTTTACTTTGTTATTTAGTTTTATTACTTTTGTATGCCATTGCGTCGAATATTCTTTTGTGTATACGGGGTTTTACCCCACCATACCTAATAAATGTTATCAATCGCTGTTTTCTCTTTATGGGGTCAATATACGTTATCACGAGTGAATAGATATCGCGAGCGAGTAGATCTATATATTAATTCAACGGGACTTCCTCTGAGTGGGTCCATCGGGTTATAAGTAGGGTTACCAGATGGCGATTTTTTCTCTTCGTTGCTCTTGCTTAATAAACATCAATATACGTAAGAGAGAAAAGGAAAAATAATCGCCAACTTATTACTTTGGTTATAAGGAGGAATAAAATATTTATTATTTTACGGTTGATGTATGGGACCGGAATAGATTTTATGTAATATTTTCTTTAAATATAAGTTCTAAACCAGCAGCACAAAATGTAAAAAAAATGATTGTGTAACTAAAAGGAGGATCAACGATAACTTAAAATATCCGCTTAATTTATATTGTTTTATCCTTTAAAATAATTCAACTCAATGTGACTATAAAAGATATAGACACACACATATATATATGGGCTATTTCACGTCAAGTGGTACGATGAAAATTTTAAATCGCTCCAAAATTTGAAAACAGGCTGGAAATATCTTTCAGAAGATAGAAAAAAATTTTTAGGTGCTAAAAATAATTTGCCTAAGAGTTATTCCACCATGAAAAATGGAAATTTTTCAATTTTTTAGAAAAATTTCTATTTTCAAAGCCATTTATCTCAAAATCTATTGATTTTTCTGAAAAAACATTAAAAACAACTTTTGTTCAAAATAATTTTTAGAACTTATCTACCTGGGTTACAATTCTTAATTTTAACATCTCGAAGAGATAGGGCACTTGGAAATATTGAATATCAAAAAAAGGCGACCACGCCACAATCGATTTTGATCTAACACCGCTCAAAAGATCACATTTTTCGCGAGCTTTCGAATGGCGGTGGTTAGATTATTGGCCAAGACCGTTGGTGTAAGTTATACCCCATAAACCTCATAAAATCACTCATTTTCATGTATTTTAGGGCATTTATCTCAAAATCTATTGATTTTTTTGAAAAAACATTAAAAACAACTTTTGTTCAAAATAATCCTTAGAACTTATCTATCTGGGTTACAATTCTTAATTTTAAAATCTCGAAGAGATAGGGCACTTGGAAATATTGAATATCAAAAAAAGGCGACCACGCCACAATCGATTTTGATCTAACACCGCTCAAAAGATCACATTTTTTGAGAGCTTTCGAATGGCGGTGGTTAGATTATTGGCCAAGACCGTTGGTGTAAGTTATGCCCTAAAATACATGAAAATTAGTGATTTTATGAGGTTTATGGGGTATAACTTACACCAACGGTCTTGGCCAATAATCTAACCATCGCCATTCGAAAGCTCTCAAAAAATGTGATCTTTTGAGCGGTGTTAGGTCAAAATCGATTGTGGCGTGGTCGCCTTTTTTTGATATTCAATATTTCCAAGTGCCCTATCTCTTCGAGATGTTAAAATTAAGAATTGTAACCCAAGTAGATAAGTTCTAAAGATTATTTTGAACAAAAGTTGTTTTTAATGTTTTTTCAAAAAAATCAATAGATTTTGAGATAAATGGCTTTGAAAATAGAAATTTTTCTAAAAAATTGAAAAATTTCCATTTTTCATGGTGGAATAACTCTTAGGCAAATTATTTTTAACACCTAAAAATTTTTTTCTATCTTCTGAAAGATATTTCCAGCCTGTTTTCAAATTTTGGAGCGATTTAAAATTTTCATCGTACCACTTGACGTGAAATAGCCCATATGTATGTCTAGTTTCATTATCTGGTAAGTTTTTGTGCACGATTTTCAACCCGCGGGAATTGAACCTCGAATCTTTAGATTCGGAGGCTTACTCTCTACCAACTGAGCTATTTTGTTGTTCCTGTCATTAAGGTAGCTCAAGCGCGAATTCACACACTGCAGATTGAAATGAAACTTTGACACAATATTAATAATATTATGACGAATACTGTCGCGAAATTTGAGGGTGACTTGCCGATAAAAATAATAAATAAAGCTTGTTCAAAGTTTTAGTTTTTAGCATTACTCTTATGGCAGTATCGTGATTTTCCACAGGAAGTACGCTATTTTCTTTTGACAAACACTGGATGAATGGATCAAAAACTAGTTACAAAATGTTGAAAACCTAAACTTTTAAAATATATTTTAATAATCATAGCATGCCGGGCATTCCGAATAAATATTTTATATTGAACTTGTAAAATGACAGTAAAAGAGGAGGTTAAAGAAACCGTTTTCTCACTTGGCAACGTTGCAATGCAATCTTAACCCGCGAAACGTTTAAATGTACTATTCTATAGAATTTTACTTGGATTATAATTGTATATGTTACCAAATCTTTATATGAAACATATTTTAATGTATAAATGAAGTTAAAAATGATTTTTTAGTTAGAAACTTTACGCATTTTCAGTGCAATAGTAAAAATTAGTAAACATAAATTTGAATAAAGGTATACTTTTCATGTCTCTTTATATCACTCATATTTAAAATGTAAACTCATGAAAATTATAAGCTAATTTACGCAACTTACACACATATACACGCGAGCGGTGAAAATGTCGGTAAGTGCATTGTTGCCAAATCGTAGAGGAAGTAAAGACAAACGTAGTCATATCACTAACTTTATATATATTTTATTTCCAATATATTGATAAAGTTGTTGATAATGTATTGAAAATTCATATCTTTTAGTTTATATTAATTAAAAATGCGTATTATGTCAAAAAATATAAAAAAACGATTTAACACTACATTGATTAGGGAGTTGCACATGAGCTACCTTAAATTAACTTATGGTTATAAACTACTATCAAAATTTGCTCCGAAATTAATAAGCTAAAGTTAATTTAATGACAGAATCAACAAAATAGCTCAGTTAGTAGAGAGCAAGCCTTCGGAGCTGAAGATCCGAGGTTCAATTCCCGTGGATGGGAAATATTTTTTTTTTATTTTTCTTTTATTAATTAATATTTTGTGCATTTAAAAATGTATTTTTTAGCTTGCCCAGGACATATTTTAAATTTTTATATGAAATACATTTGTAAAAGGCATTTTCAACGTTGCTAAAACGTTGTTACAACGTTAGTTTCACCTATCGCGGCAACTTACAAAAATCTTAGCGGACATATCCCACGTTGTAACAACGATTCCACACGTTTCCACAATATTGTGTGCTAGTAGGGACTTTTACTGTAATTTGTAATTTGTAATTTATATTAATTCATGTATAACTTTAGGCTTCATGACGAGCAGATCACGAGCAATCTAATAGGTCGGGCTAAATTATTTTTAAAATCATTTACTATCATAGTTACTGTCTGCTCTCGTCAATTCCAGAAGCAAGACATATCCTCTTATGGTAATATCTAAGTCACAAAAGATTGTTATTGGAATATTCAAGGAAAAGTAATTATGGTACATGTTTGAAGGAATACTTTTGGATTTAATGCCCAGCATTTTCGTTGAATTGTGTATAATAAATTTCGTCAAAATATCTTATTTAAAGATATTATGTAGACAATTGTAATTATATACATATAGATAATTAATCTCATTATTTTTCATTTAATGTAGCTTTCGGGCCAAAAAAAATATATTTACCGCACTAATTGTTTTGAAATTCTGACCATTTTCTTTCTAAAGATTTGGATGCTTAAGTGGAACAGATATTCATGAATAAATTTTTTGCTAAACATGTTGCTAAGATACATTATATTCCTAGTAACTGTAGGAACATGTTTAGCATAAGAAAAATGTATTATATAAATTGTTTGGAAGGTAGTTTTACAGTTGCATCAAATTCGAAAAATACGCTTAAAAATTAGTAGTGAACGACAAGGCACGTACTTGCGCTTGTAAATTTTATAAAGAAAAACATGTGTAACGTGTTAAAGGAAAGTTTGACAGCATTTGTAACTTTAGGATAAGAAAGTCCATCTCTATAGAAAACATTTGGATTTTTGGGCTTGATTATAAAGTTTATTAAGAAGCCACGTCGAAATGCATATTCTATGTTCTGACAGGTAGAAAGATATGCGATGTTTAGGCAAGAATCAGGTAAAAACGTAGCTATAGTACAATGTACATTTACGTTACTAAAGGTGTAAAAATAGCGTCAAATTTGCGTAAATTATAACATAAAATCTAACATGTTTTTTTTAGAAAATTTTTTTCTGATGGTAACTCAATATTAATTAATTATAAGGTGATCATCCATGTAATCAAATTTTTAAATAACTTTTACCTTAAGATAGGATATGGCTTTAAACTAAGTTAATCAGACAATTGCTTTCACTATGAAGAATGATAATAATTTACAGTTGAAAAGTGAACGCAAATGGTAAGCTCAATACTGAATAAAATTACAGGTAAACATATATAACGTAATTTTATAAATATGTAACTCTTTTATTAATTTCTATAAAAGTTTTATAAGGAAGTATTGAGGCTATAGAAGCCTGCAGGGGGTCAATTTCTCAATAAAAGTGGGCAAAAATTTTATATTTTTGTTATTATACGTTTTGCCTCAATAAAAAATTTAAATATTATTAATCGATTTAAAATTGAATGTATCTTAAAGTATTCGCAAAAATCTTCAAAATGAGCCCCCGCAGGCTTCTATAGCCGAAATACTTCCCTAGAATTGAATTCATAAAATTTGGACTTAGAAATTTTTTAACCATATCTTCAACTGTTCTTTATAGCCTGAAATTAACTCTTAATAACAAAATAGCAAAATGGCTTAGTGGTAAAGAGCCAGTATGGCCAACATATTGGTAATAGTTTACAAAAGGTAAGATAGTAACTATTGCCAATATTTGGCAAAGGTATGGGCGGTTGTACGTTTGGAGATATGTTGGCAATACATTGCCAATTGTCGCGGCAACATATTGGCAATATGTTTGCAATAGCTATTGCCCATTGCTCGGCAATATAGTGGCAATAGTTTATATTTTTACGCGGATAACCTCTGAAATGATATATATTGTTTAATTATAGTTACCAAGATAAGTAATATTTTCAAATGAGAACCAGATAAAATTACCAAGAAGAAGTTGCATATAACATACCAAAATCGACTTTAAATACTTATTGATATCTGGCAAAAACTGGCGTAAGGAAAAATCTTCATTGCAGTATTCAGGTCCAAACCATAGAGCCATTATTTTTTTAAAAACGTTTATGTGCACGCAATGCATTGTGTCAATAGACATTGATTTTACATAATCTTTAATTAATTGACTCAAAACACTATGACCTTTAACCCCAAATACGGAAGAATTGCATTCTTCTGCAATTTTTGCAAATTCGTTTCAAAACTTGTTCTCAACTCTATGCTTTCTTCAGACGGATAAACTTGAACGTTATCTATTCTCGCACCTCGAATTTTGCAAGTTTGGCAACCATAGTATCCACTGTATAATTTTAAATTCATAAATAAGGATTTTGCTTGCGAATCCATGGTACCAGCAATAATCATAGCTCGAACTTTAATTAATGAATTAGCAAAATTTCTAAAATAAACGCCTCGGTATAACTGTTTTAAGGAGTCTCGAAAAACGCTCAAAAACAAGTTAGGATTTGGTTTGTTTGTACCAAACCATAACCCGGCTAAAAGTATATTCTCTTTTTTGATACGCAAATTATATGGCAATTCATTTATCATGAGGTACATTGGCCAAATAGTAAATTTTGAGGAAATGAAAATTGGAACACCGTCAGTGTTCCAAGTAAAGGTTATATTATTTTCTGAGTTTAAACAATTTGACTCCAATGTTTTGTATACTCTACCATCGTAAATATCCTCAAAATTTGAAGTATGCAATTTCGATCTATTGAACCTATACGTAGAAATGCTTTCATGAAATTTCGGTCTTTTAAATAAAGCTCTTAATTGGCTAATAATAGGTATTTCAATTAAGTAAGTTACATCCGCATTTGAATTACAATCGGAACAAACGCTTAATTTATTTTTAACTTTCCTCATGCAGTTGGAACAGAAAAAGTGTTTTGTTAATGAAGTCTTCAAATTTTTGAAAAATTTATAGAATTTATATAATGAACTGAAGCACTTGTTAGGTTTAATGCAGTGCAGTTCGATAACCTGCAAAAATTTAGCTAAAAGAACTCCAGTGATGTTAAATGAAAGACTAAAGTAAGAATAGACATTGCACTGTCTACTACAGTTATAGGAGCTCCTTCGTAGATTTTTTCATTTCCTTCACTAGTTAAAATGTTGTCGAAATCAATATTATTACAGTCATCGTCACTTTCATCATCAATATATTCAGAGCTGTCGTTAGAATCATCAGTATTAATAACGGAATCATCGTCGCTTTTATTATCATCATCATTTGTAAAATCGGAATCATTTTCGCAGAATAAATGGATCTCGAAGCAATTATTGCTATTTGTTTCATTATCTTCTTCTCCAATAATTGACACGTTTTGTTATTATTTACTTTATAAGATTACTCAATAAATATATGAGGAAATCCACGGCTAATGTGCGTTTTGACGCCCCCAAAAACAAAGCAAAAAATTTTTTTGAGGCACATCTTTCGTATGTAATTTTTCTCACACTTAAAGGTATGTAGTAGGTGAAACTGAGCTCCAACACACGAAAACTGCCTCGGCACATCGGATTGCTTAAAAATTGATTTTTAAAAACGCAATAGAAATCGGTTTTTTATTGCCAAAATAACCAAAAATAAAAATGGTTATTCTTGCGTAAGTTGTATGTAGTCATTGTAATAATAAATTATTTTTTATTTTTGTTGGTTTTTAATAAAAAATAAAAATATGTTCGTGAGCTTTTTTAACCACAGATGTAATTTAAATATAATCAGATTTTACTAAAGACGATATAAAGCGAGTGTTTGAAGCGCGTATAAAGTCTAATTTACACTTTTATTTATAAAAATGGCAAAAACGGCCTTTTAAATCAAATAAATTGAATTCGAACTGGCTGTAAAAAGTAAATATTATATTTTATGATATTTTAATAAAAAACCTTTTACAAAATAATTTTAAGCAGTCGCTCTTACATAATATGAAGGTGATTTTCGACGAATATAGCGCAAAAAACGTCAAATTTCGTGTTTTTCACACTAAAAGTGAAAAAAAAGTATATGCTGAAGCAGTTTTCGCGTGTTGGAGCTCAGTGTCAAATACTCTATACCTCTAAGTGTTAGAAAAATCACATACGGGTGTGTGGATCAAAAAATTTTTGCTCTGTACTATTACTATTAATTTAATTACTAATCTGTACTATTACTATTAAACTATTACTATTAAACAATAGTTTCAATACAATATAAAATGCTGTCGCATTAATTTAAAATTGTCGCAAATCATTATTTATGTAACGAAAACTTATTTTTAGTATATAACTTATAGTGTACATATTTTACTAACGCAATTCATTTATGGGATTTTCAAATTCGAATGCAGCTTCATTTTCATCCTCACTTGATTCGTGTTCTAATAATGCTTTCTTGATTCGACATCGTTGTGCTTTCTTATAAGTGTCGAACGGTCTTCTATACATTATTATTTTTAAAATGACACATGTAGGTGACAAGCCGATATACTTATATTTTACATGTGAAATTATTCCTAAAGACTTATTGTTTTGCATCGAACGATCAATCACAGCAAAACATTTGAATAGCACCTGAAAGGGTTAGGTTAAATTTTATCGAAATCTGCGATATGATACTCAAAATGAAATGTTTAGTGTTGTGGAAAACAGTACCACCAACAACAAGTATTGTTGATGAAAAAGATGTGAAAAAGGTAGGCGCACAAATTAAGGCAAAATGGGGGTCGCAGTGGTACGACGCTTCTGTAATAGAAAAAAGCGGTGAGTAAAATATAACCTATTATACTGACATCAGCTGATATGAAAAATAATATGTAAGTCGTATTTCAATTTTAACAATTTTCTAATTTACATGATTAAATTTATTTTTTGCCTTATTAATTTTGTTTGACACAAGTAAAGTAGTACATTATAATAAAAGTGCCCGAAACAGGAGCAATACACAGTTTTTTCTCTCTGATTCTTAGTTTCTTTTATTCTTTCTTATTTTTACTCGTCTTATTTCTCGTTCCTGCTTCACTCGGGTACCAAATTCCACTCCTGCATAAATCGCTGGTTACGCGCACTTGTATTATAATGCCTAATAAGTAAAACCTTTAAATGTAATTTCATGAAACACTTGTTGCACTGTGATATTCAATTAAAAAGAAAAGTACATTGGTTATTGTATGATTTACGATATCTAATTAGATAATGAGCATTGGTTGAATTCTCTGGAAGTATCCACTCAAGGCAAAATTTTGAAGTCATCGTGTAAAACTCCTGAGCATTTGATTGCCAGAAAACGATTGATTAGAAAAGAAGAAAAAAAGAAAAAAGGAGCAACTAAAGACGCTGTAGCGGGAAACAATAAGAAGTTTTTTTCAAAAAGAACAACTTTTTCCGATTCAAACGAGAGCGAAGATGAAAATAAAGGTGATAATACACAAAATGAGGAATGTATCGAAAAAAATTTACAGTACAAAACGTGAGTATTTTACTATAATTTATGTTTTAAAATATTTTATATTTTTAAATAAATATTATTAGAATGTTTTAGTACTTCGAATAAGACACATAGTTTAGAATTACGCAATCAATAATAGAAAATTTTTTATTTATTTTATTTATTTAGTCAAGCTCAAGAAAGTTCGTCAGAGAAAGAGAAAACTAATTTACCAAACGATCGACAACGAGAACCAGGTTACCTATGTCAAAATTATTCTGAAGGTATATTCTTAAATCATTATTATTTGTATTAAAGTATTAAGGTTTCATTATTTTATGCGTTCTTTGTTATATTCATAATACAGTAATAATTATTTTAGATGCATCATTTGAAGAAAAATTTCTGGCAGTTGCAGAATCGGCTGTAACTATTTTACGCGACTTGATTGAAGAAAGAGGAGGTTGCTGTACGAGAACAAATGAGGTCAATTATTTAGGTTTATATTTATGTGCAGATTTTTTTTCTATTATTTATTTATTTATTTATTTATAGGTTAGATTACATGGAGGATATGATGTGTACGTGAATCAATTAAAGCTGCATGATTTTAAAAGATTATACAGAAGAGATCCAAGAGCAATGGCACGAGCTTTATTGAAAGAAATTATAGGAGAAGAAAAATTGACGGATCTGAGTGGAAGCACTATTCCGGAAGATATTTTCAATTCTCTCGAGGGTGAATATAATGTAATATAAAGACAAAAATAATTGATTGATAAACTGAATTAAATCTGTAAATTTACATTAAAGGATTCTTGGGCAATAATATAAAGTTGAAATACCAAATATCAACGACGCTATTAAAAAGATGCATTACTAATTATGTACGTATTTGAAAGAGAAAAAGAAGAAAGGCTTGAAAACAGGTTAAGTATTATTGTTTATTTATTAATACTAATACACACAATTTTGCACTAATTGTATTTACTTTATTTAAGATAACTTGTCTAAGAAACCTATTATTATTCGTAATGTAGAAATTGTAAAAGCATCTAATAATACGACAAAACAAAGCGAGAGAAAATTTGACAAAAATGATGTATCAATTAGAAAGTGTACAAATATGAAGACGAAAATTTGCAAAAATCAAAAGCGGATAGTGATACAGATGAGAGCAATAAGGAAATGAGTAGTCCAGTGCAGCAAATAAATGAGAGTAATGAGGAAATTGATAATTCAATACAGTTATCAGATTTAGATACTGATATGACTCTCACACCGAGGGTCGTGGGTTCGATCCCAGACGTGTACCTCTGAAAATTTTTTCATGTGCATTTTTCGAACACCGCGACTCAGTGGCCCGGCGTGTCACTATAATGTCATGCCAGTTCGGGTGCGCGTGCGTTTCGTGCACTTGTCAGTGCATGAGAGGCACGGGCATCTGAACTATAGGGAACGTTAGGACGCGAAGATGTAAAGAGGATCGCGGTGGTTCCATAGGGAGGACAGGAAACTGTAATTATTAGACTAATTACAGTGACCGATGATATCTTCCGATGGACACAAGCACCACTGTTTCGACTACATGTGCTTTGTTTACAGACACACCGTTCACCTCCGTCGCTGATTAGCCCTGGCAGCATAAATAGAGCGACGTTAAATAACAAAAAAAAAAAAATCATAAGTTTTAAATATAATTGAAGACCATTTTTTTCAAGATGATTTGACTTCTCTCACATCAAAGAATTGCTCATTACATTGTTTAATTAATTAGGTTTTAAGAACCTAATTAATATTCCTTTAATGCACTCTTTAGAAATTTATAATCATTTTTAATTCACGTTTTTAAAAAAACATCTTAAAATGATCTTATTGAGATCTTTTCAAGATTTGTTTTAAACTGCCCGCTGTGACATCTCAAAAAAATTTGTTAAGGATTTAGAAAAAAAATCTCTAAAGAAACTCAAAAAGATCTTACAACTTACTTAATATACTTTTACGGAAAACGTCTTTGAAAGATCTTAACAAGATCTTTATAATTATTTAATACTATCGACTCATCAAGCATCTCAAGAAACTGTCAAATGGTATCTTTTTTGAGAGAGATCTTTTTAAGATCTTATAAACATCTTTTTTATTTTTACGCGGGATAATCTCTCACAGAAACAGTTATAATTATAATACCTTACAAAAAAGTATGCAAAATGTGTGCACAAAAATGTGCATCAATTTATAAAATCATGCATAATTGTATGGATATATCTATATATATATCTATATATATATGCAAAAGATTGTTCACTTTTTGTGTACAATATTATGCAGACATATGTGCACAAAATTGTGCATTAACTTATTAAACAAAATTATAAATTATAATACACCTTATGAGAAAAGTATAGGAAAACCTTCAAGAAAAAGTTTTTCAAAAAGTTTTTTAAATATCTCATTATCATTTTTTGCGATGTATATTTGTGAGACAAAACTTTTTTCCAAAGATTACTAAAATGTTGGAAAATCATCTGGCTTAAAATCGACCAAAACCTTATTAAAGGGATTAAGCAAATATTGCGTAAAATGTTTTTGGAATGTTTTAAAAACATTTAACTGTGCGATATTTCTTAATAGTTAAATCATCCAGTAATACGTTCCAAGAACGTCAAATAGATATATTAGAAATTCATTAACCGAAACGTTTTGGAAAACCTTCAAGAAAAAGTTTTTCTTTCATGCGAATCAAATATTTTAACAAATTAATTATTTAAAGAAGAAATGCTTTCCTTATACAAAAAACGTGTAATTTAATTATTTGTTAATTTTTACTCATTATTATGTGTACATTGTGAAAAGAAAATAAACTAACCTAATTATCGAACTTGAATAAAAAATTATTCATACCGTTTTGATAGGTTCACATACAATTACATACGGAGAAAAAAGTTCGAGTAAAAATTGCATTGTTGTTTGTTAATTGAGAGACAGAGTTGACAAATGATAAAAATTACTATTTTTTATAGTAAAATTAACTAGATATCTAATAATATATATATATATATATGTATATATATATATATATACTACTGTTAAGCTTTCCTATAAAAATGGTAATTTTTATCATTTATCAAGTTTGCCAAACATTCAAACAACATTGTAATTTGAATAGAGTTTATATAAACTTAAAATAATGTTTTAAGATGGCTTATGCACTACTCACTAGTCAAATAAGTTTTATTTTATATTGTTGTATATTATACTTTATTAAATACTAATAATAATTTAGTAAATATATAAAATATTCAATTATTTTAAGTAAACCTTTTAAACAAATATTTAGCAATCTTTTAAGATGTATGTTATATAAACAGCTTCAGATAAATACTTTTATATAATATTTTTAAACCATAAACCATAAACAAAACGTATTTATAACAATCTTAAAACATTCTTTAAAATATTACAAAAAACCTATTAAATAGGTTTTTTTACGAATGTTTGTAGGCATTCAAAAAGTGTGCGAATAAATATTTTCAAAAGGTTTAAATTAATATACATACGATATTTTTCAGACATTTTCTGAAAAACATCTCAGGAACATTTTTAAAAGAATAAATTAGATGTATGCTATACACTTGAAGCTGGAACAAAACATATTTGTAACATTCTTAAAACATTTCTTGAAATAAAACAAAATGAATTTATCGTTCGTAAATATCTATATATGTGTATATAATTGGGTCTCACTGAACGAAATACTTTACTTTAGAATAAAGCAGGCATGTTGTACTCTTTGTCCACTATGGTTGGTGGAATTTCCCAGAGTAACGGCCTTTTTCAAAAATTAAAACAAAAATTAAAGGCGTTTTGTCCTCGATCCCCAGTTTGGACTCATCAGTAACGAACTGGAGATCTTACCTTAGACGCCTGTAGCAAGATGAACCGCGACGCCAGCAAGATGTTCTGCTGCTATATATATAGAAAAGAGACGACGATCTGTCCAACGAGTGTAGAGAGATAGTCGTCTCCATCTGGTGGTGGGAAAAATATTATATACACATATAGATATTTACGAACGATAAATTCATTTTATTTCAAATAACTTGCGACTCGGTCTAATACGTCGCACTCTAGCTAGTGGTTTTTTCCACCACCAGATGGAAACGACTATCTCTCTACACTCGTTGGACAGATCGTCGTCTCTTTTCTATATATATATATATAGCAGCAGAACATCTTGCTGGCGTCGCGGTTCATCTTGCGACAGGCGTCTAGGGTAAGACCTCCAGTTCCTTACTGAGGAGTCCAAGCTGGATATCGAGGACGAAACGCCTTTAATTTTTTTAAAAGGCCGTGCTCTGGGAAATTTCACCAACCATAGTGGACAAAGAGTACAATAGGCCTGATTTATTCTAAAGTAAAGTATTTCGTTCTGTGAGACCGAATTATATACACATATATTTCTTGAAATAATATGATAATCCTTTTAAATACGTGTTTGAGGAATGTTTTTAGGCTTTCAATAAGCGGAAGTATAATATTTTCGAAAGGTTTAAAGTAATATTTAGAGGATATTTTTCCGAAAATTTCTTAAAAACATCTCAGAAACATTTATAAAGGGCAATTATTAATAACGTCGTCAAAACATTGCTTATAATGTTTCAAAAAAACCTTTTAATTACATTTTAAAGGATGTTTTTAAGTGTGCTATAAGTGGACATAGCAACATTTTATAAAGTTTTTAAACAATGTCTTTGAACCATTTTTAAAAAGTTTCTATGAAATATTTTTGCAACGTTTATAAATGGACAAAATAAGTTTATAAAAGATACCCATTCCTTGAACATAATGTTGTTATTACGTATTTAAAACATTTTTTAAAACATTATAAATACCTTCTACAAATGTTATCCAAGAATGATTTTAAACGTACAATAAGTGGACATAGATTAATCTTAAAAACATTTTTTTAAATGTTTTTAAAAGTTTTCAAACAATCCTTAGAAACCTTTTAAAAACATTTTAAAAACATTCTGTGCTATGTGGATGATCATTTTTTAAAATATAAGTTTTTATTTGACAAAAAATTATTACATTTCCTAATAATCTTTGTAAGTTTATTAATTAAGTTTTATGTGTAAAGAATATATTATTTTGTATTTTGCTAGAAATTCATACACAGGTCTCTAATCCAATATTTTTATAACTAAAAAACATAAAATTCAGTTGATTTCACTATACTGAATACCGAAATTTAAAACAAGTACATTATACTTTAATAATAGAATATCAAAATTTTGAATAAGGTTAGTAAATTTGAATAACCATTGCCTTAAAATTTTTTAATTATTTTATTATAATTTATTAAATTACTTGTATATAAAATTTTTAGTGTATCAGTGTAGCAAATTTGTTAAAATAGAATTATTGATAAATTCTTCTGCATCTAGATTTTTCGTACATATCTCACTCATCTTATAAGACAAACTACTTCTTATTTGTTAAATAAAATATAATTAAACTTTACACTCACTTTGTACAAGTATAACTGTCCATATTTTTCTGCATCTGCAGCACCGCCCCCATCAACTGGATCACCATCGCCAACGTCTCCTAGAATAGTAGATAAATGCGACAGTTAATTTATTGCATTTATTATATTGTTTAAAATTATAACAGTTCATCTATATAAAAATATAATTTTATCTAAGAGGTAGATTTTTACGAAGGCTTGTTATAAGAAAGATACTACAAATGAAGAACCATTGAATTAACAGTTATTAATGCATTTAGGGAGTGAAATAGGCATTCCCGGGATGAATCATCTTTTACTCCCGAAGTGCTTATCAAATTTTTTACCCTGACCATTTGGAAAGTCACTTTTTGCAATAAAAATTTATTTTTTTTTAATTTCTAAATTTTTTCAATTTTGTAAAATTTTATGATATATTTAATTTAAAAAGTGTCTAACCGGACAGGTCCCGTGTAACATTCCGTGTAAAAAACTCGAAAAAAGTAGAAAATGAACACTTTTTTCGTAGGATTCCGTAAGACTTCCGTTATCTTCCGTAGAAGAACAATCTTTCCGTAAGAATCCGTAAGACATCCGTTATCTTCCGTAGTAAATATCCTTCCAGTAAGAATCCGTAAGCTTTCCGTAAGAATCGGTAGACCTTCCGTGGACTTCCGTAGATGTCCGTAGGCCTTCCGTAAGACTCCGTCGGCCTTCCGTAAGAATCCGTAGGCGTTCCGTGAGATTCCGTAGACCTTCCGTGGGGCTTCCGTAGATGTCCGTGGGGCTTCCTTAAGATTCCGTGGGCCTTTCGTAATAAACAGTAAGCTTTCCGTAAGATTCCGTAGAATTAGTGTGAGATTCCGTAGGCATCACGTGAGATTCCGTAGCCCTTCCGTAGACTTCCGTAGATATCCGTGGAGCTTCCGTAGATGACCGTATGCATTCCGTAAGAATCCGTAAGCTTTCCGTAAGACCCCGCAGGCCTTCCGTGAGATTCCGTAGACATTCCGTGGGTCTTCCGCAGATCTCCGTATGCCTTCCGTTAGACTCCGTGGGCCTCCCGTAAGAATCCGTAAGCTTTCCGTAAGAACCCGTAGGCCTTCCGTGATATTCCGTGCTCCTTCACGTGGGTCTTCCGTAGATGTCCGTATGCCTTCCGGTGAGGCTTCCGTAAGAATCCGCGGGCCTTCCGTAAGAATCCGTAGGCGTTCCGTGAGATTCCGTAGACCTTCCGTGGGGCTTCCGTAGATGTCCGTGGGGCTTCCTTAAGATTCCGTGGGCCTCCCGTAAGAATCCGTAAGCTTTCCGTAAGAACCCGTAGGCCTTCCGTGATATTCCGTAGATGTCCGTATGCCTTCCGGTGAGGCTTCCGTAAGATTCCGTGGGTCTTCCGTAAGAAACCGTAAGCTTTCCGTAATCTCCTGGTCACCTTTTTTAAACAGTTAGACCGCTTCGATTTTCGTCATATCAGGTAAAAAAAGTAGATATTGACTGACATGAGGAAAGTTTCACTGGTCTGATCGCATAAATCATAGCATTTTATTATTTATCAAGGCTACGCTTGCTTATTAGTCTATTTAAAGGGCAGAGCTCGTATTCTAAGAATTTGGTGATATATTTTGGCATGAGGGATAGCATCTTAACGGCTATTCATATTGCTTTAAAAAAATAAAAATTTAAATAATCGGAGTTGTTTACATGGGTGGCTCTGATGTATATCTCACGGTCTTTTTCGGAACACGTCGCTCCGGGCTCTCCGCCAAAGATTGTTTTGGAGGGATCCGTATGAGGGATGGACGTTTGGACCAGCGGCTGGTTTGATTTAAGGTAATGTATTTTGGATTTAATTCTCGCAGCCGCTTGCCTTCCTTCGATATACCAACATATCTTATTATAGAATTCGGGCCCGTGGAATGGTTAGATTTGAGGCTGTCGACTTCGATTTATTCTTCGCAGCCGCGCGTTTTCCTTTTATGTGTAGGCGTTATTTTATATAGACTTTGGGTCCGTGGGGTAGTTGGATTTGAGTGTTTATGTTTTAGATGTATTCGTCTCGGCCGCACGCCTTCGTTTTAATTGCAGTCGTATTTTTATATACACTTCGGGCTTGTGGGGTAGTTTTATTTAATGTTATATGTTTTGGATTTATTCCTTGCGGCTGCTCGCCTTCCTCCGATGTACCGGCGTTTATTTTATATAGACCCCGGGCCCGTGGGATAGTTGAATTTATGGATTTTGGTTTTGGATTTGTGCATCGTTATTTCTCATTATTCAAATTTTTTCCTTTTTAATCTCTTTTCATCTACGATTATTTGCAAACATAATGTGATACGCAGTCTTGGGGTGCGTGGGGTAATTGGGTTAATGTATTTTTGTTTAATATTTTATTTCGATACTGTTTGCGAGTGATGATTTGAGGTGTTCGAACGGCGCGCGCTAGGATGGGACACTGGCTGACTCACTTCAGAGGGTATCGCCGCTCGCCGCTCGCTGTTATTGTTGTGCTCTTTGAAGTATGCAGTTGAGTGTCCCTCAGCGTTAGGAGAAAAAGATTTTATACTTGCTTCCTTCGGCAAACTTCAGATCGCGCTCACGGAGAAGAGAGAAAACGACTAGTTTCAGGCCGAGCAAACTTGTGCAGAGAGAAAAGTAGGTTTGTTCGTTTATTCTGTCGTCTGCTGCTGCTTGTTTTTCGAATTTTCAAATGACAGTTATGTTATATTTATATATGTATTTATTTCATAATTCTGTAACACGCCATTTTGACGATATAGAAATACCGTATTGTGACAGTTAAAAGCGACGATGAATTCCTAGAAATTGCCTATTTGCAATCGGTAAAATCGACAGCAAATTCTGGGATTTAACAAGGATGATTTTATTTTTCAATAAATTATGTTTCGCTGTAGGCAAAAACTTAAAATTTCAAATATCCAAGACGTACTGACAATATTTATTAGCAAAAAATAAAGCCTAGCAATCTTTAACCCCGATGCTCACGCTCCCTCGGTTGAATTTAAAGTGTTGCTACTACAGTTAATAATGCAAATACATTTTCTATATTAAAGTAATTTGACAATCACAATATGAGAAAAAAATTTTTGTTTACTGCCCAATCACCAATTTCAGTTTTCATATTTCTTATAATATATAAAAAAATGTGTTAAGTACAAAACGTGAATTTAAATTTGATCGCGGTTTTATCGATATTGTGTGCATAACATTCCGTAGTTCGAAAGAACTGTTAATTATGTCTTCAACTTTTAATTATCAACAATTAAGTACACGGTTTTATTTAACGCTGATAGTTTGTGCATGAAGCAGCTTATAGATTATACAGTGTACAAGTGTATTGGTGTGAGTTAGACATGCCACTTAACTCATCCAAAAGATATACTTTTGTCATATCTAACCCATCAAAATTTAATCTTCCACAGTACTCAAACATAATAAAATAGCCGGCATAATTAAAATAGGCCGACCCTATAAAATCTCACGTGAGAACTCATGAACAGTACTTCGAGGAGCTCCTCCAAGTGACGGATTTCTCCTCGAAGTGCCCAATATGTTAAAAATTTCTCCTCAAAGTGCCTGATTGGTATATATATATAAATTGATCAATCGGTACTTATGCCGACAAATTCTTACGGGAAATGGGAATTGTGCTTACTTTGGGGTAATTATGCCGACGTCAGCATAATTCCACCGAAAATTCAACCATGTATCCGTACTTATGCCGACACACAAAAAATCGGAAAATTATCTTTGTGAGCCCCGCTTTGACGTTATACTTCAATCCTTCATTAATATTATAAGGTCAAAGTGTGCTTTTTTACCGGTGAGGGGTATTTAGGTATTTGGGTTATTGGATATTTGGGTTATTGGTTTTTTTGCATTATTCTGTCAATTAATATTCTCCCCCTTATATCTGAGTCGTTACATATGTTTTATAACCTCAAAACACCAAGATAACACGAAGTGTCACCATAAGTACCGATACTGGTGTTTATATATATATATAAATTTCGGGGTTTATGGAGCCAGAGGTATATTTTAATTTTATGTGGATATATAAGTAAAAGACTATATTTTATTAATATATGTACAATATTTTTCATATATATCCGTAAGAACTCGAATTATTTAACTTTTTATAAAAATGTTGAGAGTAGTGGTTTATGGACCCAGGAAAAAATTCAACATTTAAACAAAATATCAAAAGGCGTGACAGCGACTGACGCAAATATAAAAAGGCGCGTGAGCCATATATACAGCTAACTAGCCCCTCGGATTTTTACTTTTGTAATTGTTGAATTATTACGTTATGTATTATGTATTATGTAAGGGAGATGCAAAATATAGAAGCTATGCTTTCGAGCCTGTGAGAAAACGCTCAACATTGTAAAAAGACTGATGTAAAAATGTTTGGACTAAATCATTTTAAATCAGAGGCCTAAAATATGTATTGTAGCAACACTTGCATTTCAGACATATTTACGATTTTTAAAAATTTCTCACGTGAGATCTCTCGTGAGAAAATTTTCCGATCGCAAATATTTCTAAAAATCGAATAAACATGTCTGAAACGCTTTGAAACCTTGATATTTGAGCTTATCTGGGGGTTTGTATCACTAAAAGCAGTAACTACCCATACTCAGAAATTGGTTTCTTATTATTTGGGAAGTTTAAGCAGCGTTACAATAAACGCCGGTACATCGGAGGAAGGCGAGCAGCCGCAAGGAATAAATCCAATACATATAACATATTACATAAAACTACCCCACAAGCCCAAAGTGTATATATATAAAAATACGACTGCAATTAAAACGAAGGCGTGTGACCGAGACGAATACATCTGAAACATAAACGCTCAAATCCAACTACCCCACGGACCCAAAGTCTATATAAAAATACGCCTGCACATAAATGGAAGGCGCGCGGCCGCGAAGAATAAATCGAAGTCAAAAGCCTCAAATCCAACCATCCCAAGGTCCCGAATTCTATAATAAGATATGTCGGCATATCATATTATAGGAAGGAAGGCAAGCGGCTGCGAGAACTAAATCCAAAATACATAACCTTAAATCGAACTACCCGCCGGTCAAACCGTCCATCCCTCATACGGATCCCTCCAAAACAATCTTTGGCGGAGAGCCCGGAGCGACGTGTTCCGAAAAAGACCGTGAGATATACTTCAGAGCCACCCATGTAAAGAACCCCGATTATTTAAATTTTTATTTTTTTTAAAGAAATATGAATAGCCGTTAAGATGCTATCCCTCACGCCGAAATATATCACCAAATTCTTAGAATACGACCTCTGCCCTTTAAATAGACTGATAATCAAGCTACGCTTGCTTATCAGCCCAATAAAATGCTATGCTTTATGCGATAAGACCACCGAAACTTTCCTCATGTCAGTCAATATCCACTTTTTTACCTGATATGACGAAAATCGAAGCGGTCTAACTGTTTAAAAAGGGTGATCAGGAGAGTACGGAAAGCTTACGGTTTCTTACGGAAGACCCACGGAATCTTACGGAAACCTCACCGGAAGGCATACGGACATCTACGGAAGCCCCACGGAAGGTCTACGGAATCTCACGGAAAGCCTACGGGTTCTTACGGAAAGCTAACGGATTCTTACGGAAGACCCACGGAATCTTACGGAAGCCTCATCGGAAGGTATCCGGACATCTACGGAAGTCCACGGAAGGTCTACGGATTCTTACGGAAGGCTCACGGAGTCTTACTGAAGGCATACGGTCATCTACGGAAGCTCCACGGATATCTACGGAAGTCTACGGAAGGGCTACGGAATCTCATTGAATCTTACGGAAGCCTCACCGGAAGGCATACGGAGATCTGTGGAAGACCCACGGAAGGTCTACGGAATCTCACGGAAGGCCTGCGGGGTCTTACGGAAAGCTTACGGATTCTTACGGAAGGCATACGGTCATCTACGGAAGCTCCACGGATATCTGCGGAAGTCTACGGAAGAGCTACGGAATCTCACACTAAGTCTACGGAATCTTACGGAAAGCTTCCTGTTTATTAGGAAAGGCTCACGGAATCTTAAGGAAGCCCCACGAAAGGTCTTCGGAATCTCACGGAACGCCTACGGATTCTTACGGAAGGCCCGTGGATTCTTACGGAAGCCTCACCGGAAGGCATACGGACATCTGCGGAAGTCCACGGAAGTACTACGGATTCTTACGGAAAGCTTACGGTTTCTTACGGGAGGCTCACGGAGTCTCACGGAAGGCATACGGACATCTACGGAAGACCCACGTGAAGGAGCACGGAATATCACGGAAGGCCTACGGGTTCTTACGGAAAGCTTACGGATTCTTACGGGAGGCCCACGGAGTCTAACGAAAGGCATACGGAGATCTGCGGAAGACCCACGGAAGGTCTACGGAATCTCACGAAAGGCCTGCGGGGTCTTACGGAAAGCTTACGGATTCTTACGGGAGGCCCACGGAGTCTACGAAAGGCATACGGAGATCTGCGGAAGACCCACGGAAGGTCTACGGAATCTCACGAAAGGCCTGCGGGTCTTACGGAAGCTTACGGTATTCTTACGGAAGGCTATACGGTCATCTACGGAAGCTCCACGGATATCTGCGGAAGTCTACGGAAGAGCTACGGAATCTCACACTAAGTCTACGGAATCTTACGGAACGCTTCCTGTTTATTAGGAAAGGCTCCACGGAATCTTAAGGAAGCCCCACGGACATCTACGGAAGCCCCACGAAAGGTCTTCGGAATCTCACGGAACGCCTACGGATTCTTACGGAAGGCCCGTGGATTCTTACGGAAGCCTCACCGGAGGCATACGGACATCTGCGGAAGTCCACGGAAGTACTACGGATTCTTACGGAAAGGTTCGGTTTCTTTACGGGAGGCTCACGGAGTCCGCACGGAAGGCATACGGGCGGGTTCGGAATATCACGGAAGGCCTACGGGTTCTTACGGAAAGCTTACGGATTCTTACGGGAGGCCCACGGAGTCTAACGAAAGGCATACGGAGATCTGCGGAAGACCCACGGAAGGTCTACGGAATCTCACGAAAGGCCTGCGGGGTCTTACGGAAAGCTTACGGATTCTTACGGGAGGCCCACGGAGTCTAACGAAAGGCATACGGAGATCTGCGGAAGACCCACGGAAGGTCTACGGAATCTCACGAAAGGCCTGCGGGGTCTTACGGAAAGCTTACGGATTCTTACGGAAGGTATACGGTCATCTACGGAAGCTCCACGGATATCTGCGGAAGTCTACGGAAGAGCTACGGAATCTCACACTAAGTCTACGGAATCTTACGGAAAGCTTCCTGTTTATTAGGAAAGGCTCACGGAATCTTAAGGAAGCCCCACGGACATCTACGGAAGCCCCACGAAAGGTCTTCGGAATCTCACGGAACGCCTACGGATTCTTACGGAAGGCCCGTGGATTCTTACGGAAGCCTCACCGGAAGGCATACGGACATCTGCGGAAGTCCACGGAAGTACTACGGATTCTTACGGAAAGGTTACGGTTTCTTACGGGAGGCTCACGGAGTCTCACGGAAGGCATACGGGGTCTTACGGAAAGCTTACGGATTCTTACGGAAAGCTTACGGTTACTTACGGGAGGCTCACGGAGTCTCACGGAAGGCATACGGACATCTACGGAAGACCCACGTGAAGGAGCACGGAATATCACGGAAGGCCTACGGGTTCTTACGGAAAGCTTACGGATTCTTACGGGAGGCCCACGGAGTCTAACGAAAGGCATACGGAGATCTGCGGAAGACCCACGGAAGGTCTACGGAATCTCACGAAAGGCCTGCGGGGTCTTACGGAAAGCTTACGGATTCTTACGGAAAGCTTACGGATTCCTACGGAAGGCATACGGTCATCTACGGAAGCTCCACGGATATCTACGGAAGTCTACGGAAGGGCTACGGAATCTCACGGGATGCCTACGGAATCTCACACTAAGTCTACGGAATCTTACGGAAAGCTTACTGTTTATTACGAAAGGCCCAAGGAATCTTAAGGAAGCCCCACGGAAGGTCTACGGAATCTCACGGAAGGTCTACGGAATCTTACGGAAAGCTTACGGTTTAGTACGCAAGACCCACGGAATCTTACGGACGGCATACGGACATCTACGGAAGCACCACGGACATCTTCGGAAGTCCACGTAAGTACTACGGATTCTTACGAAAAGCTTACAGTTTCTTACAGAAGGCCCACGGAGTCTCACGGAGGGCCTACGTTCATCTACGGAAGCCCCACGGACATCTACGGAAGTCCACGGAAGGTCTACGGAATCTCATGGAATTTCTACCGAGTCTTGCGGAAAGCTTACGGATTCTTACGGGAAGGTTATTTACTACGGAGGATAACGGATGTCTTACGGATTCCTACGGAAAGATGATCTTCTACGGAAGATAACGGAAGTCTTACGGAATCCTACGGAAAAAGTGTTCATTTTCTACTTTTTTCGAGTTTTTTACACGGAATGTTACACGGGACCTGTCCGGTTAGACACTTTCTTTAATTTAATATAATCCCTAGTAGAAATTGAGCATTTTAAGGTTAGACAAAATTTGTAATTTGATCATATAAGGATCATATTTTGAGCATTTTTTGCTAATTCGTCACTTTCTGGCTTAAAAACCGTTTCAATTATGCTCAAAATTCTACTAGGGATAAATTTAATTTTATATTTGTAGAAAAACTTTAAACGAAGTGTTAAAAACAAAAAAGTAAGTCTATGATGAAAAAAATGAGTCTTCAATGAATAAAACGTGTCTTCGATGAATAAAATGGGTATACGTGCAATAAAATGAGCCTAATGGGAGTAAAGTGAGTCTACAGGGAATAAAATGATCGAAGGAATGCAGTTTTACTCCATTCGTAGAGGTTAATAAAATAGACTTTTTAGTAGATCAGAGTGAAAAAGTAATTACTATATTTAATGTAAAAGTATAAGTTTTATAAACACGTTGAAATATTTGTAGAAAATTATAATATATAAATAATTTTCGAAAAATTTAACCTGATCTATAAAATTTCCTGTTATTTTCAGATTAATTTTTTTCTATTTATTCTGCTATAATTAAAAAATATAGATTATTTTAATAAATTTTTCCTTCACATTTAAAGGCATTTAATAGTTATAATTAATGTTTGAAGTACAAATTTAAGAGTCAATTTTAACTAGTTGATGAAACAGTATTTATCGATTTAAAAAATTCATAAAACCGCGGGACATCTCCGATCACAAGTTTGCGATTCTGCGAGGCTGCGCCTGAGAATAAAAACTTATAACGCACGACCGAATGCAGCTTGCGTTTCGCGCTTGCACTGCAAAGATATCCATTACTGTAATTTTTACAATTAATATATTTTCCTCGAACTAGATTTTTCATAAGCATTTTAATTTTTAAACTTTTGAACTTTTAAGTAATATATTATTTAAAGAAAAATGCATCTTTGTAACTTTTATAGGTAACCTGTTTTTTCTTCTCTACACGGAGCAAAATGAATGGCTAAATTAACGAAAATAGTTGTCGTAGTAACGAATTTCGTGATTACGGAGAAATAACAAATTTTTGTTGCTAAATTTACAAACCGTTAGTTGCTAGTTACATTAGTTTTCATTACTGTTATTGCAACAAAAATTTACTGCTGATTTAGCAAACGATGCGGTTACTAGAGCAAGTATATTCGTTACAACAACTGTATTTATCATTAAAGTTGTAGATACATTTTTACTTTAAGAATAGCTTTTAATTGATATTAGTGTATATAGTTACTTTTAAAATTATAATTATAATAAAAATTATATACAAATTTCCAAAACAAATTAAATGCAACAATTCAAAATGTAATAGTTGTCAAAAGATCTTTCAAAATAAATGTTATTGAAAAATGATAAAAAGCTTTTTACCTATGTAGAATTACGTATTATACTCTTTTTTCGTGACTCTAAATTTTTTACTTACTGATTCTTCTGACGGAATATACATAGATTAATTCAACTTTTTAGCATTTTTTTAAAATATAGTTTTGTTTTATTTGTTACATACATCCTCAATACTCATATTATAAAACACAATAAATATTAATATAGATTCAAACCGAGATTCAAACTAATTTTAGGTTAAGATTGACGTTCGTTCTCCGTGTTGTCTGCGATTTTCGCAACCTTTTGTTTTAATTAAAATTACCACATTTTTAAGTTGTTGTAATAATAACAATTAATTATGTTACACGAACAAAAGCTTTTTTTGAAAATAAATAGTTTTCTTTTAGCGATATGTTCACTGCTAACATAATTATAAAATTGTCCTGCAGTTCACCGTGTAATAAGCGGAATCAAATTTTTCGCTAAGAATATCAAAATAATATACCGCAAGTATAATGCGCGCTAGCACTTATTAGACATCTAACTGCACCTGCGGTTCTTTTTATATTTTGCAGCAAACTGCTCGTAATGAAGTATTTATACAACGTACATAAACGAGAATAATAAAATTAAATTTTGGTGTTTGAACATCTTAATTTCGACCTCAGGATTGAAATAATTGATCAAAGGAAATTAATAAAAATATTTGTTGTCATTGTTTTGTTTTCACTTTCACTCAAACTTACAAAGTCACATGAGTAAGAAAATTCAAAATTATCTTTTTACTATTTTTCAATATGCTGAAAAAATTTTCGGGCATGGACACCCGATGTATACATAACGTATACAGAACCGAAAATCTTCAACATGTGGCGCCACTGTGATGCGTATGTCAGTGTTGAAACTTGAAGAGCTGTTACTGAGCCACCGTGTACGTTTAAACATAACGTAAAGTTTAACTGGTTTTATAGTTGTACACATTGACAAATACTGCATTTTCTACAACATAGTTTTGTTGCTGCTCAAACTTGAAGGTTACACTTCAAAATTTCAGAATTTATCGGGCTTGTAGTTCTTACCACTAGGGGTAACAGTCGAATACAAGGCATACGTATAGCCGCTGTAACATCCATTTGACATCACTTACCATCTGCAACCGGCGTTTAAGGAAGGCCTCTAGCTCCTTACTGAGGAAACCAAAGCTGGAGAGCCGTAGTCAAATCGCCAATTTTAATTTTTCATTTTTGGAATGGCTTACTTTGGAACTTCTAACAACCATACTGGACGAAGAGTAAAGGCCTTGAATGATAAAGCATATTGGTTCGCAAAGCCCGATAAATTATATATATCGGAAAAAAATATTTCAAAAATTACTTCTTCTATGCATTTTTAAATTAAACGATGGGCCGCAATATTGCATGAATAATGGGTAAGTAATAATATTTGCTTTTGCATTCGTATTAATTATTTTTGGAAACAGAAACGTAAAGTACTTATATTAATTTATTTATTATAATAATATAAATATATATTTTTGATGTAAATGTATACTTTTATTATAATATGTATATATTGTGTCAATGTGCTTTGCACATGTCAAGAGCGAGCGACAGAACCCCTGACGAACACCTACCTACCCGGATAAGCTAAACGAGTCCCTAGCTATACTACCTACCCATATACTATTTCCTAGTTACCTACCCGCACATTATCTTAAGAGAGTCGTAGTTCTACCGCCGACCGGGGGGTCTGGGGGGGCGGTTAGCCCCCCCAGTTACGCACCCCGTCTTGATGTTGGTGGCGATATCGTACCAGCCTAGCTGCAAGTCCCTTGTATACACCGTGAGAAACTCATTACACTAACTCGCCCGCGTTATGGATCCCCGCCAATGGTCGAGGGAACGCCAGCGGCGCCGGACAAGTATACTAGGGTACCGGAGATCTCAGCCGGTCCGTACTAAGCTCATCAATTTTGGCTGATCTTCCACGCCAGGGTGGCATACGCCGGCCGGTGTGCCCTAAAGCAACACGTATTGCCGGCGCATGTGGGACACGTCGCCCCTCCATTGGTAGAGTGCAGGCGACGCCCCATTTAAGACGAAATGCGCGCACTCAGACTCAACTTTCATCCTTTCTGTCCCCAGATTCGGCGTCACTGCCCCTCAGAGGCCAACACCAAATAGATCGGAGGGTTAAGCCTTCTCACCCTGGGCCCCGATCTCCCTGAGTACCTATGTTAGTAAAACTCCTTTTACAACGTACGATAGGTCACCGTCGAGGTCGTTCCATACGTTTCCTCTACCACTTATCACCCCTGATGGGGTACAACTGCATTCCCCAGAAACCTGGGATAACAGCAACCCGACCACCAGGTACCTGAAATGAGGTACGCATCAAGTGGTCCACAACGCACCCCGCCCATTTTGACTTTCTTACGAAAGTCGCTTATAGGCAAAAGTCGAACTCACTTACGTGTCATTCTACCGCTTGTGATGCATATACTCACAATCCGTTACCCAGAGACTGGGATTGGGCATGCAAGCATAGCTTTATGGGTAAACTTAAGCGGTCGATGGTTTACCCGCATCTTAAGAGAATCATAGTTCTACCGCCGACCGACCGAAACGAGTCCCTAGCTATACTACCTACCCATATACTATTTCCTAGTTACCTACCCGCACATTAACTACGTCCTGCCTACCCTCACAGTCTAATGACCCTTTCCCAAACACAGCGCACAACACTGAGGTGGTCCTGGCGATGAGGATCTTGGGCGAGCTCAGATCATCAGGTGGGCTCCTCCGAGTCTGGCACAGCCAACAGGATATTCAAGGGAGGCGATCACTAGGAAGCCTCCAGGACCCTCCGAAGCCTCACAGCATAGCAGCCAAGGCGATGAGGTGGTACCCAGGCAGGAAGCCGAAGAACCTCCAACGCCAAGCAAGATACAGCTGTAAAAGAGATGTTTATAAGAACAAAAACACAGCAATAGGGTAAGGAGCAAGGAAGAGGATGAATAGCCATAGCCAAGAAGACAAAAGACAAGGAAAGATATGTACAGCTGTATATAATTACTACAGCTGTACAAGGAACATCATAGGGTAAATTGAGGTTAGGTTAATGTACACAAACAACGTGTACAGCCGATATCTCGGACAATAACTCATACCAACACACACATGTGTGTAAACCTCACGACTAAGTACCCACCTAGAGCCGTAGACGAATAGGCTAGTCATCAGCGAGGTCAACGTCGTCGAGGAGAGAGAGAGGGGTGACTCGGCCTCAAGCAGCAAGCGACGGCGGGTGAGCTTCGTACCTGAAACTCATGCCGTACCCGTTGAAGAACGCAGTTAATAGCTAATGAGTTATTAGTTACCTGGGAAGAGGTTGCACCTCGTCTCCGAGACGGCAGCAGCACCAGGTGGTCATCACGGCAGACAGCACCATACAGCCGATTCGTACCGATACAGCCTGAACACTGCGGCACTCGACACGCTCGCACGACGCGAGATCGAGGTGCCGCGCACGAGTACGTACTGCGCAGGCGCGCGGTACGAACACGGGGCTCTCGAGCACGCCGAGAGTCAGAGCTCTACGGTCGGTCGATGCGACGACTTCTCGTGCCAACCCGCAGCAGCCGATACCTGCCATTTTCCGTGTGCGAACGTGCGATTGAGTGAATAAGAGAGAGAGAGAAAGAGAGATGGAGAGTTGCCGTTCCCGACATCCAAGTGTCCAGGACATTACGTAAAGGTTGGTGAGCATTACCTATCTCTGCTGACGGTACCGCCGGGTACCGCAGAAGGTGCGTGCGAGCATCCCGTCCGTTCCATCCTTCCCCTTCCTCTCCCCTACAGCGAACCGGAATAAGAGCAGCGGAGCACGTCTCCAAGTATTTAGAGATAACCCGCGAGTTATCTGATTAGTTGCCGTGTAATAACGCGGCTGGCGCCCACCCCGATAATTAATATCTTATTAATAAATACGTGTGTTATTTTAATTAATTGCCCATCTTATTTGACCTGCACCCTGATCCCCAGTGCAGCGTCACAATATACATACATTTTGTGTAATTTTATTTTAGTATATATATATATATATATATATATATATATATATATATATGGCGATTCTCTGTGAAATCGAAGATGAAAAAAATTAATATTGCTATAACTGTGGGAATATGTTCTACAAGATGTACAGTAGTTCTCCTGAATTTTTTCAGATTTCTTTGGGACTACTATTTTAAGTTACAGAGAGTCAAAATTGACATTTTAGCACTTTTTTGCATTCTATATGCCCATTATCATGAATTTGTAGCTCCGAGAGGATGCATTTTTTATTAAAAACATAAATATGCCTTTGTTTTAAAATTTTCTGAATTTTTCACTAAAAATACTTTTAAAGTCATACATATATGATGGCACACTCTTGTGTTTTTAACACAACAAGAAAGACAAAAAATTCACAAAAATTAACATGGTAATTACCATTTAAATTTTTAAAAAAATTTTGTGTTTCTTTAAATTATCATAACTTTTTATAGAATTGAAGGCCATAAAAATGCTACAGATCATTTGAAAGGTATTGCTCCAAGCTATCTTTTAGACTTTTGGATAAAAAAATCAATTGTGGCGCACTTACACTATTTTTAAGTTGAATATTGATATGTAGTTTATGTAACATTAACCTTGAGATTAGAAATTCTAACCTAGAAGGATAAATTCTAGACACAATTAGCAACGAATGTTATATATAATGTTTTATAACCGACACGGTGGCGGAGTGGCGGAAGCGCACCTCGGCCGGTCATGAAAGTTAAGCAGCACCGAGCGCGGTTGGCACTTGGATGGGTGACCGTTCTCGGGCTTAGCTTAAATGATCGGTTAGGTGTTTTTTCACATTCCACAACGTGAGCGGGAGGTGTGAGGCATTCGGTTTCGGTGTTAAAGTCTACGCAATGTGACCTTGCCACCCAAACAGAATTGTTCTCGAATACACCGCCCTTCTCGGAGGAGGTTTTCCTAAATGGCATTTATCCCAACGGGTTTGGCCACAGGTTTTCCCTCTCTCCATGGGCATAACCACGGGCGAATGCGAGAAGGTGGGGTAAAGAGGGGGTAAAATTGGAAATGGAATAAAGGTGTAGGGGATACGTAAAAACCTGTAAAAAGGTGTACGTGGAAACTACCAAAAAATATATAGTAAAAATATAATGTTTTATAGTAAAAGTTGATAGATTTTGAGTTAAATAGCGGTAAACCCAGCTGGTGTTGAAGAAAGTTGTATTACTCTTAAAGTACAAAATATTAATGACATAGAACTTTTAGCGATGATCCTTCGTCATTGAATAAATTTATTTTAGGAGGTAAAGTTTTATTTAGATCCGCTTAAAATACTCCAAAATTTTAATAAGTTTTTACTAAATACTACAATTAAGTACATGCACTTTACTATTTTTGGTAAGTTAATTTTTTATTAACATTTATAATTATTAAAATAAAATTTAAGCTTTATAAGAATTCATATAGTTTAAAATTTACAGTTAACATTTAATATGTCTCTATTATTTTTATTATTTTTATTCTGATTTCATTACACTAAAGTTTGGTAAAAACTTTTATTTATAAATTATAATCGTATTATAAAAAAAATTAAATTTTTGGTATAAAACCAAAGCACTATAGCAATACCTCCAAGGTGTTGTGTGAAACTGTTTAATTTTTAAGGCGATATAAATAGTTTGCCGCCGTTCGGTATAAGATTTCAGGGTTCTAATATATGCCGCTGTGTATAAAAATTTTTCACTCCCCTTATATGAGCATACATATGTATATATGTATATATATATATATATATATATGATTCCAGAGTCCATAGTACATACATAGATACATATATATTTATATATATATATATATTTGGGGTATTCCACGTGAAATGGTCCGATCAAAATTTTACAATGAATAAAATTTTGGGTACACATTCCAAATGTTTTTCAGAATAAAGATAAAAATTTTTAGGTACTGGAATCTTATTTTGGTTATTCTAACCTCAAAAAGTGGATTTTTCCAAGTTTTTTTCAATACCAGCTGGGTTTACCACTATTTAACTCAAAATCTATCAATTTTTACTATAGAACATTATATGTAACATTCGTTGCTAATTGTGTCTGGAATTTATTCTTCTGGGTTAGAATTTTTAATTTCAAGGTGAATGTTATATAAACTACATGTCAATATTCAACTTAAAAAAAGTGCAAGTGCGCCACAATTGATTTTTTTATCCAAAAGTCTAAAAGATAGCTTGGAGCAATACCTTTCAAATGGTCTGTAGCATTTTTATGGCCTCCAATTCTGTAAAAAGTTATGATAATTTTAAAAAACACGAAATTTTTTAAAATATTTAAATGGGATTTACCATGTTAATTTTTGTGAATTTTTTCTCTTTTTTAAAATTATCATAACTTTTTACAGAATTGGAGGCCATAAAAATGCTACAGACCATTTGAAAGGTATTGCTCCAAGCTATCTTTTAAACTTTTGGATAAAAAAATCAATTGTGGCGCACTTGTACTTTTTTTAAGTTGAATATTGACATGTAGTTTATATAACATTCACCTTGAAATTAAAAATTCTAACCCAGAAGAATAAATTCTAGACACAATTAGCAACGAATGTTACATATAATGCTCTATAGTATAAGTTGATAGATTTTGAGTTAAATAGCGGTAAACCCAGCTGGTGTTGAAAAAAACTTGGAAAAATCCACTTTTTGAGGTTAGAATAACTTATGTTCAAATAAATTCCAGTATCTAAAAATTTTTTTCTGTATTCTGAGAAATATTTGCAATGTGTACCCAAAATTTGGTGCATATTAAAATTTTGATCGGACCAGTTCACGTGGAATACCCCATATATATATTTTAAAATTGTTTTTTCAAGAATACATAATATATGTATTTTTTCCGTGCGCAAAAAAAAAGTTGTGAACATAACTTGAAAGAATGTGTATTTGTTTACTCATTCTTGATAAAACTCATAAAATTTTTAAACGTATACTCAATAATAATAACGGATCTAAAATTCAATGTAATGCTTTAAATACAAATGCAAAATTGTTTGAAGATGAAATAAATATTAATCAAGTATAACATACACTTTTCCAAATATCCATATGATATATACAATGGGTGAAAAATTAAATATATTAATTCTTGTATTTTTAAGATAATTCTATTATAAACAGTATAGGCAAAAGAAAATTCAAATTTTAACAGTGGCAATATAAAATACGAATTACATTTGAATAGATTTTCAAAAACTATTAATTTAGGAGCATTTAATTTAAATATTTTTTAAATTAATATTTCAAAATTGTATGGATATATAAGTGTGTAGATAATTTATATTTATATAACACAATATTTTAAATAAACAAGTATGTATTTATTAGAAACAGAAGGATATTTAAGAAATGAATTTGTTTATAATAATCAAAATAAATATTTGGGCTTTGCATAGTAAAAATAAATTGGATATAATTATGGATTAAAACGCAAATTTTGAAAGAGGGTGCAAATTACGAATCACGAGAGAAATGGAAGAAACAGGTTTTTATTTATATAGCGCTAAAATTTTATAAATAATTCTTTAAAACTAATACAAAAATTAATTTAATTAAGAAGAAAGTTTTATTACTCTAAAAGTACAAAATATTAATGACATAGAACTTTTGGCGATGATCGTTCGTCATTAAATAAATTAATTTTAGGAGGTGAAGTTCTATTTATAACCGTTTCAAATAATCCAAAATTTTAATAAGTTGTTAATTAAAATACTACAATTTAGTAAGTATATGTACTTTACTATTTTTGGTAAGTTAATTTTTCATTAACATTTATAATTATTAAAATATAAATTTAAGCTTTATAAGAATTCATATAGTTTAAAATTTACAGTTAACATTTAATATGTCTCTATTTTTTTTATTATTTTTATTCTGATTTTATTACTCTAAATTTTGGTAAACTTTTATTTGTAAATTATAATAACTATAGCAATACCTTCAAGGTGTTGTGTGAATCTGTTTAATTTTTAAGGTGTCCATGGTAGTAAAAAAATATTACAATTTAAAACATTATTTTAAATAAATTAATTACGAAAAACCTTTTTTGAATTAAAAATAGGAGGTTGGCGCGCGAAGCGCGCAGGGGGGCGAAGCCCCCCTAGTATATATATATATATATATATATATATATATATATCGCTAGTTCCTAACAAGCTCAGTCGATATATGACTATTCATGAAAAATTATTTACTATAAATATTTTGTAACGGTCACGCTGGGGATTAGTGCGTGATGACAAAGGCGAAAGAAACGATCGATGAAAATAGTAATAATGTATTATAATAATAGATAAAGGGGTTTGGGCGACAGCCGCGTATAATCGCGGCGAATTTATAATACGAATGCTCGGCTGCGTACGAGCTGCGGCGGTCTGCTGCGCGGGAAAAGGTTGAGAAGTGGGAGATATGGGAAGCACACTTACGAAAGACGTAATGAATGCAGTTCACCTGCTGCGAAGGCGTGCACCAATCTTGTCGGTATGGAGATCGTCTCCTGGGTTACCGCTCGAAATGCTGCTTTCCTCACACACACACACAAGCTAATGTTGTCAACGTTGTCGCGATGGAGTACCGAAGAGCTCTTTCGAGCTTCGGCTCGTTCGCTGCTTCGCTTGTCGGGCCCGACGTGCGCGCGCAGCTTCTCGTATCGAGTCGTTCGTCGGCCATCGTCTGCGCGCATCATACAGTGAGTGCTCTCGGTTGTGCAACGTATACGACGTATACGACGAGGACAGCTTCTCCTGTTGGCTGCTGCTTGATGCGAGGTGAACGCTGTTTCTGGTGACGCTGTGATCGAGGTAACAATTATATATGGTTCCGTATTATTTTGCTTATCGGCTAATTAGGTTCTCTTTGTTACAGGTTTAGTGGACGGCCGATATCGAGTCTTTGCTCTCTATCGCATTCACGGCGCTCGATCAGCTGTTACGCGTCGGGCCAGCTGCTGCAGAGTATCGGGATTGTACAATTGATGCGAGGATTACATGCTGTTTCTAAAGGGAATAACTAACTCCTGAGGGAGTATTTATTGTATTAGAATATCTTGTATTCGAGGGTTATGGTAATGTTATGATTACCATAACCCCACCTGCCAATCTTTTCCTTACATGTAACTGCCAGTACGTTTATACAGCTACATGCTTTCTTGTGTCCTTCTAATTAAGACAACGTCTAATTAAATAATTATTACAGCTGTTGGGAAATATTCTATGCTGCTGTTCGGTGCTGCAGGAAGTTCCATATGGGTGTTTGTTGTTGCTGAAGGTTTGCTGCTAGATAATTCTATTGATTCCTGGCACGTCTCGTGGAGGCATGTATTCTATGACTGTTCTAGAGTCTTTCCATAGGACAACATTGCACCGTCTTGCTGACAGTATTTGATTGCCCTGGTTTCTCCGTCATTCGACTTTCGTAACCCCTCAGGATTAGATAGTTTTGTTCTAAATGATCCCAAGCGCCTCGGATTCGATTCGGCATTCCAATGACTTTATAAGTCACGAAAGCCGTCAAGAGTCACCTATGGGATCGGTTTACCACGATCGAAGGCCACTTGAACAGTGTACCGAAACTCGTTACTGGGGCCCACCGCCTTGCGACGGCTAGCCTAGAGTCGTAATTCTCGGTTAGAATGCGGCGGTGTTTAGCTCACCGCCGTCGTCCGCTTTCGAACATAAGCGGCATCCGGGTTAATCTCGCTTCACCCGTCAAGCCTGCTTGCAACCACACACCCCGCAGAGTCCAACCGAATACTGGGGACACGCTGGCGTTTCACTTTCGACTCAGAGGTACACCAACGTGGGGCTCGGATCCCAGTCCCTGCGTACCAGAGTAAAGTCATCCTGGTCCAACTGTCGACCTGCCGAAGCAAATCTCCCTATTACTCCCCGGATCCCCGAGGAGGTTTTGCGGTAGGTGGCCTAACGTTCGAATGAATGCAGTTAGCAGGAGAAATTCCTTTGCATTCCGTGAAGCGTTAGATCCCTCTATTCTCGTCGTTCAGACGAGACCGTTCAAATCACGGGTTCTAACTATTCCACGATGGGATTCGACTGGCGTTCCCTGTTGAGAGAAGCCCTTAAGCACTCTGTACGGACTGGAGAGTCTGATGAGACAGTCTGACCAGCTTCACAGTACAGTGCTTCATGCATGATTGCCAGGGGAGTGGCCGTTTCCTCGAAACATCCGCTCTTTGACTATCACACGGGTTAGGCGTCTTTGGAGTCTGGGGTCGGTCTCTGGGGTTGTCCTCAAGTTCCAGCTTGGAAGGTTCTATGTACTTTTTAGCAAACTTATTGAATGCCTGGTTCAATTCCCGGCTACTCACTAGTAAACTCGGTTCGCATGGCCACGTGTGACCATGTTGCCGGACCAAGTTCAACAACCAACCAAGACCAACAATCTCAGATCGAAAAGTATGTGACTAGAAGTTTGTTCCTCTCCACATTCACATCTCGAATCTTTGCTCAACCCGAATCGGTTCAGGTAAGACTTAAAAGATCCGTGTCCCGTTAGGAACTGCGATGTGTAGTGGTTAGGCTTTAGCCACCCCTTTCGCATCCTGTCATCAACACTGCTGAAAAACTTGTGTGTCTCTGAACCTTTGCCCGTGGTATCCCATCTTCTCTGCCATTGCTCCATGATTTGCTTTCGAACTGTATCTTTCTCAATGGCAGTCGGATCTTTCGGGTCTCCACTACGGCTCCGTTCGATTGGTTCGTCTGACGATTGGACAACTTCGCTACGTCTGATATGGTAATGAGCCACCCTCTCATCTAACATTAAGCCGATGGGAGGAGAGGCAGAGATCACCTGAAGTGCCTCATGGGAGACAGTGCTATAAGCTTTCGAAATCCAGACTAGGGTCTTCCTTTGCAAAGTAGCAAGGATTCTCCTGCTGTGACTGTTAGCCTTGTTCCACTGGAGCCCTGTTCTAGTCGACCGAGAAGGTCGAACCACTTTTTCTGCACGTTTTTAACGTGCTGAATGACTCCAAATCTAGGTTCGAATGTGACGCCCAGGTACTTCATTTCTTTAAGCATACAAATGTTTTGGCCTCCCAATTTGACTTTGGGAGGTTTGCTTGAGTCAAGTTTGCCTTTCAATAATATCATTCCCGATTTGGGAATTGATACTTCCAGTTTATGTAGTTTGCACCAATTCTCGACAATGTTCATCATACGCTGCGCCTCTGTTTCAAGGTGACGCCGGCTCTTGCCTTCGACGATTGTTATAATGTCGTCGGCATATGCTATCGAATTAAAGCCTGCGTCGTGAAACTCTTTGAGTAGGGTGTCATAGTCTAAGTTCCATCCAAGTGGACCGAAAATAGACCCCTGTGGGCAACCTTTAGTTACTTCCTTTCGTGCTTCGTCGTACGTAACTCTCATGCACACCGTTCGATCTTGGAAGTAACTTTGTATAAGGTTATAGACGTTTGTGGGGCATTGTCTGTCTTTTAGCTGTTTTAAAAGACTAGGCCACCACAGATTGTCAAATGCCCCAGAGATGTCGAGTGGGAACGCTAAGACGTAGTTGCACTGGCTTTCCTCTACTATTCGCGTCAACCTTATTATCGCATCTTCCGTCGACTTTCCTGGTGTAAAACCGTATTGGTCAGTCGACGTACTAATGTGTGTGCGCTCCGATGTTTGTCCCAACTCCGAGTTCACAGGCTGTTTTAGTCGCTCTATAATGAGCCTTTCCAATGTTTTGCCCATTATGCTTAGTAAGCATATGGGCCTATATGACTTTACAGCCTGCTCATCTTTGTCAGGAGCTTTGAGCAACGTAATTAGCATTCCCTCTTTCCATCTCTTTGGGAAGACACCATACTTGAGACAAGCATTGTATAATTTGTCAATTTCGTCTAGCAGTGGAATTGCATTTTTAAGTACCTCCGCTTCAATTCTGTCAGTACCTGAACTCTTCCCGCTTTTGTTGGTTCGAATCGCTTGAACTATTTCAAGCCGGGTAAATGGAGGTGCCTCACTCGCGTCTCGTGGAGGCAGTACGATGTTATGAGATGCCTCTTCTGATCATTGATGTACCTTCCTAGAGAGTTACGATGTGAGACCAGGTTCATCGTATATCAGCCATCATCTTGCTGTGCTGCTTGTGTGCTAGTGGGATTAGCGTTGGGTTCATGGGATGGTTGGGGTGCGTTTAGGTATGTTTTAATGTAGATAAAATATGTGCTTAGTTTGTGAGGGTAGGTAGAGTAGTTTAGGTTAAACTCGCTCGGTTAAAACAGTGACATGTACAAATTACCTTGTCACAATTTATATATGATTACGCATTTTTATAAATATAAATCATTATTAAATGTTTTAAAATCTATGAAAAATTAAAGTTTTTTAATAAACCGATTATTAATTACGTATACCCAGATAAATAGCTGTAAGTTGTCGTTGTCCGTTTATCGAGTGTAAAACCACTTATTTACAATTTTAATAATTTCTTTATTATGTTGCATATTTGTGGTAAACTCTATGATCTTGGTCATTTTTTTTAAACTTCTTGTAAGAACTTTTATGTATTTACATTGAATTAGTCAATTTTGAGTTATAAAAGGTTAACACTTAAGAAAAAAAATGTACAAATTAGTATGTTTGGTAACTAAAAAATTAGACCACTCTATCCAAAACATGTAGGAAAAGGCATTCTCAAATGTTACAGAAAACTAAAAATATTTTGTCTCGTTCTTGATTTGACAAAGAATTGCCTATACATATATAAATAATGGTTTTATGAATATTTCGTGCAGAGAAATCTTAACAATCTCAGATTTTTATACATAGTTTACACATGTATGTATATAGTTTAAGCATACTACCTAATTTAATTAGGTTTTATATTTTAGATTGTGCTTTTTACATTTAGTACAATAATATACACTTTTAGATACGTATTTTTAATTGTTAATTATATCCCTATAAGCATAACCCGAAAAAAGAATTGAAAAAGAATTTTAAAGGAATTCATTTAGAATTGACAAATGTCCGAGGATATTCGCAGATATTTTAAGAACTCTATGAAATCCCTTTTAGATTTCTTTTTTGGATTGTTGCTTTATGTATTCATGTTTATTTTAATTATGTTTCTTGTTCATTTTTAACCCATAATTGTCGAAAATTATTGTATTACGTCATTTTATATTCTTGTTAAATATAGGTAAAATAGGTATGTAGGTCCTCAAGAGATGTATTAGCGCAGTCTGGATGAATTATTTATTTATTTCGAATTATAACAATGAGGCTATCATTGCACAAGTGTGATTTAATAAATACTACGTTTGCCTAGTTATAAAAGATTGAATATTTTATTTATAACAATAAAAACCTCCGATAATTCTCGTGTAAATAAAAACATGTTAAATTTAACTCTAATAGAGTCACTTTTCTTACTCTACCTTTAGAGTTAATTTTTAACTCTATCACTTAGAGTAGTTAATTAATTTAACTCTAATTCAAATTTTAAGAACTGTTCTGTAGTGTTTGGCGACTCTGGCCTCTGTAACTTTGATAATTTATAGAATTACTGTCCTACGTAATTTATATCTAATTTATGAAAAAGAATGAGAAGAATGAAGTGTAAGAATTGTGCATATATATTTGTATATATAAAGATCTATTGGTTCGCGAATAAATCAAGATCTTGTTTAAAAAAGTAATTAAATTACCAGAAGTGATTAATATATATTTCTTAAACATTATTAACGTAAAAATAAAGTTAATTTCAAAAAAAGTTCTTAAATTAATTTTCTCAATACTTAACCTAACCTATTTCTGTTACTGTCTGAATGCATTAGACCATCAAGTCTGTAGAAAGATAAATAAATAGCTAATAAATTATAAAGTGATATGTCATTTAAGAGTAATTTGAGGTTATGCAGGGAACTATCTTAGAAATCTCCATAATAGGTTTATAAACTAATTTATTAATGTAAAGAACCTAACTGGTCCTTCGCTGACCAATTTGACTTCAGAACGCCAATTATAAAATCTGCTTGAGACAGAGTATTCAAAAATGAAATTTAAAAATCTTGTAAATTTAATTTCTGATTACTCGGAGTCAAGCAAATTTTACAAGTTGCAGTCTGAAGTCAAATTGGTCAGCGATGGACCATCTAGGTTCTTTACATTAATAAATTAATTTATAAACCTAATATGGAGATTTCTAACATAATTTATATGTATTTAACATTACAAATTGTTACATTACATTTATATGTATTTAACATTGCAAATTGTTTTTAAATATTGTTATTTGTTAGATATGTAATTAAATTGCATATAAACTTTCCAAATATTTATTTGTTAAACATTTATAAAGAAATTTAAAAGAACAGACCATTTTCTTTGATAAATGTATGCTTCAAAGGGTCAATATAATATAAAACATTATACAAATTATTTTACATCATTATTGCAAAAAAAGGTTCTTGTATTTATTCAATTTTTAACCCTCTATATTCGTATTTTAAATTTGCACTAGCATAACGAAATTATTATGAATTTATTACTGGCTGTTTAATGAGGTTACACAAATCTAAAAATTGAAGTGTGTCTTTAAATGTTACCTTACATAAAATTTAAAATAAATTTTACATTAATAAGTATACAGTTTTGTTTATTTTTTACATTTTTAAAATCGTCAAATGTATCGAAAATAAGAAAGTGCTCTAATACTCTATATTAGATTTAATTGATTCCTACCTTAGAGTTATTATTTTTTAACTCTAACTAGATTCAATTCCTCAACTCTAATAGAGTTAAAATAATTAAATCAAAACTTATAGTTTATTTTATTCTATTAGATATACAGATTTATTAGTAAAGGTTTATGACGCCCAAGACAGAGAGAGGAGATGTGCAGTATCTATGTGCAAGAGAGAGACTTAGATTATGGAGCCCGGGCTCCATAAACCGCCCACTCCCAACCAGTGGTGGGAAGCAGATCTAAATTTATTATGTAGGGCGTAATAAATCCCTATTGCCGAGTATATATATATAGATCTATATATATTAAAAATTTGAAAAATAATTCAATCATAACCTCTCTCAGTCTACAGCGACGGATTCTGCAGGAGGTGCAGGCACCGACTCAGGCCGTCTGCCGCTAGCACCTCCTATACTTTCAAATAGAGTCCGTGTCAGCGCGCCAGAGTGTCATTGCGCCAGAGACGGTGAAAGGCCGATTTACATTTTTTGGAGGGGGGCTGCGGCAAGTAAAATTTGTCCAAACATTCGCGGGCAATTTGAATTTGATTACCAATAGATATAAATTTGTAGCAATGCTAAATTTAATATAACGGTTCATTAATTTTTTATTCTATCACAAAATTTTGAATCATAATTATTACTATTATTAGTATTATTATTATTATTATTAACATCAAATAATAGTATTATTAACATCATTATCATTATCATTATCATTATTATTATCATTTATTATTATAACCTTTATTTTCCAAAAATTATGGGTAGTTTTATTGTACTGCGAGTATTGCAAAAGAAAAGTATTGCAAAGTTGTAACCAATCTACCCAAATTTTTCCACATTTTTAAATCGATAATTTAATTACGATTTTTGCGTTAAAAGTTCATTTTTTTTACTAATAATTACCGACCAAAAATTGTTTATGCAATTATTATCAAAAAATTATTTTTTTTTAATGAAAACGATATGTCTTCGCTTATGTGTATCAAAGTATCCGTATGAATTATTTCAAATTTTTAATTAAATATTTTAAATATAATTTTTATTTTGTAAGGAGCAATTACCAGACAAAAAAATATAAGTATTATAATATTAAGAATAATAACATTTATTGTTAAACAAAAGAAGCATCTGTGTATAGTTAATTCAGTTAACTACTAACTTACTCGCCTGGCAGGGAAGCTTGCACTTTTTTCGATACTGATGATAATAAATTGTGCTTTGTTTTTCATAAAATAAATATAATTTAAATTATTGGCTTATATAATAGAAAATTTGTACACTCTGCGACAATAAATATTTTTTTAAAGTTACATCAGTCTAAGCGGGCAAATTAATTTAAATAACTCAATGTTTTACGCATCTACTGCGCACCTCTCCGTATTCTACGGAGATTTAACGGTAGCGCGTGTCAACAACCTTGTGCGCATCCACTGCGCGAAATTGTATCGTTATGCAACACCAATAAAAATTAAATTAATATTTAATAAAAATTTATTTTCATTTTAAATTTATTAATATTATTTTTATTCACGTACTTTGCAATACTCACAGTATAATATAACAGTATAATAATAATAATAATAATATTAATAATAATAATACTAATACTAATAATAGTAATATTTATGATTCAAAATTTTGTGATAGAATAAAAATTAATGAACCGTTATATTAAATTTAGCATTGCTACAAATTTATATTTATTGGTAATTAAATTCAACAATACATTGAATTATGCCGACACTCAATGTTTGGTACAATATTTGTTTAATTACAATTATTTAAATTATTGACAGCTTGGGGACGGGGGTAGAGGCACATTATCAATAAAGATTTTAAGTGTATAGCAAGTACAAAAATAGAGTTTATGTTAAAATATAGTTAAAATTTGAAAATAGGAATGGAAACATAACCTCTCTCAGTCTATAGCGACAGATTCTATAGGAGATGCGAGCACCGATTCGGGCCGTCTGCAGCTCGCACCTCCTATACTTTCATATACATTGTATTATGCCGACACAAAAAACACGAAACTTTTTAAAAATTTAAATGGGAATTACCATGTTAATTTTTGTGAATTTTTTCTCTTTCTTTAGATTATCATAACTTTTTGCAGAATTGAAGGCCATAAAAATGCTACAGACCACTTGAAAGGTATTGCTCCAAGCTTTTTTTTAAATTTTTGGATAAAACAATCAATTGTGTCGCACTTGCACTTTTTTCAAGTTGAATATTGACATGTAGTTTGTATAACATTCACCTTGAAATTAGAAATTCTAACCCAGAAGAATAAATTCCAGACACAATTAGCAACGAATGTTACATATAATTTTCTATAGTAAAAGTTGATAGATTTTGATTTAAATAGTGGTAAGCCCAGCTGGTGTTGAAAAAAACTTGGAAAAATCCACTTTTTGCCAAAGCCTTTTTAGAAATTTAAATTTTGCGCGGAAAAATGTATCAAATATTTAGAGTTTATTGTAAAAATAAGTTGTCTCCGCTAGCTATCATAGCAAACAACATTTTATCAAAGATGAGAAATTAATATTTATTTATTTTTTTTAAACTGACTTACTAAATAAAGAGATTATGTTTCACCTTTTTTAGTAAATCAAGTTTTTATCTAGTAAAAACGAAACAATATTATTTACTGTCTCGTTATTTAGTTCTCGTGAGGCTTGGCGAACTTGCTGCAATTTGGCCTTCAACTGAGTCCACCAACCTTGCAGATCGGAAGGGCCTGATTGATTGAGCCGATTGCCTCGATTACCGTTGTAGCTGCCCGATACCGCCTGAGCTTGATACGGCGTCTTCAGCGATATCCGCATCAATAAGCGACTTGCGCAGTTCATCAGACATAATTCTGGAACAGGTTAGTAAATATCAGGCCATGTTTTATACGAATGACAGAATGAAAAAGATTATAAAAATTACAGATTCAGAGAACGGTACGCGTATATACATCAATCGCTCGAAAGGAATTTTACGGTTTTCGTGACCGAGTGCGCCGTTCGATCATTTCCACCGGGGATACGGGCCTGTTCTTCACCCCTTTCGGTCTTCCGCGCCTACTTTCCGTCGTCGAAGGATTCGCGTGTACATTAGCGTTCGCCTTCAATCGCTCGTTAGAGGGGGCACGATCAACCGCTCATCTGAGTGTCGTACGGCAAACTCACTGTAGCGATGTCGCAATCCGAGTCATTTTCAAATGCACGAGAGAGGGCATCAGACACAACATTAAGAGACTCTTTACGATGTTCGATCTCATAATCGTAGGTTTGGAGCTTAAGTGCCCAGCGCGTTAAGTGTCCAGTAGGGTTACGCAAGTTGCACAGCTATTTTAAACTGCTATGGTCTGTTATAACCTTTAAGCAATAACCTTCTACATATGAGCGGAATTTTTCCACGGCCCATAATACAGCTAAACACTCTCGTTCGGTAACCGAGTAGTTACGTTCCGCCGCGTTTAACATACGACTGGCAAAACTAAGTACTCGCTCTTCTCCGTCAATAGTTTGCGTTAAAACCGCTCCTAAGCCAGTGTCGCTAGCGTCAGTCTGAATAACGAACTGATGCTCGAAAGATGGCCGATGGAGGATAGGCGCAGACGCTATCAACGCTTTGATTTGTTCAAAAGCAAACTGTTGTTCCTCGCCCTACTCAAATCTAACATTTTTCTTTGTTAACTTGGTAAGCGGTTCCGCAAGCGTAGCAAAATCCTCTAGAAACTTCCTATACCATGAAGCCATGCCGAGGAAAGAGCGTAGCTTTTTGAGGTTAGTTGACGCGGGGTAATCCACGATCGGCGCTATCTTATCCGGATCAGGGCGAAATCCATCGCGATTCACCAACACGCCAAGATACTTAACCTCGTTGCGGCAAAATTCGCTTTTCTCACGGTTTATTGTAAGTCCCGCGGCGGAAATCCGCTTTAGGACATGCTCAAGCCATTTAAGATGCTCTTCGAACGTCTCGGTGACTATAATAATAATAATAATAATATTAATAATAATAATACTAATACTAATAATAGTAATATTTATGATTCAAAATTTTGTGATAGAATAAAAAATTAATGAACCGTTATATTAAATTAGCATTGCTACAATTTATTATTTATTGGTAATTAAATTCAAATTGTCCGCGAATGTTTGGACAAATTTTACTTGCCGCAGCCCCCCTCCAAAAAATGTAAATCGGGCTTTCACCGTCTCTGGCGCAATGACACTCTGGCGCGCTGACACGGACTCTTCAAATACATTGAATTATGCCGACACTCAATGTTTGGTACAATATTTGTTTAATTACAATTATTTAAATTATTGACAGCTTGGGGACGGGGTAGAGGCACATTATCAATAAAGATTTTAAGTGTATAGCAAGTACAAAAATAGAGTTTATGTTAAAATATAGTTAAAATTTGAAAAATAGGAATGGAAACATAACCTCTCTCAGTCTATAGCGACAGATTCTATAGGAGATGCGAGCACCGATTCGGGCCGTCTGCAGCTCGCACCTCCTATACTTTCATATACATTGTATTATGCCGACACAAAAAACACGAAACTTTTTTAAAAATTTAAATGGGAATTACCATGTTAATTTTTGTGAATTTTTTCTCTTTCTTTAGATTATCATAACTTTTTGCAGAATTGAAGGCCATAAAAATGCTACAGACCACTTGAAAGGTATTGCTCCAAGCTTTTTTTTAAATTTTTGGATAAAACAATCAATTGTGTCGCACTTGCACTTTTTTCAAGTTGAATATTGACATGTAGTTTGTATAACATTCACCTTGAAATTAGAAATTCTAACCCAGAAGAATAAATTCCAGACACAATTAGCAACGAATGTTACATATAATTTTCTATAGTAAAAGTTGATAGATTTTGATTTAAATAGTGGTAAGCCCAGCTGGTGTTGAAAAAAACTTGGAAAAATCCACTTTTTGCCAAAGCCTTTTTAGAAATTTAAATTTTGCGCGGAAAAATGTATCAAATATTTAGAGTTTATTGTAAAAATAAGTTGTCTCCGCTAGCTATCATAGCAAACAACATTTTTATCAAAGATGAGAAATTAATATTTATTTATTTTTTTTTAAACTGACTTACTAAATAAAGAGATTATGTTTCACCTTTTTTAGTAAATCAAGTTTTTATCTAGTAAAAACGAAACAATATTATTTACTGTCTCGTTATTTAGTTCTCGTGAGGCTTGGCGAACTTGCTGCAATTTGGCCTTCAACTGAGTCCACCAACCTTGCAGATCGGAAGGGCCTGATTGATTGAGCCGATTGCCTCGATTACCGTTGTAGCTGCCCGATACCGCCTGAGCTTGATACGGCGTCTTCAGCGATATCCGCATCAATAAGCGACTTGCGCAGTTCATCAGACATAATTCTGGAACAGGTTAGTAAATATCAGGCCATGTTTTATACGAATGACAGAATGAAAAAGATTATAAAAATTACAGATTCAGAGAACGGTACGCGTATATACATCAATCGCTCGAAAGGAATTTTACGGTTTTCGTGACCGAGTGCGCCGTTCGATCAGTTTCCACCGGGGATACGGGCCTGTTCTTCACCCCTTTCGGTCTTCCGCGCCTACTTTCCGTCGTCGAAGGATTCGCGTGTACATTAGCGTTCGCCTTCAATCGCTCGTTAGAGGGGGCACGATCAACCGCTCATCTTGAGTGTCGTACGGCAAACTCACTGTAGCGATGTCGCAATCCGAGTCATTTTCAAATGCACGAGAGAGGGCATCAGACACAACATTAAGAGACTCTTTACGATGTTCGATCTCATAATCGTAGGTTTGGAGCTTAAGTGCCCAGCGCGTTAAGTGTCCAGTAGGGTTACGCAAGTTGCACAGCTATTTTAAACTGCTATGGTCTGTTATAACCTTTAAGCAATAACCTTCTACATATGAGCGGAATTTTTCCACGGCCCATAATACAGCTAAACACTCTCGTTCGGTAACCGAGTAGTTACGTTCCGCCGCGTTTAACATACGACTGGCAAAACTAAGTACTCGCTCTTCTCCGTCAATAGTTTGCGTTAAAACCGCTCCTAAGCCAGTGTCGCTAGCGTCAGTCTGAATAACGAACTGATGCTCGAAAGATGGCCGATGGAGGATAGGCGCAGACGCTATCAACGCTTTGATTTGTTCAAAAGCAAACTGTTGTTCCTCGCCCTACTCAAATCTAACATTTTTCTTTGTTAACTTGGTAAGCGGTTCCGCAAGCGTAGCAAAATCCTCTAGAAACTTCCTATACCATGAAGCCATGCCGAGGAAAGAGCGTAGCTTTTTGAGGTTAGTTGACGCGGGGTAATCCACGATCGGCGCTATCTTATCCGGATCAGGGCGAAATCCATCGCGATTCACCAACACGCCAAGATACTTAACCTCGTTGCGGCAAAATTCGCTTTTCTCACGGTTTATTGTAAGTCCCGCGGCGGAAATCCGCTTTAGGACATGCTCAAGCCATTTAAGATGCTCTTCGAACGTCTCGGTGACTATAATGACGTCATCGAGATACGAAAACGCGTACGGTTCAAGATCAGGACCTATCACCCTTTCGATCAGCTGTTGAAACGTAGCGCCCCCCCCCCCCGCCACACCGTACGGCATCCGAGTAACCTCATATAAGCCTAAGCCAGGCACCGTGAAAGCCGTCAGATGTTCCGATCCCTTTTTCATCGGAATCTGATGGTATGCGCTGCTTAAATCCAGCGTGCTTATGTAGCGTGCCCTTTGGAGTTTACGCAAAATAATCTCCATATAGGGAAGCGGATAAGTGCAGGTCTTCGAGACGGAATTGAGCTTTCGGTAGTCGATGCAGAATCTATAGGTACCATTAGATTTCCGCACCATGACTACTGGGCTCGACCACTCGCTCGTCGACGGGTGAATTATCCCCGTGTCAAGCATCTGTTGTACTTAAGCGTGCATCTCTTGCTCGATCTTCTGAGACACCGGATAATAGCGCTGTTTGATGGGACGCGAACCGACCACATCAATTTCATGCTCAGCTAAGTTAGTACAACCTAGCTTTGTATTCGGAGCAGTCAAACGCTTTTCCAACAACTCATTGAGTTGTTTGCGTTGCGCTTCGTCAATATCTGCTAAGCCAAAAGCAGCTAGTGAGCAGGCCTCACCAATGCCGATAGCAGATACTTCTAGCTGAATTGCGTCAGCCACGTTTTCAATCAGCAACTGATTTTCACGCGGCAACAAAACAGCGTTAAACGTACGAATAAAATCGGCACCGAGTATACAATCGGCTTCGAGATCGTTCACTACTAAAACATCTAAGTAATGGCGTTCATTCGCTAAATCAAACGGCAGCTCTAAACGTTCAAGTATTGGAGCGCGTTGGCCGTTAGCGAGTCGTGCTCCTGATCCAATGTAAGATGTTAACGGTTTTCTTATGGCTGATGCTATTTATACAAAGCGCGTACGCGGAATCCACCGATTCCGATCTGCAGCCACCAGCGAGTAGACTGTGGAGTTTCTTCCTCAACTGGCGTTCGGGCGCAAGAATCGCAATCACCATTTTCGGCTGATTGTCTGTCAATTCCGACAGGCAAAAGCAAGGGCATTTTCCCCGTTTGCGCAATTATTGATGGAATTTCATCCACATCAGAGGTCTCAGTAATAATTGGGGCGGTAGGGACCTTATCTACTCGCCCCTTTTCTCGTTTCCCGAGCACTCAGGACAATCCGTCTTGATATACCCGGGCCAACAGCAGCGATAGCAGTACACACGCTCCTTGGGACCTGCTTTCTTATCGCGGTTGCGACTACACGCGGATTTTCCATCAGTATTGGATGATTTATTTTTACCGTCATCCTTCCTCTCGGTACTAGTCACGCCAGATGGCTTACGAGAAACATTCTTTGCTCCTTTCGGCGCACCTGGTTTCTGTGAATTACGCGCGTTTTAGCCTTTCTTATTAGCGAAATTCGCAAAAGAATTCGCATATTTACTAAATCTCTCATCTAGCGTCTTCTCTAAGAGTTTGGCCAATTTTTCCATCGTAGGTTCTGCGATACTCGCTACTTTTACGGTAACATCATTGCTAGCAGCTTTTCCGTTCTTCTTACCTCTGGCATCTGGCTGCTTATAAGCCACAGAAGGCAGAACGTTCTTTTCTGGCGGCGGAGGCGCGGGAAAATTCCGCTCTTCCTCGATAAGCTCTTCCGCCTGACGAGCTAGCTGCACAAGCCTATCGACGCTTGTAACCTGTTCTTCCGGAACTAACTTTCGAACAGACGGCAACATGTTAACATACGACATGTCTAGCTGAAACTGCGTACTCGGAGGCGCATCCATTCTGCTAAATATGGTTAACAAGCAGAAAATGTAATCACGAGCAGGCTCTTCTCTACCCTCCTTGCGTGCTTGCGCTTCCGTCATTAAGCGCTGCTGAAAGTTCTGCTCAACGCCACAACATCGTCGAGCAGCATTGCAAAAATCAGCCCAAGTATTCCAATCTTTCCGCGATTGGCGATACCAATGTAGCGCTACGCCAGTTAACAACTCCGAGAAAGCATTCAGTAATCTGCGTCAGAAATATGCGCTAACTTGCGACATTCTTCTATGCGCTGAACAAATTCCTCGATGCTTTCGCGTTTTTCGCCGGAAAACTTAATATTCCACTGGCTAACAGTGCGACCTACGTCATGTGACTGTGTAGACGCTCTCGTCGACATATTCGACAAGAGTTGCGTAAGTTGATCACTCGTAACTACAGGCACATTCCCTCCCCCCTTCCAGACTCATGAAAACTGACGTATGTCGCTAGACGTGGGAGTCGGAAAACACGGAGCGTTTGCGTTCAAACGTGGATCCGAATTAATTTCCGATTGTGTGTGCGTTGACGCTTGAGGTGCTTGCGGATACTTATCAGCTTCAAAGTAATTTAAATTAAACGTATCCTGAAAATTTACACTTTTGCGATTTTTCCGCTGCTTTTCCGCCGCAATTGACGTTTGCGTCGGAAGCTGCGTACTCGTGTCAAAATCCGCTAATTGCTGCCTTAGAGAATTCAACTCCTTCTCTTGTTGAAAGGCAAGCGATTGCGCTTTACTCAACTCCAGGGCTAACCCCCTTAGAACGTTGTAAACTGCGCCATTAGCTAATGCGCATAAAACGATATCATTATCTATTTTATTATTTTCTTTTGAAGAAAATACCGTTTTTGGTATCGCACCTCTTGATTGTAAATGCGTACTCGCTGCTTGCGCCGTCGTGTACGTAGTTGTAGTAGCGGTCGTTATCATCACGGTCGAAATGGTAGGAATTGGTCTTACCGGTATAGTTGTGTTAAGCGTTTTTTCGAAGTCAATTCAAAATTTGATTTAAAATTATTTTCGGCGGTTTTTTCCGCCGCGTTTTTCGCAAGGTTCCCCGCGATATTTCCCGCGTTAACCTTGCTATGCTGCGATTCCGCATCGGAATCGGCATGTTGATTATCATTTGACTTCGAACTATTGGCAAGCGGAGAGAATCCGCTCTCATCCGCTTGATTAAGCTTTTCAAATTGTCTGTGCGCAATCTGTGCTTGCGCATCTTCGCTAAATTTCGCATGTTTCAAAACGGTGCAGAGTCTTTGTTCGCGACGAGTCCGCGAAATTAAATCATTCTCACTAATTGACTGGACAAAATCCGCGGCTGTATAATCGCCGCGTAAACGCCTATATAACCTATCTACACGTACAAAGGGCGTACCGTCACGCGTCAATTCTAGCTAATCAAGTACAGAATCGAATTGATCGCTTGTTAGATTCAAAATCCATCCTTGGATCTCGACTCCGTACATTTGATCGAAATCACACTCGTTCATACACGCCATTTTGAATTATAAAAATTAAATAAAATTTAAATTTTAGGCTTTATTGGCAAAATAAATTCTTACAATTAAAAAAATTTATCGATCAAATTACAAAATAATTGCAAATTGCTATTAAATTATACGCATATTCGCTTAAATTTAATAAAAACAACTAATTTGTAAAAAAAACAATATCTCACAAATCTGCAACTTGTTAAAATTAATTTTCCAATTGTTTACAAAAAAAATAGAATTAAATTGAATTAGCAAATTTAGTACACAAAGAGATTTGAAAGAATTTAAAACAAATTGTTTAAAGATAATAATTATTAAAAAAAAACAAAATTTTAAATTGCGAAGAAACGCTATAAAAATTATTTTAATAATTTATAATAACAATAAAAAAAAATTAAATTGAGTAATTAATAAATTAATTTACTATATTTGCGCACACGCTTACATACACATACATACATGTACCGCGATACGCTACAATACTTATATATTTACCGCGTATATCACATACAAACACTTACACGCACGCACGCGAAATAGACTAAATCAACCTAAATTGCGAATATACAGCTTACGAAAAATTATTAAAAAAACAATAATTTTATTCTCGCGGTGTCACTAATAATTATTTAAATAAACATATAAATAATAAAAAAACACGAAATAATTAAATTCGCAATACGCTAAAATTAAAACGAAAAGAAAAATCGATTTAAAATTCAAATAATATAAGATTAAAAAGAATATTTTCGAAATGTATAGAATTTACAATATTCGAATATTATTTGTAGCGTAAACACTGCGAATCACCGCGAAACGTAAACAATGCGCTCGCTCGCTCTCGAAATGCTCGAAATAAGATCTCTTAATTTAACACGTATATCGACGAAATTGAAAATTTTTAAATATCAGAAATTAAATTTTGAGGCTATTAATTATAAATAATACACGTAACGCTAATCACCATGCACGTTGGGCGCCATGTAACGGTTTTGCTATTTTTTTAATAATAATAATAAATAATATCAATTGACTACCGTTAAACAATAGTCTCACTACGCGATCAGCCGCTCAGTAATAATACGAGTCTATAAGACACGTATAGGCGGAGGCGGCGGTATCCTTTACTTAGCGAACGCGAACGAAAATAAAAGGACAAACAATAAGAATAGAAACACGATGTGTAATTAAAAATAAAAAAACCAAGAGTATATTATCAAACAAAAGTAATACACGCGTGCCGCTGCACGCGGGATCGCAGGTCGATACGTGAAATAAATAAAGAGAGAAAGAGAGAGAGAGACTACAAAACTGGCACTTACAGTGCGTGAACCGCGATGGATAATTAAATAACCAGGCGAAGTCTGCGTGATCGCTACTCTCCTTAGCTTTCTGGGCTGCGTCGTCGCCGAATAAACTATCACCATTTCACTGGGTCACCAGCACAACACCAGGATCACAAGCGGCACGAGGCAATCAAAAATATGGAAAGAAGAATAAAACAACAAAGTTTTTTACGACGGTTGAGATTAATCACACGGTTGATATCAGTCTAACGGTTGAATTCAATCTAAGTGCTCTCGCACTTACGAACCGAAAACTCTCTCTCTCTCTCTCTCTCTTTCCCTACTTTTACCTTTACGAAGGTCCGCGAAAATCGCCGAAAATCGTCGAACGTCGACCTGTAACAGCTGTAAAGATTAATACACAGACTAGACAGAGAGAGAGAGAGAGAGAATGTAACGAGCAATGTAATATAATCAAATATTACATTGATTCGTTACAATTTTAAATGTAAATATAATTTATAAGTAGATTTATATATTTAAAAAATGAAATAAAATTAGTATATCATATTTTTTGTTAATTTGTAAATTTATTTTTTATAGTATAAATTTATATTTTTTGACAATTATTTTTAGTGTAATTCAGAAAAAAGAATACGAAATAAAAGTCAACATTAAATTTATGAAAAAAAAGTTCACAGAATAATATATATATATTATTTATATAAATTTTATTCAAAAAATAATTATTTAAAATATATTAAACTTTTATTTTAAAAGGTATTTGCTGTTCAAATTTGGAAGATTTACTTCAAATTTTATTTCTTCTATGTATTTTTACATTAAATGATGGACCACAATATTGGATAAATAACGGGTAAGTATATTTGTTAATATTATATTATATTATATTACTATTATTATTATATATTACATTATATTATTAAATTATATTTATTATTATAATATTTATTTTTGTATATGTTTATTTTGGACGTTTCTTTCTGATGTGTGTTTAAAAAATTTGTAGTATCAAAATTTGTAGTTTACGAAAAATAGTATATTGAATATTAATACTTATTAAAATGAATCAATACAAAATATATTTATCAATTTTTCCATTATAATAATTCAATTATATTTTTAATGTAAATAAACATTAAAACCAGATATGTATATTTAAATGAGTCAATTTGTGATTATCATGCACTGCATTATTTACTCACAAAAACCAAAGTTTTTTTTATCAAAGCAACACTTGTATCTGCCTTCTTTCATATATATTCTAATCGATCAAATCAATAACTGAATAAATAATAAGAATTAAATAAGATTAATAATAAATTAATATATTTATCATCTTACAAACAAAATTTTGTAGAAAAATCGAAAAAGTATATATATTAAAATGCTTAATTAACTTTTAAAGAGATATTTATTTAATAATTATTAGAACTAATGTTGGTTTGTTTATACACAATTTTCAATGAATTTTTTCTATCTTTAGATACAACAATGTTTGCAAAGAAATTTGCCGAACCTTCTAGAATGGAATGGATGCACCCCTTGATCGCGATGTATAACTGCCATACATAAAGTTTTCGACTTGGTCTTCAACGTCACGACGAGGTTTACTATTACTCATCTATGAGGCTGAAGCATTCTTACGAAAACAATCAAGTGAACACATTGTTGTAGGATTATAAAATTGTTTTATATATTGCGAAAAAGCGTGTATGTTTAACCTTTTTCAGGATTTTAAGCATTTTTGCAAATTTATCTTTAAAAATTCATCTCGAATTGAAAAGTGTTCACTAGAAAAATGTTTTGTTATGATAAGACGAACATTTCGTCCATTAAAGTTTTTATGTAAAATGAATACATTTTAAGATAATGCTACGAAATTGTTGATGCGTAATTATAAAATGTGTTATAACTTAAATTGATTATGTGCTATATATCTAAAAATAGAACCATAACCATCTCGCATCATGAAAAAGATACCCTACAAATTTCAAGCAAATCAGTTGAAAACCTTTGGAGATATTTCTGGAACATAAAACATAAATAAATAAATAAAAAAGTTTCGTATTATCAAGACGAATATTTTGTCTATTATATAGTTTTTGCGTAGGAAGTATACATTTCGAGATATTTAACATATATAATGAACGAAACTAACCGACGCGGTGGCGGAGTGGCGGAGACGCACCTCGGCCGATCACGGAAGTTAAGCAGTATTGAGCGCGGTACCCAAGTGGATGGGTGACGTTCTCGGTCGCTTGGCTTTCGTGGCGGGTTAGGTGTTTTTTCACACTTCACAACGTGAGCGGGAGGTGTGAAACATTCGGTTTCGGTGTCAAGGCCGGTGTTTCGAATACACCGGCCATCTCGGATGAGGTTTTCCCTGCTTCACAGGTTTCCCTCATCTACGGGCATAAACCCGGGCGAATGCGAGATGGTGGGGTTTTTAAGGGAGGGATAAAGCACCCACACATAGGTGGTAGGTGGACACCGTTAAAGTCCCCCAGGGGATAAACGGTAGGAAGTGCCAGGAAAAAAGAGGGCACAAAATCAAGAATAAAAAAAAAAATATAATGAACGAAACTGTTTTTTAAGGAAATGTAAACTTCTCTGTATCTGTGACGTGGCGTTATGTATATATCTGGAAATAGGACCATAAACTTTTAATATCGTGAGAAAGCTACCATAAAATTTTCAGCCCAATCGGTAGAAAACTTTTTGAAATATTTGAGGAGAACCACTTTTTTGGATGACAAAAATATAAGGCTCACCCGTATATCGGTCGTGCCTAAAAAAGATAAGAAGCAAAAATCAAGTAAACGAAATCGACATCCAATTTTTTTGTCGCGGCTTTTCTTAATTATGCGTGAATGAATTCCAACAAAATTTGATGTAAACCGAAGATAAATTTCATAAAAATAAATAGTATGTAATAAACGGTTATTATGAAAGGAAAAATACGAGGACTAAGTTAGCTGTACAATAAGGCCTACTTGCGTCGAACGCTGTCGCGCCTTTTGATTATCTGGACATCCACTACAGAAAGGGCTCATGTTTGTATAGTTTGTTCAAATAATAAATTCACCCTTTCGTAGATATTGCACAAATGACGTAGAATATACCATGTCTATCTAGATATATTGTCCATTGGAAGTGACTATGTTATCCAGGTCATCGACACCTCACCTTCTCAAAATTATATTTACAATTACAATTAAATGGAAAAGGCAGCCACCAATAAAATTAATTCTAAAATTACATATTAAAATAAATGTACTAAAAGCTAGTTATATTATAATTATAGGAGCAATTACTACTTTCCTTTAACTCGCTTTTACACTGATATAGAATATATTAGTTAACGTTTACAAACATTCGGGGTAAATTTACTCTATTTTGTAAAAATTTAAGGATGTACTATTTATAGGATGACTGAACTACTGGTTGAACAGTCACCAGTAAATGAACAGTTGTGTAAGAAATACTCATTGTCAGATCAGCATATTTATTTTGTAGCATATGATCTAACGACTACTTGCGCCAAAATTGTATGATTAACTATACACGGAGAGAAATATTTAGTAAATATTACAAAGCAGTTTGGTAAAAATTCCTAAACTCCCAAGTAATGTGGTCACAGACCGAAAAAACCGAAAAAATTACCAAACTGCTAAGTAAAATTTACAGTAAATGTAGTAAAATTTACTCTAAATGTAGTAAAATTTGTGGAGTTAATGTACTAAATTTTACAATTAAGCTTGTAAATTTTATTAACTCTGATTTTTTCCTATACTGTTTACGAAATTCTATAAACAACAGTACAGCACGAGATACCGAAAAGAAGCGATAAAGTTGCGATCTTTAGGTTAAAATTTTTATTGGAATCGCGTCGTTCGTTTGTTTACTTTAAAAGGACGATTCGATGAAACACATGCAAGTGACGCGGTGGCGCAATGGTAAGGACTTGGATTCTCAACCCAAACTTCGCAGGTTCGATCCCGATGACATCCAGAATTTTTTTCACTAATTAAATTTCATTTAAATATTTAAAATATCCATAACACTCGAATAATATAAGGTAAAAGTCCCTGTTATTAAACGATTTTTAACATGTTTTTTGTTCCGATCTCAATAAAAAATTGAAATAAGCATCAATGTTGGAAATTTGTATACCATTCGATGCGCGTATTCTTTCTGAACAATTACCTGGTTTAACATTTTAATTTCAACAGTTTTAATTAATTATATTATTAAAAAACGGAGAGCCTCATGTGTACGTATTATTAAACGCCTTGAAATACATGTCCCGACTGTTTAATAATCCTGTCCCTATTTATTAAACACTTTGAAAACTCAAAATTTAACTATTTTTTAACAATTTAGCTTAGTATTTCGATTGATACTACAAGGATTTATCTTTATTTAGTGTATGCAATTATAAAATTCTATAAATAAAACGATGTTTAATAATTTTGATCATAATACAAATGCGAGTTACTTTGGTATAAAATGAACCTGTAAGAGTCTTCCGTGAGTCTTGATGCAACTATATTATAAAGATTCAATAGCCCTTTTTCACATACTTTTGAATTTTAATCGGTTACTAATGAACAATGACGAGCATACACATATTAGTGATTCGATAGATATACGTTTCACTAACACACATACTGAAATAATATCAATTTTTCCGAAAAAAAGCTCAAAAGTAACCTTCAAGTGCGTTTGTAGGTTAACTTTCTAACCAAAAGAAATACATTATTTAGCCTTTATACAACATGCATATATCATTTAAATCGATTAATAATGTATTTTTAACTATTTTACCAATGAAAATCTATAAATAAATCGGTAAATATTGATTAAAAACAGTGTTTACACCGATTAATAATAGGGACAGGAACAAAATCATATGGAACAGCTAATAATTTAATTAAAGCAATATTAAAATTGCAAAAACAGTCTGTAATCGAAATCTACGATATAAAAACTATCCCCTAATGCTTAAACGATCATATATAATCCTCTTATTAATGTATTAGAATTAGAAAACTTTGTGCGACAATGCCGACTTTTTCCGTCAAAATGTTAATCAATCTATGCAATTTTGCCGAGTGCACAGTTTAATATTTTTTCGTAATTTCCCCAGTGCTTCATTCTAATTTATTTCAATTCGTAAACACAGTTAATAGACTAAATTATTTAATAAAATTTTTCTAATCATTAATATACCTATACTTTTCTTTTAATTCGTATTACTTTCTCTCTGTTTAGTACGAGGTACACTTTTCTCGAGGTGTTTAATAACAGGGACTTTTACCTTACATAAATTCAAAAATAAATAATATGGGAGAAATAAAATTTTTTTTCTGATGTTAAAAAAAAAATTAAAATTACAATTTAGTCTAGTAAAAATTACGAGATTCGCAGTTTGTTACCACATTACTTGAGAGTTTAGGAATTTTTACCAAACTGCTTTGTAATATTTACTAATTATTTCTCTCCGTGTACGCTTATTTTGGATTACAATACCCTGGTGGAAAATCAAAAATATTTCATAGTCGTCTAAGTAGTTTATAGGTATACAATATAGAAATCATAATATTTTGTAGAAAATGTCGATTAAATACCTATTTTATTGGTATAAAATAATTATACTATATTAAATAGCCAAAAAATAGACACAAAATATGCTATTAAATTTAGCACTAGTTTTTATATCTATAAAAAAGCTATAAAAAATATTTGTAAAAATAACCTAAAATTTAATTTTTAAAGTTCAAAAAATTAAAAATATGTATTGTCAATATACATTTAATGTATAATTATTTACTTAAATAAATTGTTAAAAATTTTTCTTATATATATAAACACTATTTTTAATAGGTAGAAACTAGGTATAAATATAGCTTAAAAATAGAACTATTAAATACCTAGAAACTTTCTATATTATTTTTAAATAAATAGTTTGAATTTAAAAATTAGTATTATTTATTTATTTATTTGTAAATAAATTTATATTATAGAAGAATGCCCTTTTACATATAGTAGCAAAATAATATATTATGTTTTAGGGTATAAATAAGTATTACAAAAATATTCATATGCTTTTAAGAAATTATAATAATATAGAAAAAATGAAGAAGATATCTCTTTGCTAGACATCGTCAAGATCAAGACCATCACTATTTAAATTAGTTAATTACTGCCTAACATCTTATGTATATAGATCAAAGAATAAATAACAATTATTAAGATATTAATACATGGATGATCTGTATATACAAGTTCCAAACATTTGCATCTAAGCGTTGCGTTAGCTTAGTGGATAGAGCGTTTGCGTTTGGTGCGTGCGTTGCGGGGTTCGATTCCCGGTTAGGGCAAAAATTTTTTCAGCGTTTTTCTGCGTCAAATATATGTAATTAGTGTAAATATATAAACTAAAAGAATATAAAAATAAATATAAGTTAATTAAAAATAATAATACGGTTTCGAAAAAGAAATTATTTTCATTTTTTTTTGAGTTATGCATAACTCATGTGTATATAAATGCTTTTTAATTTCTGCATAATTTTTGTATTCTTTAAAAATGCTTTAAAAATCCTGATTGCTCAATTTATGAGATAGGTAAATTATTTTATATTAATAAAATATTGTTTCTAACTATAATGTAATAACATTTATGTAATTTATAAGACTGAAAAATATAAGAACAAACTTATAACTACTTTATAGGTAGAAAATGCCGAATCCCAATAGACCATATTTAATGTTATATTTAGGGATCAAAAAACGTTACACATATAGGTATAAAATAGGTATTTTTTATACCTAGAATATTGGTAGTACAGTATAAAAAATTCCTATTTTATCGGTAAAAAATTGTTCGTATTTCCACCAGGGTAAAAAAAGGAAGAAAATGTCGATCTTTGAGGGTCAATCCAAGTTAAACAAGGAATAAAAAATTTTTTATTCTCAATTTGAAAAATCGTGCAACGTTTCGTCCACTGGTTTGCGGACCTCTTCAGGCACTGTTTATTAACAAAAAAACAAAAACCAAATATACAACAAAATATATAAATGAACAAAATTTCAACCACACACTTTACAACACAAAATAAAATTAAATACCTTCGAAAAAACAAAGTATACGTTTCAAATTTTACTCCATTGTAAGGTAACGTCCAAGTGAATAATAAATCAGTCAACTCGACTATATATAAATACATGTGAACATTATCAAATAATTAATTATGAGAAATCGACATACATCAATATTCCGAGCAAAACAAACTGTTACAAAATCCTTTTATAAATATTACTGAGCATTTGAGTGTCTTCCTTCTTATTTATAGTATATTTACAATTATTAATATGCAGCATCTCTGAAATAATACGTTTTTTATATGAGGGTTCTTTGTCTAAAACCGAAACATTGTCAAAATTGAATGTGTGATTATTTTGTAGCATATGTAAGCTAACAACAGAATCACTATTATACATGTTTTTGTGTTCTCTAATTCTATCTTTTAATGCACGTTTTGTTTGTCCTATATAAGAAGAATTGCACTCATTACAATTAAACTTATAAACAACGTTACATAAATCAAGCTTTTTTGTCGTATCTTTACATAATGTTATGACATTATCAAGTTTTTTATTAATATTAGGCACTGTACCTATGTTGAATTTTTTTAACATGTTAGAACATTTTTCATAGAAATTTTTAAAGTACGGGAGTGAAAAGTAGCTAATTTTTTTATCGACTACAATATCTTTTGGTACTAAAACACAATTTATTTTTCGTAACCTAGTGTTAATATTTTTGTTAACAAATTTTAATGGATAGTCATTTTCTGTCAAAATGTGTCTAATAATATTTAGATATCTTTATGAAAATCAGTGTGAGATAGTAATATCGCTCTATCAGTTAAATTAAAAATTATGTTGCATTTCTGTTTCAAGAACCAGGGTAAATTAAAAAACATTTGTTCATGGCTTTACAGAAAACTGCATACTAGAAATTTTGTTGTGGCTTAATTACTAAATTCAAATATAAATTTTCATTAAAATAAAAAAAATATTTTTATAATTTTATATCCTACTATGTATTTGAAATTATAAAAAGACACAAAATATAGTTACCAACCATTTTACGTTTCATCTGTATAATTATATAAACTTATAATTTAATAAAATTAATAAATTTTTTTGAAGAAATGAAATAAAATCGGCAACAATCATTAACAATTGAAATAATTTTATTTTGTGGTAATATAATTTATTTATTTAATTCTTACTTGATTTTTATTATTTAATCTGTAGGTTCTAATAAGAAAAATGGATTTAAATAATAAATGGAACTGATTTAATTGTTCTAATGTTATTATAATGCATATTTTACAATTTCAATTGAATAAGTATTCATTTTAAATAAATAATTATATTATGTTATTAAATTGAATTATTTGCTTTACATTAATCCCTGTAAATAATGTAAATAAATTAATTTACTACTAGGTCCGTGATTTCAATAATGATATATTTTTTAATTTGATTAAATAATAGTATATCCAATCTAAATAAATTAAATTTTTATTACTCGTTACGTAACATAATTTGGCATCCCTTGTGTGGAATATCACGAGAAATCGTCGAAAGTAACTATCATCACTCGAGCAAGAAAGGAGAATAACTGCACCACTCCAAACTATATCGCCGCACACACGTCGAAAGGTAAACATGAAATCTCAGTCTACAATATTATAAAACGTCAGTACTCCAAAGGAAGGGGAGAGAAAAGAAGAGAATTTTTGAACTGCACATATTCTCGAGTTACGACACTACAACTCGAAGGTCACATACACTTCATTGAAAAGAATTTCGGAATGAGAAATACATGCATGCGCTCCGAGTCGCGAGAGCTACTCGATAATCATCAAAATAGACCACAAGTTCATTAATAAATAATGTTTTAAATTTACAGTAATGTATCTGATAGAAATAATAAATTGCAAATTTATTTATAGGATAATATTCGTATTATTAAACAAATTTATATGATATTATATATATATATGGAAGGTTCCATGTGAAGTGATCCAGTTAAAAAATAGAATTTTGTTTTAATGTATGGAATCAGTAAAAAACTACTTGAATAGAGTGTAGCTAAATTTTTAGACCTGAATTACAATTAGTACCAAAGCTGTAGCCAATCAAAGAATCGAATTTTTTGAAAAAATTGACTTTTTGGCCATGTTTATCACTTAATAACTCAAAATCTAACAATTTTTTCTTATATACATTAAATTTGAAAAAGTTTATTAATTTCAAGAAGAATTAGTTGAAATATTTCATTTATATTATTTTGAAACTTTGAATATGGTTATAATCAATAAAAACCTTTATAGTAAAAAAAGGGTTGTACGATCAAAAATATTTTATCCATCCAAAAATCTAATTCATCGATGATTAATTACCTTCAAAATAATGCAAAGTTTGAGTGCGGCAGAGCATTTCAGACAAAATTATGGTGTTTTCAGGCAAATTTCTTAAAAAAAGAGAGCGAATGCATTTTATGAAAAAAACAGACTAACCGTATACTTTGCCGTAAGTTATGCCTCATAAACCTCATAAAATCACTAATTTTCATGTATTTTAGGGCATAACCTACAACAGCGGTCTTGGCCAATAATCTAACCACCGCCATTCGAAAGCTCTCAAAAAATGTGATCTTTTGAGCGGTGTTAGATCAAAATCGATTGTGGCGTGGTCGCCTTTTTTTGATATTCAATATTTCCGGGCGTTCTATCTCTTCGACATTTTAAAATTAAGAATTGTAACCCAGGTAGATAAGTTCTAAAGATTATTTTGAACAAAAGTTGTTTATAATGTTTTTTCAAAAAAATTAATAGATTTTGAGATAAATGGCTTTGAAAATAGTAATTTTTCTAAAAATTTGAAAAATTTCCATTTTTCATGGTGGAATAACTCTTAGGCAAATTATTTTTAACACCTAAAATTTTTTTTCTATCTTCTGGAAGATATTTTCAGCCTGTTCTCAAATTTTGGAGCGATTTAAAATTTTCGTCGTACCACTTGACGTGAAATAGCCCATATATATATATATATATATATATATATATATATATATATAATAGCATAAGAATTAATATAAAATTAATATTATAATTTAAACACTTAAAACCACGTTTAAGCGAACTAAAACAATTTAAAATTAAAGGAAGAATTAATCATAAGCAAAAATTTAAATTAGTGAATTTAGAATAAATACCATTAAATAAATTAAATGTATTTATAAATGAAGTAGATAGAATAAATTACGAAAATATTTTACTACTAATTAATTGTTATAAATAATCATTTTATATTAACTTAAATAATTAATTAAATATATTTATTTCGAGGAAAATAATTGTAAAATAATAATTAATAAAATTAAATAAATTGAAGGAAATTAATCAAACTATTAATTAAATTACTTTAAAGGCCAAAATATAATCATATATATGTATTCTTTATACTTCTTTATTAAACCAATTATTGCTAACCATAACGAAGTATATTCGTTTAAAAAAATAATATAATTATTTAGCTTATTTAAACAATATGTTTTGAGAACATATGATATTTTAGCTAATAATTTATATAATCAATATCTTAATATCTAAGCTTAAAATTAAAAAAATTTAATACTAATGGTAAAAAACTTTTTCAAGTTAAATATATTAATGAATCATATCGAAATCGAGGAAATGTACCACGAATTCATAAAATTAAAAATCTATTAAATAAATAAATAAAGATAAAAAAAAATGTTCTATTATTTACCCCAAAAAATATAATTGTAAATAAATATATTATAAATAAAATTATTCCATATTCTGCAATAAAAATTATTGCAAATCTCCCACTTATATATTCAATATTAAAAACAAATAGTTCTGATTCTTCCCCAGTCGAACCAAAATAGTACGATTTAGCTCCACTATTATTCTTACTAATAAAATTAATATTATTGGAAATAAAATTAATAAAAATCAAATATATTTTTGATAAATATTAAATTTATATAAATTAAATGATTCAATTAAAAATAATAAACTTATAATAATAAAAATCATTCTAACCTCATAAAAAATAGTTTGAGCTACAGCTCGTAATTTATCAATTATATAGTATAATGAATTTGAAAATAATTTTAAAGCTTATCCCAGAATGTTTCCTCAATTTAATATATTAATATAAAAATTAAATAAATTAAATTTATTTATAAATAAATTAGATATAATAAATTATGAAAATATTTTACCACTAATTAATTATTATAACTAATAATTTTATATTAAACTGAAATAATTAATTAAATAAATTTATTTTGAGAAAAAAAATTATATATTATATTATATTGTACACTACACAACCAATTTCAATTAAATAGCAACTCGCAAGAGAGCGCGCTAAAATTAGGAAAAAACCTCCGCGAAATCGCACAAAAAGCGAGATTAATAAGCGAGCATAGATCTATAAAAAGTAGTCTTCACACCGTTAAATACGCGGCAAGCTCAACCGCGGCAGCTATCATAATACTAGCAATAATAATAGTGGCATTGAAATTAATGATTCCAAAAGTTTGCAAATGTAAAAGACAGGGCGAAGGAAATCAAGAAATCATAAATGCTATACGCCTAAGAGAATTAAAAATTAAGCCCAGCCAGTTAGGCTGAACAATTACAACTCAACATGTATATATATTATATTCATTAACCACTGTATAATAATTTATCATTTCTGACACCGGAAACGAAATACAACAAACCATGTAAAATGCATACAAATGTATATTATATATATGGAGAGAACGCCAGAGCACTTGTAAAATGGCAATCGGTCATACACCCACACACATACACACAAAAAATACACAAAATTTTTTTCGGAAGCTAAAACATATTTGACGATGAGGACGCCGTCGGTGCGGCTTCGGACGTGTTACGTACGATTCGGGCCTACTCGAATCGACGTACATCCACGCGTTCCAAAATCGGTGCTAACGACCGCACCCGGACCCAACCGGTCACCGACACCCGCATCGATCCCATCAGCAAAAATCGCTCAGCAACAGCGCGAGCCTCCTCACGATTCGCGACTGTTGCCAAGCGATTCGCGCAAGCTTGCAATTGACACATCGACAAAAGAACGAATTAGGAAGAACCCCGCGATTTACGCGAGCGCGGACAACAGAAATCGATAAGCCGTCGAAGTGATCAGACGCAATAGCCGACACAACCTCCGGAACGATCGGTCACGTCTTGACCAACTTGGAGTTGCTTCAGTTCCGGAACCATTAGACTCGAGAGCCTATACGACCGACGCGGCGATCACACAACACGAATCTCAACACCACTCTACTTTACGGCGGTTCTCTCCAATTGGGGACAATAAATAATTAGTATCAAGGTATATCCCCGGTTTATTCAATAGTGCTTGCCCGTCAAACGGCAGCAAACGATATTCCCGCACCCACATCCGTTACACGGTAAAATATCGTTACGTTCCTTATTTTGTGAGGGATCATACGTAACATACTATAACAATCAAGTTTATTAATTAAACTAATCTTTTATAAAAATAAGAAATTTGTGTTAAATTAAGAATATGTTTTGAAGATTTGGATAAATTCTAATTTTCTATTTGTTCCTAATAATACCATATTATGACATTATTGTGGGACATGGTTTTCTACCTTGCTTGAGCAAGGTATAAAAACACCTACAATATCTGTCTCTCCGTCTCCCTCTTCTTGTTTTGAAATTGAAAAAAATCTTCAGCGAAATAAATAATAATTTTCACTATAAATATCAATTTTGTGAATATAGGAAGCATTTAAGCCCATTCCAAAAATGAATAATATTGTTTTATAAAAAAAATTATACAACAAATACTAAAAAAAACAAAATTAGACTAACAAGGAGAATTCACACATTGACTAAAACATTTAAATTTAAAATAAATATTTATATTTAGATAAAATTAAACAAACTATTTAAAATCTATATGTCACAGATGTGATTACAAAACAAACCTTCAAACTTTCGATAAAGTAATTAAAATGTCATTTTCCTGTAAAGCTTTCCTAAAAATATGCGATAATAAATCAATATAAAATTTTAAATATGATAAAAATAAATTAATAAGGAATAATCTGATGTTACAGGTTAATTATTCGTTATTTAATAAAAAATACTATTCATATATATCAAATCAAAATACAGGGGAACGAAACAGTTAAATAGTATATTATTAATTAATTAACGCATAGAGAATATTGTATACTTTTGATGCAAAAATATTTACACCTCTCCATGTACCCAAGTTGAGTTCATTTTTAATCTTTGTGTAGTTTCTCTATCAATTTATTTATGCTTTATATTAATCGAGCCCTAAAGTCAAACTCGTTCCCGAATGTTCACTAGATCAAACTCTGTATCAACATATATCTTTAAAATTTCATTGATAAAAAATAGTACATATCTATATGTTTGAATAAGCAAACAATCTTAATTAAGAGCTTTTCATGTATTTTTTTTCTTTAATATTTTAACGTCGCTCTTTTTATGCTCCCAAATCGGTACTAATCAGCCACGGAGGTCATACGATGTCTTTGTTAAGAAAGCTTTTGTTGAAAATACATTCTTCAGTGATGCTTGTATTAATTGACCGAGTCATCGCAGGCCTCTTTTTATGCATTTTAATTTCTTTTTCTCTTCTAATGCTATAAAATTCTGTTAATTTATAAAGTTCGACCTTTCTTTTTTAATCCCTATTTTTTCCTTTGGACATATACTTTTCTTTTTTCTTACTAATAATATCTATTTCCCGTAATACATCCATGTGCGTATTATGCGTACTAAATCCCTAGTAGAATTCAGAATATAAGAAATAGCTGTATTCATTTCGAATAATATTCATTTCTGGGTAATGTTCTAAACAAAATGCGAAGCATGTCGTGAAATTTGATCCCTTTTACCATTTCCGATCGAGTCCGACGATTGTTTGCGTCGTACAAACACTCATTGTCAAGATATTTTAACTTTTATAAATTAATCACCAAATTGATCAGAAACATTTTTGCAGCCTAGTTCATAGCCTATAATGCGCCAGGTATCCTGCTTACGGAAACCAGTTTTACAAACTTCAAAATACTTAGTTCAATCCTAACATTTATAGATTATTCTATAAAATAGCTAGGAAAGGTTAAAAAAAGCGTTTCATCGCAAGCCCAAAACTATACCTAGTTTTAGCCTATTTCTAGTTTAACTGGCTTGATATTGCTCACTAAATGGATTTCAATTCTACTAGGGATATTGTAATGCAATATAATAATATGTAAATGCATATAAAATTGTTATTAGTTGTCATTTTGTCTATAAATTAGCATTAGTTTTATTTACTCATTATTTGACAGTAGCTATGGTGGATTTGGTTTTTTTAAAGATTTTTTGCATACTTTCTATAACGGAGGGAATGAAAAGTATTCCTATCGTTTAATCGAGCTATTCCACAAAAAAGTAGATGGATTTTTACTAGCGAGTATAGTGACTTCACTTTTAGAAAGTACTTGTTACTCCCTGGGTATTAAAAAGTACTATAGAAATTATTTAATAATAACTTACATCATTAAATTTACATTAACGTATTACAAAGTTTCGCGAAAAGGGTATCAAATTGGCATACTTAAATACGAAAATTACTATGCTTCGGAGATATCCAATAAAATATTTATTTGAAACAATTTATATACGTGCATTATTAATATATTAACTATAAATGTAAGTAATTAAATTCAACATTATATTGTAGAATTTAGTTATCATTAATAATCTCCAAAAAAATTGCAGTAATCGAACTGGTTGAAGAAATACCAACACTCGTCCAAAGGTTACCCTGTACTACCATTCGTGAATTAGAAAAACTATAGTAAAATACATCTAATAAAAAAACAAGAAAAACTACTCTTGTGTCACAGGGGTATTATTCTAAAAATTATAACAATCTTGACAAAGTAGATTATTTTAATAAAATATGAAAAAATAAGTAATTTAATTATAACCTTTATTACCAACTGAAATCAGTTTATAGTGCTTTCTGGAGAGCTATTTATTCGACTCAATGTAAAGTTGAAATCAAATTAATTTTTTAACTAACTTGCCACGTGCGGCCTTAAGGCTGCCGTGACTTGCCGCTTCAGAAATCTAGATCGAACGATTCGCGACGCGTTCGATCTAGAGCTCCTCCGCGCCTTGCATCGCAACGCGAAACTTTTTGCATATAGGGCACGACCGTGCACTTCGTGCTTGTACCGTTTGTGAATGTTGGGTAAAATACCTGACTCAACAATTCAACTTTTATTATTTTTCTCAAAGCTTAGGATTTTTGGCCTAATATTGCAAAATTTAAATACATCATAAGAGATAGTAATAAAACATGCTTTCAAATTATGCGCTAATCATCTCGTTACCTTCGCATCATGTCATAATTTACACTCAGAGAAAAAATATAGTAAAGTATAATATAACTAAAACAATCTGATTATTTCATTGATTTCACTGTACTATGGGTAAAATACTTACATACGCATACTTAAATCAACCAACTTTTTTAGTACAAAGGGTCCAGTTGATTTATTAATATTCGACTGTATTTTTTACTACAATTCGCTTAGTTAAATTTACTATTTAGAAATACTTAATATAACACCATAATTTTTTTAAATATTTACAATTAAAATGTTGTTACTGTTACAATATATTATTGCAGAATCATTATTCCACTATATATAATGTTGTTATAAATTATGTTTAATTGAAATTTTTTATTAATACTATCTAATATGTAGTACAATGAACTTACAAGTAACTATACATTGAAAGTATATTGCCGGATTCAATGATAAATATAGATACTAAATTTCTATAACTATTTGCCTTTATGATATTGGTTTAGAATTTGGACCCCAAAAAAATCATGTTTTTTTAACTCAGTCGATTAAAAAATACATCAATAAGTTTCTAATTACTTTTTTAGTGGAAAAATGTGTTTCCAACCTTTTTATAAGCAAAAATATTATTTTTATTCCACCATTTAACAAAAAACACATCTGCGGACAAAGTGGTTCTCAACAAACCTTTTGGGCTAAAGGATTATTAAAAAATTGACAACTTCAAATCGTCATTCAGGGCCGGGCCTCCGATAATAATGGACTCCGGTTGTGAATGACGATTTGAAGTTGTCAATTTTTTAATAATCGTTTAATCCAAAAGCAAGTTCAGCTCGAGAAAAAGGTTTATGGATGGTTTGGGTTATTGGGTTATACAAAAGCAAGTTGAAATTATGTTATATAATCGTGAAACAAATTGTGGAATAAAAACTTTTTTTGCTAAAAAACGATTGGAAACACATTTTTTTACTATAAAAAGTAATTAGAAACGTATTTTATGCATTTTTTAATGGATTAAGTTAAAAAAACATGATTTTTTAGGATGAAATTTCGAATAGGATACTTATTCCCAAGTAAAAAAATAATATACAATTTCCCTAGTAGAATTCAGAATATAAGAAATAGCTGGGAAATTAATAAATGGACAGCGAAAATGGTTAGGTATTGACTCCCGATGAAACGCTTTTTCGCCCATTTCTTGCACATTTATTGGAATGAGCATAACCACCAAACATAAAGTATTCACTTCTGGGTAATGTTCTAAACAAAATGCAAAGCATGTTGTGAAATTTGATCCCTTTTACCATTTCCGATCGAGTCCGACGATTGTTTGCGTCGTACAAACACTCATTTTCAAGATATTTTAACTTTTATAAATTAATTACCAAATTGATCCGAAACATTTTTGCAGGCTTGTTCATAGCCTATAATGCGCCAGGTATCCTGCTTACGGAAACTAGTTTTACAACCTTCAAAATACTTAGTTCAATCCTAACATTTATAGATTATTCTATAAAATGGCTAGGAAAGGTTAAAAAAAGCGTTTCATCGCAAGCCCAAAAATATACTTAGTTTTAGCCTAATTCTAGTTTAACTGGCTTGGTACTGCTCACTAAATGGATTTCAATTCTACTAGGGTTGTATACGAATTGTATACTATTTATTGTATACAAAATGTATACAAAATTGAACTTATAAAATGCGTAAAAACTGTGTTTGTTGTGCAAAGAACAAAACATTTGGTCCGACCCTGTCTAACCTTCACGATGTTTAAATCGACGTTAAAGAGTTCGCCAGATGCAACAACTTTGAAAAAAGCGAAATTTCGTTCAAAACTTTCAGCCAAATCTTAGCGAAGGAGAAACTGTTGACATTTTTATCAATATCGATGGTGGCAGCAGTAATTCGTCGTAACCTCAAGGTCGTGCCATATAATTTTTTTTTCGGACGGTGCAGCTGATTTGAAACGTTTAATTATTTTTTGAAACAATCCTTTTATATATTTTTTATAAAAATTTTAGAAAAGTATTTTTATACAAATTTTATATGATCAATTTTTTTTATAGAAATTGAATACATTGTATTTTATACAGTTTTTATAAAAAATTTATAAATTATTTTCACTTGGGAATGAAGGATGAGATGTTCTTTGATTTGTCCAAGACTAAAGAAAATCATCGAAACACAAGAAATAAAATTGTATTGTTTACAGGAATTAAATTTATGTAAAGAATATTACATACATATGTGTAAAAATACACTAGATATAACTTGTTTTATAACAAAATAAAGTATGAAAAATAAAATTTTAACTATCTTTTTATTTCATACAACCGTATCTTAAAGTCTAACTTATTATAAATTATAGTAAAACTGAAAATTATGATGTATTTGTACACTGAGAGAAAAAAAAGGTTAATTTTACTATAAAATTACCAGAAAATATAGTGCAATAACTATACTGCAATATTTTATGGTAAAACTATTTCTGAAAATTGTAAGTACCATTTACAAAAAAGAAATTGTAATTTAACTATATATTTAAAAATATTTATTTATTAAAAATTACTATATTATATTATCATTAAACACTACTATAAATTATAATAGAAATTAATAGAAAAATAATATTACAAATGCATCATAATTTTTAGTTTTACTATAATTTATAATAAGTTAGACTTTAAGATACGGTTGTGCGAAATGAAAAGATAGTTAAAATTTTGTTTTTAAAAATTTATTGTTTTTATAAAACAAGTTATACATATAAGTTTATAAAATGTACATAGTTTTATTTTTACACATATATACATATAATACTCTTTACATATTAAATTACATATTAAATATTCTTTTAGATTCCTCACATATTTGATAATAAATTTTATCATTGAAAACATTATTGTTATACCAGAAATCGCTTAAATACATTTGATTTTTTATTGGGATAATTCCCACTCAGTAACACTTTGCTGTACGTCCATGTCCTTCGACGACAAACACTACACTGACGAACTTATTTCGAAATACGTATAAAGGAATTCAGTTATTGTATACATGGGTAATAATATTTATAGAAATAGTACCTATATTTACCATTGAATCCGTCAATTCTCTTTTAATATACAGTTCATTGTACCACATATTAATTAGTATCAATAAAAAATTTTATTTAAACATACTTTAAAAACATAGTATATTTAACAATATTGCATTGTGTAATAATGATACTGCAATAATATATTGTAAAAGTAACAAAATTTTAATTGTAAATATTTTTAAGAAATTAGGGTTGTATTAAGTATTTCTAAATAGTAAATTTAACTAAGCGAATTATAGTAAAAAATACAGTCGAATATCAATAAATTAACTGGACCCATTGTTCAAAAAAAGTTGGTTGATTTAAGTATACGTTTATAAATAATTCAGCTATAGTATAGTGAAATCAATAAAATAATCAGCTTGTATTACTTATTTTGTACTTTACTAAATTTTTTAGTAAATATTGCTATGCAGTTTTTTCTCAGTATAGTATTATTTTTCTATTAATGTCTAGCATAACTTTTAATATTATTTAATAAAAATATAATGTAGTAAATTTTAATAAATAAATATTTTTAAATTTGTAGTTAAATTCCAATTTTTTTTTGTAAATGGTATTTGCAATTTTCATAAATAATTTATCATAAATTATTGCAGTATAGTTATTACACTATAATTTCTGGTAATTTTATAGTAAATTTAACCTTTTTTTCTTTCAGTGCACGCACTGCGATATATTCAATTTTACTGTGAAAAAACGTGATTTTTTGTAACTTTTCGTTTTTCTTTTTATCTTTGAAAATATTGTTCGGAGTGTAAAGTGTAAAATAGGAAAAACTTTTGTTATTTTGAAATGAACATTTCATTCGTTTAAAGTTTTTTTGTACGAACAATATACATTTTGATTTATTACAAAAAAACGTGAATTTCAATACTTTTTCATGGTTTTAACCGCTTTTCTATATTTAACTACAAAAATATTGTTGTGAGCGGTACGTGTAGTGTGTAATAGAAGTGTATAATAGAAAAAAAAAGGTTTATTATTTTACAACGAACATTCCGTTTATTAAAATTTTTTCTGTAAAAACGATACATTTAGTTTTATTGCGAAAAAACGTGCTTTTTACTTTATTAATTTGATCGTTTTTCTCTATCTTTGAAAATTGTATTGTGAACGTAAAGTGTACCATAGCAAAAAGTTTTGTTAGTTTGAAACAAACATTTCGTCGATATAAAGTTTTTATATAGGATTAATACATTTCAAGATAATGCTACATAACCGTTTCTGAGCAATTGAAAATAATTCCATAACTTAAACTGTTTCCGTGCTATGTATTTGGAAATAGCACCACTATCTAATTACATTATGACGAAGTTACCCTGTCAATCTCAGGTAAATCAGTAAAAAATTGACCGAGTTATCTTAGATACATAAGTACATCCATACATACATTTTAGGAAATTTTAAAAAGAAATTTATTTATCCGCAATTGATGACAATAAATACTAAAATTCTTGAGGTGGTTATGTAAACATTGTTTATTTTCCCTATGTTTTAATTTTATTATTGACATGACAAATTTTATTATTTTTATAAGAAATTTTACTACCTTACATAAAAACATAGTAAGATATTGTCTATTATGTAAAAATATCATTTACACTAAAATATATCAAGTATTACTATCAAAGTTACAAATTTTACTATATTGCGTAATAAAATTTACTATGTTATGTAGTAATTTTTATAAAACTCAATTGATAAATTTTGCTTAATCTTTTGATACTTTTTATTATGCTGATAATAATGTTTATTAAAATATTATAAAACCTTTCGTATTGCAAATATATCCAGCGATTGTTATAAGACATAGTAATTTTTATTAAAAACATTGCAAATTTTATTATAGCATTTTTCTCAGTGTATGGAGTTTGTTCTAAAAGATCTAGAATTTGTTTACATATTCAATTTTATGTCTTGGTTACATTTTGTTCACGTAACTAGAATCCAAAACGATGTAATTAATGAACTAATCTTTCTACTTTTCCCCAAAAGCCATTGTTTTAATTACGTACTTATTCAGAACATGACAAAACGAAAGCTATAAGATCATATCACCTGTATTTAAATTTTATAAAAATTGTATATTACAAGTGTATGATTCAACTTCTATTTAATTTTATAGTAATCTTATTTAGAGAAGTACGTGTGTATTTTGTTTTATTAAGCTAAAATATAGCTTATATGTATCTTAGTAGTAGGAATCAGAGTATAGTCAGACACACACTTTTCATTCGTATAATATATTGTCTTAAATGTAATAAGATAATATAATGCCAAGCATTTGGGTAAATAAAATGCAGATTTGTTTAGTAAATTAATTTAGCAAATGCGAAAGAAAATTCTATCTATCTTTCACAAATTAATTAAGAAGGAATATAAAATAACTGTATATAAGTTAAAAAGAGAAAAAAACAGGTCATACCACCGCCCTCGATGTGATCCATGCTGACACCAGTAGTGTTGCACTTGTCATCTACTTCTTCACCCATGATTTGAAATTGCACCAATAAAAATTAAATCACACAGTGCCTCTAACTTTTTTGAGTACACAGATTTTAATCACTGCACTTCTTCAGACGAGTCAGAAGAGTTTACTTCGCTTCGCTCCAAAATAATCCAGGTCAAAGTGCTACCCCAATACACAAGATAGTTTTCCGTTAGCAGCATTTGAGTCTTATTTTATGCATCTTCTTTTGCAAAAAAGATACATATAGATATGCAACTTCTTACAATTAAAAAAATCTGTTTGTTCAAAATTATTCACTATGGTACTTATTTAACCACCATGCGCTCGCTCAGAGCGGTTTTAATAAAATAAAATTTGCGCCGCGCCCCCGAACTACGCGCGTATATATATATATATATATATATATATATATATATATATATATATATATATATGTAAGTGTGTGTGTGCGTGTGTGTGTTTGTGCACGCGCGCGCGTATGTGTATATATATATATATATATATATATATATATATATATATATATATATATACACACGGTAAATCGTTCGTCAACGATTAATACAGTGCCTGTTTTTAAAAACTAGGTGAGGAAGACGATTTATACTGTATATATCTATGTGTATATGTGTCCGTGCGTGCGTGTTTATTCGTGTGTGTGTGTGTGTGCGCGCGCGCGTGCAAGTGTGTGTATTTGTGTGTATGTGCGTGTGGAGGGGAGGTGAGGGTAGTAGAGAAAGAGCGTGAGGGCCGAGTCAGGTGAGCGAGTGTGGGAGGTAGGGCTACAAGACAACGATAGTGCGTATGTAGTATGTGAAGATTCACAGCGCGAAATGTACGCACGAGATCAAACGATATCTCTCTCGCCCGACGAACCTATGAACCGCAACCTTCCCGGGCGTAGTGGAGCTACCCGACCACTCGTTCCACCCCAGGGCCGCGCCTGCGCTCATTTTCTCACTATTGTCCCACTACGAAAATTATTCTCTCTTTCTCTCCCTCTCTTATTCGGATTCTCACAGTCCTGGATGCTGCGCGCGCCTCCTCTCGGGCATATTCTACTTGCGCAGCCACCAACTCAGTTATCCCTCAAGTGTGCCATTTTGCACTCTGGATATTGCACATCTCTGTTCCCCTAAGTTGCTTCCATTTTTAAAGAAATATTAGCTGAAATATAATTAATTTTATCCCAATAGATGCGTTAATATTCATTCCACATAAATAGTATACCTTAATCTTAGCAATTATATAACAAACTGAAATTCTTGTTTACTTCGACATTAATTAGAATCAGAAAAAAATAGTTTTATAAAATATATTGCACTATAGTATTTCTATAAATTTTTATGAATTATTACAAATACAAAAAAAATAATGTAATGATAATTAAAACCTTTGATTTGGCTCGTAGAAATCAATAATTTTATTCATATCTATATAGATTTGAATCCTTGTTGATTCTTTTATTGAAAATTAATATAAAATAGATACTGCATTAAAAAAATATAGCTTTCTAAAATATTTCATTCACTAAATTTTAACTATCTAACCAACAAATATATAATATATATTTCAAAATATTCACTTACTTATTCTATCATCTGATTACAATTATTTAATATATAATCCAATTACATTTCTTTCTGTTGTTCTTTAATTACATCTATGATTACTTTATTTTTTGATTATTCTATATTTCAAGCAGGAATAATACGATGTAATTAATACATGGTAAAGGTCTGAGGTTCAAAACCCCCAAGAGGATAATTTTCTTCATTATTATTTTAAATATAAAATAAACATTATTTCACTTTAAAGAAGCTTTATATAAATCTTTGTTTAAGTTCGGTTTAGTCTCATTGGATAAAATATCATATAAAGTTTTGACAAACTTGAACTTTACACTCACAATGTTAATTTTTTTACACAGAAATATCATTTTGATTTACTCGACAACTGTTAGCTGTAGTAAATGTAAATATAATTAAATAACTCGCTTCATATACATTTTCTAAACTTATTAATAGTCTCAAACAAAAAAAAATAATATAAATTTTAATCGGTATTTCAGAACTAATTTGTGTTGCTTCAATATTTTTTCAAATATTGCACAAAACCCTCTTTTATTAGCAACTTACTTGGATATCGCTAAGTCTTAAAAGTTGCCAGAGGTATTAGAAAATTAATTAAGGAAAGATCGAGAAAGAAAAAAATCAACGTCCCCAGGTCGGGATCGAACCGACGGTCTCCTGCTTACCGGGCAGTTGCCTTACCACTTGGCTACCGGGAACCCGACGATTCCACGCACCTTGTACCTTGAAGTCTTTATTTCTCGATATTTCCTTTAGACACCCCCCTCCCCGCTAATAAAAGAGGGTTTTGTGCAATATTTGAAAAAATATTGAAGCAACACAAATTAGTTCTGAAATACCGATTAAAATTTATATAATACTTTGTAATAAATACATGCACGGGCGATTTAGAGTCAAAATTAAAAAAAAAAAAAATAATGTTGAATGTAACGTAATCTTCAAAATGTAGATTATGTGACTGGATTATACAACCAAAAATTAAACATATTGGATTTATACACTAAAAAATAAGTATTAATATTTATGATGTTAATAGATCCAATGCCCAAACTCTATAGGATATGTTTCCTACTCACTGTTAAAAAGGGTTGAAATTTAATGCACATATTGAAAAAAAAGTACATTAAAATTATATTTTTTATGCATTAAATATGTATTCAAGCAAAATTATAAAAAATTTAATGCATTTTACAAAATTATGAATGTAATATATTCACAGAAAGTTATTGTAAATGTACATTATAATTCATAAACGTATTTATTAAAATTAAGTAACTTAAATAAATGCTGAAAAATGTATTAAAATATACATACAGTACATTAAATTTCAGTCAAATTCTAACAAATAATTTGTTTAAGTTATGAATATTCGATTCAAAAGTTTCGCAAATTTAATGCTTTTTTGCGAAAACTATTACAATTTACGTATTATTTATACATTAATTACCAAATTCAATTTTCATCAAGGTGCGCGGTAACGCAACCAACGCAAGTATAATGCGCGCTAGCACCTATTAGACATCTAACTGCTAAATATTAACATTAAAATTTAAGTATATTAAGTAAATTGGTTTGTTGTCAAAACATTAATATAACGATATCTGTTGGCAATAACAATTACAACTTACTTAAAATTTCATTACTTTTTAATATTATCTGTCTATGCTTGAATGTTTATAAACATGATTGATTTTCGCATTAATATACATTACAATGATAGTACATTAAAATTAATTTTTTTATTCATTTAATATATATTCAAGCAAAATTACAAGAAATTTAATGCATTTTACAAAATTATTTATGTACTTCACAGATATATATTGTAATTGTTCGTAATAATTTATAAACGTATTTACTAAAATTAAGTAGTTTAAATTCATTAATATTCAGACAGATTACAGTTAATAACAATTATATATTAAAACTAAAGTTTTAATGCATAGAATATGTATTCAAGCAAAATTACAAGAAATTCAATGCATTTTATAATATTATTTATGTATTTTACAGAAGTTTTTTGTAAATTTATATAATAGTTCTGAACAGTGTTTATAAAATTAAGCAGTTTAAATAAATGCTGTAAAATGTATTAAAATTACGTATATTACATTAATTTTCAGGCAGATTCGTGCTAAAAACATGTTTAAATAACAAACATTCAATTAAAAATTTTATAAATTTAATGTTTTTTTTGTAAAAATTAGGACAATTATTTACGTTATTTTTACATTAATTATCAAAGATATATTTTAGAGATATATTTAGAATTTAAGTTTATTAAGTAAATTAATTTGATGTGCAAACATCAATATTACGATATTTATTCGGAATAATAATTACGTTTTACTTAAAATTTTACTGCAATTTATTATCTTGATGTGCTTGAATTTTCATGAACATAGTTGGTCAATTTTCATGATAATTGTACATAAAAATTAAGTTTTTAGGCATGATCGTTACACGAAAATGCCTTATATTTGTATCATCGCGAAATATGTGAAACCTCAAATCAGTATATATTTTGACATAAAAATAAAATGTATGCAACTTAGAACTCATCCAAAGCGTATAGCTTTTTGTTATGTATGATCATATTTGTAGTAAAAATTATTGTTTAAATTTAATGTTCTAGTAAATCAGTAAATGTACGCTTGCTTATTTTTCTTTGTAGTTTGTATTAATTATATTTTGTGTAACGAATATATATATTAATTTTTTGTGTAAAATGAATAAAACGATAAATATAGCTGTGCAGCTTCGTTGCTTGACGAACGGAACTCGCCGGGCTGACAATGCATAGACTAGCGAGGAATCCGAGCCTCTTTCGGCAATTGCTGAGTTCGCGTCTAGATCCTACCGTGGGACCAGAGTTTCGAAGGTTTTCGTCGCGATTTTTGTACGCGGGCGCATTCGGTACAGTAAAGACGTTTAATTATAATCAATTAAATCAAGTTCAAATTTACACGCTCTCTTCTTATTTCTTATCTGCATCAATCAGTCTCCTTATACCTGTAGCCACTATCCTACCACTCGTCATTTTAAATCTTTGCTTTTATAAGAAAAAGAGGAAAAAACGTAAGGATCCGCAGGGGTTCCCGCGCCTATTCGAAAATTCTTTAACAGCTCGTCTACGCTGATCTGGTGGCTCCCTGCCCATCACCAAGGAGGTCGATCGAGGACACACGGGTCCTTCCGAAAAAATCATTATAGCGAGGGAAAGCTCCGAACGGAGAATCCTTTCTATAACATTTTACATATTTCGGACCTTCTAGTTAATGCACATATAGTATTAATATGTATTCGAACTAAATTAGAAAAAAAAGTTTACTTCTAAATTTCTATGTCAATTGTATTAAATTTCAATAAAAACTTGCATATTCATGTGGGTTAATCATCCGCGCCTTATTTTGACCACTGGCGCAGAGTACGTGCGCATGCGCTGCAGTCGATCGCTTTTACATTACCGGTCGGAACTCGGAATCACTGCGTGCATGAGGTGAATCTTTAAAAAGTACATTTATCCATTTTGTTAAATATAAAAAAGTGAATGTTATACAGTGTTCGATTGTCAATTATTATACTAACTAAACATCAACCAACGAAGACGCAACGGTTTTGTTTCAGAGGAATTTCAATGGCCAATTACCAATAGAAACGTGAATAAACTAAATGTTTTTGTTTTTTTTGTCACTATACGCGTACTCGACCGATAGTTTATAGCACGTGATGTAATTATTAATTTTACTATTAATTAATCGTTACCATTATTATAAATAAAAATGCAAATTTGTTAAAATTAAAATTTGTTTAAAATTCAAACAGGCAAATAATGATGAATTGTAATCAAATTTCAAGGAAATAGTAATTATTATCGTGTTTTAAGCAATATTTCTATTTCATTATTTTCTTGATAACATTTTAATTTAATTCTTTGATTGAATACTCTGCTTAATTAATGGTTAATTAATGGTTAGTGATTAATGAAACTGAGAATAATAATTAAAACTTTTAGTATGTAACGCATTAAATTTTTTAATAAAAGTTTCAATTATTTATTTTAGTTTCATTAAACTTTAAGCACAGTATTCAATTAAAATATTAAATTTAAATGTTATATTACTTTTAAGCGAAAAAACAATGAACGTGTTGAGAAAAATATCGTTTTCTGTTAAAATACAATAATAATTATAATTTACCCGAAATTTTATTACGATTCACTATTTTCTGTCAATGCTTGAATTTTCGTAAACATGATTAATTAATTTTCATGAAAATGTTAAGTAAAAATATTGTTTTCTATTGAAATATATTAAAATAAATTCATTATTATCTAACTATACTTGAATTTTTATAGACAATGATTAATTAATTTTCTTAACAATTGTATGTTATTAAAATTAAGCTTTTTATAAAACTAAAATAAAAAATTAAATTAAATTACCAGTGCTGCAGATAAAGTGTTTACAAATCAGTCCTTTTGAAATAAAAACTTTATAATAATATCTATCAACCTTTTATTAAATTATTACGTTTTATAAGATTATTTAATGAAAAGTTTAATGAAACTAAAATTATGAATTAGAACTTTTAATAAAAAATTTAATACAATTTTTATCAAGACTTTGAATTGTTAACTTTAGTTTCATTAAACTTTAATTTTCATAATATTAAAGTTTTAAGTTTAAAGAATTCTTATAATTATAAAGGCTAATTTGTTAAAAATACTTTATTAATGCTGGTAACTTAATTTTAACTTTTTCTTAATTTTTTATGTGAAACATTATAGGTAAAACATTCCATGCATAAAAAACTTAATTTTAACGTACAATTGTTATGAAAATTAATCAATCGTGTCAATAAAAATTAAAGCCTAGACAGATAATGATGAATTGTAATCAAATTTCAAGAAAAAGATATTATTATCGTATTTTAACAGAAAACAATATTTTTCTCAACGTGTTCATTATTTTTTTCATTTAATAGTTAATATCATTTCAATTGAATACTCTGCTTAAAGTTTAATGAAACTAAAATTAATAATTTAAACTTTTAGTAAAAAAATTTAATGCATTTTATGCGTTACGTACGTAACTTGATGGTTGTGTGGGATTTAGGTTGCGATTTGCTACCAACCAAAGCTGGTAGGCACGATTAGAGGATCGGGTTGAATGAAAAAGGTGAAGTTCCTTTACTGCTTTTTATTCCTCCTGATTTAGGAGAAAGGCCTCTGTGTGTGAGTGTATATGAGTTGATTATTCACGCGTCGATCGTGGTTCGCTAACGGATCTCTTCTGTGCAACCGCCTGGTTTGGGCGCTGGGTCTGTTCTGTGCGACTGTCTCGTCTGGGCGATGGCTTTCTTCTGTGCAACCGCCTGGTATAGGCGCTGGGTCTGTTCTGCGACTACCTGGTCTGGGCGTCGATTCTCTTCTATGTGAGTCCGCCTGGTCTAGGCGCTGATTCTCTTCTGTCACGAATTCGGCAGATCGGCTACTCGAGGAGCGTTCCGCTTGTGGTGGGAGGCTCCTGGAGTCCGCGTTTCCTTGCTGCGTCGATTCGGGGTTTTCTCCCGAAGGCTGCGCGGCCTTCGAATAAAATTAAATTTTATATTTTTGTTGACTTAGCTTGTCTTAGTCTTTTTTCAAACACTCATCCTGTGAGGTTTCTAAAGCGGCTGGTATTAATACAGTCCGCCTTACTTGAGTTGTGAGGAATGTTTCTTTGGCTTGTAAAGATCAATAAATTCATTTATCATATAACTTATAGTGTAAACAAGCAATAAATTCACGAATTTTTCTAATAGTTGGAAAATTCAAATTTTTAAATAATGAACATGTTAAATAAAAACGTCGCTTAAAAACTAAAATGTTATTAAGTAGATATATAATAAACATGTTGAATAAAAATATTATTTTCTGTTAAAATACGGTAATAATTACAATTTCCTTGAAATTTGATTACGACTCATTATTATCTGTCTATGCCTTAATTTTCATAGATATGATTAATTAATGTTCATAATAATTATACATTAAAATTAAATTTTAATGCATGAAATGTTTTACTTAATGTTTTACGTAAAAAATAAAATAAAAAATTAAAATTAATTTACCAGCACTAATAAAGTATTTATAAAGTATAAATCTTTATTAAATAATAATTTTATCAAGTTTTATTACATACACTGTATAATTTTACTGAATTTTTTAAGGCATTTAACTATTAAACGATCGGTTTACAAAATTACTTTTTAAATTAATTAATATTTTTATCGGTCTTACAGTCAATTATATGGGCAGTCAGATTGCCCCTACTTATAATCACCCCCGAAGAATCTATAAAAATAATAAAAAAATAATAAAAATAAAAAATAAAAAATAAAAACACTAACTGAAAATAAAAACAAATTATTAATAAAATTAATAAAGATGAAAGATATGATTATTCCGAATAATTGTAAAATGATCTCATTGGATGTTGTATCTTTGTTTACAAACGTTCCTTTAGATTTTGTAAATGATATAATAATAGAAAAATGGTCAGATATTAGTTTATATACTATTTTAAATATTAATGAATTTACCAAAGCACTTAATTTAGTATTTAATAATACATTTTTTTCTTTTGATAAAGAGTTTTATGATCAAAGATATGGATGCCCAATGGGATCACCGTTGTCACCTGTAATAGCTAATTTAGTAATGGAAAAGTTAGAGGGTATTGCTTTGTCAAAATTGAGTTTTGAACCAATGATTTTTAGTAGATTTGTTGATGACATCTTTACGATAGTACCTGAATGTTTTGTTGATGAAATGGTTGATGTTTTTAATTCAATTCATGATAGAATTAAATTTACAGTAGATGTTGAGATTGATAAAGAATTAAATTTTTTAGATATTAAAATTATTAGAGATGATAAAAATAAAGTTAAATTAAATTGGTATAGAAAGCCTACTTGGTCGGGTAGATTTTTAAATTTCCATTCTCATCTCCAGTTCAGTGACAAGATTGGTGCGTTAAAAGGTGTTATTGACCGTGCCGTTGGACTGTCACACGGTGATTTTAGAAAAGTAAATTTGGATTTAGTTAAAAAAACTTTTGTTAATAATAATTATCCGATAGATTTGATTAATAGAGTGATTGAAGAGAGAGTGAATCAAATTTATAATAGTAAATTAAAAGTTAGAGTAGATATTAAAAATTATGCATTTGTTGTTATACCGTATGTTAGAGGTTTATCTGAAGGAATAAGAAAAGAATTTAAAACACTAGATATTCAAGTTTTCTTTAGAAATATTAATAATTTAAGTTTTTTGTTTAATAATTGTAAGGATAGAGATAGAAAGGATGATAAATCTGGAGTTGTTTATAAAATAAATTGTATTGATTGTGATAAATGTTACATTGGTCAGACTAGTAGATATTTGAAAAAGAGAATTTATGAACATAAATATAGTTTGAGAAGTGTATCTGTCACATCAGGTTTGAAAGAGCATTGTTTGGATTTTGTTCATTCATTTGATTTTAATAATGTAGAAATCTTAGAACAAAATATTATGAGTAGATTTAAAAGAGAAAGTCTTGAGAATATTCATATATTTAAGAATGATAAGAATGTTAATTTAATGTTAGAGTCAAGTAAATTAAATAAGATTTATCATCCTATCTTAACTTAACTTAGTTTATGGGTGTGAATTTATTTAGGTGTGGGTCCTTGGAGTGGGGAGGCTTTTTTGAGGGTATAAATATCGTGTGGAATAGTTTTTCATCTCAGTCCCTGATGAGGAGCAGCAGCGAGCTCGAAACGTGGGACAGCATATTTGGGGTTAGTAGATTTTTGGTGGAGGGGGGCAGTCAGATTGCTTTATTAATAATTTGCTTTATTAATAATTTGTTTTTATTTTCAGTTAGTGTTTTTATTTTTTATTTTTTATTTTTATTATTTTTTTATTATTTTTATAGATTCTTCGGGGGTGATTATAAGTAGGGGCAATCTGACTGCCCATATAATTGACTGTAAGACCGATAAAAATATTAATTAATTTAGTTATACTACAGTCGACATAAGTAATATTTTATTAAATTACTTTTTATATTTATTTTTTTCCATTGTCAATATTAATTTTTTGACATTATTTAGTCATTTCAATTATAGTTAAAAGTTCAATAAATTTCTATACTCCGCATTGTTTCTTAATTATTTACGTAACAAAATGATGTGTCATATATATATTTTTTTAAGAAGTACGACGGATAAAGATTTGTTCCAAGATGTTTTATTGCAAATTTTATGATTCACAAAATTTAAAGTACAAAAATTACATGAATCATTATACCTGCCATAAATACATTACTGCTCACTATTATTGCGGTTATGAAAGATGCAATAAAATGTTTAAAAAGTCCAAATACTTATTAAGCCATTGAAATAGGACGCATGGGATGAAATTAAAATCAACTGTCATTCCATTTGTTCAATGTTTTCAATCAAATGAGAATGGCAAATATTTGTGCAATGTTATTTTATGTAAAATAGAGTTCCAATATTTTTCAGACTTAATAAATCATTTAAAATGGCATATTCGTAAGAAGGAAAAAGTGACATGTCCATCTAAAAAATGTTTAAAGAAATATAACGTCTTGTCGTCTTTCACAAGTCATCTTATACTAAAATGCATAAACGGAGTGAAAAGTTATCGCACAACTTATATGTATACTCGTTAGAATACTCGAACATTGACTGAATACAATAATCAAAATTGCAATATTGGTAGTGAAGTACAACCAGATGTAACTTTGAACTTACATAATGCGAAATCTAATAATCACGGAAATATTAATAATAAAATTAATTTAAATAATGTGTAGCCGAACTCTATTTCAAATTAGAAAGTCAGTTACTTGTTTCAGCAGCAGCAATCCAGGTTTTTAATAAATTCCTTTCATTAGTTAATATTTTGTCTAGAATTTAGTATGAATGTACATATATTTTTGATTTTATTCAGTTGCTAATGGTATATCGGGAAAAAATTTTGAAAAAATGTTTTTTGTAGATTATTTCTTCAGCTATTTATGATATTTATCACAGTGGATATAATTTTGTTATTTCGCGCGATAGCGAATTGCTCTTTCTATTCTAAATTTAACGGGAAGGTGAAATGCCCTTACCCCTACTCTTTGTTACGCGGGAAGGTGAAATGCCATTACCCTTACTCTTTGTTACGCGGGAAGGTGAAATGCCCTTACCCTTATTCTTTGTTGCGCGGGAAGGTGAAATGCTCTTACCCTAACTCTTTCTTGCGCGGGAAGGTGAAATGCCCTTTCCGTTAGCTATTGTTGCTCGAGAAGGAGAATTGCCCTTTCCATCAAGAAACTGTAATCTCCTTACAAGAGGGTCGATGAAGGCGCGGCATAATCTACCACTCAAGGTGATGGGACGGACGAGTTGGTTGGAAGGAGGTGCGTTGACCTACAATGGGGAGAAGAGTTTAAATTTCGTTGCAAAGGAGCGCTCCAGTTAGTTATCTTTTGACTAAGGTTATAAATTGTAAAATTATTATAGAAAATAAAGTTTAGTTATAGTGTTCCAAAGATTTTGTTAATTTGATCTTCCCCTTCCTAAATTGACTCCTGAACATTTGGTGCCGTGACCAGGATTCCTTTCCTGGGAGAGTCAATCGCGGAAGGGGTTTTGTTTTGTTGTGGTTAGTGTTGAGTGTTTTAGTTTGTGAGTTTAGTAATATGGTCTCTTATAGTGATAGACATGATATAGTGAGGTCACTAATAACGGTGCCCCGTTCTATTTCTGGAGTTGAGAGAGATTCATTGGATATCTCGCCACGACACCGTGCTCTACCTTCGAACCGGGACCGACGTTTTCATGGAGGGACAAGGGCCGCATCCTTCATCGGAGAAGAATCAAGAAGTCATTCGAGTGGGAGTCCAGGTATGTGTCAAAATTATCCATTTGCGAGCGCTAACCGATCCTTGTACACACGATCTGAAGCATCTCTCACAAGTTCCACCAATTCGAGGAAAAGAAAGTTGATGGAAGCAGCAGAACACAGAGCAAAAACTAGACGGGCTCTTTTGGACGCGCGGGAGAAAATTGAGTTAGACCTGCTAAATGAAAAATTGAGCGCTGATTTAGATTCTCCTGATTCTGTTGTCAATCGGAGTACCTCGACTTCAAGGAGCCAGGGCGGGAGACGTTCGTGGAGAGATGTTTCAGACTGGGTTGAGAAAGGAGAACGTTTACGACATCTTGCGACACGTAGTTACGCACTTTCACGATCTGCGCATTATGTCGAGCGTGATTGGGCGACCTTTGATCCGGCAGCCATGCAAGCGCCGGTTATTACGTGCCTCACCATAAGAGCCATTCATATTGAGGTAGTGCATACTTTAAATTCCGATTCGACTCTATTAGCGATACGACGTATGGTAGCACGTCGAGGTATGCCGGTCGCAATATACTCCGACAATGGCACAAACTTTCACGGGGCAGAAACTGAATTACGGTTAGCTATAAAAGAGCTCGACACCGAAAAGCAGTCAAGATTTGCTTTAGAGAACGACATCGAATGGCATTTTATTCCACCAGCGGCACCGCATATAGGCGGGTCATGGGAAACACTAGTGCGATCGGTAAAGATGGCCCTTCGAGTAGTACTTAAAGAACGTGCTCCCAAAGATGAGACGTTGATGACGCTCTTAACACAGGTTGAGCATACCGTCAACTCTCGCCCATTGGTGCATGTCTCCCTGGATCCACGAGACAACGAAGCGTTGTCCCCGAACCACTTTCTCTTAGGATCTTCGTCGGGAAGGATAGTTAGTTGGAGACACGCCACTGTGGAAAGTTGTCCAAGAAAACAATGGCAACTATCGAAAGCTCTGGCGGACGCCTTCTGGAGCCGCTGGATCCGGGAATACTTGCCGACAATCATGCCGAGAAAAAAGTGGACTGAAGTAAACGAACCATTGAAAATTGGCGACGTGGTACTGATTGCCGATAATCAATCACCACGAAATCAGTGGCGCAAAGGCGTAGTGCATCAAGTCTTTCCTGGAAAAGACGAACAAGTGCGTATGGTCCTTGTCCATACCTCTTTGGGTACCTTGATTAGGCCAGCGATAAAACTAATTAAACTGACCCAATCCAATAGAGTACAAGAAAATTAGCTCTTGTACGGGCAGGGGGATGTTATTGCGCGGGATAGCGAATTGCCCTTTCTATTCTAAATTTGAGCGGGAAGGGTGATGGGACGGACGAGTTGGTTGGAAGGAGGTGCGTTGACCTACAGTGGGGAGAAGAGTTTATATTTCGTTGCAAAGGAGCGCTCCAGTTAGTTATCTTTTGACTAAGGTTATAAATTGTAAAATTATTATAAAAAATAAAGTTTAGTTATAGTGTTCCAAAGATTTTGTTAATTTGATCTTCCCCTTCCTAAATTGACTCCTGAACAAATATAGTATCTGAAAAATTAAAAGTACTCATAGGAAATGAAAATTTACATTATGATGCAATAACAGAAATGGTAAAAAAAATTCGTGCATCTCATCCATTAATTGCAACTAGAAATTTATTAAGCGATAATTATAAGAGATAAAAATATTTTATATCTAATTTTAATTATGTTGAGCCAATTTCTATTAAAATTAATAAAAAAAAGAAAAAATATTTTAGCGATGTGCCTATAGGCAAAACGTTGATAAATATTTTAAATGATAAATCTGTTAAAGATGAATTGATTGACTTCGTAAGAGTAGTCATATATTTATACATATAATTTTTAATTAGATTTTGTATTAGCTGTTACATAAAAATATTTGTTTGAATTTAAAAATAAAAGAATTATTGATAATATATAAAATATAAACATACTTATAATTACAAATTAAAATTACCAACTAATAATCTACTCGAAGATTTCACAGATTAAAATGCATTCAGAGATAATAAATTTTTTCAAAAAATCATGAAGCTTTACGGATAATACTTTATCAAGATTCGTTTGAATTGGTCTATCTAATTAGACCTGCCAAAAAAAGCATAAGTAGATAGTCGTCTATATGACCCTTGAAAATTTTCCTGATTATTTGAGAACTCACACTAGTTGCATAAAATTTGTGGCACTCTGCACAGAAATTGATTTTATTCATGAAATAGTATACCAAAAAATAGTAGATGATTTAAAAATAATGGAAACATTAGGCATTTATATAGATTGGATTTATAGAAAAGGTTCTTTAGATTTTATTGCTCGTGATAATCTTGGTAGTCATGCATTAGGTGGTTTGTAACAACGAGACTCATTTGCTACAAATTAAAAAAAAAAGGAACGGGCGTCAGGTCTTGAACCCGAGCCCCTTCGGATCCGAAGGCGTTCACGCTACCTGCGCTACGCCCGCAATTGGTCATAGCTGTACTTTTCCGCGTCTTCTGCCTACCGATACGCGCGCCATATGCCAAGTACCGATTCTTGCGCTGGCCGCGTCGGTACTACAGAGCCTTAAGTGACGGGTAATATGTTCCAATGCAGATCCACCACGTCTCAGGTTTTACAGAAAACTTTTCAAGAGCAAACTATTTATGTCCATTTTATACAATATCACGAGTACAGTTTCCATCCGAAGATGGTTATTGTTATCACTTTTTCCTGATAGAGACTTACGTCCTAAACACCACTACCTTATTCATTACCCTGAATTAATAGCACCAGTTGGCCCGTTAATAAATAATAAATCGTGGACGATGCGTTTTGAAAGTAAACATTCTTTTTTCAAACGGGCAATTCGCTACATTAAAAATTTCATTAATGTTACCAAATCTTTAAGTGAGAAACATGAGCTTTACCAAAGTTATCTAAGATTTGGAAGAATTACAACTTATTGACTTTAGCAACTTCTAAATTCATTTGTACAATAATAAACTGCAAGAAATTTTAAAACACATTTCATGCCTTAAAGGAATTCAGGAATGCAATAAAATTATTTAGAAATTGTTTATTTCTTTATGCAGAACCACATGTTTTTATTGTCTTTGAGATCGTAGATTATGATTTTTGCCACATCTTTCTGCATATCAATTGCACAAAACATTATCGTACGAATGCCATTCCCTAAACAAAATTCCGAACTTAAAGCCACTACACCCATATCACTTAACTCATTTCTTCCTAAGCCGACATTTTATAGTCGATTGGTTTTTTGCCTAGAAAATTATCGAAAAAACAAAAATAATAACCAGAAGCACTTTTCTGAACTAAAATTATCCGCTCTTTCTGATTCTGAAGTCGGAATTTGAAAATTTCCATTGGAAAATTTAAAAATGGCGGTTTGAATTTGGTGAAAAATTAGAAATACATTTTTCAACATTTTTATATGCTTGTTTAAAATAAAACGGTTTAACGAAGATCATGAGTAATGATGATAAGTTTGATAGTGACAATGTTTGAAAAGTACGTGTACTGTTGAATCTTTAAAAAAAAATATAAAACAATTTGGATTCTTCTGCTCATCATTGTCAATCGATGAAATCATGATTAAATTTTTTGGTCGGACCCTTCTAAAATAATTCACCAAAGACAAACCAATATGTTTTGGAATAAAACATATTGGATTTGTTTCAGAATTAGATATTTATTGTGGAAAGAATGTTGGTATTAATGATGCAAAATTTTCTAAATGCAGTTTGGGATCAAGGGCAGTTCTGAATATGCTTTATACTTTCCTAATGACGGTCTCCAAAAGAGATGTTTCAAAATATTATTTATATTTCGATATATATTTTACATCTTCTGTTTTGCTAGTACATTTGAGAAAACAAAATTTCCGTGCAACAGGAACGGTTAGAGATGATCATGTCTTCACAAATGATACAAATGATAAAGTTTTAGAGAATGTAAACAAAAAGTCAAAACAAAAACGATAAATCCTGAAAAAGAAAAATGGATGAACAAACATAAAATGGATAAAAATAAAGTCGTAAGAGGTTCCTATGTAGTAAGTCACGAGGAAAATAGTGGTATAAATTATATTACTGTAATAGACTCAAAACCAGTGTCTATATTATCTACGGATCTTGACGTTACTCCTACAATTTCAATTGAAAGATTTGATAGAACAGCTGAAGATAGAGTACCAATTCAATTTTCTGGAGCGTTTAAGACGTATAATAAGTTTATGGGTGGGGTTGACCTTCATGTTCAATACTGCAGTGACATGAGAGCGAATATTGGTTTAAAGAAATGGACATGGGTTATTTTGTGCAGGTTGATTCAATCTTCATTGACGAATGCTTTGATTTTGTATAATATGGTGAATGAGAAGAAAATGCCCAGTAAAGATTTCGCAGAAAGTGTTGCGAGTTCTTATTTAGAATCATCTTTAGAGAAGTTATCGAAGCATTTGAAACTTGCAATGCCTGATCGTAGAAGAGTTTGTATAAAATTTAGCATGAAAACGATATTTTATTGCTTCGAATGCAAGAAACATTTTGCAACTCTTGTTTTCGACAAATCCATCATATCCACCAGAAATGCACAAAATCATTACAAAGAATTTGTAAAGCTTACGTTCATTGCAAAAACGGACAAATATTTATTGTAATGAATGTGAGGAGTATATATGTTCAAGTTGTTTTGACCTTTACTACATTGAAAAAATGAATAATTTCTTCCACCATTATTTCAAAAGTAAATATTCAAAATTGAATCCAATTCGGTTGATGTTTGAAAAAAATTTCGGCCATTTTGAATTTGCCATGTTGATTTTTTCAAATTTGATCTTAGATTCGCAATCAGCGACCCTGAAAACCCCCGTATACCAAATTTGGCCAAAATTGGTTGACTTTTGAGAAAAAATGTCCGCCATGTTGGTTCCGCCATCTTGAATTTTTCAAATCTGATTTCATATTTGTTATCAGCGACCTCGAGAACCTAAGTATTCAAAATTTGGTATAAATCAGAAAATTTTCTAAAAAAATAAGAAGTTTCCGATTATTTCATGATGTCACAGACGCCATCTTGGAAAATTTTTTGGAAAAATTCGCAAACATCAAATATTTCAATAATAATATCATTTGCAACATGAATCCGTCTCATGATCTTTGTTAAAACGTTTTATTCTAAACAAGCATGTCAAAATGTTGAAAAATATATTTCTGATTTTTCATCAAATTCAAACCGCCATTTTTAAATTTTCCAATAGAAATTTTTAAATTCCTACTTAGAATCGGCAAAAGCGGAAAATTTTAGAAAAGTGCTTCTGGTTATTATTTTTGTTTTTTTTTCGACAATTTTTTAGGCAAAAAACCAATCGACTATAAAATGTCGGCTTAGGAAGGAATGGGTTGAAAGACATGTATTGCATTAAAGCAGCTGAAGCAATTTTTTCTTTATAATATAAACGATTTGTACGTGACTTATTTTAATTATAATTCATTATTTTATTTAGATGCCTCTGTTTAAAATACAATATCGCAATCACCCTAAGAAACTATGCAAGGTAGAAAATATACGTGAAATTGTAATCATAGCCAATAGTAAATTCGATCTTCAATCTGATATGGATTATAAGGTAAATTATTTGAAAATTTGGGATTTGTGTTGACTATATATTTTTTACATATTAAAATGATTATAATTATAATTATTTCTTAAAATATTTATAAAAGATTGTTTAAAATAATTATTTTTTATATCTATTCTTTTTATGCAAGTTTTTGCACAAATGTTTATTGTATTATAATTTATTAGTAATATAAGTACATAAACTTTTACAATACATTAATCTAACTTAGATGTGTCCAATTTTGTAGTTAATTTTAGAACCTGACGGAACCAAAATCGATGAAGACAAAATTTTGGTTGAATGTGCTCAACAAGCGAATGAAATACTACTGCTAATTATTATGGAGAAGCATTTGCAGTGAAATGAAGAAAAAAAGGAAAGCAGTTATAATTTTTTAAATGTTTCAAGTATACATAAAATATTTTATTAGATATATTGAGAATGAATCACATTTTTAAATAATTTAGTTTTATTAATTAATATTTTTATCGGTCTTACAGTCAATTATATGGGCAATCAGATTGCCCCTACTTATAATCACCCCCGAAGAATCTATAAAAATAAAAATAAAAAATATAAAATATAAAAAATAAAAACACTAACTAAACATAAAAACAAATTATTAATAAAGCAATCTGACTGCCCCCCTGCACCAAAAATCTACTAACCCCAAATATGATGTCCGACGTTTCGAGCTCGCTGCTGCTCCTCATCAGGGACTGACAGTCAGTAATTAATTAATTTAGTTATACTACAGTCGACATAAGTAATATTTTATTAATTTAGTTTTATTATTTTAGATCTTAGCGATATTGTGGATGAGGCTAATGCTCCTACAACAAGTTATGTAGAGTGCAAAAATCCACTCGAAGGATTATTAGTAACTTTTTTAAGCTACTATACAGTTGGCTACAATTACCTTCCAGAAGTTGAAAAGACTATAAAATTTATTCAGAGGTATATATGTACATATATAGTCACTCGTGCTTATAAAATTGTAAACCGCACTGTTTATTACTTAACAATAATTCTTCAATTTGCAGAGTACTATTGAAGATAAACCCACTTAAAGGAGCCAAACGTATCAATAAAACGAAGTACTGGCAGAAGCCATATCATGCAGCTGTTTACAAACTTGCTAAGTCCCTAGCTGAATTCTAGGATGAATTTTGACTGGATACAGAGCATTGAATTAATTATTTTAGACTAATTCGTTTTAACTTTTTAGTACTTTTTGGTTTTTGAGATTTAATTTTCATACTTTCTATTTGATTGCTTATTTATCATTGATTATTTATTATTTATCAGCCGTATCATTGATTTGCAAATATTGTAGATTATTTTTATTAGTTTCGATTGCTGAATAAGAATATAAAATTTGCAATCACATCCTTATTAAAGAATCGATAACGACGATTGCAATACAAATAGTTTTTGTACAAACTTAAAGCAATAATTCTTTGTGTTGTAAATGTATTTCTCGCATTATATATGTATACCACGTGACCGAACTCTATGCGTGAGTGTGTGCGTTTAGCTATGAGAGACCGACGGGAACTCTTCGACGACCAACTGTATTAGCGGACACGTCGTTCTTGTGTACAAGAGACGATAGTTATATTAAATTATATATTTATATTAACGTCTTATTTTTATTTATTTATCCTGGCTCAAAACTTTGTTTTTTTTATACTTTTATATAAATATTGTAATGGTAAGGTACTGCTTACCTCACCGTTTGACGAATTCGAGCAACACGAGCGAACAGTATCATAATGTTCGCATCGGTTCGAGCCGGTGAGATTCGGCTCGGCTCGGTTCGTCGTGCGGGATCGACTTCGCGCGCGAAAGATTCGCGCACGCACCTCATTAGAGAGGTAAGGGGGAGATTCGCGCGCACTGGATAGAGTGATAGCCACCTTCTTACGCGTCAGGTGTGATCCCCCCGCGTCCCGTGTTCAGCTTCGCCGTGCTGTGATTTACCGTGCGTTTTGTGTGTGTGTTTCGACTGCAGGCCGATCCTGCATTTGCAGTGAGTGGTGCTACACCGTGCATCTGCCTGCAGCCACACAACCCCGGTGCACGGGCGAGCGGACAATCCGTCCGACACCGCAGCGAGAGTGAGAGAGAGAGAAAGCAACCGATCGGCTGGTCGCTGTTTACCAACGACTACAGCAGCGTACAAAGTAAGTGGTACCACTTCACGCGATCGTGTTTTTTTATTCGCACTTAATCGTGTTGCTACACGGAGAAAAGAGTTCTATGAAAAATTACGATATTTTTACTGTAAGCGAGAGACAAACAAGGTTCAGTTGAAAAAGTGCAATATTTATTTTGGTAATAAGTAAACACTTCCAAGAATAATTGCTATTTCAGTTCACTAAAAATCTCGAAAAATCTGGACTCAACAAAATATAAAACAACTGATATTAAATTTTAATGAAAGAAACAACAAATTTTACTGCAAGTCTTATGAAATAATATCACAACAGCTACTAAATTTTGTTAGACATTTCAGTAAAATTTGTGTATGGCGAATGTTAGTAGGCAGGGTAGTACAATTTTAGTGTCCAGTATAGTAAAATTTATTGAAATTTCTGCTATTCTCAAACGAAACTGTTAGGTTAGCTGGCTTATTATTCGAATTTATGCAATTAATTAACGCATTTGACTAATCTGAATCGACAGAATTTTAACCATATTAATTACAAACCGACTGGTTTAGCTTTTAATTGATATTAACAACGGGATAATGCAATAAATGTTAATAAAGTTCGCGCATCCTTTGAGCGACGTGTAGCTTATAACGACGATTCGAAGTTAAACAATGGAAAGGTTGATGGCGCAGCGGTAACGTGCTCGATTTTGACGCGGAGGGTCCCAGGTTCGAATTCCGGTGTCGGATGATCCAAAGTTTTTTTAATTAAAATAATTTATTATTCAATTTATATTTCAGTTTAAATGTATGTAAATAATGATATATCTAAATAATTCTATGTATAAAATTAAAAAAAAGATGGCACGGGAGCCGTCCGAAAAATAAATTTTTCTTTCTTTCAGTCGCAATAAAAATTACTATACTGCTTTGTAAAATTTAGTGAACTCGTTCTAAAAATTAGTGAACTGCAAGTTTGTTCGATTTCAAGCAAGAATATCGTAATTTTTATATGAAAATTTTTCTCCGTGTATATACCAGTCCCGTTGACTGGATATATTATTTTTAGTTCGCGATATTTTCTTCCCCTCTCTCTACAAGTCGGCCGTTTACCGACTTGTAATAAAAGCGTAGACCTCGGCGACAATTAAATATTTTATTTGTTATTTATCTTTATCTTTATTTCAATAAATTCATATCATTATTAGAATTCAATCCGGTGTTCAATTAATTGAATTTAACCACGTACGATTCCTTCCGTAATCCTAAAAGCTCATATATTTCTGGTTGACAAGTGCTCGACGCGATATCCCTGTTTCGCGGTCAATTTCAGATTAGAATTTTACCTGGTTGTTATCTGAAACAGTAACTCGGTTTCAGACTAACATTTAACAGATTTGGTAGAGCGGACAGGTAACCGTCGCCGCATCGCGGGAAAAATATGTTTATTTAAATACGGTAAGTTTAACCGTACCGCTGAGCAGCCGCGATATTAAAATAAATAAACTGTTACAATATATAATGCTATATATGTTGTTGCAAATTGTGTACCCGTGAATACATATATTATTTATAGAGGCCTGCGATGACTCGGTCGGTAGGGTGTCGGGCTCGTAATCTGGAGGTCCCAGGTTCGATTCCCGGCCCCGGCCGATTGATACAAGTACCACTGGCGAATGTATTTTCAACAAGTGCTTTCTTCACCAAGACATCGTATGACCTCCGTCGCTGATTAGCACCGGTTTGGGAGCATAAAAAGAGCGACGTTAAAATAATAAAAAAAAAAAAAACAACATATATTATTTATGTCTGTGCTATATTAAATGATAATAAAAAAACTAATGCAATAAATTACTATTATACAAATAATTGTTTTCTCTTCAATCATACAATTAATTTTCTAACATATAATGTTGTTTTTCACTTTATGGTCTAATCAGGTATACCAGATTTTCTTAAAAAAGTTTTAAGAAAAAATAGATTAATTTCATAACTTTAGTTTTTACTGCACTATTAGTGAATTTATTTTAACTTCATTAAACTGCCAGGGAAGACAATTTTAAGTAGTTCCATTAAAATATAAATGTAAAAATATAAATGTATAATTTTTCTTGATACAATTTCATATTGAAAATTACTTAGGTTTTCATAATTAAAGCTTAATATCGTACACATAATTAATATTTTTTATACATGTTATAAATATATAATGTACAAAAAATACTAATTATGTGTATGATATTGAAAATTAATTTTTCTTAATTAAATTTCAATATTGTAAACATAATTAGTATTTCGTAAATAGTCGATTGTTAAAGGTCAATAATAACAAAAATCCAAGTTATTTATGTAAGTGCACAACGTTTCGTCTGCCAGGTTTGCAAACCTATTCAGGTGCTGAATTTATTGGACAAAATTATAAATATGTATATCAAATTTTACAAACTTGTGAATTAAAAATTTAAATTTTTACCTTAATAATGAATATAATGTTACAGCCCAAGTGAGCTTCGTCGAATAACATTTGATACGAAATCAATAAGTATTTATGCAAAAACAAAGTAGGTGTGTGTTTAGAAACTATACGTCATAGTTATGTAACTATATTCATAACATTTCTATATTGACGGTTTAAATGTTGCTTTAATGTTGCTTTAAAACGCTTTATTCATATTCAAAATAAATGTTAAATCCCCTTTCATAATATCCGCAAAAATATACAATTTTTATTTAATAACGTTTATTTTAGTTTCAATAATGTCATTTACAAACAAATATTCGGATCTCCAATGGGATTGCCTATATCACTATTATTTGCGGATTTAGTAATGGATGATCTTGAGACCCACTGTTTAAAATAATAATTGAATCAACAAGTATTTATCTTTAAAAATACAAATATTTATTAATTCAATTGAATACAAACATTTGTTCGGAATAGTATTCTATAAATTTTGTCCACATAAACAGAAACTTTTAATTTATTTATTAGGGTTTCACTTTCAATAATTTATTTATTCGTTATTATTACATGTTTAATGTTCAATTTGCGTCTCTAGATAGTAATTTATAAAACACCTTCCACGAAGGTGCCAACATTCGCAAGTATGGTTTCTAATCACAGTTTAAAAAACGTTATCTGATAAAAGAAATCTTGAATTCCTACTCCTTTTTTTTCTACTTACTATTATTTCAATTTACTGCATTCAGAGTGGAATAATCGATATGGAGTTTACCATAAAAAATTTCTGCAATTGAAAGTACTGAAATCAAATTGGTATCGACAAGTATTTTTTTCCATACAATAAATTTGTTTTTAATTAAACATTTATATACTTTCCTTAAACTCCATAAAAAGTTTCTGCAATTGAAAGTACTGAAATCAGAGTGTTATCGACAAGTATTTTTTACCATATCATAAATTTGTTTTTAATTAAAGATTTATATACTTTGCTTTAACTCCATAAAGAGTTTCTGCAATTGATAGTACTGAAATCAAAGTGATATTGATAAGTATTTTTTACCATACCATCAATTTGTTTTTAATTAAACATTTATATACTTTGCTTTAACTCCACAAAGAGTTTCTGCAATTGAAAGTACTGAAATATTTTTAAAAATGAAATATCTCTTAAATAGAATATTTTTTCAGAATTATATCCTACAAATTTACTTTTCGTTTCTAGTCCTGGCATGTCTTACAGCAATAAAAAAACAATTTTTTAATAATTTTATTAATTTCTGCAAAATTAATTTCTGTAATACTATTGGACAGTAATTTCTCTCTTATTTATTCTCTTTCAGTAAACAATGTTTATCCTTCCCATGTCTTACTACAATAGATAAACAATTTTATAAAATAATATAATAATATTCATTTGTGCAAAACTAATTTCTGCAAAACTAATAAAAAAAATTTCTTTTTATTTAAATTTTTTTATTTAAAGAGAATGAAAAAGAGAGAAATTTTTTTTATTAGTTTTGCAGAAAATAATTTTGCACAAATGAATATTATTATATTATTTTATAAAATTGTTTATCCATTGCAGTAAGACATGGCACGGATAGACATTGTTTACTGAAAGAGAATAAATAATAGAGAAATTATTGCTGTAAGACATGTCAGGACTAGAAACGAAATGTAAATTTGTAGGATATAATTCTGAAAAAATATTCAATTTAAGAGATATTTTATTTTTAAAAATATTTCAGTACTTTCAATTGCAAAAACTCTTTGTGGAGTTAAAGCAAAGTATATAAATGTTTAATTAAAAACAAAGTGATGGTATGGTAAAAAATACTTATCAATATCACTTTGATTTCAGTACTATCAATTGCAGAAACTCTTTATGGAGTTAAAGCAAAGTACATAAATCTTTAATTAAAAACAAATTTATGATATGGTAAAAAATACTTGTCGATAACACTCTGATTTCAGTACTTTCAATTGCAGAAACTTTTTATGGAGTTTAAGGAAAGTATATAAATGTTTAATTAAAAACAAATTTATTGTATGGAAAAAAATACTGGTCGATACCAATTTGATTTCAGGACTTTCAATTGCAGAAACTTTCTACGAAGTTAACGCAAAAAATATATAAATGATTAATTAAAAACAAATTGATGGTATAGTAAAAATACTTATCGATTATTCCACTCTGAAGGCAGTACTTTGTATTGTATAAATTTTTTATAGAGCTTGAGTACAAAGTATATAAAATGTTAAATTGAAATAATAGTAAGTAGAAAAAAGGAGGAGTAGGAATTCAAGATTTCTTTTATCAGATAACGTTTTTTAAACTGTGATTAGAAACCATACTTGCGAATGTTGACACCTTCGTGGAAGGTGTTTTATAAATTACTATCTAGAGACGCAAATTGAACATTAAACATGTAATAATAACGAATAAATAAATTATTTAAAGTGAAACCCTAATAAATAAATTAAAAGTTTCTGTTTATGTGGACAAAATTTGTATAATACTATTCCGAACAAATGTTTTTGAATTAATAAATATTTGTATTTTTAAAGATAAATACTTGTTGATTCAATTTGATTTCAGTACTTTTAATTACAGAAACTTTTTATGAAGTTAACGCAAAAAAAATATAAATGATTAATTAAAAACAAATTGACGGTATGGTAAAAAATACTTGTTGATTATTCCGCTTTGGTTTCAGTACTTTCTATTGCATAAACTTTTTATAGAGTTTGTAGAATTTATTTCTATATATAGAGAATTATTTTCTTCAAATAACAAGGTGGGTAAATGGCTTAGAAAAAGAACTTCTTTAAATCGGTCAACGGTATGTATAATTTTATTTACATTTTCGTACAATGGTACAATAATAGCTTGCGTAAACGACCGATCGACCACGAACGAAGATACAAAATTAAAGTACGTGGCGGAAAGAACAAAACGCGAAATCTACGTTCGTATGAATTTCGTTTCGAGGTTACTTATCTTGCGAAAGTAGTTTCGTCGTCGGCATTATCAGTGCTGGCTCAATTCGCCCGAGACCATCAGGAGTATCGTCGGAGAACCTCTCCGCCGATGACTGCGCGTCAGGCCACGTCTTGCGTCAGGCCACGTCGTTGGATGCTGGCACGACCGGAGAAACCCAGTGGTCAATCTATCTTCGTCGGTGGACCTCGAGCGAAAGAGAGCCTGTCCTCTCGCGATTTTCGTAGCTTACCTACGATTTTCGCAGGACGGCCGCCCACTCCTTTGTAGCCAATCATATTCGCTACAATTTATAGGCGAGTACACACACATGTATCTATACATACAGATATCCGTTTGTGCGGCTCATTCGGACACGTTACAAGTTTAAGCAAAATATATAAATGTTTAATTAAAAACAAATTTATGATATGGTTATAAATACTTATCGATTGTGTTGTTTTGAATTCAGTAGTTTCTAATGCAGAAACTATTTATGGAGTTTAAGCAAAATATATATAATGCCTAATTAAAATAAAAATGAGTAATAAAAGACGGGAGTAAGAATTAAAGATTTTTGTTATCAGATAACATTTTTGAAAGTGCAATTTGAAACTATACTTGCGAACGTTGACACCTTCGTGGAAGGTGTTTTATAAAGTGCTTTCCAGAGACACTAATTCAATGTTAAAAATTTAATAACAAATAAACAATTTATTGAAATATGTAAATGTTTAAATAAAAATAAATTTATGATATGGAAATAAATACTTATCGATTGTGTTCCTTTGATTTCAGTAGTTTCTATTGCAGAAACTATTTATGGATTTAAGCAAAATATATAAATGTTTAAATTAATTGGATATAGAAGTTTTAATTGTAAATATCAAAACTCAATCGTATAAAAATATATACTTGATAATTATAAAAATGTATAAATTATTGATCATTATTGATCAATTAAACACATTATTTTTGTGCACTGTGCAACAATAATAAATATATTTTAATTATTGATTATAATATTTTTGTATATTGTACAAAAATAATGTGTTTAATTATTGGATGCACATTCCATCATATACTTAATATATTGGTGTTTTGCAACCATAATTAAATAATATTAACAATTTTAAATTTATACAATTTTTTTTAATTACGAGAACGTCTTAGGTTTCTGGTATACTACTACTGCTATTATGATTATTGGTATTTACAGATTCTGTTCTACTTATTTCACTAATGTCCAAATTATCATTTGTACTTGGTAGAAATAATTTATTAGTTTGCACATGAAGTGGTGTACTTGTTGTGATCGGTTGCTTGATTCTTTTGTTAATTATACTATGTGGTCTTTTAATGGTATTTATTTTTGTTATTGATTTCCTTTTCATGTCAATAGTCTTATTTGAATTAACTAGCTTGCTAGCTAATTGCTGTTTTTGCGGTTTACCTTTTGAATTAACTTTATTAATTTCATCTGTTTTATCCATTTCACTATTTGATTCTCCTTTGGATGTGTTGACTTGCTTTAATTGTTCTGCCCTTTTTTATTCACATGATTAGCAGCGCTTATTGCACTATTATCACCAGTAACATTTTTTTCATTTGCATTCTTCTCTAATGTAAAATTTAGTTTTGTTTGTCTCATTGTATCTTGAAGTTTATTTTCTTTTACTTGTTAGTTTTCTGTGTTTTTTTAACATTCATATTTGTTTGAGAATTACCTTGACTATATACTGTTCAGTAGAGCCATCATTTTTACCTTGTGACTTTTTGTTAGTTTGTAATTTATTAACAGTTGCTTTTTTAATTTTAGTATATGAAGGTTTCTTCACCGCTTGTTTTGTTTGTTTCTTTTTTGGAGTGCTCATCTGGCTAATATCATCATCTGAGCTTTCAAAATCTGATAAATGTTAAAAGAATAATTTTTTTTCAGTTTTAAAGTCTTTAGTTTAAAAATACTTACACTTAAATTTAGTATTGTATCATATTTTTCCAACTTCCATTCCATAGGTGCATTATCTTGTTCAATTATTTGAATAAATGCTTCTTTTAGTGTTAAAGTTTTAAAACATTCGAAAAAAGATTCTAAATGCTGCTTCATATTACTATTGTCAATATCATCAAAGCTATTTAAGTCAAATTTTACTTCAATAGGATTTTCTTTTGTTAAGTCATAAAATACATAAACAATTATGTTAAAGTAGATATTAGTTTCAAAATCTTTGTATTTCAGAAATGTTATAAAAACAATAGTATAAGAATAATGCACATCCACAGAACAATTACAAACATCTTCCAAATAAGAATTCAAATCATCATATTGTTTTTTTCGTTTGTGATACATGTCTAAGTGTAACTTAAGATTTCTTACAAATATTGGAGTATTTACAATATTAGCCAAAGGTGTTTCTTTAACTACTTGATGCAAATCTATGGCCAATGGAATATCCAAAACTTCAAATGTTTCCTTATTATTTTCATTAAAAATTTGAACAGCATATGTTTTTATATGTTCGTCATCATCATATATTGCAAACTGAAAAATACATTCATCCTTATTAAACTTAATGCAATGAATTCCATTATTACGTTTCTTAACATCTGAGTTGTGTTCGCTAGTTTTTATTTGTTCCATTTGTTCATTATAATTTAATTCCATTTCATTAAATATTCTATCTCTCTTCGGACTTTTTCCTTTTTATCATTTATTTACTCATCTTATTAGTGAGATGCTATTTTTCTTTACACAGAAATACTTGTTCTATCTGTAACACTTTTTGCACGCTGTAATGTACACGCGGGTTGACGTTTGACTTGATAATCTCTCACTTCACTCTATCTCCCTTTCTCTCCCGTGTAAATAAATGTGATCCCCTGCACCTATGTGTTACGTGATATTTTTGAAGATACGGGAATGTTATATTATATATTGTGACATTCCAAACTTGATATACAAAATTTCAAGCTTTTATTTTAGCTAAATAGCATAAAAAGCATTGCTACATAAGCTAATACTAAGATAGTCAAGCGGTAGAGTATCCGACTGATACGCGCTACGACAGGGTTCGATCCCCGACCAGTACAGATTTTTTTATTTCACTTTTAATGTTTAAATAATTAAATTAAACATTAAAACGTGGAAAATTGTAAAATTTATAATTTTATTTTTTTTTTTTGCATATTTGCCATTTTTGGTTAAAACATCAATTTGATAACACCAAAAATGACAAAGTTGTTAATAAATAATTAACTAAACAATTTTTACTAATTATTTAAACTCAGTTAAATATTTTGAGTGTAACTACACTAAAATATAACTTTTGAAATTATTATTTATTATAATTTACAATGAAAATTGGCATTAAACCAATTTTCAATAAAACTGTAAGTTTTACAATAATATAGCACTAGCGTAACTATATCTATGCATAAATAATGCATTTTGTAAAACATCACACTACAAGTATTATATTTAAACAATATAATAATTAATACATTTATTATCTATTATAAGAAAACATAGACGAACAGCCAGTATACGACGTCACAAGCTAATACACGCACATATCGATGCGTATACATGACATACCGATGGTGGGAGACTTAGATCCTGAGTAGAGAGTTCCCCCACCACTGCCAAGCCTTGATAAAACCAACGGCTCTCGCTGCCTCAGCAGCATTTTCGTCGATGACGACAAGCATGTCAAGCGGCCTCTCCGCGCTGGTCATGTCTCATGTATTATAACTATGAGTTCCGTTATCAAGTCATGTAAGGGCGTTCTTCCAACATCCTACATGAATATAAAATAAATTCATTTTATTTGATTATAATTGATCTCTTTTTTTATTATGTTATCAAACTACCTAAATATGGCAACCTCTTATTAGGTCTTAAGGATCTTAATGGCATTCTTAAGGTGACGCATGATGAGAGAATTTGTTTTCTCTCAGACCTACGTCACTGAATGCAATTGGAGATTTCTAGACCTAGATTGTGAATACTTCTCAATTCAAGTGACGCGGGATAAGAGAATTTGTTTTCTCTTTGAACTACGTCACTGAATTGAAGTGGTAATCACAATCATAAGGGGTTTCAAGTAATAAATCAACTCGACGAATCAATGCTCATTCATCGATTTGTTATTGCATGGGATAATATCTCTACCCTCTACGGATCGATGAATTAAATAAGATAGAAACTCAACAAAAGGAGTTTCTCTCTTATTTTTTATTATGTGAATAAATTGGACCGTCACAATATATATATATCCAAAGGCCCCCCGACTAATTTTAGAATTTCAAAATTTAAAATAACAGTTAAATTTAAGGGTTAAATTAGCTCTCTATAATGGCTCTCGCGCTATACTTGCGTCAGGCGCTATCGCGCCTTTTGATATAATATATATATATATATATATATATATATATATATATATATACGTGACAACTGTGTTGAAAAAGAGTAGCAGCAGCTCCCTCTCAAGGAATTTTTCAGAGTCTGACTGGAGGTTTTTACCTCTGTCCGCACTCTCTCACGGGCTGGAAAGCAATTAGACATATAGGGGAGAGGCGGCTATGCGTGGCATGGCGGGTCAACTTGACACCTCAAATATTTATTTGAATTTTACATGTTTCAGTGCAGACACTTAAGGAATTTTAAAATATTACATTATTCTATTTTCCTCTTGAAAAAAAATGTTAAAAACATTATTCTAAATAAATTAATACGCATTTGAAATTATTGATTGAAAAGTGATGCAAGTTTCATTTTATATACAAATAATATATATAAAAAACTTAATAATTTTTAAAAAAGAACATAATTATCTTGTAGTTTTTAATAGAGACTTTCTTGCCTGACTGTGTTTTTTGTTTAAAACATTAATTTAAACGAATATTAATTGCTTAAGAAGTAATAATTGGGGGGGCATGCGTGGCACCCCTGGCGGGGCATGCGTAGCACACGGCACTATAATTTCACAAACTAATATATCGATCAGCTGATGAGTTTATAACCTTTCAGATCATAAAAATGTAGTATAGTAATAGGTAGATATCCTGCAGTATTTAAGTAATTTAATTGTTTAAATATATAGTTCTTAAGATACGTATTCAATGGTGCGGAATTATAAAAAGAAAAACCACGTTCTTCGTTGGAATGATGGGCAATTACATTTAAAAATAATATACTTGATCAAAATCATTTTAATAATGTGAATAATGAAATTAAAATTCCAATTTCATATATTGAACAGGCTAAGCCTCTGTTGAATTTATTGGTAACTAATATAAATTATTATTTGTAAATTAAAAAGTTTTATTTGTACGCTATTATTTCATTATCTTTTTTAACAGAGTTCTTGTTTAGCTTTAACTCCCACTAGTCAATCTACATCTTTTCAAGAATTTTTAACTTATCAGCATTAAGCTGAAGCAACTACTTTCCCCATTCAGGAACCCTTTCATACTCAATTAATTGATGGTGCATCGTTAACATTAAAAGATAATCTGACAAGCAATTCAGTAGAGAAGATTAGTGGTCATGATGTTGCGACTAAAAAAGTTTCAAAGAAAGGAAAAGCTGCAATTATCACAAGTACAAAGTATAAAGAAACTCTATTAGATCAAAAATTGAAAAACCTAGAGAAAAAACCCAATGATAAAAAATCTAAGCCAAAAATAATAACTAATAAAATTTTGAATAAGAGAATTAAAGTGGAAAATAATAGAAGACCATTAAGATCTGTAAGTTATGAGAATGCTACAAACGTAGATGAGTCTTTGCTTGGCCAAGTTTTAGAAATTCCTGTTATTGACCGCGTTCCTTCAGAAAATTATAATGTAATTTTACAAGTCGATAACATAGCAGCTGAATCTTCTATTAATAATATATATCCTATATACCAAGTCCCTTTTCCTGAAAATGTGCATTATTATTAAATGTATTTATGAATTGTATTCTAATATAATTATAAAACGTCAAATGTGATTTGTAAGACTGATTAAATTAACTAAATGATATAATAAAGTGTTAAATTTAAAGTTAAAAATTTTATCTGTCTTATCATTAATTAGAATGAAAAAATTAAATGCCTACATTTACTAAATTTATTTTAAATTACATTTAAAATATAATACCTCTTATTTTATTGCATTCATTAAAAATACAGAAGTTGAGTGTGCTATTCATGCCCCACCGCACTGACATCCATGCCCCCTAGCGGGGCATGAGTAGTCATTTCACACGCTTGTCTTTACAATTTTATAACTAATTTTAAATATAAAAATAGTAATTTTTAAAAATGTAATTATAAATTTAAGAATCTTTTTAACTATTTTCATTTTTTTAAAGTGAAGAATGATTTAAATCATTATTGTAATATAGTTTTAAACTTAAGGTGCCACGCATAGCCGCCTCTCCCCTATATATGAGGGGAGACGAAAAAAAGGGAAGAGGAAAAATATTTCGTAAAGGAAATCAGCAAGCAATTTCTTTGTCATAATTTTTCTTTAATATCGGTCAATGCATTTACATAGAATTGGATGTAAAGTGAAGATAAATAAATAGAGAATACGAGGTTTGATCGATTACATATTGAATATAATGTAATAGTAGAAAAAAAGACATCAAAAATCTGAGGGGTTAAATTAGCTGTCTCTATAATGGCTCTCGCGCTATACTTGCGTCAGGCGCTATCAATTGCAAATCAATTTTTTATTATAGATATATGTACATGACACAATATTATGCGTGGAAAATAGTCATATAAACACAGTTCTCAATATCTTTAACAATTATAATAAACACCTCAAAGGACCCCGTAACACGCCTATGGGAAATGTGGTTTCCGTCAATTTCGCTGAATTTTTTATATGTTGTGTCTCTTGGCGTCCTAAACAAAAGTCTCAATGGGCACAAAGCTCTAAACGCAATAGGTCCCAGAGTAGGGGCCCCTGAAGTCACTATTACAGGGTATCAGCTCTAATAGTAATTCTCGGTGCTGTTTGCACTTTATCGTACAGTGGTTTCCATTAATATGGCCTAATTTTTTGTTGACCGCATGTCTCGGTATCCCAATTCCGTGCTCTAATGGGCCCAAGCCCAAAAATTCGATAGGACTTCAGACGGGCCCCACTAAAAGATGCATAAACGAGTATTATTGTACGATAGGAGTTTCTCGATACTCTTTTTTAATGTTTATGGAGTCCCAAACGCAAGTTTTGTAAATGTGCTTAAGTAACCAGACTTTAAATTTGTAATGGCATTTAACTCAAGGTTTATTGGGTAGAGTATAAACACGTAGTTTTCATTATAACATAGTAATAGAGTAACACAATCAATATTATACAACAATTTCAAAGAGAATTAAAAGTATTAAACAAGCGGAATTCGTATTGATCAAAATAAAAATTAAAAATGTAAAGATATATATATGGGAGATTTCATGTGAAGTAATCCAGTTAAAAAATAGAATTTTGTTTTAATGTATGGAATCAGTAAAAAAATATTTGCATAGAGTGTAGCTAGATTTTTAGACTTGAATTTCAATTAGTACCAGAGCTGTAGCCAATCAAAAAATCGAATTTTTTTTAAAAAAATGACTTTTTGGCCATTTTTATCACTTAATAACTCAAAATCTAACAATTTTTTCTTATATACATTAAATTTGAAAAAGTTTATAAATTTCAAGAAGAATCTATTGAAATATTTCATTTATATTAGTTTAACACATTGAATATAGTTATAATTAATAAAACCTTTGCAGTAAAAAATAATGGGTTGTACGATCAAAAATATTTTATCCATCCAAGAATTACCTTCAAAATGATGCAAAGGAGAGGTACATCATTCTTTAACTACATCACTTCTGAATTTGGACACAAAATAACTAAACTCTTCAAAACATGGACATTTCTACGACATCAACTATCTGAAGCTAACTCCAGACGTACTTTTCTACTCCAATGCAGAATCAACGATGTATTTCCAAATTATATCAAAAGCAACGGCAGACGATAAAACAATTCCTTTTATAGTGAGTCTTATAAATCAACACATAATTACGGAGTAATACATATAAAAATCGGCTTCTAAAATTAGAAATTAATGACATTCATATTCATTTAAATTATTTGTATAAATCTTTAAACAAGTTAAAAATTAAAATTATTAACACAAATTTATATTTGATTATTCTTGATAAATTCTTTTTATTAACTGAGAAAAGAACACAAAAATTTTTTGATAATATTACTAAAATACATAACAATAAATTATATAATTTAATTAAATATTGCAGTAATAACAGCACAAAAAGCCAATGGATAGAAAACTTATCATCTAGTACAATTCTTGAAAATGTAATAAAGGTAGCATCTCTCGGTTCAAAATTTAATTGCATTTCATATTTACTAATTATGATATTTTAACAACGATTAAAAATGTTGAATATTTCTTAGATAAAATTGAAACTAATACAGAAACTAAAAATGAAATTATGGATATCATTGTAAATAACATAAAATCGGTAAGAAAAAAGTCTCCACACATAACATATCATGAACGAGAATTTAAAAACAATCTGAGTGAAACTAAATCTTTCTTAAAAGAAAACCCTAACATATTTTTTACACATGCTGACGAAGACAACTTAACAGTATGTTTAAATAAAATTGAATATATAAAAGAAATGAACGCCTTATTATTAGACAATATTACATATATGATGATAAAAAAGAATCCGTTAAAAAAACTACAGTCAGATGTTTATTCTATATTAAAAGACCTTAATGATAATAAATTTTTAAAAAAGAATACCATAAAAATGAATTAACCCAAACTAATACAATATTAGCGAAAGCATATGGATTATCAAAAATACACAAAGATAATTTTCCACTCAGACCAATAATTTCGACAATAAAACAGTCCTACACACTATTTAGCAAAAATAATTTATAACGATCTAAAACAAGCAATACCAGTTCCAAACTCGCACATAAATAATAGTTTTGATTTAAAAGGAAAGCTTGAAAATATATATATACCAACCGGTTACGTTTTTATATCATTAGACGTTAGTTCTTTGTTTACAAACATCCCAAATCATGAGGTTCTCAATAGTTTAGATAAACGCCTTATTCATATTCAAAATAAATGTAAAATCCCCTTATATCCGCAAAAATATAGAATTTTTATTTAATAATGTTTATTTTAGTTTCAATAATGTCATTTACAAACAAATATTCGGATCTCCAATGGGGTCGCCTATATCACCATTATTTGCGGATTTAGTAATGGATGATCTTGAGACCTACTGTTTAAAAGAATTAAAAAGTAAACACAATTGCAAACCAATTTTTTATTATAGATATGTAGACCACACAATTTTATGCGTGGAAAAAAGTCATATAAACGCAGTTCTCAATATCTTTAAAAATTATAATAAACACCTCAAATTTACATATGAAATAGAAAATAATAATTGTATAAATTTTCTGGATCAGAGACGTAATATTATTTATAATTTAGTAGATAGGGCAATGATATTGTCACAAAAACAGTTTCATAAAGAAAATCTACATATTATTACAGAAATACTAAAAAGCAATGATTATCCTATTGAATTTATAAACACAGCAATAAATAAAAGAAAACGTAATATTACAATTAAAAACAATGTTAAAATAGATAAAAAAAATCCCAATATGTACCATATCACTACCTTACAATAAAGAGTTTTTCAATAAATGTTCCCGAATGCTAAAAAAATATAATATTAATACTATTTCATTAATTAATCACAAATTTGATACTATTATAAAATTAGGCAAAGATAAAACATCAAAATGGGAGGAGACAGGGGTAGTTTACAAGTTATCTTGTATTAAATGCCCGGCTATTTATATTGGAGAAACAAAACGCTGCCTAAAAAATCGAATAAAAGAACATCAGAACAATAAAAATCCAGAAGCCGTTGTTACTGTACACATTTTAAACAACGTAAATCACAATTTTAACTGGGAAGATACAAAAATAATAGATAAAGAATCTTGTTATAAAAAAGACTCATTTCGGAAATGTTACATATCAATCATCATAATTCGACAATTAACAGAATGGAAGATACTCAACATTTAAACCGTCAATATAGGAATGTTATGAATATAGTTTAAAGAGACTAATGTACACAAACTATGACGTATAGTTTGTAAACACACACCTACTTTGTTTTTACATAAATACTCGTTGATTTCGTATCAAATGTTATTCGACGAAGCTCACGCTCAAAAGCCGCTCGATCTCACGGGTTCGAATGGCGCTGTAGTCAGGTGTCGATTTCTACGATAAACGTACTTAAAACATAAATTATAAATTTTACAGCTACATAGAGCTGTTGAAAGATACTTTCCCCCCTAGCTATGACTAAACTTAAGGTAATTATAATATTACTCTTGGCAGCAAATGTTTATTTTTTTAAAGAAATGTGAAATACGTCTCATATTCAATGAATCTATATCTGCCGTAATGCTACACGCAACGTATTTCACATTTCTTTAAAAAAATAAACATTTGCTGCCAAGAGTAATATTATAATTACCTTAAGTTTAGTCATAGCTAGGGGTGAAAGTATCTTTCAACAGCTCTCTGTAGCTGTAAAATTTATAATTTATGTTTTAAGTACGTTTATCGTAGAAATCGACACCTGACTACAGCACCATTCGAGGCCGCGAGATCGAGCGGTTTTTGATGGAGGCTATAGCACCGACATCCCCTTAAGGAAAAATTAAATTTTTTAATTCACAAGTTTTGTAAAATTCGATATAAATATTTATAATTTTGTCCAATAAATTCAGCACCTGAAGAGGTCTGCAAACCTGGCAGATGAAATGTTGTGCACTTACATAAATAAATTGGATTTCTTTATTATTGACCCTTAACAATCGACTATTTACTAATTCAACAATGGAGGGTGAAAATGACAAATTAAAAATAATTAGAATTTTTTGTATATTTTATAAATTTAATTTATTTTAATATCAAAAGGCGCGATAGCCCTTATTATACAGCTAACTAGCCCCTCAGATTTTTTATATTTTCGTAAATATAGAATTATACTATGTATTTACGCAACGACAAATCTTATATCTATTTTTTATTTAATTCTTCACTTTACAATAAATCCGGTTCGAATTCATAAATGCATATTAAAGAAATTCGATGTTATTAAAATTGCTTGCTGATTTCCGTTTCTCGATTTTTGCTATTTCCACTTTCTTTTTCATTCGATGCAAACAAAAAGAGATAGCGTCATAGAAAAGACGAAATTTTTTCCAGCCCATGAGAGAACGCCTACAGAGGTAAAAACTGTTAGCAAGTTGTTTGAGAAGTGGCCGCAAAGAGGGAGCTTCGGCGCTACTCTCAGCTATTACACACATAGTATATATATATATATATATATATATATATATGGGTGGTTCTCTGTGACATCGAAGATGAAAAAAATAAATATTGCTATAACTGTGGGAATATGTTTTAGAGGTATCCAGTAGTTCTCCTGAATTTTTTCAGATTTTTTCTGGGCCATTATTTTAAGTTACAGAGAGTCAAAGTTGACATTTTAGCACTTTTTTGCATTATATGCCCATATTCATGAATTTTTAGCTAAGGTTTAAATGGCTTACAAGAGTGTGACAGCATACATTTATGTCTTTAAAAGTATTTTTAATGAAAAGTTCGGAAAATTTTTTCCCCTGGGAGCTAAAAATTCATGAAAATGGGCATATAATGCAAAAAAGTGCTAAAATGTCAACTTTGACTCTCTGTAACTTAAAATAATGGCCCAGAAAAAATCTGAAAAAATTCAGGAGAACTACTGGATACCTCTAAAACATATTCCCACAGTTATAGCAATATTTATTTTTTTCATCTTCGATGTCACAGAGAACCACCCATATATATATATATATATATATATATATATATATATATATATATGCGCTATTTCACGTCAAGTGGTACGATGAAAATTTTAAATCGCTCCAAAATTTGAAAATAGGCTGGAAATATCTTCCAGAAGATAGAAAAAAAATTTTAGGTATTAAAAATAATTTGTCTAAGAGTTATTCCACCATAAAAAATGGAAATTTTTCAATTTTTTAGGAAAATTTCTATTTTTAAAGCCATTTATCTCAAAATCTATTGATTTTATTGAATAAACATTACAAACAACTTTTGTTTAAAATAATCTTTAAAACTTATCTACCTGGGTTACATTTCTTAATTTTAAATTCTCGAAGAGATATAACGCCCGTAAATATTGAATATCAAAAAAAGGCGACCATGCCACAATTGATTTTGATCTAACACCGCTCAAAAGATCACATTTTTCGAGAGCTTTCGAATGGCTTGGGTTAGATTATTGGCCAAGACCGCTGTTGTAAGTTATGCCCTAAAATACATGAAAATTAGTGATTTTATGAGGTTTATGAGGCATAACTTACACCAGCGATCTTGGCCAATAATCTAACTCAAGCCATTCGAAAGCTCTCGAAAAATGTGATCTTTTGAGCGGTGTTAGATCAAAATCGATTGTGGCGTGGTCGCCTTTTTTTGATATTCAATATTTTCGGGCGTTCTAACTCTTCAAGTATTTAAAATAAGGAATTGTAACTCAGGTAGATAAGTTTTAAAGATTATTTTAAACAAAAGTTGTTTGTAATGTTTATTCAAAGAAATCAATAGATTTTGAGATAAATGGCTTTGAAAATAGAAATTTTCCTAAAAAATTGAAAAATTTCCATTTTTTATGGTGGAATAACTCTAAGGCAAATTATTTATAACACCTAAAATTTTTTTTCTATGTTCTGGAAGATATTTCCAGCCTATTTTCAAATTTTGGAGCGATTTAAAATTTTCATCGTACCACTTGACGTGAAATAGCCCATATATATATATATATATATATATCTATAATATATAAATATTTCGCCGCCGCCGCCGCCTCCGCCGTGTCTAAAAGAATTCAGAATTCAACATATATATATATGTTTTATATATATATGTCATATATATAAGTGTGAATGTGTGTGCGCGAGCGTGTGTGTGTTTTTTTTTTTTTTTTTTTTTTTCTTTTTTTTCTCGAAGAGGTGGAGAAATGCTTAATGCACCATGACTGGTGCCATGCGAGACTCCCCGTGTGTGGGACTCTCCTACCGAAGGATGTCGATAGGCATACCCACTAAAACTCCACCTCTTTTCTTACCTTTATTCCCCCGCGGAAACCGTCGCAAGGCATTACTTCGCGGGGGGAGGCAACGGCTAGATTAGCCCACTACTGTTGCTATCGCAACTCTTCTATCCTCGTCTCTTCTGATGAGACCCAGCCTGTCCACTACGGACGTACAGAGCGTCACTGCCGCGTTCCATCCCTCCTGGGAGCCAAGCAGGCACGCCCCGATGCCCTCAGGGGTGAGGGGACCGCTCCAAGTGATTTGAAATTGGTCCCGTTCCTCCCTGAAACGAGGACACCGTAGGAGGACGTGTTCCACATCTTCGTCCACCCCTGGACAAGCCGGGCACTCTGCGCTGCCGTAGACCCCTATACGAAATAGGTAACTACGGAAGGATCCGTGCCCGGTCAACACCTGGGTAAGCTGGAAACTGACGAAGCCGTGTTTCCTGCTCGCCCACTCCCGGATCCGCGGTATGATGCGGTGGGTCCAGCGGCCGTCCCTGGCTGAGTCCCATCTCCGCTGCCACTCCTCTACGGTCCGCAATGACCATCGGTTGTGGCAGCGGTTCTCTTCTAGGCGTCGCCCACCCTCACGGTGTCTTTCAGCTCTCTCGGCTGCCAGGAGGTCGAAGGGGGCGGTCCCCGCGACCACCGAGAGCGCAATGTCAGATACGGTTCGGTACGCCCGGGCCACCCTTAGCGCAGCTATCCTGCAGGCTCTCTGGCACGGAGCACCAAAGCTCTTGTGCCTGTTCAGGGCATCAGCCCAGATAGGAGCTCCGTATAAAATTACGGAGCTCACCACCGAGGCAAGGAGAGACCTTCGCGGTTGCTGGGGTTCCCCGATGTTGGGCATGATGCCCGCCAGCGCACGGGCCACCTTTGTCGCTTTTGAGACTGCGTTCGCGAGATGGTGTTTGAACGACAGCCGCGCGTCTAGTGTGACCCCTAAATACTTCAACGTTTTCACCGACCGTATCCGTTCTTTACCTACCGTGAAGGTGGCGGTCCTCTCCTTTTTTGTGCGAGAGATGAGCACCGCCTCCGTTTTTTCCGCCGCCAGACTAAGTCCGTGGTCTCTCAACCAAGTGGCGACCACTTCTATAGAGACGTCTCCGAGATATTCGATCTCTTCGACACTCTTTGCGACCACCACTAGCGCCACGTCGTCCGCGAAAGCCACCATCGAGACACCCTCCGGAAGTTGCTGCCTAAGCAGGCCGTCATTGACAGCGTTCCAGAGTAGGGGCCCAATGACCGAACCCTGCGGCACGCCTCCCGTGATGTTGTGGGAGTGCACACCGTCGTCGGTGTCGTAGAGCAGAGTACGGTCAGTCAGGTAACTCGAGGTGACCTCCCTGAGATAGAGTGGCACTTGGAAGTGCTGCAGGGACAGCATGATGTCGTCCCATCTGGCAGAGTTGAAGGCATTTCGGATGTCCAAGGTGATGATGGCACACATCCGCCTTGCACTCCGACCAGCATTGATGGCGTTTGTGGCTATACCAACAACTCTGCCTACAGCGTCCATGGTCGATCGACCCTTTCGGAAGCCGAACTGGTTGTCGGAGAGGTCTCCGGCCCGACCGATGGCCGCTGCGAGCCTGGCGCAGATCACCCGCTCCAGGAGCTTCCCAACTATATCCAGTAGACAGAGCGGGCGGTAAGATGATGGCTCCTCCGGGGGTTTGTTTCCCTTCGGTAGGAGTACCAGCCTCTGCGTCTTCCACTGGGCCGGGAAGCAACCTTCTCTTATGCATGCGTTGAATGCGTCCAGGCACAAGCCCAGAGCACTCATCGCCGCTGTCTTGACGGCCAGACCAGGTATTCCGTCCGGCCCTGGGGCTTTACGTACGGAAATACCTTTAGCGGCCATCCTCAGCTCGGCTTCACTAATGTCTGGCGACTCGGCTGCACCAATGGTGGCCATCAGGCCCGTCTCTGCTGCCCTTTTCCGATGTTCTGGAAACTGGTGGCGGACGACTTCTTCCAGAAAAACTGGGTCGGTGGGTGCAACAGCGCCCCCGGGGTTGATCTTATTCATAACCAATTTATACGGTCTGCCCCAGGGGTCGTGGTCCACATCCTCACAGAGCTCCCGCCAACACCTTCTCTTGGCAGCCTTGATGGCCACCTTGAGATCCCTCCGCTTTTGTTCGTATTCTGCGGAACGATCTTGGAACCGCGGTGTTCCCCTCGCTCTTTGGTGCAGCCTTCTGGCACGCAGGCACTCACGTCTCTTTTCTGCGATGTCCTCACTCCACCAGATTATCGGTGGGCGGCCGCGAGGGTTAAACTTCACGGCCATAGAGGCATCGCAAGCCGCTGTTAGGGCATTCGTGAGGCCTCGTGCTTTTTCTTCGGCGGTTTCCTCCACTTTTGCCCCCTCAAGGGAGCAGAGGAGCGTCTCACGATCAAACGTGGCTGGTGCCCATCTCTCTCTTGCTCCTCTTCCTGCTCTCTTTGTCCTCCCGCTGGTCAGCTGGAGCTGGTACACGAGTGCTTGGTGGTCACTACCCGTGTAACGATCGCTAACTTTCCAGCCGAGTCCCCCTCCCCCCATCAATCTTGGATCGACGAAGGTGAGGTCGACTATAGACGACTTGCCGGCTTTGGTGAAAGTCGGGGTTGTCCCTGTGTTAGCGATCTCCAGCCTCAGTAGAGCGAACGCTTCGAGAAGTGCGCGACCACGCGCGTTGGTCTTGGCGCTGCCCCAGTCCGTCGCCCAAGCATTAAAGTCCCCACCGATTGCGACCGGTAGCCGTGAGGACCGAGCACTGGTGACGACTGCATCCAGAGATCTCGCAAAGTCCTCGGTGGAATCGCTGGGCGGGAAGTAGCAGCTGAACATGCGTACCCCCGCCACCTCCACCCAGGTGAAGCTGGGAAGGGGGGCGACCATCTTTCTGGAGATGTGTATATTTCCACATACCCAGATGGCCGCCTTGCCCGTGGCATCCCTTACCCAGTTCGACTTCTCGAGATCCCGGAACTCCTCGCTGATGATCGCTACGTCCGCTCTCTCCTCTCTGACCAGCTGGGACAGCAGTTCCTGGGCCACAGCGCAGTGGTTGAGGTTTATTTGGAGCACCTTAATCATTTTTGATGTGTGCTCCTTCCTCATGCGAGGTCTTGGCTTTGGCCTCGCAGTCCACTGCTTTGTGGCCCTCTTGGCCGCTGTGTGTGTGTGTGTGTGTGTGTGTGTGTGTGTGTGTGTGTGTGTGTGTGTACGTGTTATATGTTTTTTCAAGAATAGATAATATATGTATTTCTTCCGTGCGCTAAAAAGAGTTGTAAGAATAACTTGAAAGAATGTGTATTAGTTTACTTATTCCTGATAAAACTCATAAAATAAAAACGGACCTAAAATTTAATGTAATGTTTTTAAAAATATGCACAATTTTTCGAAGATAAAATAAATATTAATTAAGTATAACATACACTTTTCCAAATATCTATATGTGAAATATACAATAAATTAAAAATTAAATACATTAATTATTGCATTTTCAAGATAATTCTATTATAAACAGTAATGGCAAAAGAAGATTCAAATTTTAATAGTGGCAATATAAAATACGAATTACATTTCAAAAGTTTTTCGAAAATTATTATTTTAGTAGTATTTAATTTTAATATTATTCAAATCAAATTTAAAAATTGTATGGCTATATAAGTAAGTAGATTACGTATATTTATATAAAACAATATTTTAAATAAACACGTATGTATTTATTAGAAACAGAAGGATATTTAAGAGATGAATTTGTTTATAATAATCAAAATAAATATGTGGGCTCTGCATAGTAAAAATAAATTGGATATAATTATGGATTAAAACGCAAATTTTGAAAGAGAGTGCAAATTACGAATCACGGGAGAAATGGAAGAAACAGGTTTTTATTTATATAGCGCTAAAATTTTATAAATAATTCTTTAAAAATAATACAAAAAATAATTTAATTAAGAAGAAAGTTTTATTACTATTAAAGTACAAAATATTAATGACATAGAACTTTTGGCGATGATCGTTCGTCATTAAATAAATTAATTTTAGAAGGTGAATTTCTATTTATAACGGTTTAAAATAATCCAAAATTTTAATAAGTTGTTAACTAAAATACTACAATTTAGTAAGTATAAGTATTTTACTATTTTTGGTAAGTTAATTTTTCATTAACATTTATAATTATTAAAATATAAATTTAAGCTTTATAAGAATTCATATAGTTTAAAATTTACAGTTAACATTTAATATGTCTTTATTTTTTTTATTATTTTTATTCTGATTTCATTACACTAAATTTTGGTAAACTTTTATTTATAAATTATAATAACTATAGCAATACCTCCAAGGTGTTGTGTGAATCTGTTTAATTTTTAAGGTGTCCATGGTAGTGAAAAAATAATACAATTTAAAACATTATTTTAAATAAATTAATTACGAAAAACCTTTTTCGAAATTAAAAATAGGGGGTTAGCGCGAAGCGCGCAGGGGGGCGAAGCCCCCCTAGTATATATATATATATATTATGTGATGTGTAATAGCTGAGAGAATATTTCGCCGCCGCTGCCGCCGCCATGTCTAAGATTTCAGGATTCAACATATGTATATATATATATAAATGTGTGCGTGTGTGTGTGTGTGCGCGCGGCGGAATATTTATATATATATTTCAAAATTATGTTGTTTCAAGAATAGATAATATATGTATTTTTTCCTTGCGCAACAAAAGTTGTGAATATAACTTGAAAGAATGTGTATTAGTTTACTCATTCCTTATAAAACTCATAAAATTTTTAAATGTGTACTCAATAATAATAACGGATCTAAAATCCAATGCTTTAAATGCTGATGCAAAATGAAATAAATGAAATAAATTTGAAGATCAAATAAATATTAATCAAATATATCATACATTTTTCCAAATATCCATATGATGATATATACAATGAGTTAAAAATTAAATACATTAATTATTACATTTTTAAGATAATTCTTTTATAAACAGTAAGGGCAAAAGAAAATTCTAACAATGGCAATATAAAATACGAGTTAAAATTGAAAATTTTTTTAAAAATTATTAATTTAGGAGCATTTAATTTAAATATTTTTTAAATTTCAAAATTGTATGGATATATAAGTGAGTAGATAATGTATATTTTGTGACGAGTGACGATAGCGCGAGCCACTCGTCATGGTTCTCCGTCGCGAGGCCCGTACGGCTGTCAGAGAAGACCGCGCGGAATACGGAAGGGAGGGGGAACGGGAACGAGAGAGAATCGGTGAGAAACATTCTCGCGTGAACCGCCGAGACGAAAGGTCCTCGAAGTTATTGGAGTGACGCCGCCGTCGACTGCGTGGTACCACGTACGAGACGCGAGGAGGTTTACTACTACGAGTATAAGGTTAGAGTTTTTCCCTCTCGACGAGGATAACGTGCTCGGGTAATTCTCGCGTACTCTCTTCGCGCCGCGATCCCGCGTCCGGGTTATGACCCCCCCGCGATTGCGCCCAGGCCGCCCGAACACCTATATTATTTCGCGCGTTCGCGATCTAACTATTGTGTTGTATTACGAACCAGTGAATAAATTTGAATTCTATTTTATCTTTCGATTCGTATCATTTCGATATCCCGTATTCACCCAGGAATCCCGATCCCTAAAATCGTACTTCCGGAAGTGGGCTCACTCTGGAGCCCATATCAACGTACACGGTAGCTGTTGAGGTATCGGCGAGCTGTCGACGAAGTGCACGAGTGGTCCGATCGCGCGCGAAGGTAAGTTCGTCACGCGCGATCTCGGGGTTATCCCTACTCACGCTATCTCCGTGCATTATTCGATAAAACCCGAAATGCACCGTTACATGGCGCTCAACTAGCTAGCACTGGGCATACGGGATTATATAAGAAAATGTAGTATTTTCTTTCTAACCGGGTACCTCACTAAACGAAAAATTAAATATATCCAGTAGTGAAAACGTCAAGGCCAACGTATTTCGCAAAGAGAGAATCGAGCGCGCGTGCGTTTTGTAAACAAAGCGAGCTATTTACATCGGCGCGAGACTGGAGATTCGTTATTCCCAGTCTCACTATTTCTGTATAGTAAGTGCGAGAGAGAGAGAAAGTAAAATTTGTTTTTACTTTCTTGCACGGATAAATACGCATGTTCGCACTTTATCAATATTGTTTCTTCATTGGTCACCTTTTCAAGACAATTTAGAATCAACGTTTCTTTAATTATTTATTGATTTTTTTTAAATAACGTTCCGCTCTCACACTTACTACACTATCTTGTATAGCGAACAAGATAGTAAATTCGGTTCAGTGTGTGCGTTATATATACAGTTATATTAGCGTTATATTTATGTTACACATGTCTTCGTAGTCGATTGTTGTTGCGTATTTATGCGTATTTATATAACAACCAAACCATTATTTTTCGGGAACTCTCCATTCAGTTATTGTTTTCTTTTATTGATTATTCGATACTACCTTTCTTTTTTTTGAACATTTAATTGTGTAATTACCATTAATTATTTAAAAGTAATTACGAATAAGCAATTATATGTATGTTCAGACGTATATAAATGGGAGATTCCATGTGAAGTGATCCAGTTAAAAAATAGAATTTAGTTTTAATGTATGGAATCAGTAAAAAACTACTTGAATAGAGTGTAGCTAAATTTTTAGACCTAAATTTCAATTAGTACCAGAGCTGTAACCAATCAAAAAATCGAATTTTTTGAAAAAAATGACTTATTGGCCATTTTTATCACTTAATAACTCAAAATCTTACAATTTTTTTTTTTAAAACAACAATTTTTTCTTATATAAATTAAATTTGAAAAAGTTTATAAATTTCAAGAAGAATCTGTTGAAATATTTAATTTATATTAGTTTAACACACTGAATATAGTTATAATTAATAAAAACCTTTGTAGTAAAAAAAGGGTTGTACGATCAAAAATATTTTATCCATCCAAGAATCTAATTCATCGATGATTAATTACCTTCAAAATGATGCAAAGTTTGAGTGCGGCAGAGCATTTCAGACAAAGTTATGGTGTTTCTAGGCAAATTTCTTAAAAAAAGAGAGCAAATGCATTTTATGAAAAAAACAGAGTAACCGTATACTTGCATTCAAACAACATGGCACTATTATTCTTCAATAATTCTAAAATATACAATTTAATGTTAGTTACTGATACTTTTCAATCTCTAAGCTGCTCTAACCTGGGCCACAGCGCAGTGGTTGAGGTTTATTTGGAGCACCTTAATCATTTTTGATGTGTGCTCCTTCCTCATGCGAGGTCTTGGCTTTGGCCTCGCAGTCCACTGCTTTGTGGCCCTCTTGGCCGCTGTGTGTGTGTGTGTGTGTGTGTGTGTGTGTGTGTGTGTGTACGTGTTATTTGTTTTTTCAAGAATAGATAATATATGTATTTCTTCCGTGCGCTAAAAAGAGTTGTAAGAATAACTTGAAAGAATGTGTATTAGTTTACTTATTCCTGATAAAACTCATAAAATAAAAACGGACCTAAAATTTAATGTAATGTTTTTAAAAATATGCACAATTTTTCGAAGATAAAATAAATATTAATTAAGTATAACATACACTTTTCCAAATATCTATATGTGAAATATACAATAAATTAAAAATTAAATACATTAATTATTGCATTTTCAAGATAATTCTATTATAAACAGTAATGGCAAAAGAAGATTCAAATTTTAATAGTGGCAATATAAAATACGAATTACATTTCAAAAGTTTTTCGAAAATTATTATTTTAGTAGTATTTAATTTTAATATTATTCAAATCAAATTTAAAAATTGTATGGCTATATAAGTAAGTAGATTACGTATATTTATATAAAACAATATTTTAAATAAACACGTATGTATTTATTAGAAACAGAAGGATATTTAAGAGATGAATTTGTTTATAATAATCAAAATAAATATGTGGGCTCTGCATAGTAAAAATAAATTGGATATAATTATGGATTAAAACGCAAATTTTGAAAGAGAGTGCAAATTACGAATCACGGGAGAAATGGAAGAAACAGGTTTTTATTTATATAGCGCTAAAATTTTATAAATAATTCTTTAAAAATAATACAAAAAATAATTTAATTAAGAAGAAAGTTTTATTACTATTAAAGTACAAAATATTAATGACATAGAACTTTTGGCGATGATCGTTCGTCATTAAATAAATTAATTTTAGAAGGTGAATTTCTATTTATAACGGTTTAAAATAATCCAAAATTTTAATAAGTTGTTAACTAAAATACTACAATTTAGTAAGTATAAGTATTTTACTATTTTTGGTAAGTTAATTTTTCATTAACATTTATAATTATTAAAATATAAATTTAAGCTTTATAAGAATTCATATAGTTTAAAATTTACAGTTAACATTTAATATGTCTTTATTTTTTTTTATTATTTTTATTCTGATTTCATTACACTAAATTTTGGTAAACTTTTATTTATAAATTATAATAACTATAGCAATACCTCCAAGGTGTTGTGTGAATCTGTTTAATTTTTAAGGTGTCCATGGTAGTGAAAAAATAATACAATTTAAAACATTATTTTAAATAAATTAATTACGAAAAACCTTTTTCGAAATTAAAAATAGGGGGTTAGCGCGAAGCGCGCAGGGGGGCGAAGCCCCCCTAGTATATATATATATATATTATGTGATGTGTAATAGCTGAGAGAATATTTCGCCGCCGCTGCCGCCGCCATGTCTAAGATTTCAGGATTCAACATATGTATATATATATATAAATGTGTGCGTGTGTGTGTGTGTGCGCGCGGCGGAATATTTATATATATATTTCAAAATTATGTTGTTTCAAGAATAGATAATATATGTATTTTTTCCTTGCGCAACAAAAGTTGTGAATATAACTTGAAAGAATGTGTATTAGTTTACTCATTCCTTATAAAACTCATAAAATTTTTAAATGTGTACTCAATAATAATAACGGATCTAAAATCCAATGCTTTAAATGCTGATGCAAAATGAAATAAATGAAATAAATTTGAAGATCAAATAAATATTAATCAAATATATCATACATTTTTCCAAATATCCATATGATGATATATACAATGAGTTAAAAATTAAATACATTAATTATTACATTTTTAAGATAATTCTTTTATAAACAGTAAGGGCAAAAGAAAATTCTAACAATGGCAATATAAAATACGAGTTAAAATTGAAAATTTTTTTAAAAATTATTAATTTAGGAGCATTTAATTTAAATATTTTTTAAATTTCAAAATTGTATGGATATATAAGTGAGTAGATAATGTATATTTTGTGACGAGTGACGATAGCGCGAGCCACTCGTCATGGTTCTCCGTCGCGAGGCCCGTACGGCTGTCAGAGAAGACCGCGCGGAATACGGAAGGGAGGGGGAACGGGAACGAGAGAGAATCGGTGAGAAACATTCTCGCGTGAACCGCCGAGACGAAAGGTCCTCGAAGTTATTGGAGTGACGCCGCCGTCGACTGCGTGGTACCACGTACGAGACGCGAGGAGGTTTACTACTACGAGTATAAGGTTAGAGTTTTTCCCTCTCGACGAGGATAACGTGCTCGGGTAATTCTCGCGTACTCTCTTCGCGCCGCGATCCCGCGTCCGGGTTATGACCCCCCCGCGATTGCGCCCAGGCCGCCCGAACACCTATATTATTTCGCGCGTTCGCGATCTAACTATTGTGTTGTATTACGAACCAGTGAATAAATTTGAATTCTATTTTATCTTTCGATTCGTATCATTTCGATATCCCGTATTCACCCAGGAATCCCGATCCCTAAAATCGTACTTCCGGAAGTGGGCTCACTCTGGAGCCCATATCAACGTACACGGTAGCTGTTGAGGTATCGGCGAGCTGTCGACGAAGTGCACGAGTGGTCCGATCGCGCGCGAAGGTAAGTTCGTCACGCGCGATCTCGGGGTTATCCCTACTCACGCTATCTCCGTGCATTATTCGATAAAACCCGAAATGCACCGTTACATGGCGCTCAACTAGCTAGCACTGGGCATACGGGATTATATAAGAAAATGTAGTATTTTCTTTCTAACCGGGTACCTCACTAAACGAAAAATTAAATATATCCAGTAGTGAAAACGTCAAGGCCAACGTATTTCGCAAAGAGAGAATCGAGCGCGCGTGCGTTTTGTAAACAAAGCGAGCTATTTACATCGGCGCGAGACTGGAGATTCGTTATTCCCAGTCTCACTATTTCTGTATAGTAAGTGCGAGAGAGAGAGAAAGTAAAATTTGTTTTTACTTTCTTGCACGGATAAATACGCATGTTCGCACTTTATCAATATTGTTTCTTCATTGGTCACCTTTTCAAGACAATTTAGAATCAACGTTTCTTTAATTATTTATTGATTTTTTTTAAATAACGTTCCGCTCTCACACTTACTACACTATCTTGTATAGCGAACAAGATAGTAAATTCGGTTCAGTGTGTGCGTTATATATACAGTTATATTAGCGTTATATTTATGTTACACATGTCTTCGTAGTCGATTGTTGTTGCGTATTTATGCGTATTTATATAACAACCAAACCATTATTTTTCGGGAACTCTCCATTCAGTTATTGTTTTCTTTTATTGATTATTCGATACTACCTTTCTTTTTTTTGAACATTTAATTGTGTAATTACCATTAATTATTTAAAAGTAATTACGAATAAGCAATTATATGTATGTTCAGACGTATATAAATGGGAGATTCCATGTGAAGTGATCCAGTTAAAAAATAGAATTTAGTTTTAATGTATGGAATCAGTAAAAAACTACTTGAATAGAGTGTAGCTAAATTTTTAGACCTAAATTTCAATTAGTACCAGAGCTGTAACCAATCAAAAAATCGAATTTTTTGAAAAAAATGACTTATTGGCCATTTTTATCACTTAATAACTCAAAATCTTACAATTTTTTTTTTTAAAACAACAATTTTTTCTTATATAAATTAAATTTGAAAAAGTTTATAAATTTCAAGAAGAATCTGTTGAAATATTTAATTTATATTAGTTTAACACACTGAATATAGTTATAATTAATAAAAACCTTTGTAGTAAAAAAAGGGTTGTACGATCAAAAATATTTTATCCATCCAAGAATCTAATTCATCGATGATTAATTACCTTCAAAATGATGCAAAGTTTGAGTGCGGCAGAGCATTTCAGACAAAGTTATGGTGTTTCTAGGCAAATTTCTTAAAAAAAGAGAGCAAATGCATTTTATGAAAAAAACAGAGTAACCGTATACTTGCATTCAAACAACATGGCACTATTATTCTTCAATAATTCTAAAATATACAATTTAATGTTAGTTACTGATACTTTACAATCTCTAAGCTGCTTACAAACACAAAGCAGTAGTTATAAGCAGTTATACCTGTTATATAATAGAATAAATACCTGAAACTTATTAAAATTTCAATAAATCCAATTATATAACAGGTATAACTCGTTATACCTACTGCTTTGTGTTTGTAAGCAGCTTAGAGATTGAAAAGTATCAGTAACTAACATTAAATAGTATATTTTAGAATTATTGAAGAAAAATAGTGCCAAGTTGTTTGAATGCAGGTATACGGTTACTCTGTTTTTTTCATAAAATGCATTCGCTCTCTTTTTTTAAGAAATTTGCCTAGAAACACCATAACTTTGTCTGAAATGCTCTGCCGCACTCAAACTTTGCATCATTTTGAAGGTAATTAATCATCGATGAATTAGATTCTTGGATGTATAAAATATTTTTGATCGTACAACCCTTTTTTTTACTACAAAGGTTTTTATTAATTATAACTATATTCAATGTGTTAAACTAATATAAATTAAATATTTCAACAGATTCTTCTTGAAATTTATAAGCTTTTTCAAATTTAATGTATATAAGAAAAAATTGTTAGATTTTGAGTTATTAAGTGATAAAAATGGCCAATAAGTCATTTTTTTCAAAAAATTCGATTTTTTGATTGGTTACAGCTCTGGTACTAATTGAAATTTAGGTCTAAAAATTTAGCTACACTCTATTCAAGTAGTTTTCTTTTTGATTCCATACATTAAAACAAAATTCTATTTTTTAACTGGATCACTTCACATGGAATCTCCCATATATATATAAATAAAAATAATTATACATGTATTTAAAATTTTATTTATATTTTTATTTTCTTTTCTATTATCTCTTCCATAAAAAAAATTTACGTATACAAATCGAATAATCTATGTTCCTCATAATTTTGAATTTTATAAATTAATTTGCAATTAAACAATTTACAAAATAATCTTGATTTTTTTTTGTCATAATGAATTGTTAATTTTTACTTTATTTTTGTTGTACAAGTAAAAAGTAACAACCCTGGTTCCCGTTCAGTACAAACGCTTTTATTCACTTAGATAGTTCGCCGTAGCTATTATTTAATTAGCACAAATATTTTGAAAATAAACAATAATATGTTTTCCCTTTCTTTCCTCATATATATAATAAGATATTTATATGTTGACGGTCCTTTTCGATCACGAACTGTCTAATTACGGAACTATACCAGCGTATTCGCTCTTTAGAATCCCTTAATATATATTTTTGTTTCTTGCGAACACACACACTGACCGACAAATTTGTACACGCGCATCATCATGTCTGGTCACCGAGAAATCGAAAAATGGCTCATATACCTAGACGACGATACTAGGACAGACATGATGACTAGCTTGGAGCTAGTCACATCGGGTAGCCGCATCGAGCAGTGCACCCGATTTTATCGATGGCTCAAAGGCGACTACGTCCCGGCGGACTTCCAGTCTACAGAGGTGGAAGACGAGAATGAAGTTTATACACACAGCGTGTATTTGAGACAAGATTTGATCGAACAAACTTGTCAAGAACGGTCCAGTTCGACTATCCTGGGACAGGATTACGATCCCAATAGAACACACCCGCTTAGCATCTTACTAGATGAAGCCGGTAGGGACCACGATTACATAATACCACAAGCTGGCACTAACGGCAGTGCCAACACCCAGAGAAACCCCTCGCCAACGCACTCGGTCAACCGAAATACGAGGTCAGCGACCGACAGCGAAACCGAATCGCCGAATATCGGACCACGAAACGACGGTCAGATAGGCGAGACCATGTCACTGGATGGTCTCGAAGGCGAACGATATAACCTGCCAGTAAGCTTTATAAATTATTTGCAAAGCTTACATGAGCAAATCAAAACTCTGTCAACTCAGATGGCTGAGGTACGGAGTAGCTCACTAAATAACAGGCAAGGCTTCGCGTCGAGCACTCGCATTGATAATGCAACAGAGAGTGCACATATTGGGCCCGACCTAGGGGCCCAACACCAAGACAGACACCAGAGGCAGCAAGTGAATATCCAGGATACATTCACATGCAATTATTACGACCAGAGTAGACCGATTTTGTCACAACCCGCGAACTTAGGTCACTCTCAAAGTCAAGCCACACCGTTGCGTGAATCGTGGGATCACACGCAACAACCCTGCAATAACCATACCCGATCTGCACAAAATCCAACTAGATTGCAGCGTTCACACTGCGCCAGTTGCACCTGTGGTTCGATACTACCGTTTGGAAATATCGGCAACGCCTGGGAGGGGGGAAACCTCTCCAGCGGCGCATATAGAGCAAATATGCACCACTCGCAGAGCAACGGTGGATCGACAAATACACGGGATATCGGCAATATAGTTCGACGGTGGAACGTGCGATTCACCGACGAACCAGATGATAGCATTGATCTATTCATCACAAGGGTAGAAGAATGCAGGACATTAGCAAGGCTTACAGACGAGGAATTAATACCCGCACTAGCCGAACTAATGCCCGGTGTCGCGTCCACGTGGTACCGCGATTATAAAGACCAGTGGACGACGTGGCAGGAGTTTTTCCACGAGGCTAGAGATTACTACGGCATGGACCGCCGTTACCAACAGAGACTAGCGAACGATGCGAACCGACGAACCCAAGGGAAAGGCGAACCCGTGCGCAATTATATAACGTGCTTAGGTTCGATGTTACGGAAACAACAGCCAATCCCGAGCGTAAGTCAACAACTTGACTTACTACATCGAAACATGCTGCCCGAGTTACAGCGTATGATAGAACGTAACTCATGCCGAAGCATCCGAGACTTACTCGAGAAGGCACGAGACGCCGAGCTAACGCTGGAGGCCGAGATTTCACACCAACCTTCGCCGCTTCCAGAGAAGATGTTACACCCTGACCTAGGATTCAAACCAAAGACAGGGAAACCAAGTCAAGATCCTCCTAGTCGACCTAAAGTGGCTGCGACCGAAACAACCACTAAAAAGACCGACCGTTCGTTAGTCGAACTAATGGCTGAGATGCTCAAGGAGATCCGCTCCTTGAAAACGAGTTCAACGGAGCGACTAAACTCCCGACAGGGTAGCGGGAAGAGTTACGCTCCCGTTCAACAAAAGCCGAACGACTCTCGTTCGACTAAGGGAGGAAGTCCCGCTCAGAGTAAGCAAGGCTCGGGACAGAGTAATATGAGTAAGAGAGTAGACGACGGACGAAAGTCTCCCCCGAATAAGAAGAAAGACTTCGGTAGAGAGAACGTCCCAAAGGAGGTATACTGTTTCGGATGCGGCATGCCAGGTTATTTCCGATATAACTGTCCGAAATGCACGGGAAACGGGAAGGGGAAAGACCAATAGGGGTCTCAACGGCCTTTCCCCCGTGTAAAGAGGCCGCAAAAGAGCGAGACGTTCGACTCAACGAGAAGAACGCAGTTGCCGCAATTGTATCGACGGAGAAATGTAATAAAACCGGTACTACGGAAGGAAAATCGTCCGAGGACGACTCCGCTAGTGTAGAGTCGGACCAGGACGGAGGACGCTGGTGGCTACAGGTAAACGTAGGACCTTACCGCTTAAGGGCGTTGTACGACCCCGGACATCCCGAACGGTCATGGGACCGATCGCCCTCCTGATTGCCAATGAATTAGGTAAATTAGCCCTTTAACGCCTGAATTGCAGTTCTTGAGTAGTCTAAGTTTGAGGTAGTGCCAATTAACGTAAAAATGATAAAAATGTCTGAAAATTCATACTCGACTATTTTGGGGTATGCTCTTTCGATTGGCGTAGTTAAAAATTTCGAAAAATTTCAAAAAACCATTAAATTTTTGAATTTAAATAAAAAAAACATGATTTTTATAATACATTTTTCTTTCAAACTCGATTTTCACCTCGAACCACCAGTTCATTTCACATGGAACCTTTCAAAATCGTGCAATTTTACCTAGAACTTAAAAGTTATGGACTTATAATAATTAACTTTGACATAACAAATTCAAAATGGCGTCCAAAATGGGTCAATGTTAGTGTAAATTTTCATTATTTTTTTTCTTACGAACAGTCAATCTTAGAAAAAAATTGTATACAATAAAAAGTGTTTAGAATCACTCAGAAAATACGCCTAAATTTTTTCAAAATAGTTTAAAGACTTTTTTTAATTTTTCAAAAAATTGCCAAATTCAAAAATCTAAAAACCTCTCAAAAAATTCTGAAAAAATTCACACTTACTCTTTGAACGATTTTAAGCAACTTTTGTTCTATAATATTCAACAAGTAAATAATTTTGTCTATTTAACCCATTTTATTCAACAATGATCAGTTTTAGGAAAAAATATTATAGAACAAAAGTTGCTTAAAATCGTTCAAAGAGTAAGTGTGAATTTTTTCAGAATTTTTTGAGAGGTTTTTAGATTTTTGAATTTGGCAATTTTTCGAAAAATTAAAAAAAGTCTTTAAACTATTTTGAAAAAATTTAGGCGAATTTTCTGAGTGATTCCAAACACTTTTTATTCTATACAATTTTTTTCTAAGATTGACTGTTCGTAAGAAAAAAAATAATGAAAATTTACACTAACATTGACCCATTTTGGACGCCATTTTGAATTTGTTATGTCAAAGTTAATTATTATAAGTCCATAACTTTTAAGTTCTAGGTAAAATTGCACGATTTTGAAAGGTTCCATGTGAAATGAACTGGTGGTTCGAGGTGAAAATCGAGTTTGAAAGAAAAATGTATTATAAAAATCATGTTTTTTTTATTTAAATTCAAAAATTTAATGGTTTTTTGAAATTTTTCGAAATTTTTAACTACGCCAATCGAAAGAGCATACCCCAAAATAGTCGAGTATGAATTTTCAGACATTTTTATCATTTTTACGTTAATTGGCACTACCTCAAACTTAGACTACTCAAGAACTGCAATTCAGGCGTTAAAGGGTTAGTGCCACCTGATAGCGGGAAGGGGGCGAAATTAGGAGACGGACGTTTCTCTCCTGTCACGGGTTATACCTACTTGCCGTTGAGGTCACGACCTTAAAATAGGTATAATGCCACACTTAGACGCAGATTGTTATGTAGGCGTGAATTTTATTAAGAAGTTTAATGCGATCCTCTATCCACAAGAAAACCGCTTGCTTTTTAATGATGAGAAGAGATCAATCTCCTTGGAGTTGGCGGGCGTGGACTTCCCGTGTATAGCGTCTCTCGACTCAATCGGCTTAGCGGACGCGCTACCCGCCGAGAGAGAGCAACTCCGAAAATTACTAGACCGGGTGTTGGGACCGGGTGGCGGTCCTATCAGATGCACGAACTTGGCAGAGCACACGATCGACGTTGGATCAGCTCGCCCAATCAAGCAAAAGTGCTATCCAGTATCCAAGGCTATTAGCGATAAAATGAAGGAACAGGTTAATGAAATGCTCGCTGCGGGCATAATCGAACCTTCGGCTAGTAGTTGGTCTAGTCCTGTGGTCATGGTCCGTAAGGATAACGGCAAATATAGGTTCTGCATCGATTTCAGGAAAATCAATGCAGTAACTAAGCCGGATGCTTATCCCCTCCCGAATATGGATAGCATCCTGCGCAAGTTACAGAGTGCGCGATATATAAACACGCTGGATCTGAGTAGCGCGTACCACCAGATCCCCCTGCGTGCCGACTCTCGCGAGATAACGGCTTTCACGGTACCACGGATGGGCCTGTACCAATTTACGCGAATGCCGTATGGACTCAATAACGCTGGTGCGACGTTCCAGCGGCTGATAGACTGTATCATCGGTCCTAGCCTCGAACCGTACGTATACTCCTATCTCGATGACGTGATAATTACCTCCGAGACTTTTGAGGAGCACGTTAAGTTACTTGAGACGGTCCTATTGCGAATCAAGGAGGCAGGGCTAACTGTCAATCGCGAGAAGAGCGTATTTTGCCAGGAAGAGGTAAAATACCTCGGGGTACTAGTGAGCCGCGACGGTTTCCGGCCCAACCCATCCAAGATTGACCCGATATTGAACTACCCAGCTCCTAAAAACATTAAGCAGCTGAAGAGGTTCCTAGAAATGGCGTCGTGGTATCGGAAATTCCTAAAGGATTTCGCGATGATCGCCGAACCCCTTACGTCTTTAACGAAGAAAGACCGAAAATACGAATGGCAAGCGGAACAACAGAATTCATTCAAGCAATGCAAGATGCTCATCGCGACGGCCCCGGTTCTACACCGTCCTTCGTTTGACGAAATCTTCGTGATCCAATGTGATGCAAGCGACACAGGACTCGGAGCAGTGGTGGTACAAAATATAGATGGGGAGGAACGCGTGCTTGAATTTGCGAGCCGCACGATGACCGACAGCGAGAGGAATTATAGCGTCACAGAGCGAGAGTGTCTCGCTCTCATCTGGGCCATTCGCAAGTTCCGCGCTTACGTCGAAGGTTATAAGTTCAAGGCTATAATCGACCACTCCAGTCTCAGGTGGTTATGCAATCTGCGTAATCCGACGGACCGCCTATCTCGTTGGGCCCTAGAGCTACAAGGGTACGATTACGAGGTAGAATACCGAAAAGGAGCACTCAACCACGTGCCCGACGCACTCTCTCGGATGAGCGAGGGAGACGAGTTATCGGTCAGCGCGGTGACCTGGAGTCAAGAGACTACTGATGAGTGGTACTTGGGCCAATACGACAAAGTCACGAAAAGCCCTAGTGATTTCCCCAAATGGAAAATCATAGCGGGGAGGTTGTATACATATCGCCCCGATTCAATGATGTCCGCAACACTCAGTGATGACGAAGCATGGAAGCTCGTCGTCCCGATTGAGAAGCGTGCGCTCGTTCTAAAACAAGGACACGACGAGCCCACGGCGGGTCACCTAGGTAGGGAAAAAACATATAAGCATATCGCCTTGTACTATTACTGGCCACGCTTATACCGGGATGTAGCCGACTACGTCCGATGTTGTTTGATCTGCCAACAATGCAAGGTCGAACAACGCCTACCCGCAGGACTAATGCGACGCCGGACCATCGAACGCCCCTGGGAAGTTGTCGCAGGGGACGTTATGGGTCCGTCCCCGAGGAGCGTCCAGCGCTTCGCGTACATTTTGATATTCATTTACTCGCTGGATCGAGTGCACACCCATAAGGAAGGCTAACGCACAAACGATCCTCAAGAATTTAAAGGACCGAGTTTTCTTCCGATACGGAGTACCATCGTCGTTCTTGTCCGATAACGGGACAGAATTTAAGAATAGTCTCGTAGACGATTACCTAAAGGAAGTCGGGGTGCAGCATATGACTACTCCCCCCTACTTCCCACAGGCGAACCCGGTCGAGCGCGTGAACAGAACACTAAAAACCATGTTAATCGCGTTTATCGAGAAGGATCATAAGCACTGGGACTCGAATCTGTACGAGATAAGCGATGTTGATTTACGGCAGGCAACCAATGCCTCCGGACTCGTTAAGAAAACGCAAAGAAAACGCAGCGCTCCTGGAAGAAAATAAAACCGCACTCGAAGATTGGAAAGAACGCTTGAACCGGTTACCACTATTACACGACGCAGCAGCTGACCGAGCAGAATCGGCCCAAGAGAAGCAAGCGAATCACTACGACAAAGGTCGCCGCTTCGTCGAATACGAGACAGGCGACCTAGTCTGGAGATGTAACGAAGTATTCTCTTCGGCAGCTCATAACGTGTCTGCTAAACTCACACCGAAATACAGGGGACCGTACTTGGTCTCGAGAGCCATTGGAACGAATACTTATTCGGTAATTTACGGGGACGGGGACTCGGATTCTCCCGTCCATGCAGAACAACTCAAGCCGTACCAAAGAGGTATAAACCCGGAAGAAGACGACTTCGAGAAGACTCTTCCACCGTTGGATGCGTCACCCGCAGGGGCGGGTAATTGTCCGCCCTCAAATAGCGAAAATATTGTAAATGCGAGCGAGCGTGTAACCGAAATAAGCGAGAGAGACACCGAAGCGCCGGCGAATGAATGTCAGACCGCGCTGACCGTGCCCCCCAAGCGTAAACCCGGACTATCGCGAAAAACAGCGTTCGTAGTTCGCCACCCGATCGCACCAAAAATAGTGTGTAGAGATAGTCAGGAGATACGCGGAACCGCGCCCACGCCCGCGCCCACTCCCGGGCCGTCCAGCAGGCTCCAAGAATCCTAAACTATCCGTCATAACGAAAGACTGGTCACCGCGTAAGACTCGGAGTCGTACGTAGGCTTGATACGTTCCTCATTCTCGACCCCGCTCCAAGAACGTACTGGCAGAAGCCGGATACCTACCGGGTACCCGCCGTCTGGGAGGGGGGTGTGACGAGTGACGATAGCGCGAACCACTCGTCATGGTTCTCCATCGCGAGGCCCGTACGGCCGTCAGAGAAGACCGCGCGGAATACGGAAGGGAGGGGGAACGAGAGAGAATCGGTGAGAAACATTCTCGCGTGAACCGCCGAGACGGAAGGTCCTCGAGGATATTGGAGTGACGCCGCCAACGACTGCGTGGTACCACGTACGAGACGCGAGGAGGTTTACTACTACGAGTATAAGGTTAGAGTTTTTCCCTCTCGACGAGGATAACGTGCTCGGGTATAATTCTCGCGTACTCTCTTCGCGCCGCGATCCCGCGTCCGGGTTATGACCCCCCCGCGATTGCGCCCAGGCCGCCCGAACAACTATATCATTTCGCGCGTTCGCGATCTAACTATTGTGTTGTATTACGAACCAGTGAATAAATTTGAATTCTATTTTATCTTTCGATTCGTATCATTTCGAAATCCCGTATTCACCCAGGAATCCCGATCCTTAGATTGATAAGCAGACGAGCCCGCGGTACTCGTCTGCCAATCCTAAAATCGTACTTCCGGAAGTGGGCTCACTCTGGAGCCCATATCAACGTACACGGTAGCTGTTGAGGTATCGGCGAGCCGTCGACGAACCGCACGAGAGGTCCGATCGCGCGCGAAGGTAAGTTCGTCACGCGCGATCTCGGGGTTACCCCTACTCACGCTATCTCCGTGCATTATTCGATAAAACCCGACATGCACCGTTACAATTTATATAAAACAATATTTTAAATAAATAAGTATATATTTATTATTAGAAACAGAAGGTTATTGAAGGAATGAATTTGTTTATAATAATCAAAATAAATATATGAGCTCTGTAACTAAAGGGAAAAATAAATTGGATATAATTATGGATTATAACGCAAATTTTGAAAGAGGGTGCAAATTAAGAATTACGGGAGAAATGGAAGAAACAGGTACAAAAATTTATTTATTTAAGAAGAAAGTTTTATTACTCTAAAAGTACAAAATATTAATGACATAGAACTTCTGGCGATGATCCTTCGTCATTAAATAAATTAATTTTAGGAGGTGAAGTTCTATTTAGATCCGTTTAAAATAATCCAAAATTTTAATAAGTTGTTACTAAACACTACAATTTAGTAAGTATATGCACTTTACTATTTTTGGTAAATTAATTTTTCATTAACATTTATAATTATTAAAATATAAAGTTAAGGGGATGTCGGACCCGTAGCCTCCTTCAAAAGCCGCTCAATCTCGCGGCTTCGAATGGCGCTGTAGTCAGGTGTCGATTTCTACGATAAACGTACTTAAAACATAAATTATAAAATTTACAGCTACATAGAGCTGATGAAAGATACTTTCCCCCCTAGCTATGACTAAACTTAAGGTAATTATAATATTACTCTTGGCAGCAAATGTTTATTTTTTTTAAAAAATGTGAAATACGTCTCATATTCAATGAATCTATATCTGCCGTAATGCTACACGCAACGTATTTCACATTTTTTTAAAAAAATAAACATTTGCTGCCAAGAGTAATATTATAATTACCTTAAGTTTAGTCATAGCTAGGGGGAAAGTATCTTTCAACAGCTCTATGTAGCTGCAAAATTTATAATTTATGTTTTAAGTATGTTTATCGTAGAAATCGACACCTGACTACAGCGCCATTCGAAGCCGCGAGATCGAGCGGCTTTTGATGGAGGCTATAGCTCCGACATCCCCTTAAGCTTTATAAGAATTCATATAGTTTAAACATTTTTATTTTTACACTTAACATTTAATATTACTCTAAAGGAAAATATAATGACATAGAACTTCTGGCGATGAATCCTTCGTCATTAAATAATAATTTAGGAGGTGAAGTTCTATTTAGATCCGTTTAAAATAATCCAAAATTTTAATAAGTTGTTACTAAACACTACAATTTAGTAAGTATGCACTTTACTATTTTTGGTAAATTAATTTTCATTAACATTTATAATTATTAAAATATAAAGTTAAGGGGATGTCGGACCCGTAGCCTCCTTCAAAAGCCGGTCAATCTCGCGGCTTCGAATGGCGCTGTAGTCAGGTGTCGATTTCTACGATAAACGTACTTAAAACATAAATTATAAAATTTACAGCTACATAGAGCTGATGAAAGATACTTTCCCCCTAGCTATGACTAAACTTAAGGTAATTATAATATTACTCTTGGCAGCAAATGTTTATTTTTTTTAAAAAATGTGAAATACGTCTCATATTCAATGAATCTATATCTGCCGTAATGCTACACGCAACGTATTTCACATTTTTTTAAAAAAATAAACATTTGCTGCCAAGAGTAATATTATAATTACCTTAAGTTTAGTCATAGCTAGGGGGAAAGTATCTTTCAACAGCTCTATGTAGCTGCAAAATTTATAATTTATGTTTTAAGTATGTTTATCGTAGAAATCGACACCTGACTACAGCGCCATTCGAAGCCGCGAGATCGAGCGGCTTTTGATGGAGGCTATAGCTCCGACATCCCCTTAAGCTTTATAAGAATTCATATAGTTTAAACATTTTTATTTTTACACTTAACATTTAATATGTCTCTATTTTTTTTATTATTTTTATTCTGATTTCATTACACTAAATTTTGATAAAAACTTTTATTTATAAATTATAATCGTATTTAAAAAAAAATTAAATTTTTGGTATAAAACCCAATGCACTATAACAGTATCTCCAAGGTGTTGTATGAATCTGTTTAATTTCTAAGGTGTCCATGGTAGTGAATAAATAATACAATTTGAAACATTATTTTTAATATATTAATTACAAAAACCTTTTTCGAAATTAAAAATTGGGGTTGGCGCGCGAAGCGCGCAGAGGGCAAGGATCCCCTAGTATATATATATATATATATATGACTTTTTGGCCATGTTTATCACTCAATAACTCAAAATCTAACAATTTTTTCTTATATACATTACATTTGAAAAGTTTATTAATTTCAAGAAGAATCAGTTCAAATATTTCATTTATTTTATTTTAAAACTTTGAATATAGTTATAATCAATAAAAACCTTTATAGTAAAAAAAAGGGTTGTACGATCAAAAATATTTTATCCATCCAAAAATCTAATTCATCGATGATTAATTACCTTCAAAATAATGCAAAGTTTGAGTGCGGCAGAGCATTTCAGACAAAGTTATGGTGTTTTTAGTCAAATTTCATAAAAAATGAGAGCGAATGCATTTTATGAAAAAAACAGAGTAACCGTATACTTGGATTCAAACAATATGGCACTATTATTCCTCAATAATACTAAAATATACTATTTATTGTTAGTCACTGATACATTTTAATCTCTAAATTGCTTACAAACACAAAACAGTAGGTATAAGCAGTTATTCCTGTTTATAATTGGATAAATACCTGAAACTTTTTGTAAATCCAATAAATCCAATTATATAACAGGTATAACTAAAAGTATCAGACTTAAATAACAACTAAATAAAAGTATCAGTGACTAACAATAAATAGTATATTTTAGTAATATTGAGGAATAATAGTGCCATATTGTTTGAATGCAAGTATACGGTTAGTCTGTTTTCTTCATAAAATGCATTCGCTCTCTTTTTTTATGAAATTTGACTAAAAACACCATAACTTTGTCTGAAATGCTCTGCCGCACTCAAACTTTGCATTATTTTGAAGGTAATTAATCATCGATGAATTAGATTTTTGGATGGATATAATATTTTTGATCGTACAACCCTTTTTTTTACTATAAAGGTTTTTATTGATTATAACTATATTCAAAGTTTTAAAATAAAATAAATGAAATATTTGAACTGATTCTTCTTGAAATTAATAAACTTTTTCAAATTTAATGTATATAAAAAAAAATTATTAGATTTTGAGTTATTAAGTGATAAACATGGCCAAAAAGTCAATTTTTTCAAAAAATTCGATTTTTTGATTGGCTACAACTCTGGTACTAATTGAAATTCAGGTCAAAAAATTTAGCTACACTCTATTCAAGTCGTTTTTTACTGATTCCATACATTAAATCAAAATTCTATTTTTTAACTGGATCACTTCACATGGAATCTCCCATATATACTACACCTTATAATATCTTTGGTTATATTTATCAATATATATATATAAGGGTGGCTCTCTGTGACATCGAAGATGAAAAAAATGAATATTGCTATAACTGTGGGAATATGTTTTAGAGGTATCCAGTAGTGCTCCCGAATTTTTTCAGATTTTTTCGGGACCATTAATTTATGTTACTGAGAGTCAAAGTTGGAATTCTAGCACTTTTTTGCATTATATGCCAATTTTCATGAACATGTAGCTCCGAGGGGATGCATTTTTCACTAAAAACATAAATGACTTTTTTTCTGAAATTTTCTAAATTTTTCATTAAAAATTCTTTTAAAGTCATAAATCACACTCTTGTAAGCCATTTAAACCTTAAATAGTGAAAATCAGCAATTCTGCTCCGGACTCTGGAAACCTAATGCTGTCTAAAAGATGTCTTTTTATAGTAATGATTTTATTACTACTTTAAGATAGATTTTTTACATATTATCAAAATGGTTATAATATGAATTGAATTATATCAGCAAATGTAAATTTTTAAAAAAGGCGAACTTGAAGTAGTAGTTGATCTGTTTTCTATTATAAACACAAGGTAAGCACACATTTTTGTAATTTGAAATTTTTTATTTCTTCTTTTATTAACATGACCAAAAATGCATTAATTAAAATTACACATCCCAATAACGAAATTATAATAATCTTGTACAACAATGGCTTGTATATGATACATTAAAAATATTTTATTCTGATTCAATAACATTCGTTGGCTCAATAGCAAAAATACAATTATTAATTTTTAAATTAAAACAAACAGATATAATATTCTCAACTTTAGTAGCAATAAGGGCTTCGGATGTGTCGATGTAACATTTTAATATAGTTAGTATATAATCGTTTGATTGTACGGAAAACACATGCTTTTTAGTACGCTTAGCAATGATTACAAAAGTTTCACAAATATCGCAGTACATCCTAAATTCGATTTACAATTGCACTGACAAACTTTAACAAAATATTTGATGAGTCCTACTGGCTCATTAAAATGTATATTATATTTTATGAAACTGGAATCACTTTTTTTATTTGCACAATATGGCTCAGTTTCGTAGAAGATATTGTCTTTAAATAATCTTTTGAAAAAATAGAAATTAGAATTACCAGTTACAATATCTCCAAGAGCTATTTTAACGCAATTAATATTTCTTTCTTTATATCACGTCCCAATCATAAAAATATTATTTGAAATTTTTATAAGCTTTTTTCTAGCTCGGTTTCTTTTTTCTACTTAGTTGCAAAATGTTAAAATTTTACTTTTTTTTTAATTTTAAAATATTTCTTAATTCATCCAAATTTAATAAAATTGAAATTGACGTATGTATTTGCAATTCCGGAGTTTTCGAACTATGCACATACTTTTTTAAAATGCCATTGAGATTTTCATATGGAAAACACGATGTTATAAAAAGTGGACCAAAATCTTTGACAGTATCAGGTAAGTGTAAAATTAAATGTATATTTGGCATGTGTTCTTTGCCATACAAAACTTGAAACCTTTGCACGTATTCAAAAAAGCCCATTTAGCTGTACAGAGCATTTCTTCCGATATACTCGATAAATTTAATATAGTAATGAGTAAAACATGTTGATTAAAATATATATCTTGCATGTACTGCTGTAAGCTAGGTAAACAATATATCAATAAAAAATCTCTTATTTTGGCAGCTTTCCAATAAGAAAGGTTCAGTAAAGTTCGGGGTTGACGAGTAGTCAACTCAATTGGTTCAAGTAATTGCAAACAATTATTAATATTTAATAAATATGATCGCAATGAAGCTGGATAATTATAATACCCAATATCAAACAAAATTGACATTATCTTTTTCGCAACATTAAGGTAAATACAATGCACAACATCAATCGTAGTAGTTATAATAAAATCGTGTACAAATTCCGATATTATGGTCGAACCTTTTACTCCATAAACATTTTTTCCCGTGTTTTCCGCTTCTTTACGTATTGAATAGTTTCTGCTAAAGAACACAAAGGTAGTTCCTCTTGATAAGGATACGCTATTTAATTTAAATCAGACGTATAATTCAAAAGTAAGATAATTCAAAGAAGCGGAAATACAAAATGTGATCTTAAAACGATCTTAAAATGATCTTCATGTATCAAAACATTTGAAATTTACAGAATTTAGCGTAACCTTATGAATCTTAAAATAATATGAAAATAGTATCGAAAGTGTGATTCCTTAATACCTTAAAACGATCAATTTAAAATATTGAAGTTACCTAACATATTTTCGTCTCAAGATATCTCAAATCATGCCAATTTAGAGACATATTTTTTTGTGATCTATTTTTGATCTTATTTTTTTATGACATAAAAAGTAGGTTTTTTATTTATTTAAACTAAAAAACCTACCAGGCCCTATGATATTCTAAAATATAAAATAAATGTTATCATCATATTATTCTTGTACTTAATTGTGTGTATAAAATAGTAAACTTTATAAACATTAATAGCAAAAATAAACATAAATACAAAAGAAATATATTTTATAATAATTTATGTATGGCAATATGCTTCATTTTACATGATTTATTTTGGATACATTCATATAATTTGATACTAATAAATTACAATGTATATTATTGTTTTACAATATGTGAAGCAATATCGCATCGATTTCTTTAACATTCAACGAAGTACAGATGTAGCATACTGGGAGACCTTAAGTGTAATAATCGATCGCTCACCAGATTGTACTTGACATTAATTTGAAACGCATGCAGGGCTTTAAAGGTTTGTCGGTAAAGTCCAATGAACAATCCGTAATACATGTTAATAGAAAAAGAACCAGAAATAATAATTAATTTGTAACGAAAAAATTGTCCAGTATAAAAGATGCATTAATACATTAATAACTAATCTCTTTTTTAACTAATTCTCTTTTATGTCGGTTCTTATAGAATACTTATAGAGTTCTTTAAGTTTACTTTAAGATTTTATACATAAAAAATAGGATTTTTTTTTATAAATTGAAAGTGTTCTTCAGTAGACTATAAACTTACTGCAAGTTTATTTTCAAGAACAAAATTAAAAAATATTTTTTATATGTAGAAGAATGTAATTACCTTTAAGTGTAATACAAGGTTCCTTGAATTTTATTTATTTGTTAAAAACTTAGAAAAGTTTTCATGGTAGATATAATATAATCTACAAGTGTATGGAAAAATTATTACAGTTTTATTCGAAATCTCAGAATTGGCATAAAAATACGTATTATTTTAGAAACATAAACTGTAATCTTTAAGTATAGACTACAAGATTATTGCTTGTTTGTTTCCAAAATCAAAATTAGATAGTACTTTTTCATACGAGGAAGAAAGATTACTTTATTTTACTTTAATTGAACTGACCAATTATACTGCAAGTTTATTAAAAATTTCAAAAGTGGCACATTGTTTAATTGTCGTATGTATATTTTTCAATTTTATGTATTTTTAGATTACGAAAATATTAAAATATACACATATGTATTTGAAGCTTTGTAAATCAATTAAATATTGAATTATCTATATTATTTTATCATTTTTCATACATTGATATACTTTTATTAAGTGAAAAGATTTTTACATGTATACTTTACTTACTTATTCATTTTGATTAATTCTGTATATAATTAACTACAGCATATTTAAGTTCTTCATTCACATATATTAATCTATTTCAATTATTTTTAGTATAAAAAGATACAAATTTTTCGGTCTAACCGAGTTCTAGTATTTTTAAATTTATTATGATTTACGAGCTATTTATTGGTACAATATATTTCATAGTGATATCGCTATTCAAATAATTACTTGATCTTGGCAGTAGGCATTGAAAATCTAGAATTTTTGATGCTATGGTTTCTACGTTGATGTATTTCAATTAATTTATCATTGATGAAAGAAAAAACATAAATGTATGCCAGGTTATTAAAATATATATTGCATTATTTAAAATTATATATACCCAAGCGGAAATCAATTCAGCTAAAAATGAATAATAAAAAATAATAAAAAACATTAATGGTTATGAAAATTTATAAATTGTCCAAAATCTGGACTTTATAAGATTTTACTAAAAGTTATTATTTATTATTATTTTTTTGTAGCTTTTTAGTTTTTATCATAAAAAAATGTCTGAATACAAAAAAAAATAATAAACGATAATAATTGATTTCTTATATCATAGATTATTATTAAAAGTTATTTAAAGTTTCTGATTTGTATTAATTTTTTTTGTTTCTTTAACTGTTATCCTAAAAGAAATATCCGAATAAGAAAAAAATAATAACTGATAATAGAATTTATAATTTGTTATTAAATTTTACTACTTTTTTAAAATTTTTATTATTTTTTGTAGTTTTATTAATTGTTACCATAAAAGAAGTATTTGAATCGCTAAACAAATAATAACTAATACTAAACGGTATAAATTAATGTGAATATTAATAAATTTTTTTAATTTCTGTTTTTTTCTAATTTTTTGTATCATAAAAATAACTCATTATTCACAAAAATAATGATTAACAATCCAAATTTATAGTTAATACTAAAGTTATATAAATTTTTTCATATTTATAACGATTTTTATTGTTTTCTAATAGAAATATTTAACATCGAAAGATATGAAATAATGAAATAATTTATTACTCAGTGTAATTACAATTAATTTTTATTGCATATTAATATGGTATAGTTGAGACTTGTTACATAAATAAAGAATTATATTAGACAGGTTTTGCAAATGATTCAATATTTATTGTTTATTAACTCCAACTAAAATTAGTTAACGACGCAATCATATTTTCAGTAATACTGAACGTAGATAATAGTATTTTTTAAGCAACTTAAGTTTATACATTTGTTGACTTTATGAAAATATTTTTTATAACACAAAATCTTTTTTACTTTATAATTAAAAATAAGTCTTTTTTTCTTCTGATTTTGGGCACTTATTTTTTTTAATTAATTTTAATTTGTACATTAGTTAACTTTGTAAAAATAAATTTTTTATCACAACATGTTTCTTAGTTTATATTTTTAATAAAAAAGCTTTCTTTTTCTTTAAATCTTATTACGTATTTATTGCTCAGCAAGTTGGTTCAATTGATTATCAATATCTGCTTCTTGCTGTCTCTGCTTTTCAAGGTACTGTAGACGAACTGCTGCATTATTAATAACTCTACGATGTTGAGCATTTAAATCGCTAAGAAAATCATCAATCTGACCAATTGTTTTGTTTTTAATTCTCATTAAAGCGTATGTTTTTCGTTCAATTGCCATTCGCTTCAAAGGAGACAATATTTTCTTAGCTTTTGTGTTTTTTTGTTTGCGCACACATCTTGTTGACAGATCAGTCAATCCATAAACACCTTCACTTAGCAAAGCTAAACATTTTGAAGGGATTTTTTGTTTTAAAACTGTCATTGAAAGCTACAGGATTGCAGTACACATTTAATCCAAGATGCACATTTCCATCGCTGTCATACTCTAATTCATGTTCCTTCGTTTCTTTGGTAAAGTTATATATTTTGTCATGAACTTTGAAAAATTCTGCACCATCACATAATGCTAAATTATAAAATATATTAATTGTATATATACATAAATATGCATATTGAATTATACGCATACATATGTATGTAGATATGCAATTCACGAACCTGTGTTGCATTTTTTATTTGCTTCACAATTCTCAGTGTACGCTTTCTTCAAATTTATGACCTCTCTACGTGCAGCTTTTACCTTTTCTTCTAATTCTTTTATATAGGTATCTTGATCAGACGTTTTGTGTTTATTATTTTGCTGCAACAAGAAAATTTGCTTAATGTATTACGTATATAAAAAATATTAAATATAAAAAATAATATTTACATTGCTAGCACTGCGTAATGGTGTTGATGCTTCAATTAGAAAGCTATCGTCCAGGTTATCCTCCTCTTCAGCAGCGTCTAGATATTTATCAACAATTTCATTGTAATTGTTATTGATATTTTGAACCTTATTTTTGTTACTTCTTTTTTTCCTTTGCTTCGATGATTTTAAAAGACTATTTCTCTCTTCCTCTTCGTTTTCTCCTTCTTCTTCTTCTTCGTTGTTTCCTCCATTTGATTCAATTGGACTTTCTTCGCTAGTATCACTAATACTCTTAACAAACTTAGGATTCGATTTACGGGGCCTTCTACTCTTAGCAAAATTGCTAACTTCAAAGTGACTATATGAAATACATGAAAAAAAGAAATTGAAAATAGAAGTCAAAGAATGGAAAACTGTATGATTTAGAATGGGGATCATTTCGCCCAGGGAACAAAACGCCTACCAATGAGAGGCCGATGTGACGTTTTTTCGCCCACCAATCAGAGCCACTCTTTAGCTTTTGAAATTCATGGAGGGGGCAGCTCACTATGTCGGTAATTTGTAATTCGATATGCGTTGATTAGATGGCGTTCATTGATAATTTTTACTTCAATAAATTGTTCAATTAAAATTTCTATTGTGCGTAGATAATATCTTTTCATAAATCGATTTAAATATTGTTATAACGTATTTTAAAAAATTACATTTAAAATTTATATTTAAACCATATACTGAAAATTTTATTTGAAGTAATAATATGTAGTAAATATTTGAAATAAAAACTTGTTTATTTAACAAATAATTTATCGTTTGATAAAAGTAATTTGACATGTTATTTCAAGTAATTAATGAAATGTAATTATCCAACTTAGATACTTAGAAGTGAATCAAATAATGTATATAAAAATAATTTTTGTAAAAATATAGATAATAATATTTTTTGTACATCAAGCTGCGCGGTAGCGCAACCAACGCAAGTATAATGCGCGCTAGCACCTATTAGACATCTAACTGCACCTGCGGTTTTTTTATTTTTGAATATTAATATATATAATATGTTATTTACGTAACTTTTTATATCATACATTATTTCTTTTTTAATATTTTTTCAGTTTATTAAGTTTTCGATAAATTATTTAGTAATACTTTCAATAAAACTTCATGTAAATATCTGAGATGTCAAATTCTTTTACTCGGCTATGTATTTTTCGATATCTGTTTCGTCTCCAATATATATATGACTACTCGAAAAAGTTGAGACGAGCTATAGGGGAAAACGAAAGAGTGAGTGAGACACGCGTGATCTAGTTATTTTTTCATTATTATCTTAAACGGTCATCTTTTATCTTACACGGTCGTCAATCATCTAATTTGCCGAGAAGCGTGCGCGTAACAGAACCTGTCAGTGACAATTATTGGTTATGTTTAATGTTGATAATTTTAATTCTTGGTTTTGGACTACATGTATTCACAGGTATGAAAGCTTCACAGAAATGTTTATTAATTATTTGAATAAATTATTTTAGAGAAGTTAAAAATATAATTATTTGTTAATAAAATTATTTATTTAACAATTTAGATTTTGGAGCCCAGTCGTCAAACATATCAAGCAAAATTGAAACAACAAATCACTTCTGCAAAAATGTTTAGGAAAATGCCTGAAATTTTACCAATACAGAAACACATTCATTAATTACTAGTAGTATGGTACATTTAGTAGACAATAGTTATAGATTTAAGAAGAATAATGATTTTTTGCTGTGTTGTAAAATGTAACACCATAAATAATTGTTTATTTATACATAAAAACATTTTTCAATCCAGAAAATAAGTCATTAAACGTTTTTGAAAAAGTATGTATGTGTGTATGTATGTATGTAGTTAAGTTAATAGAATAACTCAGCCAATTTTGAACCCATTTGGCTCAAATTTTTATGATATATCTTCTACATAAATAGAGAAGTAAACGTTGCTATTTTGGACCAAATTGGTCGAATAGATATTAAACGGTAGCACTTTTTAACATGACGCTAAAACGTTTTTATACGACATTATATATATATAATATAAAAAATTAAATAATCTAAAATATAAATATAGAAAATGTTTAAAAATAAATTTTTATGTACAATTAAATACTGGCAAGTTAAACGCATTAAAGTGTCAAAATAGTGCAAAAAAACGTTTTTTCTACTTTATAAAGACAAATATTAATTGTAATTAAAGTATTTTGCGCTATAATATAATATAATACAAGTATTTATTTTTATTTAATTTATTTACTATTCAAAAAACTAATCTCACGTCTTTTATTAGACAACATTACATCACTTAGAAATGTTTACGAAACAAGTTTTAGTTGCATATAAGATTATGAATTTTTATGAAATACTTGACGATTTTATTTTGATTTCAGTACTTTCAATTGCAGTAACTTTTTGCGAATACTGTGATTATGGTTTGATCTTATTCTTAATAATTAAAGTTAAATATTAGATTTACAATGTGATTCAAAATACTTGTCGGTTATTCCGCTTCATTTCAGTGCTTTCTATTCAAACAACTTCTTAATAACAATTTATCTACTTTTTAATACCAAATTTTAAGTTGTTAAAAATTTGAAGTTTTTTTAAGTAGAAAAAAGATATGAAAATATTTATTTTTTCAGTTAACAACTATCATTATACTTGCGTATCCTCACACCTTCGTGGAAGGTGTTATTTCAAAATACTTTCTATTCTATTAAATGATAAGTTTTTTAAATACTTAGAATGAAAATGTAATTTCTGTAAGAGAATAGATTATATTAAACAGTTTCTAAAAATATATATAAAAGTTTTCACTTAAAGCATCGTGAACAAATTGTTTAAGATCGAGTTACGTTAATAAAAACTTGTAATGTAGTAACTAAATAATCACAGCATGGGATTTCCTATATGGGAAGGCAGAAAGCTTTTCATTAAGATTATTAACCAACACATCAAAAAATCATTCTTTTTCTCCTGATTTTTTTAATAGGTAAAAATTTTTCTGTAAAGTGTACTACAGAAAATATGAATTAATTCATACTAAATAGTATGTAAATACATATTATAATAGGTAAAACTAGTAATACCTCGACACAACTAGAATATATGATGTAATATATGACAATGCGTTAAAATGTAAAAAAAAGTATAAAATACTAAAACTATGTCGATCTTTTCTTTCATTTAAAAGGTCACTTATTTAAACAACAATGTAATTATAAATTTCTAAATTTTGTTCAATATTGTACCTTACAAAATACCTTATTTTGGTGCATTTAATTTAACATAATAAATTTAATTTTGTATTAGTCGAATATGGTTAAAATAATTTCAAAACAAAAAAGTATGTCTACGAGAAATAAAGTGATCGAAGGCATAAAGTGCAATTTTACTCCATTCGTAGAGGTTAATGAAGTAGAATATTTAGATGATCAGGGTAACGAACAGAATTATTTCTGTCTTTCAATCCAATCCATTAACAAATAGAAAGTAAAAAAATTAACTATAGGTTTCAAAATATGTAATACCTATACGCTTTTACATTCCAGGCACAATCGTTAAGTGCTTTAAAAAATAAACGACTGTAATATTTAAAAGTTACTATAAAAATAAATTTAGCGAAATGGGTAAAAAATTGACTGAATTTTTCGATTGACTTGTTTTCATACATAGTAGGTACAAGCATATATACATTTTCAAAAACAATTAGAAGGTAAACAAACGTTTTTTTTTGTGATAAACATTTCTTACCTTTAAGATTTGTACGTAAATCGATATTTATTTAGATAAGGTCTAAAACCGTCTTATTTGTACATTTTACGCTTTTTTAATCATTTTTTTTCATTTATAAGGAAAAATATCAATGTGAGGAAGAAATGTTTAATAGAAAAAAGTTTTCATTTAATGTGATGAACATTTCTTACATTTCAAATTTCTACGTGAAATCAATATTTATTTAGTTAATGTCTGAAAAGTTTCTTTTTTGTACATTTTAGGCTTCTCCAACTGTTTTTTTGTACTAAACTTTAAAATTATTCATCTAAGCATAAAGTGTTGTATACAAAAAAATTTCATCTTATTAAGATAAAGATTTTTTACATTTAAACTTTTACAGTGCAATTAATATTTGTCTTTATAAAGTAGAAAAAACGTTTTTTTGCACTATTTTGACACTATAATGCGTTTAACTTGCCAGTATTTAATTGTACATAAAAATTTATTTTTAAACATTTTCTATATCTATATTTTAGATTATTTAATTTTATATATATATATATATATATATGGGAGATTCCATGTGAAGTGATCCATTTAAAAAATAGAATTTTGTTTTAATGTATGGAATCAGTAAAAAACTACTTGAATAGAGTGTAGCTAAATTTTTAGACCTAAATTTCAATTAGTACCAGAGCTGTAGCCAATCAAAAAATCGAATTTTTAAAAAAAAAAAGACTTTATGGCCATTTTTATCACTTAATAACTCAAAATCTAACAATTTTTTCTTATATACATTAAATTTGAAAAAGTTTATAAATTTCAAGAAGAATCTGTTGAAATATTTTATTTACATTAGTTTAACACATTGAATATAGTTATAATTAATAAAATCCTTTATAGTAAAATAAAGGGTTGTACGATCAAAAATATTTTATCCATCCAAGAATCTAATTCATCGATGATTAATTACCTTCAAAATGGTGCAAAGTTTGAGTGCGGCAGAGCATTTCAGACAAAGTTATGGTGATTTTAGGCAAATTTCTTAAAAAAAGAGAGCGAATGCATTTTATGAAAAAAACAGAGTAACCGTATACTTGCATTCAAACAACATGGCACTAATATTCTTCAATAATACTAAAATATACTATTTAATGTTAGTTACTGATACTTTTCAATCTCTAAGCTGCTTACAAACACAAAGCAGTAGGTGTAAGCAGTTATACCTGTTATATAATTGAATAATACCTGAAACTTATTAAAATTCCAGTATAATCCAATTACATAACAGGTATAACTGCTTACACCTACTGCTTTGTGTTTGTAAGCAGCTTAGAGATTGAAAAGTATCAGTAACTAACATTAAATAGTATATTTTAGTATTATTGAAGAATATTAGTGCCATGTTGTTTGAATGCAAGTATACGGTTACTCTGTTGTTTTCATAAAATGCATTCGCTCTCTTTTTTTAAGAAATTTGCCTAAAATCACCATAACTTTGTCTGAAATGCTCTGCCGCACTCAAACTTTGCACCATTTTGAAGGTAATTAATCATCGATGAATTAGATTCTTGGATGGATAAAATATTTTTGATCGTACAACCCTTTTTTTTACTATAAAGGTTTTTATTAATTATAACTATATTCAATGTGTTAAACTAATGTAAATAAAATATTTCAACAGATTCTTCTTGAAATTTATAAACTTTTTCAAATTTAATGTATATAAGAAAAAATTGTTAGATTTTGAGTTATTAAGTGATAAAAATGGCCATAAAGTCATTTTTTTAAAAAAATTCGATTTTTTGATTGGCTACAGCTCTGGTACTAATTGAAATTTAGGTCTAAAAATTTAGCTACACTCTATTCAAGTAGTTTTTTACTGATTCCATACATTAAAACAAAATTCTATTTTTTAAATGGATCACTTCACATGGAATCTCCCATATATATATATATATATATATAATGTCGTATAAAAGCGTTTTAACGTCATGTTAAAAAGTGCTACCGTTTAATATCTATTCGACCAATTTGGTCCAAAATAGCAACGTTTACTTCTCTATTTATGTAGAAGATATCATAAAAATTTGAGCCAAATGGGTTCAAAATTGGCTGAGTTATTCTATATACTTAACTACATACATACATACACACATACATACTTTTTCAAAAACGTTTAATGACTTATTTTCTGGACGAAAAATGTTTTTATGTATAAATAAACAATTATTTATGGTGTTACATTTTACAACACAGCAGAAAATCATTATTTTTCTCCTGATTTTTTGGTAGATAAAAATTTTTCTGTTTCTTCGACACTAGGTCCTCTTAAATCTATAACTATTGTCTACTAAATGTACCATACTACTAGTAATTAAATGAATGTGTTTCTGTATTGGTAAAATTTCAGGCATTTTCCTAAACATTTTTGCAGAAGTGATTTGTTGTTTCAATTTTGCTTGATATGTTTGACGACTGGGCTCCAAAATCTAAATTGTTAAATAAATAATTTTATTAACAAATAATTATATTTTTAACTTCTCTAAAATAATTTATTCAAATAATTAATAAACATTTCTGTGAAGCTTTCATACCTGTGAAAACTGTAGTCCAAAACCAAGAATTAAAATTATCAACATTAAACATAACCAATAATTGTCACTGACAGGTTCTGTTACGCGCACGCTTCTCGGCAAATTAGATGATTGACGACCGTGTAAGATAAAAGATGACCGTTTAAGATAATAATGAAAAATAACTAGATCACGCGTGTCTCACTCACTCTTTCGTTTTCCCCTATAGCTCGTCTCAACTTTTTCGAGTAGTCATATATATATATATAGGAGGCGAAAAAGATATCGAAAAATACATAGCCGAGTAAAAGAATTTGACATCTCAGATATTTACATGAAGTTTTATTGAAAGTATTACTAAATAATTTATCGAAAACTTAATAAACTGAAAAAATATTAAAAAAGAAATAATGTATGATATAAAAAGTTACGTAAATAACATATTATATATATTAATATTCAAAAATAAAAAAACCGCAGGTGCAGTTAGATGTCTAATAGGTGCTAGCGCGCATTATACTTGCGTTGGTTGCGCTACCGCGCAGCTTGATGTACAAAAAATATTATTATCTATATTTTTACAAAAATTATTTTTATATACATTATTTGATTCACTTCTAAGTATCTAAGTTGGATAATTACATTTCATTAATTACTTGAAATAACATGTCAAATTACTTTTATCAAACGATAAATTATTTGTTAAATAAACAAGTTTTTATTTCAAATATTTACTACATATTATTACTTCAAATAAAATTTTCTGTATATGGTTTAAATATAAATTTTAAATGTAATTTTTTAAAATACGTTATAACAATATTTAAATCGATTTATGAAAAGATATTATCTACGCACAACAGAAATTTTAATTGAACAATTTATTGAAGTAAAAATTATCAATGAACGCCATCTAATCAACGCATATCGAATTACAAATTACCGACATAGTGAGCTGCCCCCTCCATGAATTTCAAAAGCTAAAGAGTGGCTCTGATTGGTGGGCGAAAAAACGTCACATCGGCCTCTCATTGGTAGGCGTTTTGTTCCCTGGGCGAAATGATCCCCATTCTCAAAACCAAAATGTTTAGTATTACAATGTTTACAAGTTTCAGACATATAACCTAAATTGTTTTCAATAATTATTTTTTCATCAAAATCTACATTTGCTATTCGACCTATTATTTTGGATTTACTTACTAATTTTACATTTTGTTCATTTTTAATTAAAATACGTTTATTTAATTCTTTATAATTTATACCTTTTTTGGTATTAATTGGTTTATCATATACGTTAAAAAATTGTCCTTTATCAATTTTTAATTTTTTAAGCAATATGATTGGTATTTCCATGTCTTTGTCATTTTTCATACATATGCGTCTTTTTAAATTTTTTTGTAAATGGTTTTATACTAATTTATCGATATCATTTTTTCTACTTTCGTTTAATATTTTTCCATTTAATTTTTTCTTTTCATTTTCTTTACATTGATCAGTATTTTCATTATAATAAATATGTTGTTTTTGTAATGCTTCTTTTTCTCGTTCATTTTTTATTTCGTCACGATTTATTTTTTGTCTTTTCATCATGGTTTGCTGTTTTTTCTTTATTTTTTTTTCTTCTATTTTGTCGTCATTACTATTTTTACTTTTCACATAAGCTACTTTTTTTCGTAATGCTTCTTTTTCTCGTTCATTTTTTATTTCGTCACCATTCATTTTTTGTCTTTTCATCATGGTTTGCTTTTTTCTCTTTATTTTTTTTCTTCTATTTTGCCGTCGTTGCTATTTTTATTATTTACATAAGCTTCTTTTTTCGTAATGCTTCTTTTTCTCGTTCATTTTTTATTTCGTCACTATTTATTTTGTCTTTTCAACATGGTTTGCTGTTTTCTCTTTATTTTTTTTCTTCTATTTTGCCGTCATTACTATCTTTACTCCTCATATAAGCTTCTTTTTTATGCAACGCTTCTTTTTCTCGTTCATTTTTTATATCGATACAGCTAATTGTTTGCCTTTTTATCATAGTTTGCTGTTTTATTTTTAGCTGTTTTATTTCTATATCATTAAATTGTTTATTTTTATTTTTTTGATAAAATGAACTATAAGTTGGTATTTCATAGTCTATTTCCATTGGGGTAATAGAATCAACGGAAATGATTTTATCTTTATTATATAAATTCATTATTGTTTGTTGTTCAGAATTAAATTTCTGTTGAAAATTTTATTCTATTATTTTTATCTCTGCTACATTGAAATTCAATTTTTTTTTCATCAATACAACAAATATGAATAATGTATCTTTTGATTGGTATTGTTGAAATATTATAGTTTATATTTTGTAAAATTGGAAACATCGTAATACTACGTGTTTCGTATATTTTTAGTAAATGTGAACGCATTTGGGAAATCTCATAGTTTAAACTGCATGGGCATAAATTAAATACAATAGAGACAGCAAAAGCTGTCGCGAAAATTCCACAATCATTACTATTGGTTTGAAATTGCACTGTTTCAAAAACAATTTTTAATTGTTGACTATCTGGAAATAATCTATTGATGTATACTTTATGTTCATTTTGCAAATATTTAGCATTTAAACTATCATAAATGTGTATCGTTCTATTATTGTAATACATACAAATCCAATGATCTTTTTCATATTTTCCAGAAAATAACAATTGAATGTATTCATTATTCATTTGAACTGAGTTAATATTATATTGTTTTGAACTAAAAGAGTTGTTTGCATATTGAATGGTGTACATGATTTAAGGATGTTATTAAATTCTAATATGTGTTCATCATTTAACATAGAAGCATCGTCGCTATATGGTTCAATCGTTTTTACAACTAATATTTTTATTTCTGCTACATTGAAATTCAATTTTTTTTCATCAATACAACAAATATGAATCATGTATCTTTTGATTGGTATTGTTGAAATATTATAGTTTATATTTTGTAAAATTGGAAACATCGTAATACTACGTGTTTCGTATATTTTTAGTAAATGTGAACGCATTTGGGAAATATCATAGTTTAAACTGCATGGGCATAAATTAAATACAATAGAGACAGCAAAAGCTATCGCGAAAATTCCACAATCATAACTATTGGTTTGAAATTGCACTGTTTCAAAAACAATTTTTAATTGTTGACTATCTGGAAGAATATTATATTCATTTGAACTGAGTTAATATTATATTGTTTTTGAACTAAAAGAGTTGTTTGCATATTGAACGGTGTACATGATTTAAGGATGTTATTAAATTCTAATATGTGTTCATCATTTAACATAGAAGCATCGTCGCTATATGGTTCAATCGTTTTTACACTATATTTTATTTCCTTCAAACCATTATAAAAATGGTTTATTTTACAAAATGATTCACAATTATAAAAATAATATTAATAATTTGTTTCAATTGTTTAATAATAATTATAATTTTTTTTATTTTTCTAAACGATTGTTTTAAATTTTTATTAATATTTTTTTGTAAAGCTGAAAAAAATAAAATATAAATTATTAGAAAACAGTGTTTATAAGAAAGTAGCTTCAATGTAATGAATGAAATATAGTTAATATAAATTTAATATTTTATAAATACTAATATTATACATACCCTAGTGGAAATACATTTTCGATGAAAATGCTCCAAAGTATGCTAAAAGTGGGCCAACTTGCGCCAAAAGTGGGCCGATGTTTACCAACATTGAAATATTTGGAACATTTTTCCAGTTTTGGCAAACTTTAGCCCACTTTTGGCCAATTTAGGAACATTTTGTATTGATTATGGAATACATTTTTCAACCAGTAAAAAATTATTTTTCACATGCAATTTCTTAAATTAAGGCGCACTTAATTGCGTTGATAATATTTAATATTGCAATAATGATATGTTGTAAATAATATGTTGCAATAATCTTTTCTGTAAATGGGCCAACATTTAAAGAATCTGGGCCAACCTTTACACAAAGAGGGCCAAACTTTCCATCTAATGGGCCAATATTTGCACAAATTCTTTGCTAGTAGTTTGACACTCATAATTCCAATAAATGCAGCGCTGAATAAAAAAAAACAAAGGGCAGCAGCAGCTTTCCAATGAATGCAGCGCTGAATAAAAATAACAAACGGCAGCAGCATTTCAATTAATATTATATCAATAAAATATTATATTCCTAATGGCATTCCATACGATTAAAGTCACAAGGTATATTATAAAATTATCTAATTTTCATTTTAAATTATTATTGTTTGAAATATAATAAGTCTTTTTGTATTTCAGTATCCTGATTAGTTTATTAAGACTATCGAAATAATCAAAAATGCAGTAGTATTTCTTAATAATTAAGTTAAAAGGTATAGTTTTGACTTTGTCAATTTATTTATAATTAATAATAAAAATGTTTATGTTACAGATATAACATATATAATATCAATAATATGTGACAATATGCATATTGGATATAAATCTTCTAAATGGCATTTTAAAAACAGTAATATTTATTTGAATATTTTATCTAATGTTTAATTAATTATACATTTAATATTTAATGATATAATTTAATTTTTCTGTTAAAGATGATTTCGATGAATACTTGCTGAATTTATAAATTATATAAACAATAAAAACGATATATTGAAAAAAATATATCTTATGAAATATACAAGTGAATAGAGTACAATTGTAACATAATAATTGTAATTTAATTTGATAACATAATAATTGTAATTTGAAATTTTTGCAAAAATAAGTTTGTAAAATAAACAATAAAAATTAATTTGATTTATTGTATGTTCCAGTGTTGAAATTTTATTAATTTTAATTACGTAATCAAATGTTATTTTAATTATTGTTATTAAGATAATTTTCTGGTAATAATATCGACATAGTAGTTGATATCTATTTGTTTAAAAAAACTATAAGGCCCAAAAATGTAAGGCCCAAAATTTATAAGGTCCAAAAATGTAAGGCCCAAAATTTATAAGGCCCAAAAATGTAAGGCCCAAAATTTATAAGGCCCAAAATTTATAAGGCCCAAAAATGTAAGGTCCAAATTTATAAGGCCCAAAAATGTAAGGCCCAAAATTTATGAGGACAAAAATGTAAGGCCTAAAATTGTAAAGTCCAATTAAAATAAAACTTTACAATTCCGTTGCCAATAATGTAAGGCCCAAAATTTATAAGGCCCAAAAATGTAAGGTCCAAAAAATGTAAGGTCCAAAAATGTAAGGCCCAAAAGTGTAAAGTCCAATTAAAATAAAACTTTGAAACTATAAAAATGCATTTTTAAAAAACCGGAGAACCGGAGAACCGGAGACCAAAAGTCGATCCACTTTAATATAATATAAGATTGTTACTTATTTATTTATTTACAATCCTCACACCCCTGCACCCTACATTTCTGGCAGCTGGTGTGGTCGAAGTTACTATTATTACTTTTAAAGAGAATACTATTATATCTTTAATTAAAACGTTATTTTCACTCTCCATATTATATATAAATAGTGTTTTTTGCGATCTGGTTATGGGCAAGATAAAAGATCAGGTAGTTGAACTAAATTTGTACAGCTCAAACAAGAAAAGAGCAGTACGACAGTATTTATAGATAAATATTATATTTTTATTTATAAGATAATAGTATTGGTAAAATGGGAATGGATAGCTATTTGCAGGCATGCTTGTCGGCAAACAGATATATTGCCCCCAAGTTGTACAGTATAGTTGTACTATATTTTAATTTTCGTGGGAAACGCTCATGGAGAATTTTTTATTTTATTAAATAGTATCATAAAGCTGCATATGATTAAGATTAATACTGATATTTCATTGCTTTATACGTTTGATATTAGATTCCCAGCTATTATTATTTATTTAAACTTGTTAAAAATACACAAAAGAAATTTCTTCTGTTTTTTAATATTAATGAATATGATAATTTGAATTAGATGAAAAACCAAAAATAATTAAAAACATGATAATTCTTGTAATAACAATACAATTTTTCTTAATTGAAACAAAATCAAATAAAAACTTGTTACTTGCCTACTCCTTCAATAAGGTGTCCATTTTTAGCTCTGATTAATGGTATAGCTCCGGAATTACTCATTTCGCTATGTCAATTGATATAAACATCAAGTATAAATTCTACGATTCAATATTTTTTTGCAGCGTAGTAAATTGAGTGCCAGCGTACATTCTACTCTTAAAAATTAAACTGCATGGAAAATTTTATTTTCATAAATAACTTTCCTTAATTATATTATTTTAAGGATTTCTTATAAAATGAAGGTTTATAATGAATTTATATCCAAATCACATTATATTATATTTCGATACTTGTGCAGATTTCTATTTATTTAATTAGTGATCCTGAGGTCGCTGCGACAATCGCTAAACTGCATTAATCTGAAAACATTATTAAAATTAACTTCATTTTTTCATCATCGCTTGTTAACTACCCGTATTAAAATCAAAATTATAAAAATTATTTTTAACAACACATGGTAAATGTTATCTGAATTATTTTATTGGTATAATAAAACTAATATAATACGATTATTTCATCGATGCTACTCTAATAAATTTTCGAAATTTTGGAATTCGGAGGTTATGTAAAATTTAATTTTGTTATATAATGTTGTAAGGTGCTGACAGTACATTACGGTACAAGAGAGGAAAGTTGCTTTCAATTTTTGTCTCACGTAGGTAGTCATAATACCTATATGGAGAGACCCAAACAAACCCCCGCCCCCACTTCCGGTACACGTGGATGTCTGAGACCCCCCCTGGGATTATCTCCTCCTCAGATCTGTACGCATCAGTGACCATAGACGTTTGGTCTAGGATCCTTTTTAGAAGGGGTGTCTTATCTCCCCCTCAGATCTTTACGCGTCAGTGACCATAGACGTCTCGTCTAGGACTCATTTTTCGAACGGGTGTCTTATCTCATCTCAGATCTTTATGCTTGATCGAGTGATTATAGACGTCTGGTCTAGGACCTCTTTATAGATCATTACGCATTAATGATATTAAATCGACAAATATCGCTATGTATATGTACGAGATTTAAATAGGTGACAAAAAGTAGGTCAAGGTGATCGCTTTTTACTCGTTGATTATTTAAATATGCATATTTTTATAATAAATATAATAAGGGTAATTGAGCTTCATTTTCTGTACATATATTTGAAAAGTTTTTTAATAGTTTGTATACGTATGTAAATTATTGTGGCCCTGAAAAGGACCGTTTGTAAAATAATTAAATATTAAAATCTCTTTTACTCATATTGTTTGGGTGTAGAGTAAGACTTGATAGAAATTTTTTCAGTGCATTTTTTCCAAAACGACTTAGATTTTTCCCCTTCTTCTTTTTTATCGTTTTTGTCAATTAATGATTTTCTGTCCTCGCTACGAAGATCTCCAAGTGTTCGTTCCATCTTGAACGAATACAAAAAGTCGAATGATTTAAAATTGGAAATCGTCTAATATTTATAGAGGAAAAGTGATAAGTAAAATTATTAAGCAGAAAGTTTGATTATAAATATTTATTGAATCTTTTGTACCCAAGTAAAAAAATTATGTACATTTCATACATGAATCATGCATAATTATCCGAGTTTAAAGTATGCATGTACTTAGTCAGAAAATGAACATGCATGTACTATGTATGAGCTGTATAAAATTTCATTATATATGATTTGCTTTTGAAATAAATTATTATTTCCGTAAATACATTAATATTTAATACACAGGTGAACTCAAATTATTAAAATTTTTACATTTTTTTTGCAAGATAATAAACAAATGTAGTCGCGAAATAAACAATATTTTACATATCTTACTTAAAGAGGTGTAGGATAAGCACTAGGTTAATAAAAAATACAATAGGTTAAGTAAAAATGTAATAAATTTATTAACTCATTTTTTAAAATATAACATTATAACAGTAATAATAATGGAATAATAAAATAATCACAGTTTTTTCTCATACAAATTTGGTAATAAACAAATACAGTTCTCGAAACATAGCACTTTAAGTATCTTATCTAAAGCAATGCAGGATAAACAGTAGGTTAATCGAACTGGCATGATTGTTTTTGATAAATCTATTCGTAAATGGGAATTGATATATACTGGTTCACATATAATCTTGGCATATTCGCGAATTAAAGCGTAAATAGAACCGTTTTCAGCTACAATAAAATATTTGATTATCCCAAATTTTTTATTTTCATTCCAAGAAACTGTAGAATTATTTTTTTTCTTTTGCCTTCCGTATATTTCGGAAGTAAATACTTCCTTATTAATTTTTGCTCGAGCGTAAACGGCGATGCAGTTATTTTGAACAAAAATTTGATTTGATATAATTAATCTTTGAAGAGCATCATGCTCCTGGGAGGTTATTGTTATTTTTTTGGTCAATCCTAACACTTTTTGGGAAATACATTCAGCATCAGTCCTACATACTTTTTCTCGTAAAATGTAAAATGCATTTAACATTTTAATAGTATTCATTATCTCTGCATCGATCTTATTAGGTCCATGATTAATTTTTGCAAGCTGACGAATGCCATCCTCGAACGGGAATGTGGACCAACACCATAACGGACCCCATCTTCTTACAGATTCTGCCAAGTGGCTTAGCTGATGTACATTATAACTATATCTTTCTTTCCCATACAAACTTTCAATCTGTTCAATGAATAATTTGAGAAGGTAATCAGCAGTATTCACTTCGTTTACGTGAATTTTAGTCTGTAATAAAATCCTTATGCCATAATATAATAGTAAAAAATGTTTGTAATAAACGTCTGGTAATATGTTTTTTAGTAACACTGGAAAATAGCAAAGTAATAAATATCTTATTTCAGAAGCTTTGTAATACTGTCTATATTTGAGACTTCTTGGCGTTCTTGATATGAAATCAGGTGGTGTAATATCCTTTATTTTGTCATCAATCAATTCGCGTGCAGTTTTTTTTATGTAAAAGATTTCATTATTGTTTTTGGAATCAAACCAAAGATTCATAAGCATTGTGACCACGCCAGCTAAAACAGCGTGCATATAATCGGGAACGAACGAAGTTGCTATATTAAAACATGGTATAATAGCTGCCATGGAAACAGCTTTCACTCCTTTCACATGTTCAACGTTACTGTTAAGTGCTTGCTGAGCTTGCATGATCATTTTCTCTTCTGTACGTAAAGAAGGCTGATAATTTAAATTGGGATAAATTCTTGTGTGGCCTTGTCCTGTTGTACACGTCATGCCTGGATGCTCACAGAATGAACAGCCATAAGCACCATTGAACTGCATTATATTCTGCACAGTAGCTCTTGCAGGACAATCTAGCGTGGCAACAGGAGCAACAACAATGCTATGTTCTAAAGTATTATTTATTTTGTTAAACCAGTTGAAACCTTCATTGTAGAGATCTTTTAAAGTTGAAGCAAATGGTTTTAAAAACGAGTCCATGTTTGGTTTTTTGACATTACTATAATACAAACCTGCTAAAAATTGAAAACTTCTACGATTTTCAAGTGGTATGTTCAAAATCTGTACTTGAATAGGCCAAATTTGACCTTTTGAACTTTTTGATACAGAAGCACCATCTGTGTTCCATAATAAAAATAAATCATATTTTCCTTTCAATGCTTGTTTTATTTTTTGGAATTCAGTACCAGACGTTGCATCTGATATTGAATGTTCCTCTTCATAAAAATTACTATATTCATCTATTAATTTATTCAAATTTCTATTTTCAAATGCATTAATAAACATTTTTTTAAGGTCAAACTGTAGGAATATACCACGAACGTTCTCACTATTACATTGACTGCACGTCTTTTTTTCCAACGTTTTTGAATAAATGCCTAAATAATGGCAACATTCTTCACAGATTTGATGCTTAATTATAAGATTTTCATGATTAGGTAATAATGAAAATAACAATTTTAAAAACTTGAATTTAGTTCGCGGAAAATTATTTTGTTTTGGAAGAAGAAATAATAATAACGAAATTAATTTATCCAAGCTTCGCTTCGTTAGTGCATTTTCTAAGAAAAACTTCATTATTTCGTACATTGCTTGGCCTATGGTTACATCTTCTGAATTATACAGTTGTTTGCTTAGCCAATCAAAGCAATGTTCGTCGTTTAGTTCGTCATCATCACTACTAACATAGTTTTCTTCATTTTCTTCATGTTCGCAATAACTGCTAGCAATTGACTCTAGTGATTCCCTTTCGCTTGAGGAATCGGAATCATCATTGACCTATAACCAACATTTATCATAGGAAGTTAATAAACATTATATGCGTAATAAAACAAGTAATTTTGCAAATTAATATTGATAAAGGGATCATACTTTTTTTATTCATTTTATGTTAAACGTTTAATAAATTGATTTATAAATAAATAATTCCAATTAAAGTATTATTAGTATTATTGTAGGTTATAATGCTAAGCATATGATAGTAATAATAATGTAATAATAAGTATTAAATGTACATTAAGAAGTGAAGAGTGAATAAAGTGGAGGGCGGGATTCGATCCCGGGAGCCACGGTTACGAAGCTCATGCCTTGTCCCCAGGCTAGCTACGATGCTTTATGTATCGGTTAATTTAAACTGCAATTCTTACCTTTCACTCAACATCTCTCATGTACTTTGTCAGTATGTATGTTAATCAATTTATTAATTTACTCTATCATTCATGAAGTCCAAAATCTCTTGATCCATAGGAATCGGATCTTGCAAAGGTAAGTTATCAGCAACAGGGGCTGCACTATTTCGCAAGTTATGTCTGCGGGCGGTTGAATATGGAAGTATGCCATCCTGATTTGATACAAATCACAAACTTTACCATTTGAATTTATAGTATGAATAAATAATAATTTTTATTTACTTACATTGTCTGTGTAGTAATTCTTATAATTACGACTAATCATTTTATGAGGTTATTTACGTAATCCGTAATTTTTACATATGTTTGTTTACTAATTTAAATATTCATTCGATGTTCGATTCTTTTAAAAGACAGAGAGAGAGAGAGGGAGATAGAGATAGAGAGAGAGAGAGAGAGAGAGAGAGAGAGAGAGAGAGAGAGAAGCGATGTGAAACCTAACCCGTTTAAATATGATAGCAATTTCACTTTGTTAAAAAAAAAAGAAGCGTAGTCATTAAAATATTGATTAAAATAAAGGTTATCGTGCTGGCAATAATGCAGTTTTTAGTGGAATGTCCTGATAAATCACTATGTGTGATTTATCAAAGATCTATCATTTACGAAGATATTGCAGCTTCACTATCTGTCGGTGATACTATTAAGTTTCTTTGGCCCGAAGATTCTAGTAAGGCGAAAGAATATTCTGGATTGATAATTGGAAAAGACCGTAAGTTTCTCATTAATAATTAATATAATGTAATACTTAAATTCAATACTTTTATTATTAAAAAATAATATAATGAAATTTTTTTATTAGTTTTAATAAAATGAATACTTACTATGGTATTAATATAATGAATACTTTTATTAGCAAACATATATAATAATGTATTAATATTGTCATTCTGCACTTAATTTAACAGCCGATGAAAACCTATTGCTGGACACGATGAATTTAATCTTAGAGTCTCGAAAGCCAGAGAAATTTAAACGGAAACCAGATAAAAGTGAATGCTTATTTATGGGGGAGACAAACAATGGCAATCAGGTAAATTAAATTATATCCTTTTATTTAGTCAAATTAACGTTTAAACTACTATGTTGCGAATTACAAATTAACCTTTAAATTACAAATTAACTTTTAAATAACAAACTAACCTTTAAATCAATACCATTATTAATATAATTTAACTTCAAGGGTAAACATCGCAAAAATAGCGTAACTCTTTTACAAAAAGAAGTCCTCGACGAAGTTTTAGAATCCAAATTAATTGGTAAATACTCTGATGGGCCAAGTGACGAGAACAGGGTATTGAATGAATTAAAAAATTCTACGATTAAAATACTAAATGCAATTGAATCAGCGAAAAGGGAAGTACTTGAGGTTTGTATTTATGATTAAATACTAGATATACATAACACAAAAGCATGTATATAATAAATATGTACTCATATTTCAGAAAATGTTTGCACACTCAGAAGAAAACAAGGAAAAAATTTCTCTAAAGAAAAGACCTAGAAGCTATGGTTTTTCTGAAACTGATGAGGTATTGGTGTACTCAGTCGAGATGTTTTGTATAACTATACAGATTTAAAGAAATCTTTTCATTGTTATCTTATTATTTTTTACGTATTTATGGTTTACATTTATGGTTACACAACACACGAAAACATATAATCACATAATTTTATGTATATGTATATATATATATATTTCAGAAAATATCATTGGGCGCAAAAGAACAAGAGGAACTTAACTTTTCCTCAATCATTCTTAAAAAAAAAAGGCCTAGAAGCTACGGTTTTTCTGAAGCTAATGAGGTATTGCTTAATTTAGGCAAGATATGTTAATTATTATTATACTGATTTATAATAATATTTTTAAATATCTATATATTACAGGAGGTAATACCAGTTTGCACAAATGAGGTTACCGACGAAAATGTAGGAGGGGAAAAAATACGTAGAAGTTTTGGACTAACAGAGGATGATGAAGTACTTGTTGATAATTATTAGAAATATTATTTAACAATTTTTATGTTACATACTTATTTGTACATACTTGTGCATTTACAGGAAACAATGTTATTTTCTGACTGTGATGATTTTGAAGAATGTCCAACTCCGCAAGAAAAGTTGCAAGAAGGAATTGTTAATTTAACAAATGATAAGGTCTTTCTTTATGCATACATTATTTATATATATATATTTTTTTTATGTATTTATCAATTTTTCTAACTTTATTTATCGCAGCAAGAAAATACGTTTAAAAGAAAACGTCATAATAGAATATACTCCTCAGATGAAGATTCAAATGATTCGATCAAAATCGACGTTGAGTCGTCTCAAAATTTAAAAGTATTTTTGTATAACTAATTTATCAAAAATAAATTAATAATGTATTATTATGCTTCTTATAGGATTTGAGCCCCAGACCAAGTACAAGCAGAGAAACCTTGACGACGGAAAAGGCGGATAAAACACGTGACAGTGTTTGGACACTGAGGCATCAGATACCGAGTCAAGAAGTACTGTTAAAACTAAATATATTAAAATATTTGTCTGACTTATTAAATAAATTAATATTTTATTGTAACAGTTACAAGAGCTAATTAAAAATACGAACGTTTATGTGAATAAATTAGAGTTAAAAACTGCAAAAATTAAATGCAAAACTCAAACAGAACTTGCGCGAGCTTTGATGAAAATAATATTCACGGATAAAGCTTTAAAGGAATGCTCGCTTACAGGGCAAAAATCTAAAGGATTAAAAAAAAACGATGTTGTGCGTCCAGGTCTGAACGAAAAAGGTGTATCAGCCATACTAGGTAAAAAACCTATTATTCTTTTCATTGAACTGTTTTGGAATAACGATTTGGAATAATAATCTTGTTTAAATTTACAGTGTTCGTCCAAAAGTTTGCAGAACAGCAAGGATGGAAATACAAGGATCGGCAACTAATATCTCGAAGCATGAGCTCGAAACTTACGGAAATCAAATTATCCGAAGAGCTAAATGCAAATCTAAAAAAATAAAACGTTAAAATTAAAAATCAAATAATTATAAGCTTAGAAATTCTAGTTTCAGTTATTACTTACATTATTATTATCGTTATATTGTTATATTTTAAACAATGAGTTAATAAATTTATTTAAATTTTACTTAACCTATTGTGTTTTTATTGACGTATTGCTTATCCTGCACCCCTTTAAGTAAGAAACTGTAAAAATTTTAATAATTTGAGTTCACCTGTGTATTAAATATTAATGTATTTACGGAAATAATAATTTATTTCAAAAGCAAATCATATATAATGAAATTTTATACAGCTCATACATAGTACATGCATGTTCATTTTCTGACTAAATACATGCATACTTTAAACTCGGATAATTATGCATGATTCATGTATGAAATGTACATAATTTTTTTACTTGGGTATAAATGTGTTTAATTAGTAAGTATAATTTCTTGTAAATATTTAGCGATAATAGGTAAGTAAAATGTAAACATTTCGATTAGTACAATTTTTAAACTGTGTTTGTTATAAACATCGTCGTTGATATATTTTTCATTGATTAACTCTTCCATATCGGCATTGTATACTGAATAATACTGCTTAAATGCGTTGACATCTTTTAATATATTATTAATTTCTTCTATGTCTTTCTTCTGTAGTTTCTTTTTTAACCTTTAAAGGGCCGGGATTTGGGATGGCATATCCTCCTTCATAGAAAAGTGGTAAAAAAGGTATCTTATATCATGGATTGGTCATTGACAAAGCGCTCATCATGGGTCGAGCCACTATAGTGGTTTTCCGGCCCTCTGAAGGTTAAATATTCCGTCACGTAATATACAGTTTGATTGACATTGTCTACTTGATTTTCGAGAATGACTAGATGTAGATCTATTAAACTGCTTTTATTGTAAAGACCCGTATAAGTTGATACTTGCATTTCTATGGTTAGTGAGGTCGCGCCACTGTCGATCTCCTGTAGTAAATTATGTCGAGCTGTAAATGTAAAACCAATCTAATAAAAATTTTCATTAAGAATAAAATCGCTTTATACACATCTTTACACTGTACAATATTTAAAAAAAGACAGAATTTTGAGGTTTATGTATAGTAATTTTTAAAAATAAATCAGTATTTTTTAAAAAATGTGTAACGAAATTTTAAGCGGATAGAAATATGTTCAAAATAAATTAAGAAATATAGTTCAGATTTACTTTTTTTAAATTTAAAGTTACCATTGTTCTTTTTTAACAAAAAATTTATTAAATTTATATTTACAAAATTTATTTGTCAAAAATGTTTTTGTAATAGATTACAAAATTTTAAATTTTTTATTTAAAATATATTAAAAATTAAAAAACATACAAATACACGTATTAAATTCTAAAATGTAAAAATCAACGTCAGAGCGTGTAAATCGAAAAAATTAAAATCTAATTACGAATTTTTGTAAAAATTTTTAATATTTATAATTATACACTTTAAAAATTGTAAAATGTGACAATAACACATTTTCCAAAAATGAATGAAAAAAATCTACTTTTAAAAATAAAATTTGAAAGGTTTAAAACATGATAATTGTACAATATTGGAAAATAATTTTAAAAACGTTAATATTCAATTTTATACTTTAGCATAGACTAAAAAGCATATTTTACACTTTTGTATAGTATAAAATTGTAAATAAACATCAAAAAAGGCTATAATTGCACATTATAAGACATTGAATATTTTAAAGTCAGTCAAAAATCATCATTTAAGAATTTACTCGTGAATTAATTCAAATAGATAATTTTTAAACCAAAAAATGTATTATGAAAATTAATAACAAGTTAAGTATTTAAAATTGAAAATATACATGCAAAAGTATAAAAACTTGTATATACGTGTACATTTCAATAAATTTTAAAAATATAAGTGTTTGAATACTTTATCATAGTATAAAATACATAATTTATAATTTTTTTAATTAACGACCATTGTTTTGTACTTTTGAAAGTATAAATTAAAAATTATATTTCTAAAAAGACTGTATTGTGATTGTTATATTGCTAAACATGTAAATTATATGAATATCAATTTAAAACATTTAGAGATTCGACTTGTACTTAAATAAATAAAATTAAAATGAAACCATTATTGTACATTAGTAAAATTGATTTTTCTATAATGCAAGTATGGATATTTTCTACAATGCTTTGATGAATGATTGAAGAATGATTTTCGATTGTGTTCAAAATAGTCAATTTTACTAGTATACAATATGAACTTTATTTTAACAATTAACTAAAATCTATAATTTACAATTTTTAGATTGACATCCGATGTTTTATTTTTTATAAAAAGTGCGATATTATCTTTTTAATATTTCATAAGTACAAAATCGAATTTCTAAATTTCTAAATTTATATGACAAGAGTAGATTTGTACACTCAAGAACTAAACACATAATAGTGTACATTACTTTTATGCACGGTGCACAAATATCTTTTACAAAGTGATTTAAATTAATAAAAATAATCGTTGAATTTGTGCACATAAAAAAATGTACAGGTAAATATTGTGCACATCAAAATAAGTAATAAATATATATGTTGTAACATGAGGCTCTGCTCGTGCGAAAATTAAAACATGAAGCGGGTGTTGGATCTTAAACCCGAGCCCCTTCGGATCAGAAGGCATTCACGCTAACCACTGCGCTACGCCCGCACTGGTCGTAGCACTTCTTATCGCTCTTATATATGTTACCGAACACACGCCACCTGGCGTGTCGGTATTGCTGGGACCTATGACAAGTGGATTAAATCTGCCTTGTCACATAGTGTACAATTTTTATGTGTATAATATTTATGTGCACAAAATAAACGATTATTTTTATTAATTTAAATTACTTTGAAAAAAGATTTGTGCACCGTGCATAAAAGTAATATGTACTATTTTCGTGCACAAACATTCTGTGTTTAATTCTTGGGTGCACAAATCTACCCTTGTCTTTTATATTTACACTTTATACACATAAAATTGTACACGTAAATATTGCGCACATCAAAAAGCAGACATAATATAATTATATATAAAATATTTATGTATACAATATTTTTGTGCACATAATAAGCATTATTCTTGTAATTTTAAAACTATGTAAAATATTTGTGCAATGTGAGAAAAAGTAATGTGCACTATTATAGTGTACAAAAATGATGTTTTTAATACATAATCTATTCATATATATGCAAGATTCCATGTGAAGTGATCCAGAGCTGTAGCCAATCAAAAAATCGAATTTTGTGAAAATAATGACTGTTTGGCCATTTTTATCACTTAATAACTCAAAATCTAACAATTTTTTCTTATATACATTAAATTTGAAAAAGTTTATGAATTTCAAGAAGAATCTGTTGAAATACTTAATTTATATTAGTTTAAAACATTGAATATAGTTATAAATAATAAAAACCTTTATAGTAAAAAAAAAGGGTTGTACGATCAAAAATATTTTATCCATTCAAAAATCTAATTCATCGATGATTAATTACCTTCAAAATGATGCAAAGTTTCAGTGCGGTAGAGCATTTCAGACAAAGTTGTGGTGTTTTTAGGCAAATTTCTTAAAAAAAAGAGAGCGAATGCATTTTATGAAAAAACCAGAGTAACCGTATACTTGCATTCAAACAATATGGCACTATTGTTCCTCAATAATACTAAAATATACTATTTATTGTTAGTCACTGATACTTTTCAATCTCTAAGCTGCTTATAAACACAAAACAGTAGGTACAAGCAGTTATACCTTTTATATAATTGGATTTTTTGGAATTATAAAAAGTTTCAGGTATTTATCCAATTCATCCAAATCGTGCAACCCTTTTTTTTACTATAAAGGTTTTTATTAATTATAACTATATTCAATGTTTTAAACTAATATAAATTAAATATTTCAACAGATTCTTCTTGAAATTTATAAACTTTTTCAAATTTAATGTATATTAGAAAAAATTGTTAGATTTTGAGTTATTAAGTGATAAAAATGACCAAAACGTCATTTTTTCAAAAAATTCGATTTTTTGATTGGCTACAGCTCTGGTACTAATTGAAATTTAGGACTAAAAATTTAGCTATACTCTATTCAAGTAGTTTTTTACTAATTCCATACATTAAAACAAAATTCTATTTTTTAACTGGACCACTTAACATGGAATCTCCCAAATGTATATTATGTGAGTAGAAAAAATTGAATACATTATTTTTCTGCGAGTTTGCTTTATACTGTTTTAAACGTACAATTGTAGCTTTTTTATTACATGTACAATCTATTACGTATAATTTTTAAATGAAGACCAAATGTTTTATACCTCTCAGAGTATACTATATAAAATATATAAAAATAGTTGTTCGTTTTTGGGCTTTAAATGAATATAGCAATTTTGAAAAGTATAAAAAATGGTGTTGATTTCGAAAACTATAAAAAGAGAATATGGTTAAAAATAAAATCCATATTATAAATTAGTACTTGTTCGAAGAAGTTAAAGTAAAAATGATGATATAATTAAGGAAAAAGTAATAAAAATTACTGTATTTTATGGTAAAATTTATTTCATTTTTTGGACAAACTTGACAGATATAGAAGATGTTCAAAAAATAACGAAACACTTTTAGAATTTTCTCAGGTTAAAATACACGTTGAGACATTCTTTAGGTGTCTCGTTACTTTTTGGACACCCTGTATAGTACATTTACTATGCAGTATAGTAATTTTCAATACTCAACTCTGTCCCTCGATTACTCAACAACGAACCGGTACGTGAGTACATGAATTGCATGATAGTCATGCTACAAGAGCTCGTCCCCAAGCCTAGCGAGAGGAACCAGGTAGATCACCTCTACCGAAACATACTGCCGAGAATCCAGCGCCGGTTCAAGCAAATCGAGGCGCAGACGATCGACCAGCTGTTCGACCTGGCCCGCGAAACGGAAAGGCTACAAGAGCGCGAAAAGATTTACAAACCACCTCCAATGGAAGGGGAGCTGGTGCGGCCGGAGTTCGCGTATAAGGCCAAGAAGAAGTCAGAGAAGGATCCTCCGAAGGCAACCCGGTTAAAAATATATTGGTATAAAATATACGTAAAAAATATATCTGTAAAATATACCCACTGTGTACTTATATTATTTGGTACATAATTTACCTATAGTTTTTACCAGTTTTTTACCATTATCTATACCTATAATTTTACCAATATTTTCCAAATTTATGCTCAAATTTATATTCCAAATTTATATCTTACATAGCATATAAAATTGAAAATTAATTTAAGCATATTTAACCCTCATCGGTCACTGTTCAGTCAAATCGCATTAAAATTTCATATTTCACCCAATAATAATTTTTTTTTTTGTAATTTTCAGATTATGTCAGTTATTTTTAAATTCTTTCAGATATATTCAATTATTTTCATTCATGTTTCTTATAAATTTGTACTTAAAATTTTTTTATATTGAGCGAAAATTTTGTTTAAGATTTAAACTAATGTTCACTATTATTCACACTTACTTACAGTTATTATCCGATTTTTTTAGAATTTTTAAAATGAAAGAAACTGAAAAAATCTGATAGAAACAGTTTTTAACACAGTTAAATGAAACTTTGGTTGGTGACATTTATTCAAAAAAACTTATCCCAAATTAGAAAATTCAAAATTGAGTATAAATGATAAAAACTTAAAGAAACTGAAAATTTCAAAATAAAAACTTATTTTTTGTCTCAATCTTGACATTTTTTAACAGTTATTTTCAGATTTTTTTAGTTTCTTTCGTTTACTTTTTTCGCTAGGGTAGTTATATATATATATATATATATATATATGGGTGGTTCTCTGTGACATCGAAGATGAAAAAAATAAATATTGCTATAACTGTGGGAATATGTTTTAGAGGTATCCAGTAGTTCTCCTGAATTTTTTCAGATTTTTTCTGGGCCATTATTTTAAGTTACAGAGAGTCAAAGTTGACATCTTAGCACTTTTTTGCATTATATGCCCATTTTCATGAATTTTTAGCTCCCAGGGGATGCATTTTTCACTAAAAACATAAGTATGACTTTTTCTGTAAAATTTTCCGAACTTTTCATTAAAAATACTTTTAAAGACATAAATGTATGCTGTCACTCTCTTGTAAGCCATTTAAACCTTAAATAGTGAAAATCAGCAATTCTGCTCCGGACTCTGGTAACCTAATACTGTCTAAAAGATGTCTTTTTATAGTCAGAAACTGCCTAAAAATTTCCAGAGTGGGTCTAAATCATTAAGATCACTTATGGTCAAAATATCCGGGAAAAGTGCCCGAAATATTAATAGAAATGTATATTTGTTGCCTTATAACGATGAATCTAGTAGCATGATCATTGCAAAAAAATTTATGCACTTACCTTGGAATGGTAGAAAAGTATCTCCACTTGTTTTAATATCCATCTAATCCCCTGTAAGCTGCTAAAAATACAAATATTAGTATACAAATGTAAAAAATTAATTTTTAAACATTTATAATGCTGAATTTTTAGTTTTACATCCCTTACAAGAATTATAATACTAATCTGTAGGATTACTATAAAATTATCAACATTATTATAATTATTATTCATAATTATATATCCGATTTATTTATATATCTTTTGTATTAAATACGTATATTTTCAGTTATTGTAATAATGATGTTTATATATTTATAGTAATCCTTCAGATTAGTATTATAATTCTTGTAAGGGATGTAAAACTAAAAATCCAGCATTATAAATGTTTAAAAAATAATTTTTCATAATTTTATAATAATATTTGTATTTTTAGCAGCTTACAGGGGATTAGATGGCTACTGAAACAAGTGGAGATGTTACGTGTGGATACACTCTACTACCTCTCTATTTCCTTTTCACAAGCCCTCAATTCGATTCCTGATTTTGACGGGAATCCAGACATGTTAGCATTTTTCTGTAAATCGGTACGTGACGTAGTAAAAGAATTCGGGCCTAAATGGGAAAAATGGGTTTTAAATTCGCTTACTAGGAAATTTCGGGGAATGGTAGCTGAAGGGTATAATAGTAGAATAATGCAATATAATTCGGTAGAAGGACTTTTAGCTGATCTAAATATGCAATATAATAATATAGGAGGAGCAGATAAAACCCAGCAAATAAAAATAATTAAACAACAGCCAGGAGAAAATGCTAGTTCATATGGTTTAAGAGTTCAAACATTACATAATAGATTGTTAAATTTTTACGATGCAAACGTTAATTTACACGAATTCGAAAGAGTAACATACAAAGCAAATGCCGATCGTGAAGCTTTGGAACAATTTTTATTCGGTCTAAACGAGAAGACAGAAGTGACATTTTACGAGTGAATACAACGCGAAGACACGGAGACACGATATCGCCAGGATCGTTCTCCCTACAGCCTTAACGACAAAACGCAAGCCAACCAAAGCACTAACACCTGGAGAACCTGGAGAACAACAGAACAACAGAACAACAACTCATCCACCTCTTTACACTTGTACTCGCTGAGTTTTAGATTCAACGAGCAGCGGTAACCACGAAAAAACGATACAGACGTTACCGTTCAAACGTAACAGAGATACTTTTCTACCATTCCAAGGTAAGTGCGCAAATTTTTTTGCAATGATCATGCTACTAGATTCATCGTTATAAGGCAACAAATATGCATTTCTATTAATATTTCGGGCACTTTTCCCGGATATTTTGACCATAAGTGATCTTAATGATTTAGACCCACTCTGGAAATTTTTAGGCAGTTTCTGACTATAAAAAGACATCTTTTAGACAGTATTAGGTTACCAGAGTCCGGAGCAGAATTGCTGATTTTCACTATTTAAGGTTTAAATGGCTTACATCATTGTGAGTGTGACAACATACATTTATGTCTTTTACAGTATTTTTAATGAAAAGTTCGGAAAATTTTACAAAAAAAGTCATAGTTATGTTTTTAGTGAAAAATGCATCCCCTGGGAGCTAAAAATTCATGAAAATGGGCATATAATGCAAAAAAGTGCTAAAATGTCAACTTTGACTCTCTGTAACTTAAAATAATGGCCCAGAAAAAATCTGAAAAAATTCAGGAGAATTACTGGATACCTCTAAAACATATTCCCACAGTTATAGCAATATTTATTTTTTTCATCTTCGATGTCACAGAGAACCACCCATATATATATATATATATATATTTTTAATGGAATATTTACATATTTTTAGCAGAAGTAGTTTTCACAACAAGTGCGTAAAGTATACGTACGTATTGCGAACAATATTTTATGGTAATAATATGCGTTAAATTGCATTTAATAATTAGTATAATGTGTAAAGTGCAAGTTTACGCACACATGAGTCATGAAATATTGTGCGCGCTAATTAATCATTGTAATCTAAATTCTCAACTCTAAGTAAATTATAAATAATTTATTACTGTAAATACACTCAATAAATTAAGTTCTTAATTTACAATGAACTAATGTGACATAAGTACATAACGCAAAGTATATAACGCATGACTTTATATATGCTTCCTTTATCTTTAACCCTCCTCGGTCACACTGTGTGAAATATGTATGAAATTTTAATGCGACTTGACTGAACAGTGACCGATGAGGGTTAAATGTGCTTAAATTAATTTTCAATTTTATATGCTATGTAAGATATAAATTTGGAATATAAATTTGAGCATAAATTTGGAAAATATAGGTAAAATTATAGGTAAAATTATAGGTAAAAATAATGGTAAAAAACAGGTAAAAAATATAGGTAAATTATGTACCAAATAATACAAGTACACAATGGGTATATTTTACAGATATATTTATTACGCATATTTTATACCTATATATATTTTTAACCGGGAAAGGTAGCAGCGGTGGAATCCAAGAAATCCACCACCGGCAAAAATCTGGTGGAGCTGGACATGATTCTCACCCAGCTCTAGAAGCTGCTACCAAGTGAGAACAAGAGCGCCGGGAGTAGCAAACCAGGAAATCCCAAGAGTGAACGGCGGTTCGCTCAGAAAAAGAAACCGCTGAATCGGTCCAGGGAGCAGAGGGGCCAATACGAGAAGCCCCGCGGCAGAAAGAGCGCGGAAGAAGGGCCAAGCAGGATACCCTTCGATCCGAGCAAACCGATTTCCTGTAATGGGTACGGTAAGCTTGCGTATTTCCGCCACCATTGTTATTAAATGAACGAGACCACGCGGAGCTCATCAGCGGTGGAATAGACTCGATGAAGCCAAAGAAGCACAGGAAGGGAATCGATTTCCAAGATTCTATTCTTGAAGGTCAGTAGGAGCCACACCGGAGCTACCGTCCAGAGGACGAGACGCGCTGGTGGCTCCAAGCGGAAATAGGCGATTTCCAGATCAGAGCCCTGTACGATACAGGAGCTTTGACGACGGTAATGGGGTCTAACGGCCTCACAATCGCTACCGCCCTGGGAAAATCTCTCTCTACCGAAAACGCGGGGAGAGGGAAATTGGCTGATGGACATGTACAACCACTGAGTGGGCACGTAATGTTGCCTTTCACCATCGGTGGTGAGACAAAGGAGCTCAGGGTTGCCATTATGCCAAATCTGGATGCCGAATGTTATGTAGGAGTCAATTTCGTACGTGCATTTCGTGCGGTTCTAGACCCAGACGCTGATCAGCTGTTCCTCAAAAGCAGCAAAGTCCACGTTCAGTTAGAGGTAGCTAGCTTGGACGGAGGTACGGCTTCCTTGTCGTCAGCAGGGGTTGCTGACGCAACCGACAGCGAACGCGAGGAATTGCGTCAGCTGTTGGACCGAGTTCTATCCAACACCATGCCAAAGATCGGTCAATCTCACGACGTCGAGCATACGATAGACATCGGATCAGCCAAGCCGATCAAGCAGCGGTACTATCCGGTCTCGGACAAAATCCAAGAAGAAATGCACCGCCAAGTGAAGGAGATGCTGGACTCCCGTGTCATTGAGCCCTCGACCAGCGGATGGTCCAGCCCGGTGGTGATGGCGAGAAAGGATGACAATTCTAAATGGTTTTGCATCGACTTCAGATAAGTCAACCCTTTAACAAAACCAGATGCATATCCTTTGCCTTTCATGCACGATATACTGCGCAAACTAAGAAAGGCTCGCTATATCTCTACTCTCGACATGAATTGCGCCTATTATCAGATACCGTTGCAAGTCGAGTCGCGCCCTATTGCTGCTTTCACAGTCCCCGGATTGGGACAGTTCCATTTCACGAGGATGCCGTACGGATTGGTATACGCGGGGGCACCTTTCAACGGATGATAGACTAAGTCGTAGTACCAGATCTGGCGCCGCACGCTTATGCTTACCTTGATGATATTATCGTTGCAATGGTCCATGAAAAAATAAAAAGAAAACAGTTAGTATAAATTTTATGAGTTAAGATGTATATGATTTAAATCTAATCTTTAAATTTCCCGCGATATCGAATTCAAATTTCCCGCGCCGGATGATCTAGTGGTATTCATGGGGAAACCAATCTTGCTAACCGTTACACGTAAATCACTATGGCCACGTGCAAAGGTAACCTATAAAGGAAATTAAATTAATAATCGAAGAAGCTATTATTTATAAATTCAATGTATTCATTATTATTATTTTTTATTATTAAATTATATATTATGTTTATTTTCTATTAATTAAATAAGTAATGTAAATTTTAATACATACATAAGAGTGAGCCAATCACTTATCTAACGTTACAATTTTGGCGGCAAATAAACCATATAAAAGGGCTGCTGACTACCTGTAAAAGGCTCATTTCCACCTGTGCATCCTCCAGGTAAGGACGGGAATAGCCCTGAGCGAACCCAGTCCAAGTCGAGAAGTATCCTGGTGATACAACCGGCGCAACTTTTCCTTATTGTATTTGATAGTGTTATCGAAAAGAGAAGCTGTCAAATATCTCCTTCCTTATCACACGCACTAACCGCGCGCCATCACATGTCGATTATAAAATTAAATTTAAATTTATAAGTACGAAATTTGAATAAATATTATAAATTTAAAATTTTAAATTATTGTTATTTATTTTGAACCCTAACGTACTCTCCTTTCCATTTGTAAAAAAAAGTACATTGCATCGTCGTGTCGGAGACATTCGAGGATCATAAGTGTTACCTAGAGGAAGTCCTTAAAAGATTGGCAGAAGCTAGACTTTCAATAAACCGGGATGAGTGCGTTTTTTGTGAGTCAGAGGTTAAGTATCTTGGCGTACTAGTAAACCGGGACGGAGTAAGTCCCGATCCCGCCAAGATAGAGCCGATAAAAGTGCATCCTGCTCCGAAAAATCTTAAACAGCTTCGCCGTTTCCTCGGTATGGCTTCTTGGCATAGGCGATTCATGCCGGATTACGCGACAATCGCAGAACCCTTGACGCGTTTAACCAAGAAGAACCAGCGGTATGAGTGTCTTGATGAGCAAGAGCAAGCTATCCAACAGCTCAAGGCCGTCTTAATAACAGCACCGATTCTGCAGCGTCCTGTCCCAAATGGGCAGTACATACTGCAGACAGACGCCAGTGACACCGGTATAGGCGCTGTACTACTACAACTCGTGGATGGAGACGAGAGAGTTTTGGAGTACGCAAGTCGGATCTTGTCCTCAGCCGAGAGGAATTACAGTGTCACCGAACGAGAATGTTTAGCCGTTGTCTGGGCAATAAAGAAGTTCAGGCAGTATATAGAAGGTTACGAGTTTCGAGTCGTAACCAATGACAACAGTTTGCGTTGACTCTGCAATATGCGCAACCCAACAAGCCGTCTCGCAAGATGGGTTCTCGAACTCCAAGCGCACACCTTCACGATCGAGCACAAGAAAGGTGCGCTTAATCATGTTCCAGACGCGCTCTCCAGAATGTATGAGGTAGAGCCGACGATAGCCTCGGTCTCGGAGCGACACCACTGTTGACCCGTGGTATTTCTCATGGGTAAAGGATGTATGAGAGAGACCACGGGAATTCGCCGAATGGAAAGTAGTAGGGGGAAACCTATATACTTACCGGCCTGACCCCACCTTAGAGAACGTCATGAAAGACACCGAGGCATGGAATATGGTAGTGCCTCGAGAGAATCGTCCGTCGATTCTAAGAGAATGTCACGACGATCCAACTGCTGGCCACTTTGGTCGCGAAAAGACTTTTGCACGAGTTGCCAGATTATACTATTGGCCCCGATACTATGCGGAGGTAGGTGACTACGTGCGGAAATGTCAAATCTGCCAGCAATGTAAGGTAGAGCAGCAATCGCCTAGAGGCCTAATGGGCCACAGAGCAGTTGAAAGACCTTGGCAGCTGGTCGCAGGTAATGTAACTGGATTATTACCTCGCTCTACCCACGGATTCGAGTACATTCTAGTCTTCCAGGACTTATTTACGCGTTGGATTGAAGCGGTCCCAATTAGAAAAGCAAACGCAAAGACTATAGTAAAGGAGTTACACGGGCGTGTCCTTTTGCGTTTCGGCACGTCAGAAATATTTCACTCCAATAATGGGACCGAATTCAAAAATAAGATGGTCGACGACTATCTCAAAGAGAAAGGAGTGTACCATACGACGACACCTCTTCACCACCCTCGAGCAAACCCCGTAAAAAAGTCAAACCGCACGCTTAAGACAATGGTAGCTTCATACATCAAAGAGAAGCATACCAGCTGGGACGAAAAGCTACCGGAATTAGAGTTTGCGATAAACACAGCGGTTCAAAGTTCGACAGGTGGAGCCCGGCAATGTTAAACTATGGTCGGCAGCCAGAGCCACCTAGGATGGACCGGCGAGAGCAAGAAGAGCTCGCACAATAACGGTTTGATCAGCAGCGGCTTCAGGACTGGTCCGAGAGACTGTCCAGGCTAATGGAGTTGCACAAAGTGGTTCCGAGAATGCCGCCGCGGCTCAAGCGAGACAAGCCGTATATTTCAACGCCGGGCGTCCAGACGAAAATTTGAGATAAGCGATCTTGTTTGGAAAAAGAACAGGGCCCAGTCTTCCAGCGCTGAGAAGACAACCTCTAAGTTGGCACCGAAGTATGTAGGCCCATACGTAGCTGTCCAGGTAAAAGGCTCAAACTCGTACCTTATTTAGGACGGGCAAGCCGACGAGATGATACACACCGAACATCTCAAGCCCTACGTGCCCGACAATGGCTTGCCTCTGGCCGAAGAAGACGACGTCGCACTACCGACATGGACGAAGAGGCGACGGGCGACCCGTCTCCTGCGAGCGAAGACACCCTGGGCGAAAAGGCGTACACTCCGGCAGCTACCAGCGGGGAGCCGAGGCCCACAGCGAGCGTTCCGCCGGAAAAGGGGAGGGGTCGTCCGCGGTAAACCGCTAGGGTAGTCGTTCGTCCGACAAACAGGGTCATAGAACCGCGCGCTAGCGTTACGGAATTAGAACAGAAGTGTGGTAGGGGTTGTCCAAGGAAGAGCCCGAAGTAAGGGAATACCCGGACAATACCAAGGCTAGCAGCCGACACCCATCTCTGAAAGCTTCCTTTGAATTAAACTCTCCTCTGCCACGGAACGAGCAAAATAAGAGCCCATAGCTTGTTGTGGACGTCTAGATTTCAGAAGTTCCGTGGCCAAAGATTGGGCATCCGAGCCCTCTCCCGATTCTGCACCAGCGAATCTCAGATACATACGTCCAGTGTACGTGGAATCTTGGAGGGGATGTAAGGGTAAGCTACATACTCTTAAGCGTATGAAGCTGTACCTTATAACGAGCGCGAGTGACGATCGGAAAAACTCGTAGATGATCGGGAAAGCCCGCGCGCAAGCCGCGTAAGGACTAATAATGGTCCGACGCGCAAGCTTGCTGAGCAGAGTAGATAAAGAGATTATGCGAGTCATCGTATATAGACATGTCGCCGGTAACGCCTTCCTTGCCAATTCGTGGCAAGAGTGAAAAATAGTAATTACAGATTCTTGAGTATATACAGACATATATATACTAGGGGAACTTCGCCCCCCAGCGCGCTTCGCGCGCCAACACCCTATTTTTAATTTTGTAAAAGGTTTTTCGTAATAAATTTATTTAAAATAATGTTTTAAAATGTACTATTTTTTCACTACCATGGACACCTTAGAAATTAAACAGATTCACACAACACCTTGGAGGTACTGTTATATTGCAATGGGTTTTATACCAAAAATTTAAGTTTTTTTTAATAACGATTATAATTTATAAATAAAAGTTTTTACCAAACTACATTAATGTAATGAAATCAGAATTAAAATAATAAAAACATAGAGACATATTAAATGTTAACAGTAAATTTTAAACTATACGAATTCTTATAAAGCTTAAATTTATATTTTAATACTTATAAATTTTAATTAATATTTTTATCGGTCTTACAGTCAATAACAAATTAAATATATGGGAAGTCAGATTGCCCCTACTTATAATCACCCCCGAAAAATGTATAAAAATAAAAATAAAAATAAAAAATAAAAAATAAAAAATAAAAAATAAAAAATTAAAAATTAAAAACTCTAACTGAAAATAAAACAAATTATTAATAAAGCAATCTGACTGCCCCCTGCACCAAAAATCTACTTACCCCAAATATGTTGTCCGACGTTTCGAGCTCGCTGCTGCTCCTCATCAGGGACTGAATTAATTATAAATTTTAATGAAAAATCAACTTAACAAAAATAGTAAAGTGCATATACTTACCAAATATTAGTATTTAGTAAATACTTATTGAAATTTTGGATTATTTCAAACGGATCTAAATAGAAATTCACCTCCTAAAATTAATTTATTTAATGACGAAGGATCATCGCCAAAAGTTCTATGTCATTAATATTTTGTACTTTTAGAGAAATAAAGTTTCTTCTTAAATAAATAAATTTTTGTATTAATTTTAAAGAACTATTTATAATATTCTAGCGGCATATAGCTGTTTCTTCTATTTCTCCAGAAATTCGTAATTTGCACCCCCTTTCAAAATTTGCGTTTTAATCCATAATTATATCCAATTTATTTTTCCCTTTAGTTAGAGAGCCCATATATTTATTTTGATTATTATAAACAAATTAATTCCTTAATTAACCTTCTGTTTCTAATAAATACATACTTGTTTATTTAAAATATTGTTTTATATAAATATACATAATCTACTCACTTACATATTATTACAATTATAAAATTTTAATTTAAAAAATATTTAAATTTAATGCTTCTAAATTAATAAATTTTGAAAAACTTTTCAAATGTAATTCGTATTTTATATTGCCACTGTTAAAATTTGAATTTTCTGTTGCCATTACTCTTTATAATAGAATTATTTTAAAAATGCAATAATTAATGTATTTAATTTTTAACTTATTGTATATTTCACATATGGATATTTGGAAAAGTGTATGTTATACTTGATTAATATTTATTTTATCTTCGAAAAATTGTGCATCTGTATTTAAAGCAGTACATTAAATTTTAAGTCCGTTTTTATTATTAAGTACACGTTCAAAAATTTTATGAGTTTATCAAGAATAAATAAACTAATACACATTCTTTCAAGTTATAGTCACAACATTTTTTTGCGCACGGAAAAAATAAATATATATTCTATTCTTGAAAGAACAATTTTAAAATATATATATGGGTGGTTCTCTGTGACATCGAAGATGAAAAAAATAAATATTGCTATAACTGTGGGAGTATGTTTTAGAGGTATCCAGTAGTTCTCCTGAATTTTTTCAGATTTTTTCTGGGCCATTATTTTAAGTTACAGAGAGTCAAAGTTGACATTTTAGCACTTTTTTGCATTATATGCCCATTTTCATGAATTTTTAGCTCACATGGGATGCATTTTTCACTAAAAACATAATTATGACTTTTTTTGTAAAATTTTCCGAACTTTTCATTAAAAATACTTTTAAAGACATAAATGTATGCTGTCACACTCTTGTAAGCCATTTAAACCTTAAATAGTGAAAATCAGCAATTCTGCTCCGGACTCTGGTAACCTAATACTGTTTAAAAGATGTCCTTTTATAGTCAGAAACTGCCTAAAAATTTCCAGAGTGGGTCTAAATCATTAAGATTACTTATGGTCAAAATATCCGGGTAAACTGCCCGAAATATTAATATAAATGCATAGTTGTTGCCTTATAACGATGAATCTATTAGCATGATCATTGCAAAAAAATTTATGCACTTACCTTGGAGTGGTAGAAAAGTATCTTTACTTGTTTCAGTATCCATCTAATCCCCTGTAAGCTGCTAAAAATACAATTATTATTATACTATTATAAAAAATTAATTTTTAAATATTTATAATGCTGAATTTTTAGTTTTACAACCCTTACAAGAATTATAATACTAATCTGAAGGATTACTATAAATATATTAACATTATTATTACAATAACTGAATATACGTATTTAATACAAAAAATATACAAACAGATCTGAATATAATCAGATCAGAGATTATAATGAGTAATATGATTATATGACAGTGACAAGTTTGTAAAATTCAAACAATATATTGCTGAATAATAATAAGAATAATAATGTTGATACTTTTATAGTAATCCTTCAGATTAGTATCATAATTCTTAAAGTGGATATAAAATTGAAACTCCAGCATTATAAATGTTTAAAAATTAATTATTTTTAATTGCATAATAAAATTTGTATTTTGAGTAGCTTACAGGGGATTAGATGGATACAAAAACAAGTGGAGATACTTTTCTACCACTCCAAGGTATAGCATAAATTTTTTTGCAATAATCATGCTAATAGATTCATCGTTATAAGGCAACAAATATACATCTATATTATATTAACGTTATCTTTTTGAACGATGTCGTAAAAACTCCTCAATTCTTGCAAAAAATACTTAAATCTTATATATTTTATGATAAATATATGTTACATAAGTTAATGCTTTATATCACTGACAAAAAAATTATTATTATAATTATTTAGTGATATTAAAAAAAAACTATAAATTATAATGTCCGTCCGTCCGTCCGTCCGACAAACATCATCTTGGCGTGAGAGAGAACGAGACAGAGTGAGAAAGACAATGATAGGGAGTGATAGAGAGGCATATAGGCAGATAGTGAAAATGAGAGAGAGAGAGAGAGAGAGAGAGAGAGAGAGAGAGAGAGAGAGAGAGAGAGAATGAAAGAGAGAGAGAATTGATTGATTGATTAATTGTACTTTATTCGGCCTTTGGGGTAGAAACCCCGTAGGCACTTAAACGATTTATATAATTTTGTGTATACAAAGAATAGTGTAAAATAATTTACAATAACAATAATAATAACAATATAATATGTAATATAATTTAACAACATAAAAACTAAATCACGCAATTGTCAGTAAAACTGTACACTCAGTATATAAAAATTGCAGAAATAATAATGTGTAAATAAAAACAATATAATATAATAGAGTAAAAAAATAAAATAACATAGTATAAGATAAATTAAAGTGTTACATTAACAGCAATACTTTTGCAATAATAACATAAATAAATAGATACATATAGGACGCTGAAAACAATTATCACAGTACGATGTGTTTATCTTCTAGTCTAGGTGAGGGATTTGAGGTGATGTTATGCCCTCGTTACACATTCTATTTGCCCAGGCAGTTTGGTCGGGTCCAAACAGGTGATTAAATAATGAAGATTTGAAATGACTGATAGATGATTTGTCGAATGAAAATGGAGGAAGTTCATTTATGATTTTTGATGCAGTAATGACAAATGATTTATTTAATGCCTCGGTACGGGGGGGAAGGTAATTTAGCGATTTTGTTGGATGACGAGAGGAGGTACGGGGGTTATGTTGGGGAGTATTTAATTTGATAAAATAATTTGCCAGATTAATGGGAGAGTTATGAGCGATGATGCCTTATGCAAGTGAGCCAACGAGGTATGAGCGTCTGGACTCGACTGACAACCACCTGAGTCTTAACCTATATGGAGTAACATGCTCCCTCCTCGCTATGTTCCCCCACACGAATCGGGCACAAGCATTCAGTAGCCTTTGAAGCTTCAGATTTCTGGTCTGATCGACGTCATTATAGACCGCACACGTATAATCGAAATACGGGAAAACAAGTGCTTCGACCAGACTCTTTCTAAGACCTCGTGACAATGACTTCCTGTAGTAGCGCAATGAGTATAAAATCCCATGTACGCGACTCGAAATAGATAGCACCTGCTTTGTCCAATCAAGGGAGGGAGAGATCATGACCCCAAGCGATTTAACCTCACATTCATAATTCAAGAGATTTGTTCCCAATCCAACCTTCGGGGCAGTGTTCAAGTCGATACGCGATAAAAAAGCCTGACTACCCAGAATCCTAACCTTCGTTTTTTTTTGAATGAATAAAATGAGAGAGAGAGAGAGAGAGAATGAAAGAGAGATAATGAGAGAGAGAGAGAGAGAGAGAATGAGATAGAATGACATAGAAAGATAGAATCTTTATTTGGTATTTCGGGGAAAAATCCCCGTATACATATTATGAATATAATCTGCGCAGTAACAAATAAACTAAAATATATTATAAATAAAATTATTTGTTCGTTTTTCACAATTATTAAATGAGTACCTAAATATATCTATATATAAATTCAAAATGTTTTGTTCTTAAAAATATATGACATCAATGTTTATTAAATAAAATATAATTATACGATATTTATTAAAAGTGAAATGGATTATTATTTATTATCTTATTAACATCATACCTTATATAATATAATTTTATAAGTTCAAATATAATTTATTCAAAATATGATAGAAAATGTTTTATTCATTGAAATTTCGAAAATGTTTTTAAGATTTTGTTCTGTATTGTTGAACGTATTAGATTGTTTCGCGAAAAGAGATGCTAGATTGACATATATAAATGCGAAAATTAGTTGCTTCGGAGATATCAACTAAAATTCTTATTTCAACAAAATTGGCCGAGCGATAAAACCCCTGAATCGATGGAATCCATCGTAACACTTTGATTGAGAGTCGCGTGTTAATTGAAATTTCTATGAAGAAAATAGCTAAGGTCCTCGGTGGCCAAACTGGTAAACGCGCCAGCCCCGCAAATGGCTGAAGGTCCCGGTTAAAATCCGGGCTGAAGCTGTTTTTTTTCATTAAAATTTCGAAAATCTATGAAAAGTTGTACTTTGTTTTTCAAAGTTTTAATGCTTTAAAAAATGTTATCAATCGTCAGAAGAAGGTTTAAAACGTGTAATGAACGAAAAATTGCTGAAATGAGTTTATGGTACGAGATCTTACCTGGGATTTGATTTGAGATCTCCAGTGAGATTTTTTAATGGGGATATATATACAAAACAATATATTAAAAATTGTAAAACAAATCGTTATTTCTATTTGAACTTCTAGTATTTGTCATCCTAGTATATGTGGTATTTTAAATTCTAATTAGAATGTTATAATTAATAATTTATTAATATGAATCGATCTATTTTGAATTATACACAGTTCATCAGGTATTAATGTAAATAATAAGATTAGAATTAATTATTGAGAATAACAAAAATTGTTATTGATATAAATAGTAAAAATGATCATTCTTTTATTAATTATTACGGATTTATCCCAACAAATTATATAATTGTAATATTTATTTAATTACTAGTACTATGAATTATTTTAATAAATAGTTTTTAAAAAATAATTTTTTGAATATTATATTATATTGTAATTTGATTGTAAAGAAATATTATGTTAACAATAATATTTAACTGCGATCGAAGCAAGCAATTTGGCTATTTTCTATTAATATTTCGGGCACTTTTGCCAGATATTTTGACCATAAATGATTTAGACTCACTCTGGAAATTTATAGGCAGTTTCTGACTATAAAAAGACATCTTTTAGACAGCATTACCCTGTTGAAAAAACCTCATATAAAACTATAAAAAAAAATTTTTTATCGTACTTCATGTGGCTTTTGCACCCGGAGTTTGCGATAGAATGCTATACATTATTTAATACGAATCGGAATGAATAAGCTTATAACTATAGGCTTCATAATGAACACCTCATAAAATGCGATAAAAATAAATTTGTTTATAAGGTTTTATAGGAATAAACGTGTAACATAAAAGAGCATAAAATAGTTTATCGGAGTATATCGGGTACACATTTATATTTAAATATTTTGTATTTATATTTACCGGGCATTATAAGGATTTGCCACCTTTCACGTACTTATATATCAATGCTTTTTCACTCTAAAGCTTATAGTATTTTATAATGAAAAACCCGAACATGAATGAATTATCTATAGTTCTATTTCAGGTAATACAAAATGATATATTCTTAACAAGTGGATTTCTATCGGGATTTTAACAGTTATTGTCTTATAGAGCATACAAAAATATAAGGTTAAATAGGGCGTTTCACAATAACGCCAAGTAACGGCTATATGACCTTACCAGCATATTTCAATATTATATAACAACTTACCTGGTACCATTATAGGGATTTATGACGATCGACGCATGAAATGGGCGGCTTGCCTAACGCATCGTACCTGGCTTTGCCAGTCAAAAAGTAACCGCTATTGAATCGCTTATCGCATTTTATGAGGTACTGCTGTATTTACTATTTACAACGAATAGGCATGTATCTGCATTACAAATAATGAATGATTTTTCATTATTGAAATTTATCGGGTTGAAAAGGACATTTCACTATAAAGTCGAGCATTATTTATCCGAATCTACCGGTATATTCTAATATTGTCAAGCAACCTTTGTGGTTCGTTTATAGGGTTTAATCAGTATTGTCACATAAATCAGCGGTTTGATTACAGGATCTTATCGGTTACGCCTGTCGTAGAAGCAACCGCTATTGAATCGTTTATCGTATTTTATGAGGTATTGATGTATTTACTATTTACAACGAATAGGCATGTACCTGGATTACAAATAATTATAGATTTTTCATGATTGCAACTTATCGGGTTGAATAGGACATTTCACTATAAAGTCGAGCATTATTTATCCGAATCTACCGGTATATTCTAATATTGTCAAGCAACCTATGTGGTTCGTTTATAGGGTTTAATCAGTATTGTCACATAAATCAGCGGTTTGATTACAGGATCTTATCGGTTACGCCCACGTAAAAAAAATTTATAAAGTTTTTATAAAAATTGTATAAAATGGATTGTATACAATTTGTATAAAAAATTGGTCTTATAGAAACTTTATAAAATTTTTTTTATTTATTTTTATATAAGATTGGCTTTCATAAAAAATATATTTTTTTTAAATTTTTAAATAAATACCACACTTTAAAGCACATTTTAAAGGAATTTACATACAAAAACGCGGTCACTTTAGGCTCAATATAATTTGAAACATTTTAAAATAGAAAAAGATAAATAATAAAGTAATTAAAAACGTTCGAGATAAGTTTTAAGATTTTTTTACGGTATTTTATAGGATGGGAAAAGTTTGTGAACTTTGGGAAACGTATTGCGCAACTTGGGAAAAGTTTGTGAAAATTGGGAAAAATTTTGCAAAACTTAAATGTTAAAGTTTTGGGAATAAACATATATAACCTTAAAAACAGGACTGCAAAATTCATCAGCTGGCAGCGGTGGAGATGGGTGACTCGTACCGACGCTTCTACGCACGGAGAAGCTGTTGATCGTACCTTTAAAATCGTCTATCCTGCAACAAAAATATTACAAAAACACAAAGTATCTAATGTACTCAATCGCTAAGTTTTTAAAAATCAAGAGAAAGGAGGACTTATCTGATCAAAAGTGTAGACGGAGTTGAATCTTCAGGTCTCAATATTCCGGCTCTCCCCTCACCGAGACTGAATTTTAAATTCTCAAAATCGATAATATTCCATGCTGTCAATTGACGCACCACATATATCTAGGTTAAAAGTACGACTTCCGCGACGAATTTATTGGTAAACTGCTTGATTAAGTAAAATACGACGGCAAACGTTTCGCGCTGCACGAAGCTCACGGGAATAAGACATTAAACTGAAGTTGGTTAGATGTCAAACTGAAGTTGGCTTTTTTCTCTATCGTCAATTCATTTTATACAATTTTTATAAAAACTTTATAAATTTTTTTCACGTGGGCGCCTGTCGTTGAAGCAACCGCTATTGAATCGTTTATCGTATTTTATATGAGGTATTGCTGTATTTTCTATTTACAACGAATAGGCATGTATCTGCATTACAAATAATTAATGATTTTTCATGATTGCAATTTATCGGGTTGAATAGGACATTTCACTATAAAGTCGAGCATTATTTATCCGAATCTACCGGTATATTCTAATATTGTCAAGCAACCTATGTGGTTCGTTTATAGGGTTTAATCAGGATTGTCACATAAATGAGCGGTTTAGTATTACAATAAACACGGAATTGTCGATTACATTTTTGGCGCGAAATTTGTATTTCTCAAGTGGCTTTGGTGTTACTAAGAACACATAGAAATATTGGATAATTGAAATATTTTTTCTAAAAATAGGTTAATATGTTTTCATATTAGAAAAATAATGAAGTATAAACTTTATTACAAGAGAATGCTAAATAAAGAATACATACCAATTCCGTAACAAATTCTGAATTATTTTCAATGTTAACATGAATCATCGAATCATATAAAAGATTAACAAAATTGGATTACTTTATTGAAAATTAAATTTAATATTTCTTTCCCTAGCGGATATAATCATATGCGAATAATGTTTATAAATACTTAATAAAAGTTATTAGCTTTTATTAGATTTTCATAACACTTTATAAAGTGCGGATTTTGGACTGTAGTAATAGTTTAAAAAATTTGGTGATGTTTATAAGATTTTTTTAATTGTTTTTAAAATTTCGTAAATATTTCTAAGCTTTATTAGGTTTTATTAGATTTTTGTATTTCGAAAATATCGTGAAAAACGATAAAATGACACTAATAGTAACTGTTGCATTTTCCTATATTTAACTGTTTTTAGCTGTTTCTAAGTGATGTATGCAAAAAAACAAAAGCTATTAATAAAAGATTGCTATTGGTAAATATTCATAAAAATTCTAAATACTTATTTACTGTATATAATAGTTTAAAAAAGTTATTAGTAGTTATTAGCTTTTTTAAACTCGCACATTTCTTTTACTTTTGAAAAAAACCTAAAAGCTAATAAAATCTAGCAAAAGCTAAGAAGAACTAATAAAAGTTATAAATTCTAACTAAATATTAACAGAGTCCAAAATCTGCATATTATAAATTGATTATATAATTTATTAGCTTTTCTTAGCTCTTTCTGGAAAAATAAATTTCCGTCTGGGTTCGTGTTTATTACTAGCTCACTGTAGAAAACCACTATCTTTACTTTCATGAAGAATAACAATGATAAACATTTATAACTAAAGGTTACAAAACTAAGAATACATGAAAGTGTCACACGAGTATCGCTGCAGCATTAATAAATTAAGTATACTTATGTAATTCGTATTATTGTTGGCGCAGCCGATACAACCCGATAGTCCGTCTGTCCCTTACATGCGTCGAACCTCGTAAAACCTTATAAAGACGTCAAACTGTCGAAAACCGGATACATGCCTATTTGGTATAAATAATAAATACGGAATTGCCTGGTAGAATGGGATTAGCAATTTGATTAAGATTTGTTATTACTGGCGCAGCCGGTAGTAACGAATAGATCGTATGCCCAATACATGCGTCGATCCTCGTAAAACCTTATAAAAGAACTGTATTGGTTGGTTTAAAATTATGGAATTTAACGGTAGACACCGATAGCTGTTAGTGGACAATATAGTGAAAAGCCTTATAGAACCTTATCAATTCAATGCACACGAATACGTCAAATACTCGAAAACCCGATACATGCCTATTTGTTATAAATAATAAATATGGAATTGCCTGGTAGAATGCGATTAGCGATTTGATTAAGATTTGTTATTGCTGGCGCAGCCGTTAGTACCCGATAGGTCGTATGCCTAATACATGCGTCGATCCTCGTAGAACCTTATAAAAGAACTGTATTGGTTGGTTTAAAATTATGGAATTTAACGGTAGACACCGATAGCTGTTAGTGGACAATATAGTGAAAAGCCTTATAGAACCTTATTAATTCAATGCACACGAATGCGTCAAATACTCGAAAACCCGATACATGCCTATTTGTTATAAATAATAAATACGGAAATGCCTGGTTGAACGCGATTAGCGATTTGATTAAGATTGTATTTATGGATGTCTCAGCTCATACGATCCGGTAAATGAACCGCCCATTTATTTTGTTGGTCATCATATTGTACTATAAAATTTTTTTTTCTTTTGTGAGGTTTATCTTATAAAATACTATAAGCATTTATTGTATAGTATGGTATGAGGTTTTTGCACCCGGAATTCCTTATAGAATCGAATTATAAACCTACTATTAAAAAGCAAAAAAAGATATAAACATATACAGTATTTCCATGATAAGAACTTATTAAATTTTTTATCGGGAAATGTGTATGAACTATAATCTTTTCATAGTCATTTCTTTTATTATAGAACCCGATTAATATTTTCTTGGATGCACTTGTGTAATTCATGTAGTAAAACTTCTATATAGGCTTATAATTTTTCAATCAAATTATTACGATATATGCCGATTCTGAATTCATATTGGTAAAGTGAATAGATTTCTATAAATAATTAAATGAGCATATCTCTATAAAAGCCTATAAATTTATTAGTCTCATAGAAACTGATATATCTTTTACCAGGTAAAACTTATAAAAACTAAATTTCGGAACTTGTGATTCGTAGCTGTGAGGATTTCATTATAGGTACCGATAAAAAAGAAATCGCCCGATATATTACTATAAAATTTTTATCGGCATCCCGATTCAATGTGCCATTATTTTATCGGATTTTATAAGGTCTTTTCAACAGGGTAGGTTTCCAGAGCCCGAAGCAGAATTGCTGATTTTCACTATTGAAGGTTTAAATAGCTTACAAGAGTGTTACAGCATACATTTATGACTTTAAAAGTATTTTAAATGAAAAATTTAGAAAATTTTACAAAAGAAGTCATATTTATGTTTTTAGTGAAAAGTGCATCCCCTGGAAGCTACAAATTCATGAAAATGTGTATATAATGCAAAAAAGTGCTAAAATATCAACTTTGACTCTCTGTAACATAAAATAATGGTCCCGAAAAACTCTGAAAAAATTCAGGAGAACCACTGGACACCTCTACAACATATTCCCACAGTTATAGCAATATTCATTTTTTTATCTTCGATGTCACAGAGAACCACCTATATATATATTATAATTATTATAATACATTACAATAATTATTATAATATTATAATAATTATTATGTATATTATAAATATACTCAACCATGTAATGATTTTAAATCACTGCAAAATATGTATTGTAATTTTAATGTGTTTAACCTTTAGACTGCCGGGATTTGAAAGAGCATATCGCCCTCAGAAAACTGGTATATAAGGTATCTTATATCAACGATTGATTATGCACAGTGTCGATCAGGGGGTGTGTCAAAATATTGATTTTCCGGCAGTCTATAGGTTAAACATACATACTAACTTATGTGTAAAGATTTGAGGGGGAGATAATTCCACGGAGGTCTCAGACATCCACGTGTACCGGAAGTAGAGGAGGGGTTTGTTTGGGTCTCTCTATATAGGTATTATGAATACTCGCGTAACATATAATATTTTTCTTGATGCCCGGTCGAAAGTACTTTTTCATTTACACTGGTATGGCAACAACGTATATACTAAACTATATATACTATACTAAATAAAAATATAGTAATATTGTATTGGTGTATATGTACATATTTTGTTTTAATGGAAATGTTTCTGAAACGTTCCGCTTTAAATTAAGGCATTTAAGTTAAGGCATTTTGAAATTTATGTTCAATGAAGATTATAAATTAATGTATGGACGACCTGTCAACCGAAGAATCAAATCTGCAGTTGGCAGTTGCTTAGTTACCATGCGTTGCTAAAAGTCATTCTTTCGCTGTCACAATTGACATCGAAACTACGTACTTTCAACCAAGGCAGCAAGAAATATCTTTAACTCTAAGTAAAGAGTCAGATATATTTTTTGGTATGTGAATTGAAAGTCCAAATATACTCAAGTATCTTAGCCACACGCCGAATATCTTTACTTTACAAAGTATCAAAATGTAATACACATAAGAAAAAATTTCAGTTTTGGTGCACAATCTACCTGTGTCGATAGCAGTGCGTAAAACCCAATTGTATCATTGCACTGAAATTTTAACTAACAATCTATGATTAAAATATAAAACTTTTTCACACTCGAGTATTTCAGATAAGGTAAAAATATCAAACGTGAAACAATCATTAAAGTAAGTAAATACTTATATTTAAGTATCTACGTATTTAAGTAAGTATACATTTCACAATTTTTTTAATATAAAAGATTGTGAAACTTAATAACTATTTTGGCTACGATTGTCGGGTAATTTATCATCGAGATCTTGAGTAAATCCATTCCAAAACTTTTACTAATTCGGGTGTAATGCAGTGGTATAACAACAATTATAACATCCTTTTCACTTAGGCATACTATACTTAACGGACAATCGTAAGCAGTTTCAAGCTTTCTAGACTAGCCAATTGCTACTAAATTTTTATACATTATAACAATAAGCGAGTTACCGATCAGGTCAGGAAAACAAAAGAGAAGCGTCGTGCGCGAAATGACAGTTAGAATATAGACGCGAAACGTGTGAGCAAGCCGAGATATAGGTACATGTTTCAATTGGGTTTTATCGTGCCCCGACTCGATTGTTCTGTATTCGAATACGTTTGTGAGTGCGGTGAGCTTCCAACCACACGATTCAAATACGATTGCCTTTAATTCGCACAGTGAAGGACTGAAGCAGGGTTACCATTTAGGGTTTTTCCGTCCTCTATTATCTAATGTAAATGAGGTCATACTGTGTGAGTCCAAAAAAGAAAAAACACCTCTATCTGGCAACACTGGACTGAAGGACAAGGCGGCAACCCACGTAAGAACAAGAGAAAGAGAGATAAATGTAGAGAATCTCTGTAGCAGCCATTTCTTGCCTGTTTCCGTACAAGACCCAGCGACGACTTGCAATACGGGAAGTGTTGCACATATTTGAACCTGCGTGTCCCGTTCGCGCCTCCACTTTTATCTGATACGATTCAGGTGAGGAATCGTTCTCCTCTTTCCCCCGCGCATCAAACCCGGCCTGGTTACCTACGTCGGATATTCGATGGAGTGACAGATTGTTATTGCTGTTTAGTTATTAATTTATTGATTATGAAATATAGTAACTCCTCTCCTTTAGTTCGAATACCGCCCTCTCCGATATTTATCATAGCCGTTCACAGCATAATGCTCAAGCAACGACATGTTGCTGACGGTATTGCACGGGAATCGAAATGATTTTTAATCGTACAGTCCTTTACCTATGTAGCTAAATCGGGATAAATTGAATGCCATCTTATGAATGTTTACTAGGTTTTTTACCTTGTTTGAAAGTAAAATTTTGCGGTAAGTTATGGAAAATTGTGAATTGCATACTCCTCTCTAAATTAATTAAAATATGTCTAACAGGTGAAATACAAATTGTGTTACGATATTCATAGAAATACTTATGTTCGTTTTAAATTAAACAATCTTGTTTATAATTTCTACCGGTGTGGGTTCTTATTTCGCCCCATTGATATTAGTTACACCTACACAGAAATGTCATCCCTGGTTTACCAAGGAGCTTCGTAATCTCATCACTCATCACTCATCGATTACTCTGGGATCTCTACCTCTATAGAGAAAGTCAGATAATTAGCATACAAATGAGTTAAAGAGGCACGATTGAACTATCATCATTCAAGACTGTCCTCTCCGACCAATGCTCGTGATATCTAAGGAGAGCTTACAATCTTGACATAACAACCTCCAAGAGGCACGCTATTCTAATGCATTTTACCAATGACGATCTCCATCACAATTTCACTACTATCTGTATAGACCTTTCAGCTTCATCAGCTGATGAGCACTTCTCGACAATTAATGATCTTGATTTCCCGGATTATTTCTTTTCAGCGAAATAACAGAGTCGGACGTTAGAACAGCTGTGCCGCACTTTGTTACCCAGGCGAGGGGAAGTGATGGTATTATGCAGATGTTGTTCAAAAGGCATTACTTATACTTACACCTATTCTGGTTTGGATGTTTACCTTATATCTGAGGGAATCTTACTTTCCAGATATCTGGAAAAAAATTAATTGTGCACATATTGAGCAAAACAACATCACCATCTGCTCTCGCAGACTATCGTCCGATAGCCCTTTTGTATTTCTTGTCTAAGGTATTGATGCCTTTCAAACAGGTTTTCGCATTGACCACAGTATCTAATAAGGACTACTGAAACTAACTGATGATAGCAGGCTTGGCGTCGAACATAAAAGGGTGATATTTATTCTACTGTTTAATTTCAGCAAGCCGTTTAACTGGTGGTTTACGCCAAGCTTCTCAGAAAGCTATGGTTTTTCTGCCTTTATAAACGAGTCATCCGCTGTATTGTCCCTTACCTCTCTGGTAGGAGGTTAACTGCGGGTTATTTTCCCGACTGCTGGAAAAGGGTGGTTTAGTTTCCATTGGCAAAGCCAAGTAAAGTTATGACGTGTGCGAATACCAGGCCTATTGCTAAGCTGTGTGAACTATCTAAAGTACTTGAGCGCATAGTGCATTTACAGCTTTCATATTATTTAAAAAGCAATAACATATTGACAGAGAGACAGGCAGGATTTCGAAGGGGCCATAGCACCCAGCCAGCATTATTGGGATATCTTACACAGAATATCTTAACAGTAATAATTTAATTATTGAGAGACAAGCGGGCTTCCGCCGAGGGCATAGTACCCAGACGGTTCTGATAGGTGTCTTAGATGGCATTAGGAGAGCCATAGACAAACGCATGATCACCATTCTCATTTTGTTAGATTTCTCAAAAGCGTTTGATTCGGTGCCACATGACTTAATGCTTAGTAAATTACGCTCTATAGGTTGTTCGAATACAGTTATCTCTTGGTTCTACCATTATCTGGTTGGCCGCACTCAATCAGTGGTGGATAAACTGGGGATGGGCTCGGCCTGGCTCGACACGTCTAGGGGGGTGCCACAGGGCAGTATCCTCGGCCCACTATTATTTTCTATTTTTATTAATGTCCTCTCGCGGGTTTTAAAACATTCTGACCACATGATTTTCGCGGATGACACTCAGATCTATCACTCGTTTTATCCAACCGATCTATCTCAGGGTGTACAAAAAATTTCAGAAGACGCAAATGCGATAGACAACTGAGCGAGATCGAATGGTCTGAATTTGAATGTGAAAAAGACGAAGGTGATGATCTTGGGCAGTCAGGCATTTATTTCACGCATTGACTTAGATACTGCCCCGAAGGTTTCAATAGGGAATGATATCCTTAACTATGAATCTGAAGTCAAATCTCTGGGCATTTGGATTTCACCCACCCTGGACTGGTCTTGTCAGGTCGCATCTGTGTCACAGCGAGTTCATGGAGTTCTTCACTCCTTAAGATTTTTTAAAAGAGCGCTTTCGCGTCAGGACAGAAAGTGCCTTGTCGAAGCTCTAATTTTCCCGCATTTCGACTACGCCTGCGCTGTTTTCACGACCTGGATGCTATCAGGAATTTAAAGCTACAGCGTCTATTAAATGCTTGCGTTCGTTTTGTATGGGATACTATTCCGTGGCGTGAGCATGTGACATCTTACCATCCTAAGCTGGGTTGGCTGTCGGTCGAACTTAGAAGATTCCTTTTCATTGCTACTAGTGCTTTTAACATCATTTCCCATAATTCCCCTTCTTATATTGCTCGTCACTTCACTATTCGTAATGCTTCATTTCCTGCCCGCTCTTCCTCACGCCTCCCACCCTCATCCCTATTTATCTCCCTCTTAGGACAGAGACCCTAAATAACTCCTTCAATATCACTGCTTTTCGCCTCATCAATCACCTCTCTTTCACTAATTTCGACCCTCTCCTCTTTAGTTCATTTAAATCATTCCTTTCATCGTATCTATCTGAGCTCGATCGTCAGACTTGGGACGTGAGAATGAGAAATGAGGGAATCGCCTGCCCTTCCTTGCCAGATTTCTGAGCGTTTTATCGATTTTATATCGTGTTTTATTTTAATTATGTTTTGACTTGGTATTCAGCCGATCTTATATTGCGGTATTATATTTTATATTTTACTTATTGCGTTTTATTTTTGCTCTATTATATTTTACTTATCTTGTTAAACTATTCTTTTTTTTTGTTTTTTTATTAAATTTATTTGTTATTTTGTTATGTTATTTTGTTATTTATTATATTGTTATACGATTTTATTATTTTTATTTTTGTAAATAACTTTCCCCTTCTGACCCTCGACCCATCGCACTTTTGAGCTTTCTGTCAAAGGTATTAGAAAAGATCATACTGGACCAGTTACGTGAACACATAGACAGATACTCTCTTGCAGACTAACTGCAGACCGGTTTTAGACCTTACAGTTTGACAGAGGCAGTCTTATTGAGACTGATTGAGGACATTAGAGTTGGGATTGACAAGAAATAGGTAACTCTACTATAGCTATTTGACTTTAATAAGGCTTTTGATACGATCTCTCCCACTCACTTACTTGATCGACTTAATTCTCCGGGTCTGTTCTCATGTGAATCAATTTATATTTTTCAAACCGTCAACAAGCGGTAATATCCTCTGACAATATCTCTCCTTGAATTGCTACTAACTTGGGTGTACCACAGGGGTCAGTCCTTTGGGACCCTTTTTGTTATATATATACATTCTATATTCAGACTTCTTATCAGGACCTTGATGGGGGGATAACGAAATTTCTAAATGTTGCAGAGATATTGTCTGAATGGGCTGCGGATGCCTTGCTCAAGCTCAACAGTTTTAAAACACAAGCAATTTTTTTCGGATGCCGCAAATATTGTTCTGAATTTTTTAATGAAGGTACGCCTTTCGTTGAGCTTGGCGATGGTGTCCGCATTTTCTTCGTAGATAGAGAAGTGAGTCTTGGAGTCACTCTGGACTCCCAACTATCGTGGAAATATCATTTGGATAGCGTTTCAGGGAAAGTAAATAAGGTCATTTATATTTATAATAGGGTCTGCGTTTCGTTCGCAAATACACTAATCAAACCCTTCGACAGCGACAAGCCGAGGCCTTGCTGTTTCCGCATCTCAATTACTGTTTAATAATTGTGCTGGACGTCTCGCAGGAGGTACGTAACAGACTGCAGGTTCTACAGAATTCGTTTGTGCGATATGTGTGTGTTGTTAGGAGGAATGATCATGTGACTCCTCATTGGTTTTCCCTGGGTTGCCTACGAATACACTCGAGAAAAACTATTTTATGGTCGTTCTAATGTATAAATTGATACATATGCGAATTCCAACATATCTGGAGAGTCTCTTCTACAGATATATTCCTAGGGACACTGTAAGAGATTTACCGAGAGAGCTAGCGCCTCCCTTGATGCGTACTGAAACTGGAAAACGTTCTTCCCAGGTTCAAGATATGCACTTCTGGAACTCACTGCTGACCGAAATTAGAAACTTATCGTCCCTTAAAGGATTTAAGATTTTTATGCGGAGACACCTATTGGCATTTGATTAACCTTTAGACTGCCGGACTGGCTCATATATGAGCCACCTGTGACCTTGACAACTACTCTAGAGATATGAGGTGTTTTTATGTATAAATTTTGCACATCAAAAATATCAATTTATAAGGCAAAAATGCCGGCAGTCTAAAGGTTAATTTGTGCGTCTTTGTTTGTATTAATTTATTTAATTTATTCAATTTATTTTATTTTCTACTGTACTGTTTATATACTTATTTTAATATTCATTTGTATTGTTCCATTTACACCGATTTTAGAGAATGAATGTATTTATTATGGAATGACTGTTGAACGAGTATTATAAGTATGACTGGGAATGTATTGTCGGTTATTGCTGCATTTAAAATTTTAACCGTTGACAGTTAGATGTGTTGACTACTGTTTTATTTGTTTTATATCGTTATTATATCGACTTACTGTGATACCCACCGTATTTATTTTAAGAGGCTGTGATATTACTATACTTTTAATCGTATTTGCCTGTGATATGATATGTGTGATGACTTTTGTATTGTATACATATAAAATGTAAAATGTATTTTAATTTTTTTTTGTAATGTACAAAAAATACATATTTATATATCTATTTATCTCTCTCTCTCTCTCTCTCTCTCTCTCTCTCTCTCTCTCTCTCTCTCTCTCTCTCTCTCTCTCTCTCTCTCTTATCCAGGTTACCTCTGGTGTTCCTCAGGGTTCTACCCCAGGTCCGATCCTGTTTTTGTACATAAACCCTCTGGTCAAAATTGTTAAGTTTTGTAGACCTATGTTATTTGCTGACGATTTGAAAATATACATAAAATGTAGGCCAGCTGATATAAATGAAACAATTGTTAAACTAAATGAAGATATAAAATCGATAGTGGCTTGGGTTACTCAAAATGGTTTGAACCTGAATGTGGCCAAAACAAAAGCAATACTTTTCGCTTCTACACAGGTCTCCATGCGTCTACGGGGTCAAGACTTTGTTCCCATCCAAGTTGGTGATAACCAGGTTTCGTTATCCGATTCAGTAAAAAGTCTTGGAATTATTCTCACTCATGACCTCTCATGGAATGCCCAAATTGCACGAACTTCCTCTACTATCCATGGTTTGCTTCATCGTCTTCGCTACAGAGGCTACAGATTACCGGTAAGAGCGCGATCACTATTAGCAAGTTCTCTAATTATACCTCACTTCGATTATGGGTGTCTAATAATGAACGATCTTCCTTCTTACTTAGAAATCAAGCTTCATAGGCTTGGTAACACGATGATCCGTTTTATTTTTCATCTGAAGAGAGACGTGGCCTTGAAACCCTATTATGAACGTCTTGGTTGGCTTTCTATAAAGGATAGACGTTCTTACTTTCTCGGCATTTTTATGTACAAATTGCTACTATCGCACAGGCCAAATTATCTTTATGATGATCTGAGATTTGTAAGTGATGAAAATCGTAGGTCTAGGAGAGCTGATATAGTTTTTAATTTACCGATAGCGACCAGAGACTCCTATAAATCTTCGTTCCATGTGTCAGCAATGTCGTACTGGAATAATCTACCTTTGGAGATTAGAAACAGCCCTTCAATAGCCATGTTTAAACACTTGCTGAAAAGATATTTGCAGAGAGATTGCTGACACAAAAGGGTTTATATGAGTCGTGAAATATGCTTACATGTAAATTCTGGTTTTTAGTAAAGATTACTAGGATGTATATGGGCTATTTCACGTCAAGTGGTACGATGAAAATTTTAAATCGCTCCAAAATTTGAAAACAGGCTGGAAATATCTTCCAGAAGATAGAAAAAAAATTTTAGATGTTAAAAATAATTTACCTGAAAGTTATTCCACCATAAAAAATGGAAATTTTTCAATGTTTTAGGAAAATTTCTATTTTTAAAGCCATTTATCTTAAAATCTATTGATTTTTTTGAAAAAACATTACAAACAACTTTTGTTCAAAATAATCTTTAGAACTTATCTACCTGGGTTACAATTCTTAATTTTAAAATCTCGAAGAGATAGAACGCCCGAAAATATTGAATATCAAAAAAAGGCGACCACGCCACAGTCGATTTTGATCTAACACCGCTCAAAAGATCACATTTTTCGAGAGCTTTCGAATGGCTTGGGTTAGATTATTGGCCAAGTCCGCTGATGAAAGTTATGCCTTAAAAAACATGAAATTTAGTGATTTTATGAGGTTTATGAGGCACAACTTACACCAGCGGTCCTGGCCAATAATCTAACCACCGCCATTCGAAAGCTCTCGAAAAATGTGATCTTTTGAGCGATGTTAGATCAAAATCGATTGTGGCGTGGTCGCCTTTTTTTGATATTCAATAATTCCGAGTGCTCTATCTCTTCGAGATTTTAAAATTAAGATTTGTAACCCAGGTAGATAAATTCTAAAGATTATTTTGAACAAAAGTTGTTTGTAATGTTTTTCCAAAAAAATCAATAGATTTTGAGATAAATGGCTTTGAAAATAGAAATTTTCCTAAAAAATTGAAAAATTTCCATTTTTTATGGTGGAATAACTCTCAGGCAAATTATTTTTAACACCTAAAATTTTTTTCCTATCTTCTGGAAGATATTTCCAGTCTGTTTTCAAATTTTGGAGCGATTTAAAATTTTCATCGTACCACTTGACGTGAAATAGCCCATATATATATTGTAAATGAACTGCGAAATTAAATTAAAATTAAATTGAACTTGTTAAATTTATCGAAGAAATTATTGTATTATTGTTTTGTATTATACTGTAATGGCTGTGAACGTCTAGATACACGTGTAAACACAAATATACATAGATATCTATTGTACTAGTTATAAATCTCCAATTAGAATGTATCTTATATGTAATATGTAATATATAAAATGTAAATGTAAATTGTAATACTCTTGTGCCATACGGATATTTTTTCCTTGGCACTAATAAAAATCAGTTATCAATCAATCTCTCTCTCTCTCTCTCTAATAAACCATAGATCACTCCACTCATTAAGCAAAACATTAAGGCTCGGAACATGGCTTACAAGAGGTACTTGACCACGGGCCTGAGCTCTGACTACCACATTTACAAAGACCTTCGTAGTCTGGTTAAAAACTCTTTCGACTCGAGTAAATTTACTTTTTATAACCACAAAATAAAGTCTGCAGCCAATTCCTCAGGTCTGTGGAGAGAGCTCAGGAACATGGGTCTTGTATCTAAACCAGCTCAGTCACCTCTTAGTCTATTTTCACTCGATCAGCTTAATAATCATTACGCCTCCATCTCATATTCACCCTCTCGCTTCACATTGGCTCATCTTCAGTCATGACGGGATCTCTGTTCCCATGCTAAAATGCTTGGCACCCCAGATAGCTCCGCACCTGGCTGGCCTGTTTAATTCCTCTCTTTCAACAGGTTCCTTCCCAGAGCCCTGAACTAAATCCTTACTTTTTCCACTGGCTAAGTCGAGCAGGGTGACCTCGCCGTCTGATACCAGGCCCATTTCTAAGCCCTGCGAAATCTCCAAAATTTTAGAGAAGCTTGTCCACGAACCACTTACAGATTTTATTAATTCTAATAACTTAATTATTGAGAGACAAGCGGGCTTTCGCCGGGGGCACAGTACCCAGACGGCACTAATTGGTGTTTTGGATGATGTTAGAAGAGCGATTGACAAGCACATGATTACCATCCTCATCCTGTTCGACTTTTCCAAGGCGTTCGATTCGGTGCCGCACGATATTATGCTCCGTAAACTGCGTTCTCTGGGGTGTTCGGATGTAGTGTAAACCTGGTTCTTTCACTACCTTGTGGGCCGTTTTCAGGCAGTAGTGGACGAACTGGGGAATACCTCGGCCTGGCTTGACACATCCAGGGGAGTTCCACAGGGCAGTGCCCTGGGCCCTCTTTTGTTTTCAATTTTTATCAATGACCTGCCGAGTGTTTTAAGGCATTCTAACCACATGATTTTCGCGGATGACACCCAGATCTATCACTCTTTTTACTTGGCGGATCTCGCTCAGGGAGTCCACAGAATTTCAGAGGATGCCAACGAGGTGGATGAATGGGCGAGATCAAATGGGCTAAGTTTAAACGTGAAAAAGATGAAGGTGATGATCTTGGGGAGTCAAGCCTACACTTCGCGAATTCAGCTGGATTCTACTCCGAAGGTTAGAATTGGAGATAACCTACTGAATTATGAACTACAAGTCAAATCATTGGGCATCTGGATCTCGCCAGGTTGCGTCAATCTCACAGCGCGTTCATGGAGTCCTCCACTCCTTGAGATTTTTCCGACGGGCACTCTCGCGCCAGAACCGTAAACATTTAGTCGAGTCGCTTGTTCTCCCACACTTTGATTATGCGTGCGCAGTCTTCCATGACTTAGATGCGACCAGGAATTTGCGATTCCAACGACTCTTGAATGCTTGTATTCGCTTTGTGTGGGGGAACATACCCTGGCGCGAGCACGTGACACCATACCGTCTGAAGCTGGGATTGCTGTCGGTTGAGCTCAGGAGATCCCTTTTCATTGGCTGTAGCGCTTATAATATCCTTTCTCACAATTCCCCGTTCTACATTGCACGCCATTTCATCGTACGTGATTCCTCATTTTCATCCCGCTCATCCCCTCGCTACTCTCCCTTATCCCTTTTTTATCTCCCTCCCAGAACCGAAGCCCTAAACAACTTCTTCCTAATCACTGCCTCTCGTCTCATAAATCATCTACCTTTCACTGACTTTGACCCGCTCCTCTTCACTCCCTTTAAAGCTTCCTTACTATCCCATCTTACTGCGCTTGACCGACAAGCCTGGGATTCGAGGGTGTTGGTTGAAGGCATAGTGTGCCCTCCCTTGCCTGATTTATGAATTAAAATGAAATAAAATGATTTTAAGTATTATAATTCTAGTCACTCTCTTATTTTATTTATTTTACTTACTTATTTTTCTTTTCTTTTATATTGCGCGCTGACGTCATCGTTTGTTTTATTTTATTTTGTTTTATTTTGTTTCATTTTTACATTTTATATTTCTATTCTGTTTTATTTCATTTTAATTTTGTTCTAACCTCTCGGACCTTCGCTCATGGTCAAATGAGTTTTGTATGCGCTTCATCACTTTATTTTATTGTTTTTATTGTTTTAAACTATTATGTTAAATTAATTTGTATTTGTGCTTTAAATATTTATTTATTGTTATATTGTTATTTTGTTATTTTGTTATTCTGCTTATATACCACTTTTTATTTTTCTTTGACACGTTTTATTTGTATTATATATTTCTATTTTTATTTAATTTGTACTTGCGACTTATTTTCTAAAGTGTGTACGGGGTTTTCCCCAAACTACCCAATAAAGATCTCAATCTCAATCAATTCTCTGGAATGCCCATATTGTAATATCTGGAGTAATTACTTGTAATCACTACGAGGGCTCCAACGAAGGAATTAGCGTCTCTGTTTTCAAGTTCTAGGTGCGCATCTATAGAATTCATCGCCGGCAGAGATAAAAAACTTATCGTCACTTAAGAGCTTTATATCTGCTACACAGGGTCACTTTCTGGTACTCGAATAATATCCGACCTACTTTGTGTTAATTTATTAAAAATGTTATAGTTTTATTTATTATCCTTGTGTTTATAACGTCCCATATATACCGAGACTAAATGTATTTACGACATAAGTGCGGAGAGAATGGGTGGATTAAGCTTGATTGGAAATCTATTGCTATCCGCATCCATAAATTATCTTCACTATTACTTATTAATATTGTTGCAGGTACTCGAAGGAGATTCTATATGTACGGAGGACCACCACTTCCATCAATGTAGCTGGATACGGCTCAAGCTGATTTAACGTATTTGCTAGATGCTACCTGAACTCCTTCCCTACATTTCACTGGATACATGGACAGCCTCTTTAGGTTATCATGGACTTTCTCAACTATTACACAAGTAATAGGATCTCATTGCAGCCTAAAGGAGGATTAGATGTATAAATAAACATTGCTTTGTTAACAGTTTTAGTATGATTTGTTTGATTTTTTTTAATTGATCTAACGGAAGTAATGGGAAAAAAATCTGAAACACAGATTTTTTAGCAACGTTTTGCTGTTACTACAAAATAACAATTTTAAAATACAGAAATTAAAAATCGCACACTGAAAACACCGCAATAAACAAATCAACAGAAATTAAAGTACCTTTTAATGCGGTGTTTTCAGTGTGCGATTTTTAATTTCTGTATTTTAAAAATGTTATTTTTTAATAAACAGCCTAAAGAGATTGGCAGACTACGCCAACGAAGCATCGCTAAAAAAATCTGTGTACAATTTTTTTTCCCGTTGCCTCCGCCACATCGATTAAAAAAATCAAACTATCGACATGGAGAGCGATCAACCTATCTACATTAAAAACACGAGTCGTCGATCAGAAATGGACTCTAAACGATACTCTTATTTCAAATTCATCGAAGAAAATTATGACTCGCGCATCAAGAAATACTTAAAGACTGGAACAACGATAACTGTCGACTAGCTGCAGCTTCATCTCACCGGTGTTTCCTCGTCAAATGCAGATGGAATAATATCATTCCACAACATATTATTGACACACGTAAACGCTTTAAAAATTTAACGTTTCAAAGTTTTACTTGAAAAAAGATAACAAAAGACCTAAGATATAATTTTTGAAAAAAAATTTAAATCTTGAATTCAGAGACATTAATTTTCGTATAAATTTGATTAACAAAACCTTAAATAACCTAAACCAAAAAATTTTTCTATGTGACTTAAAAGGACGCCGTACCGACATGCTTACCGACCTTTACAGATTCAAACTTTACAAAACCAATAATCCATTTTTTCATAAGGTATGATTTATCTCCCCTAGGTTTTAATAAAAGCTAGCGGGGATAACTTATAAAATTTTTTAAATTTATAAATTCTCTTATTAAAGTTTGAAACCGTAAATGTCGGTTATCATGTTGGTTAGGCGTTCTCTTAAGCGAAGATATTATACACTCCACATCAAAATTATCCCAACACGATTTTTCACAGAAAAATTGCCGTTATTTAAATGTTTGTAGCTCGGTCAATTTTCATCGTATTGAGATCTTTTTTTTATTTTGTAGGGAATTATGTGCACTTTGAGGAAAAAATAATGCCTAATAGCTGCGAGATAATGCCAAATTGCTATGTCTTAATCTGGCCTACGTACTTCTTTTTCTTAAACAACGCAATAGTTTGCACGTTTACCTGGATTACCAAAAATTTTTTTTCAAAAAACAACAAATACCACCTTAAAGTAGACTTTTTAACGAGAATTTAAAAAAAAATTCGACCCTCTACGACTTTTTTTGACCGAGTTATGCCGTTTTAAAGATCTTCCTATGTTTTAGTCAAATACCGCCAACGTCAGCATTACCCGATGCGTACCGCGAGGAGGTTGTTAGTCGGACTTACGCATCATTGTGGCCCTGAAAAGGGTCGATTGTGTGAATAGTTTCTTACATTAGGGACCCCGCGGCTAGTCACTTCCGCAGTATTTTTTGACTTCAAACCCTATACGCCTGAGGCCTCTGTTAAACGTTCTTGCATATTAATGCATGCCCTTATTGAATTTTGACGTATCTCGTGCCAAATTTGATTAAGAATTCTTTCAAATTCTGTCCGACCAACAACCTCCTCGCGGTACGCATCGGGTAATGCTGACGTTGGCGGTATTTGACTAAAACATAGGAAGATCTTTAAAATGGCATAACTCGGTCAAAAAAAGTCGTAGAGGGTCGACTTTTTTTTTAAATTCTCGTTAAAAAATCTACTTTAAGGTGGTATTTGTTGTATTTTGAAAAAAAATTTTTGGTAATCCAGGTAAACGTGCAAACTATTGCGTTGTTTAAGAAAAAGAAGTTGGTAGGCCTGATTAAGACATAGCAATGTGGCATTATCTCGCAGCTATTAGGCATTATTTTTTGCTCAAAGTGCACATAATTCCCTACAAAATAAAAAAAAAGATCTCAATACGATGAAAATTGACCGAGCTACAAACATTTAAAAAATGGCAATTTTTCTGTGAAAAATCTTGTTGCGATAATTTTGATGCGGAGTAAACACAGATTTTTTTGTTTGACTGAAAAACGATACATTTTAACTCGAAATAAACATATTGTTCTCTTATATAAAAAATATAGTCGATTGTATGAACAAAAACCAAAATTTTGAACAGTTTAACTATTTCAGACAAAACCAATTGGCTTGTTAATTTGACGAATATTGTTATTCCGAATGATGTTGGTAATATTGTTTCTCTTGGTCCTAACTATAGTTTAAAATGTAATACATCCAAATCAGCAGTCGTAGATAAAATTAAAAATTTGAGAAACTGTTTACAAACTTTAGACATTGCCAATAATATCAAATCTGAAATGAGAGATAAAATAGTACATAATATGAATGAATCTATCAAGAAGAAAATACAGTCAAACGTTAAAGAAATAGAAGAAAAAAAATATGTGTAAGTCTGACTATGTGTCAAAAATAACTAGAACCTTTTCTGATGAATCTGTGTACAAAGTAATTAGGAAAAATTCGTTAAAAGAATTACAAACAAACACTTTTTGTATTTTAAAAACTTTAAATAATAATGACTGCCTGAAATATAAATATCATAACAATACTCTTACTTGTTCTAATACATGTTTAGCTAAAGGTTATGGATTACCAAAAATTCATAAAGTTAACAACCCTTTACGACCTATTATTTCACTAGTTAACAACCCTACCCATTTTCTTGCAAAAATTGTTTATATGGAAATAAAATCAGCTATTAATCACCAAAATTATATATAAATAACAGTTTTTAATTAAAAGACAAATTAAAAGTTTTACACATTGTTAGAAGATTGTGTTTTATTGTCTTCAGATGTGGTTTCATTTTTTACGAATACCCCTTGTAACTTAGTTTTAGAGAATTTATAAAGAAGAATTTCTATCTTAAATATAAAATGTAATATTACATTTAAAGAGATTTTATCATGCGTAAAATTTCTTTATGACAATAGTCTTTTTATATTTAATGACTCATGTTATCAAAAGACTCACGGTAAACCTATAGGTTCTCCCATTTCTCCGCTCTTTGCAGACATTGTAATAGATGTTTTTTTATCTTCTTTATTAAATACTAAAAGTTTTTACATAAATTTATAATCCTTTCCTAAAAAATTATATCATATTATCCATAAACGGATTTGTCACATATAATATAATACTAATTTGTAATTAAGATAGTGACCAATTATTTACTATAGTAACAAAGCTAAAGCATGCTTATAGAATACTCACAGAAACCAGAAACTTAATATCAAAACAACATTTGTATTTCTATCCATTTCTTTCCTTATGTTAATATTCATAGTAACAGTAATTCTAATGAATTAATAAATAAGAATAAATAGTAATAAATAAGAAAACATTAATAAACACTTAGTGAACTGGGTACACGGTGACCCATTTTAATCGCCCCACCCAAATTTCTCGGAATCTGCGCTAGCTATGCAAAAATGGTTCAAGGAAAAGTTGTAGACGATGATGGGGGACATCTTTTGGCAAGATTGGCTTTGACCATGAATTTTATTTTGACTATAAATAAGGACCCCTATTTTTGACACCGGATTTGGAAAGAGCGGAAAATTTTACGTCCGAAACGGTATTTTGAAATTTTTTCATGACCTTCAGAAGGTCTTCTCAAGATCAAATGCCATGGAACCTGTAATTTCATAGTTATTTAATGGTTAAACTTCTTTTTTATTTGTGTCATTTATTGAAATTTTTCAAGTTCAAGTAAAGGTTAAAGTCCATTTTAATAGCCCCACCTAAATTTCTCGGAATCTACGCTAGTTATGAAAAAATAATTCAGCGAAAAGTTGCAAAGAACGATGGGGAATTGTTTGACGGAATTGGTTTTAACCTTTAACTTCATTTTCAAGGTTCTTTGAAGGTCAGAGTCATTTCATGTAAATTAAAATCTCTGCTTTGAGTTTTGGAATGGGATAGAGCGGGCAAAACTTACTCCCAAAATGGTACTGAAAGCTTGCTTTTGCGACTTTGACAAAATCAATTCATAGTTAACTGTTAAATATCCATCCACGAGCTTTTCTTTTAATGTTTCATTATTTACCAGGCTCAGGGGCACCAATGACTGATCATTTTCACCAAAAAAGAAACTATTTAAGAAGTTTTGTCAAGTTAAATATTTTACTTTTAGCGTTACCCAGAAACAATAGCGTGGACGTAGTAAGTTCTGTTTATTTTGGAGTGCTTGATTAACGTGAGTCCCCTTGCCTCTCACAATTCCACATGAGGAATTTAACCTCGGAGCAAATGTTCAAAGTTGCGTCCATTTGCTTGAAGGCATAAATTTAAACGCCTCTGAAAATGCGGAACGGTTCTGAAAAATATCTCTCTTGGTATTGCCGAGCATGGTCGACGAATGCGATGCTGCATATCTGCTCTAGTTGTTGACCGTTCTTGAAAAACAACATTGTTTAAGTAACCCCATAAATAAAAATCTGGAGACGTTAGTTAGGAGAGGCCAGTTAAGTGGACCTCCTCATCCAATCCATCTGCCATTGAAATGTTGATTTAAAAAGTTTCGCACGATTAAAGCGATATGTGGTGTTGCACCGTCCTGCTGGAGCCACATTCTTTGACACGTTTGTAGATCGACATCTTCTATCAATCCCGGTAGTTCATCTCTCATTAGCCGTAAATAAGTATGTTGGTCTACATTTTCCTCAAAAAAATAAGGTCCAATTAAATATCTATTGACAATTCCGCACCATACCATGAGACTCCAACGCCTTTGGTGATTGACAGCTCTGTACCAACGAGGATTTTCCCTGGACCAATAATGACAATTATGTCTATTTAGTTCTCCATCACTCTAAAAGTAGCCTCGTCAGAAAAAAGGACGTATCTAAAAAAATCTGGTCCATTCTCTATCCTATGCAAAGCCCATTGGCCAAACTCAATTCGCTGTTGAAAATGATTTTCTTCCATCTGTTGAACCAACGTTATGTGGTAGGCATGATACCGAAGGTAGTCCATTATTCTCAAAATAGTCGATCTTGAAATGCCTATTTCCCTTTCAACTCGTCGAGAACTTATCTGCGGGTCAAGATAAGCGACAGTAAGAACAGCAACAACACGTGGATCATTCACATTATATTCATGTCGCTTGCGGTGACGGACCATATGACCTTCACAAACTCTTTTAGTCAAACGACTTATTGCTCTGTGATCTGGGTGTCGTCTGTCAGGAAAACGGGCAGCGTAAAGTCTTGCTGGAGTTCGAAAATTATCATGACTATCTCCTAAAACCATTGTCATATCCACAATCTCGTTTTATTGATAATCAGCCATTTGTAGAGATAATTGTATGTACTTTTACTTTTTTAAAGAGTTTTAAATGCAAAATTAAAAAATATTAACAGTGTCAATATTTTTCAAATTTTTTTCCTCATGAGTTTCGAACGTTCCGATCGAAATTTTCATATCTAGATTTTACTTTAAGTAGGCCAATCAGCCAAATGCAATTTTTTAAAAACATTTTATAAAATTTTATGAAAATTCTCTAAAAATTATTACTCGGGGGTTCTTGGGGTCGTTATTATGATTCGGGGATCAGTTTTTGAAAATTCGAAGATGGCGGACCATGGACAGTCGGTAAAAAAGCATATTTTTAAAAAGTTGATGAAATTTCAATGGCAGATGGATTGAACAAGGAGATCCAGTTAAATGGCCTGCTTGTTCACCAGATCTAACGTCTCCAGATTTTTTAACAGTTAACTATCAATTGATTTTGTCAAAGTCGCAAAAGCAAGCTTTCAGTACCATTTGGGGAGTAAGTTTTACCCGCTCTACCCCATTCCAAAACTCAAAGCAGAGATTTTAATTTACATGAAATAACTCTGACCTTCAAAGAACTTTGAAAATGAAGTTTAAGGTTAAAACCTATTCCGTCAAAAGATTCCCCATCGTTCTTTGCAACTTTCCGCTGAATTATTTTTTCATAACTAGCGTAGATTCCAAGAAGTTTAGGTGGGGCTATTAAAATGGGCTTTAACCTTTATTTGAACTTGAAAAAGTTCAATAAATGACACAAATAAAAAAGAAGTTTATCCATTAAATAACCATGACATTACAGGTTCCATGGCATTTGACCTTGAAATGACCTGAAGGTCATGAAAAAATTTCAAAATACCGTTTCGGACGTAAAATTTTCCGCTCTTTCCAAATCCGGTCTCAAAAATAGGGGTCCTCATTTATAGTCAAAATAAAGTTCATGGTCAAAACCAATCTTGCCAAAAGATGTCCCCCATCGTCCTCTACAACTTTTCCTTGAACCACATTTTCATAGCTAGCGTAGATTCCGAGAAATTTGGGTGGGCGATTAAGATAAATAAATAAATAAATAAATTGGTATAAGAGACGATACGAATATAGAAACTGTCAAAACAAAACTGATTCGAAATAGACAAACAAATACTATACATATCATACTAGTCCGTACACTATGAACACGGGTGAATTTAAATTCTCAATTTTAATTTTTTGAAAAGAAAGAGCCAAATACTGGTTTAAGTAAAGCTTATTTCTGTCTAAATTTATGTACTAAAGTATTGCACACTGATTGTAATTGGTTAGCATCTTCTTTTTTATTGATAGATTATTTTTGCATATTTCTTTGTAGAGTTTCAGAGATTGGATGTTTAAAATACGGACGCTATCGAAATCCATTTTATGACCAAATTCATTAATGTGATTGTTAATAACACATTGTTTATCATTTTTTAGACTATTTTTACTATGTTCATAGTTTTTAACCTTTTAAGGAGGGGGATTTTGACGCTGAAATTCGACTTTTTTTACACAATTTGTGTGCATAAAATGAAAACACTTGTCACGTGGATTGCCTGATAAAATTGGTGGTCGATATATCAACCAGTCCCATCTGGAACGTAAAGTCCAATGTTAAAAATTTAATTTAGAGAGTTAGGAGTGCTTTTAGACTTATTTAGATGCGCTAAATACGAAAAAAATATCAAAAAATATTCAGGAGACATCATTGACTTTGAAAATTGTAGTTCATCGTCAACTTCATTACTTGTAGTATTTTAGTCCAAAAATGATATTCAAAAATGATATGCATTACATGTATTTTTATCACTGATTTATTATGAAAAAATATATTAGTTATCGATCTTAGCACGACCCAGAATCAACAGCGCGGATGTGGCGAAAATTTGATCCCTTTGGGGTGCTTGATTTCCGTGAGTCCCCTTGCCTCTCATCTCTTAATATTTGACTTTATAATAATGTCTCTTTTGTGTGATAATAGACAAAACGTGGAGCTACGCATAAAGGAATATCACAATCAGAGCACATGTATTTTGTTCGACTAGTAATTTTACGTAAAACACACAAGTGACACCTTCGACTTATAGCAAACCTTGGAAAATGACGACCAGCTAATCGAGTAGGAGGGCTAAGAAGACGAGAAATGCTATCATTAGTATTCGGAATGAAGGAAAGGCATTGGTCCTTCATTTTTCATTTTATATAAAGAATGAGCATTAGATAAACTTAGATCAATAAGATCGAAAAATAACTTGCGATACCACTTCTTTGTTTTTCTAACTGTTTCGGTTATATACAATTGTCTATCTACATTGTCAACACCACCGATATTTTGGTTGTATTTATGGATGCATCGTGGTTTTATAATATCCTCATTGGTTTGATAGTTTTTTTTGCCAGTGATACAGAACTCAGGTTCGTGCAGAGTTGTAAGCATGCAAACACTGCGCTTATCTTGCCACCTGATTGTCATCCACAAATTATTATGAGCAACTTGAACTTTACCTCGCTCTAATTTATTTTCTAATTTTGGCATTCCTTCTCTATTTGTTCTTATCGTGCCACACATTCCTGTATCGCGATCATGCAAAAATTCTGCCAATATGGGAGATGTATACCAGTTATCTACGTATATGACATGAACCTCGTAAAAATAAGGTTGTAAGAAATGAGCGACAATATCCCCAGCAACACCCAAATCAAACTTCTGATAATCAGTATCAGCGCCAGTATAGACAATAAAACCCAAAATGAATCCAGTCTCACAGTCTACTAATTCAAAAAGTTTGATGCCAAACCGATTTCTTTTCAAAGGAATATACTACTTGAATTGAAACCTGTCTTTCCACAATACTAGGCTTTCATCTACGCACACATTTTGCCTGGAATAAGAGCTGCTGAGAATTTACTTTGTAGATTATTGGTCTATTATTGGTTTTATTTTCACTAAAGGATGGTGAGCGATTTCCGAGGTATCTTCATTATCATGAAAATGTAAATGACGTAAGATTGCAAGAAACCTATCACGAGACATTATTTGACCGAAAATTGGAGTATAAAGCAGAGGATCTTTAGACCAATGGTCTTTCAAGTCACCTTTTCGAATATGGACCGTTCGAATTGAAAGGCCAAGAAAACATTCAAATTCATCTTTTGTAAGCGGAGACCAGGTTTTCTAATGGGATTGCCGATTTTCATAATTCTGACTTTCATAGCGATTCATCTCATCTATAATTCTTTCAATGAGAGGGGAATCAAAAAAGTAAAGTTAGAGATATTAGGATTTATTTTAGAAGTACCTTGAAAAATTTTGATTGATGTATAAAAATACGCATTTTCAAAATTTGTGTCTCATCATTATCATTTTCTACCAAATCAACTTCATGAATTTTCTCATTCTCCAAATCTTGTATTTCAGGTTCAGACACGCCACTATTCTAAATTGGAATATTAGCCATTTTATCAAAAATAATTGCTTGTATTTTTTTGACAACTTAGTAAATAAAGAGAATGATGAAATAATAAGAATATTATGAATAAAAAATCTTCCGCCAGAAAAAATAACTATGTGTTGATCTGCCAAGAAACTAATAGTAATAAATAGTTCAAATAATCACTATGAAAATGTGTTTCATCAAACGTAAAACTATTTGTTTTGTATTCAAAGCTTTAAAATACGTTGGTATACCAATTTTCAGGTCGAAGTACCGAATAAAAAATTTGACCTTGAAATCACTATTTACAATGATAATACTAATATGATACCAAAGTGGTAGATATATTGACCAGTCTCGTCCTTAAAAGATTAACATTCTTTTTGTTTCTCCTATGTAAGATGCATTACAATTAGTACAATTAATTTTATACACTATTTCTTGTTGTTCTATTTTTTTATCTATATGTTTTCCTCTGTGAATAACCTGAAGGTGCTTAAATTATTACAAAATTAATGAGGAATGTGAAACTGAAATGATAGTTAATCTTATCGATAGTAATCAAAATAGAATATTCTCACTGAGAATACAGGAAGCAAAAAAATTTGCAGATAATAACGATATGTTTTTTACCATGGGTGACAAGGGCAATGTGACAGTAGCTATTAGTAACCTATCAATAACCAGTAGAATTAGTAATAAATTTGTTTCTATATATCTTAAAATTTTATATGTATTAATTTTAATTATTTCTCAGTTGTTTTGTTTTTATTTTTAGTTTCTTTTAATTGATTAATATTAAATACAAAATAATCAAGAAATCTGCGCATGCGCGAATTTCGCACACTAGTGCGTGAAAGTGGTATTTCGCACACGCTGCATAGGCATTCAAAATGGCATTTCGCACACAGTGTTTTAAAATAGTACATTTCGACACTAGTGCGAGTATTTGATTTTCATCTCGAGTGACGGTTTGCGCCCGAGCGAAGCGAGGGCGAAGAGGTCACACGAGGAGGAAATCGACTTCTCACACAAGTATCGAACAGTACTTTTTGATACAACGTGTGAGAGACTCAATTTAACGCACGCGTCTTTTGTTTCGCGTGCGCGGAATCGAGCCTCACGCACGGAGTGTCGAAAAAATAATATTAACCATATAAAAAATAGCAACAAATTGCCCAAGTCACATGTGCTAAACAGTATCAGCGCCAGTATAGACAATAAAACCCAAAATGAATCCAGTCTCACAGTCTACTAATTCAAAAAGTTTGATGCCAAACCGATTTCTTTTCAAAGGAATATACTACTTGAATTGAAACCTGTCTTTCCACAATACTAGGCTTTCATCTACGCACACATTTTGCCTGGAATAAGAGCTGCTGAGAATTTACTTTGTAGATTATTGGTCTATTATTGGTTTTATTTTCACTAAAGGATGGTGAGCGATTTCCGAGGTATCTTCATTATCATGAAATGTAAATGACGTAAGATTGCAAGAAACCTATCACGAGACATTATTTGACCGAAATTGGAGTATAAGCAGAGGATCTTTAGACCAATGGTCTTTCAAGTCACCTTTTCGAATATGGACCGTTCGAATTGAAAGGCCAAGAAAACATTCAAATTCATCTTTTGTAAGCGGAGACCAGGTTTTCTAATGGGATTGCCGATTTTCATAATTCTGACTTTCATAGCGATTCATCTCATCTATAATTCTTTCAATGAGAGGGGAATCAAAAAAGTAAAGTTAGAGATATTAGGATTTATTTTAGAAGTACCTTGAAAAATTTTGATTGATGTATAAAAATACGCATTTTCAAAATTTGTGTCTCATCATTATCATTTTCTACCAAATCAACTTCATGAATTTTCTCATTCTCCAAATCTTGTATTTCAGGTTCAGACACGCCACTATTCTAAATTGGAATATTAGCCATTTTATCAAAAATAATTGCTTGTATTTTTTTGACAACTTAGTAAATAAAGAGAATGATGAAATAATAAGAATATTATGAATAAAAAATCTTCCGCCAGAAAAAATAACTATGTGTTGATCTGCCAAGAAACTAATAGTAATAAATAGTTCAAATAATCACTATGAAAATGTGTTTCATCAAACGTAAAACTATTTGTTTTGTATTCAAAGCTTTAAAATACGTTGGTATACCAATTTTCAGGTCGAAGTACCGAATAAAAAATTTGACCTTGAAATCACTATTTACAATGATAATACTAATATGATACCAAAGTGGTAGATATATTGACCAGTCTCGTCCTTAAAAGATTAACATTCTTTTTGTTTCTCCTATGTAAGATGCATTACAATTAGTACAATTAATTTTATACACTATTTCTTGTTGTTCTATTTTTTTATCTATATGTTTTCCTCTGTGAATAACCTGAAGGTGCTTAAATTATTACAAAATTAATGAGGAATGTGAAACTGAAATGATAGTTAATCTTATCGATAGTAATCAAAATAGAATATTCTCACTGAGAATACAGGAAGCAAAAAAATTTGCAGATAATAACGATATGTTTTTTACCATGGGTGACAAGGGCAATGTGACAGTAGCTATTAGTAACCTATCAATAACCAGTAGAATTAGTAATAAATTTGTTTCTATATATCTTAAAATTTTATATGTATTAATTTTAATTATTTCTCAGTTGTTTTGTTTTTATTTTTAGTTTCTTTTAATTGATTAATATTAAATACAAAATAATCAAGAAATCTGCGCATGCGCGAATTTCGCACACTAGTGCGTGAAAGTGGTATTTCGCACACGCTGCATAGGCATTCAAAATGGCATTTCGCACACAGTGTTTTAAAATAGTACATTTCGACACTAGTGCGAGTATTTGATTTTCATCTCGAGTGACGGTTTGCGCCCGAGCGAAGCGAGGGCGAAGAGGTCACACGAGGAGGAAATCGACTTCTCACACAAGTATCGAACAGTACTTTTTGATACAACGTGTGAGAGACTCAATTTAACGCACGCGTCTTTTGTTTCGCGTGCGCGGAATCGAGCCTCACGCACGGAGTGTCGAAAAAATAATATTAACCATATAAAAAATAGCAACAAATTGCCCAAGTCACATGTGCTAAACAGTTATGATTTAAAGAACAAATTAACTTATATGATTATAACAGACAATTACATGATGGTTAGTTTGGATATAGTTTCCTTGTTCACTAATACACCGTTTGAATTAATAAAAAATAACATAGAAAGAAAACATGTTCAAATATTTAAAAAATTCAATATACCTTTAAACGAATTTTTAGAATTAACAGATTTTTTAACGCATATATAATAATTTTTCAATTTAATAACAGATACTATCAACAAATACAGGGTGCACCTATGGGTAGCCCTTGTTCCCCTAATTTTGCTGACGTAGTAATGGAAGATTTGGAAGAAGACTGTTTGAATAAATTATCATTTAAACCGTTAATATATTTCAGATATGTTGATGACATAGTCACTATAATCCCGAAAGATAAATCAACTGAAATGATTAAAATATTCACTTCTTACCATAAAAAACTACAGTTTACATATGAGACAGAACAAAATAATAAACTAACAAAATGGAAGAACAAGGAATAGTATATAAAATTAATTGTACTGATTGTAATGCATCTTACATATGGGAAACAAAATGAATGTTAAAAACTAGGATCAATAAACATAGTAAAAACAGTCTAAAAAATGATAAACAATGTGTTATTAACAATCACATCAATGAATTTGGTCATAAAATGGATTTCGATAGCGTCCGTATTTTAAACATCCAATCTCTGAAACTCTACAAATAAATATGCAAAAATAACTTATCAATAAAAAAGAAGATGCTAACAAATTACAATCAGTGTACAAGACTTTAATACATAAATTTAAACAGAAATAAACTTCACTTACAGCAGTATTTGGCTCTTTCTTTTCAAAAATGTAAAATTGAGAATTTAAATTCACCCGTGTTTATAGTGTACGGACCAGTATTAAATGTATAGTATTTGTTTGTCTATCAAGTAAATCAGTTTTGTTTATGAGGTAATGCTGTATTTTCTATTTACAACGAATAGGCATGTATCTGGATTTCAAATAATTAATGATTTTTCCCCGCGTAAAAAAATTAAAGTTTATATGAACTTTATATAAACTTTAGGTTTGGCTAAACTTGATATGGGGTTGGCCAACGAGACTGAGCCGAACTTGTGTAACTGACTGTTCAAGTTTGGCGAAAGTGTATCAAAAGTTCATTTGAAATTGATATAAAGTTTTTATAAGGTTTTGTTACAATTACTGACAAATAAAATAAAGTTTATACTAAGTTTAACCGAACTCAATATCAACGTGATATCAAGTTCAAGTATATAAAGTAATATATTGTTGATATCAACATACCCAAAGAAAATTTTTAAAAACCTTCTTTAACTGACATCATTTAGTATACATCGGTTAGAAAAATGGATATTTGAGATGTAACCAAAAAATTCGAACCTGCCACTGAAAAGTGTTGTCCATTTCGTTAGTCTTGAAGATATAACCTGAAAGAAGAAAATTAAAAAAACCACAAAGTATCTATTTTTACATATTAAAATATTAATTAAAACATAATTAAAAATATAAACTTTTCATTTCAAATAGAAAACACTTATCTGATGCAGAAGTCCAAAATGAATCTTCTTGTGTCGTATTTTCTATGCTGACATCGTTGTCCGGATTACGCCTTACGTACACCAATCGCGCAACGATGCTCTGTCAACTCGTTTACACACTAAACGACGACTCACGATTATTACAATTGCACAAACAATCGTTCAGATTCGCAAAATATAACCTGGTCCGCTGATCCTTTTCGCGCTGCTCTCGCGAGTGAACTGACGCTAGGGTTAGTTGCCAAAACAACATTGTTTTGTTTTTTTTTCATCGGCTAATTTATCGATATCTAACCGATTCGTCAGTACCGTTGCGAATGCGGCGCGAGAATGACCAGCAGATCAGGTTATTTTTTCAAATCTGACAGTTTAATAACTGCAATTGTAATAATCGTGAGTCGCCGTTTAGTGTGTAAACGAGTTGACAGAGCATCGTTGCGCGATCGGTGTACGTATTAAGGCGTAATCCGGACAACGATGTCAGGATAGAAAATTCGACACATGAAAATTCATTTTGAACCGCTGCATCAGATAAGTTTTTTCTATTTAAATTAAAACTTTTATGTATTTAATTATGTTTTAATTAATATTTTAATATGTAAAAATAGATATTTTGTGGTTTTTTTAATTTTCTTCTTTCAGGTTATATCTTCAAAACTAACGAAATGTACAACACTTTTCAGTGGCAGGTTCGAATTTTTTGGTTGCATCTGAAATATCCATTTTTCTAACCGATGTATACTTAATGATGTCAGTTAAAGAAGATTTTTAAAAATTTTCTTTGGGTATGTTGATATCAACATTATATTACTTTATATACTTGAAGTTGATGTCACGTTGATATTGAGTTCGGTTAAACTTAGTATAAACTTTATTTTATTTGTCAGTAATTGTAAAAAACCTTATAAAAACTTTATATCAATTTCAGATGATCTTTTGATACACTTTCGCCAAACTTGAACAGTCAGTTACACAAGTTCGGCTCAGTCTCGTTGGCCAACCCCATATCAAGTTTAGCCAAACCTAAAGTTTATATAAAGTTCATATAAACTTTAATTTTTTGAATAGGACATTTCACTATAAAGTCGAGCATTATTTATCCGAATCTACCGGTATATTCTAATATTGTCAAGCAACCTATGTGGTTCGTTTATAGGGTTTAATCAGTATTGTCACATAAATGAGCGGTTTAGTATTACAATAAACACGTAATAGTCGATTACATTTTTGGCGCGAAATTTGTCTTTCTCAAGTGGCTTTGGTGTTACAAAGAACACATAGAAATATTGTACAATTGAAATATTTTTTCTATAAATAGGTTAATATGTTTTCATATTAGAAAAATAATGAAGTATAAACTTTATTACAAGAGAATGCTAAATAAAGAATACATACTAATTCCGTAACAAATTCTGAATTATTTTAAATGTTAACATGAATCATCGAATCATACAAAAGATTAACAAAATAAGATTACTTTATTGAAAATTAAATTTAATATTTCTTTTTGGTGTTTATTACTAGCTTACTGTAGAAAACTACTATCTTTGCTTTCATGAAGAATAACATTGAAAAATATTTATAATTAAAGGGCACAAAATCAAGAATACCTGCAAGTGTCACTCGAGTCTGACAGTTATTTCTATAATCATTAATAAATCACTTAAATATAGAAATATCTAATATTTCTTTGATGTTTATTAGTAGTTTGTAATATAAACTTCTATCATTATATGCATGAAGAATATTAATGAAAAACATTTGAAACTAAAGGACACAAAACTAAGAATACATAGAAATATTGTATAATTGAAATATTTTCTCTAATAGTCAGGTTACTATATTTAACTATTTGAAGAATAACGAAGCAAAACATGTACACAAATATTTTACAAAGTTTACTTGCATCAGTCGTCATATAAGAATTATTATACTGGATAAGTTTATTTAAAATTACATTTAATATTTCTTTGTTGTTTATTAGTAGCTCACTGTAGACAACTTCGTTCTATACTTTCATGAAAAATAGCAATGAATAACATTTATAATTAATTAACAAAACTAAGAATACCTGCAAGTGTCACTCGTGTCTGACAGTTATTTCTATAACCATTACTAAAGTAGTTAAATATATAGGAATATTGAATATTGAAATATTTGTTCTAAAAGTTCGGTTAATATTTTTTTTATTTTTAAAAAATAATGAAGAATAAACTTTTATACAAGAGTAGACTAATGAAAGAATACATATAAATGCCGTTACACATTCTGAATTATTTTACAGAGTTTACTTGAATCAGTGAATCGTATAAGAATTATTATATTAGATAAGTTTATATAAAATAAATTTAATAATTCTTTGATTTTTATTAATAGCTTTATAATAGAAAACTTTTGCCTTTACTTGCATGAAGATTAACAATAAAAAATATTTATAACAAAATAATTCAAAATTAATATTACATGCAACTGTCTAGAGTTTGGCTGTTATCTTATAAACATTACTAATTAACTTAAACATAGAAGTAGTATAAACTTTGAATATTTTTTTTACAAGTTAGGTTAATATTTTTCCATATTTCAATAATTAAAAAGAAAAACTTTATATCAATTTCAGATGATCTTTTGATACACTTTCGCCAAACTTGAACAGTCAGTTACACAAGTTCGGCTCAGTCTCGTTGGCCAACCCCATATCAAGTTTAGCCAAACCTAAAGTTTATATAAAGTTCATATAAACTTTAATTTTTTGAATAGGACATTTCACTATAAAGTCGAGCATTATTTATCCGAATCTACCGGTATATTCTAATATTGTCAAGCAACCTATGTGGTTCGTTTATAGGGTTTAATCAGTATTGTCACATAAATGAGCGGTTTAGTATTACAATAAACACGTAATAGTCGATTACATTTTTGGCGCGAAATTTGTCTTTCTCAAGTGGCTTTGGTGTTACAAAGAACACATAGAAATATTGTATAATTGAAATATTTTCTCTAATAGTCAGGTTACTATATTTAACTATTTGAAGAATAACGAAGCAAAACATGTACACAAATATTTTACAAAGTTTACTTGCATCAGTCGTCATATAAGAATTATTATATTAGATAAGTTTATATAAAATAAATTTAATAATTCTTTGATTTTTATTAATAGCTTTATAATAGAAAACTTTTGCCTTTACTTGCATGAAGATTAACAATAAAAAATATTTATAACAAAATAATTCAAAATTAATATTACATGCAACTGTCTAGAGTTTGGCTGTTATCTTATAAACATTACTAATTAACTTAAACATAGAAGTAGTATAAACTTTGAATATTTTTTTTACAAGTTAGGTTAATATTTTTCCATATTTCAATAATTAAAAAGAAAAACTTTTTTTACAAGAATATACTAATTGAATTACTTTTTAACAAGAGCAGTGTATATATATGGGGTATTCCACGTGAAATGGTCCGATCAAAATTTTAAAATGCACCAAATTTTGGGTACACTTTGCAAATGTTTTTCAGAATTCAGAAAAAAATTTTTAGGTACTGGAATCTATTTACTCAAAAGTTATTCTAACCTCAAAAAGTGAATTTTTCCATATTTTTTTCAACACCAGCTGGGTTTACCGCTATATAACTCAAAATCTATCAACTTTTACTATAGAACATTATATGTAACATTCGTTGCTAATTATATCTAGAATTTATTCTTCTGGGTTAGAATTTCTAATCTCAAGGTCAATGTTACATAAACTACATGTCAATATTCAACTTGAAAAAAGTGCAAGTGCGCCACCTTTGATTTTTTTATCCAAAAGTCTAAAAGAAAGCTTGGAGCAATGCCTTTCAAATGGTCTGTAACATTTTTATGGCCTCCGATTCTGTAAAAAGTATGACAATTTAAAGAAACACGAAAATTTTTTTTAAATTTAAATGGGAATTACCATGTTAATTTTTGTGAATTTTTTGTCTTTCTTTAAACTGTCATAACTTTTACAGAAATTGGAGGCCATAAAAATGCTACAGACCATTTGAAAGGTATTGCTCCAAGCTTTCTTTGAGACTTTTGGATGAAAAAATCAAAGGTGGCGCACTTGCACTTTTTTCAAGTTGAATATTGACATGTAGTTTATGTAACATTGACATTGAGATTAGAAATTCTAACCCAGAAGAATAAATTCTAGATATAATTAGCAACTGTCACGTCCAGACTTGCACCAATTACTATAAAAAATATTACAAGAAGGCAAATGGTTAATAAACCATTCGCGTTCCTTTCGCTCTTGTTTGACTAGGACTAGCCTTACGTCTCCGGGAGTAGCGAGCGAAGTTATTTTGAGAGTAGAGATGCAGGATATAATGTGGGATAAATAAAATAATATGTTTTATTTCGTATTAATTATGCATTATTTATTTAAATATAATATGCTGTTTTTTTCTTTAAATGAACACGTGAAACTAAATTATTACAGCTTTTTAATGGGCAAAAACACGTAAAATTACACTATTTTATTAACAATTGTATAAAATTATTTAAGTCGAATAACTATTAATTTTATTGAATAAACAAGTGTACGGCGAACACATTAACACATTATAGAATAAAAGATACACAAGGTTTTTTATTATAAACATTAAATTAACTTAAACATAGAAGTAGTATAAACTTTGAATATTTTTTTTACAAGTTAGGTTAATATTTTTCCATATTTCAATAATTAAAAAGAAAAACTTTTTTTACAAGAATATACTAATTGAATTACTTTTTAACAAGAGCAGTGTATATATGGGGTATTCCACGTGAAATGGTCCGATCAAAATTTTAAAATGCACCAAATTTTGGGTACACTTTGCAAATGTTTTTCAGAATTCAGAAAAAAATTTTTAGGTACTGGAATCTATTTACTCAAAAGTTATTCTAACCTCAAAAAGTGAATTTTTCCATATTTTTTTCAACACCAGCTGGGTTTACCGCTATATAACTCAAAATCTATCAACTTTTACTATAGAACATTATATGTAACATTCGTTGCTAATTATATCTAGAATTTATTCTTCTGGGTTAGAATTTCTAATCTCAAGGTCAATGTTACATAAACTACATGTCAATATTCAACTTGAAAAAAGTGCAAGTGCGCCACCTTTGATTTTTTTATCCAAAAGTCTAAAAGAAAGCTTGGAGCAATGCCTTTCAAATGGTCTGTAACATTTTTATGGCCTCCGATTCTGTAAAAAGTTATGACAATTTAAAGAAACACGAAATTTTTTTTAAATTTAAATGGGAATTACCATGTTAATTTTTGTGAATTTTTTGTCTTTCTTTAAACTGTCATAACTTTTTACAGAATTGGAGGCCATAAAAATGCTACAGACCATTTGAAAGGTATTGCTCCAAGCTTTCTTTTAGACTTTTGGATGAAAAAATCAAAGGTGGCGCACTTGCACTTTTTTCAAGTTGAATATTGACATGTAGTTTATGTAACATTGACATTGAGATTAGAAATTCTAACCCAGAAGAATAATTCTAGATATAATTAGCAACTGTCACGTCCAACCTTGCACCAATTACTATAAAAAATATTACAAGAAGGCAAATGGTTAATAAACCATTCGCGTTCCTTTCGCTCTTGTTTGACTAGGACTAGCCTTACGTCTCCGGGAGTAGCGAGCGAAGTTATTTTGAGAGTAGAGATGCAGGATATAATGTGGGATAAATAAAATAATATGTTTTATTTCGTATTAATTATGCATTATTATTAAATATAATATGCTGTTTTTTTCTTAAATGAACACGTGAAACTAAATATTACAGCTTTTTAATGGGCAAAAACACGTAAAAATACACTATTTATTAACAATTGTATAAATTATTTAAGTCGAATACTATTAATTTTATTGAATAAACAAGTGGACGGCGAACACATTAACACATTATAGAATAAAAGATACACAAGGTTTTTTATTATACACATTAATAATGAAATAAGAATTGTTATAAATAAATGCAGATTTAATTAAAAATTATTGTCGTTTTAAACATGAATTATTGTTAATAAAGTGTATTTCAAACCGCGAATGTTGCAAATTAAATGCAATACAACGTATATTATTATAAATAAATTGTAATATATATAATAATTGTTATAAAAGAAAACGGTTGGTTCAGCAATCGAAACAACATAAAATATCAGGTTGCCTTTACGAATAATACAAGCGTATAGATAGCCGAAAAGCAATATACCTTAAGTACCCAAATATATAGATATATATATATATATATATATGTATATATGTGTGTATATTCGGTGAGGAACGAAGGTCCGCCTTGAACGTGGGTAGCGGTGTCAGATTGCCGTATAATGTCCTGCTAGACCTGCGGGCGTCGACGTTAGATGTGTATGCTGTTGGAGCTCGACGATTTCCAGATGTCGAAGTCGTAGTTCCTCGACTATGGCTTGTAGATGTCGATGATACGTCTCGATTCCTCTTGTGATTTTTAATACGTATTATTTCAAAGTTCAAGTAGCAGAGCCACGCCCTTGGGTAAAAATCAAAGAGTTGTCCAGCAGAGCTTCGCCTTGCGAAAGCTTTAGATGAAAATTTAGGAGTGCCTGTGTCTGTTCTGGGTCCTCTTTATATACCCTAAAATCTATGCATCTCTCCTTGTCTTACACTTCTTCCTTGTCTTACACTTTGCCTTATATGGAACATTCGTTGCTAATTATATCTAGAATTTATTCTTCTGGGTTAGAATTTCTAATCTCAAGGTCAATGTTACATAAACTACATGTCAATATTCAACTTGAAAAAAGTGCAAGTGCGCCACCTTTGATTTTTTTATCCAAAAGTCTAAAAGAAAGCTTGGAGCAATGCCTTTCAAATGGTCTGTAACATTTTTATGGCCTCCGATTCTGTAAAAAGTTATGACAATTTAAAGAAACACGAAATTTTTTTTTAAATTTAAATGGGAATTACCATGTTAATTTTTGTGAATTTTTTGTCTTTCTTTAAACTGTCATAACTTTTTACAGAATTGGAGGCCATAAAAATGCTACAGACCATTTGAAAGGTATTGCTCCAAGCTTTCTTTTAGACTTTTGGATGAAAAAATCAAAGGTGGCGCACTTGCACTTTTTTCAAGTTGAATATTGACATGTAGTTTATGTAACATTGACATTGAGATTAGAAATTCTAACCCAGAAGAATAAATTCTAGATATAATTAGCAACTGTCACGTCCAGACTTGCACCAATTACTATAAAAAAATATTACAAGAAGGCAAATGGTTAATAAACCATTCGCGTTCCTTTCGCTCTTGTTTGACTAGGACTAGCCTTACGTCTCCGGGAGTAGCGAGCGAAGTTATTTTGAGAGTAGAGATGCAGGATATAATGTGGGATAAATAAAATAATATGTTTTATTTCGTATTAATTATGCATTATTTATTTAAATATAATATGCTGTTTTTTTCTTTAAATGAACACGTGAAACTAAATTATTACAGCTTTTTAATGGGCAAAAACACGTAAAATTACACTATTTTATTAACAATTGTATAAAATTATTTAAGTCGAATAACTATTAATTTTATTGAATAAACAAGTGTACGGCGAACACATTAACACATTATAGAATAAAAGATACACAAGGTTTTTTATTATAAACATTAATAATTGAAATAAGAATTGTTATAAATAAATGCAGATTTAATTAAAAATTATTGTCGTTTTAAACATGAATTATTGTTAATAAAGTGTATTTCAAACCGCGAATGTTGCAAATTAAATGCAATACAACGTATAATTATTATAAATAAATTGTAATATATAATAATAATTGTTATAAAAGAAAACGGTTGGTTCAGCAATCGAAACAACATAAAATATCAGGTTGCCTTTACGAATAATACAAGCGTATAGATAGCCGAAAAGAATATACCTTAAGTACCCAAATATATAGATATATATATATATATATATATGTATATATGTGTGTATATTCGGTGAGGAACGAAGGTCCGCCTTGAACGTGGGTAGCGGTGTCAGATTGCCGTATAATGTCCTGCTAGACCTGCGGGCGTCGACGTTAGATGTGTATGCTGTTGGAGCTCGACGATTTCCAGATGTCGAAGTCGTAGTTCCTCGACTATGGCTTGTAGATGTCGATGATACGTCTCGATTCCTCTTGTGATTTTTAATACGTATTATTTCAAAGTTCAAGTAGCAGAGCCACGCCCTTGGGTAAAAATCAAAGAGTTGTCCAGCAGAGCTTCGCCTTGCGAAAGCTTTAGATGAAAATTTAGGAGTGCCTGTGTCTGTTCTGGGTCCTCTTTATATACCCTAAAATCTATGCATCTCTCCTTGTCTTACACTTCTTCCTTGTCTTACACTTTGCCTTATATGGAGATGTGTAAGTAGTTCTCGATTTTTCTGTGCTTGCACCCGATTGGACCGTTAGATGTGCGTAATTAAAAATTATCGAATCCCGTGCATTTTCTGTATCGCTTCGTAGTTAATTCGGAGAATTTGCTGTCCCCTCTTTTATTACTGCGACATTATCCAGAGAACGGCTTAATTTATTACTTCCTTCTAATGCTCGAATTTTCTAGTCCATGTTTCCCATCGCCGGTTCTTCTCCGAGCATTGATTTTATAGTGCAGTACAAAAAAAAACTCTTGCGCAACCCTTCATTTCGATCTCACTATCGGTGATCCCGCTTATATGCGTACAGGCTTCGAATAATATCTTCAACTCTACTTATCCGTCTCTTTTTCGTTTGAAACACTCGTAAATTAATCGGTCCCTTAGCTCTATAAATTATATTTTATATTACTGCATTTACTTAGAACTATTCTTTATCAACCTTATTTCGTTTTTCTCCTACGCCGTATTTTTTTTTATTCTAAACTACGCAGTACTTTTTACGAAAAATAATAATATAATTTTCGTCGGGACGCGACACAACGAATATTACATATAATGTTCTGTAGTAAAAGTTGATAGATTTTGAGTTATATAGCGGTAAACCCAGCTGGTGTTGAAAAAAATATGGAAAAATTCACTTTTTGAGGTTAGAATAACTTTTGAGCAAATAGATTCCAGTACCTAAAAATTTTTTTCTGTATTCTGAAAAACATTTGCAAAGTGTACCCAAAATTTGGTGCATTTTAAAATTTTGATCGGACCACTTCACGTGGAATACCCCATATATATATATATATATGAGTATATGTAAAATATTACTCACTCAGAGCTATTAATTATTGCTATTAATTAGTTTTATAATTTAGAGCACATTCAAATTGAATTAAAATTATTTGTTTTCCAAATCTGTTTTGTCCTTGGAGGAAGAATATTCTTTGTATTTGAAAATATACTGAAAACTAACATGTAATTGAGTTCGATTTGATGCCTGAAAAGAAAAGAATTATTATATTGGATAAGTTTATATAAAATAAATTTAATATTTCTTTCATGTTTATTAGTAGTATATCTTAGAAACTTCTACCTTTATATGCATGAAGAATAACAATGAAAAACATTTATAACTAAAGGTTACAAAACTAAGAATACATGAAAATGTCACACGAGTATCGCTGCAAGTATACTTATGTAATTCGTATTATTGTTGGCGCAGCCGATACAACCCGATAGGCCGTCTGTCCCTTACATGCGTCGAACCTCGTAAAACCTTATAAAGACGTCAAACATTCGAAAACCGGATACATGCCTATTTGTTATAAATAATAAATACGGAATTGCCTGGTAGAATGGGATTAGCGATTTGATTAAGATTTGTTATTACTGGCGCAGCCGGTAGTAACGGATAGGTCGTATGCCCAATACATGCATCGATCCTCGTAAAACCTTATAAAAGATCTGTAATGGTTGCTTTAAAATTATGGAATTTAACGGTAGACACCGATAGCTGTTAGTGGACAATATAGTGAAAAGCCTTATAGAACCTTATTCATTCAATGCACACTAAGACGTCAAATATTCGAAAGCCGGATACATGATTATTTGTTATAAATAATAAATACGGAATTGCCTGGTAGAACGCGATTGACAATTTGATTAAGATTGTTTTTATGGATGTCTCAGATCATACGATCCGGTAAACGAACCGCCCATTTATTTTGTTGATCATCATATTGTACTATAAAATGTTTTTTTCTTTTGTGAGGTTTATCTTATAAAATACTATAGGCATTTATTGTATAGTATGGTATGAGGTTTTTGCACCCGGGATACCTCATAGACTCGAATTATAAACCTACCATTAGAAAGCAGAAAAAGGCATAAACATGTGCAGTAATTCCATGATAAGTGCTTATTAAATTTTTTATCGGGAAATTTGTATGACTTATAACCTTTTCAAAGTCATTTGTTTTATTATAGAACCCGATTAATATTTTCTTGGATGTACTTGTGTAATTCATGTAGTAAAACATCTATACAGGCTTATAATTTTTCAATCAATTTATCACGATATATGCCGATTCTGAATTCATATTGGTAAAGTGAATAGATTTCTATAAATAATTATATGAGCATATCTCTATCAAAGCCTATAAGTTTAATAGTCTCATAGAAACTGATATATCGTTTACCAGGTAAAACTTATAAAAACTAAATTTCGGAACTTGTGATTCGTAGCTGTGGGGCATTCATTATAGGTACCGATAAAAAAGAAATCGCCCTATATATTACTATAAAATTTTTATCGACACCCCGATACAATGAGCCATTATTTTATCGGATTTTATAAGGTTGTTTCAACAGGGGGTGTCGTCCAATATGGCGTCGAATGATGATTCGCCTCCTGTCACCAGTCCTGATATATATTATAAATGTCATCCAAAACTTAAAGTAACTACGGTAGTGTATATGACATCTGAAAGTGTATACCACCAAAGTGATTTTAAGAAAATAAAAATGTGAAATGGATTAGCAATGTATTAGTAATTTGTCCTGAACATCGATATCTAAAATTAACCTCCAAAAAAGAAGAGCTGGCACTGAACGATACAACAAAAAACATAATTGCACAAATAAAACTAAAACAAAGTGATAAAATTAAAGAAGACTATCTAACTGATTTCTTAAATAGCACTACTAATTAAAATCTAGCAGTTTAAAGTGATTCGGAGCAAGAAAAATTATTAATTGAAAATACACTTTTAAAACAGTTAATGACTGAAGTAAGAGACAAAAATAAACTCCTGAGTGATATTGTGAATAAAACCGAAACAGAGGTAGTTGCAATAAAGTCGAATTATTCTCCAATTCTTAATCCAGCAAATTCAAAACCAAAAAGGATACCAAAGCTAATCATCAAAAAGAACAATCCAGAAGATAAAAATAATTTAAAAAGCTTTGTTACACATTATTTAACAAAAAAGAAAACGGTTCAAATAAAAAAAAATCAATTTCAAAAATAATTCTGAAGTAAAAAATGATTACATGAACGAATTCAGCGTACTTGTGACAGATAAGATATTAAAAGAAAAACTAAGCTTCTGTAAAATTGAAGAAGACAATTTTAAAAAAATGGAGGAAAAGACAATAGAAGCAGATATAAATGAAAGAAATTTTAAACACCTTAAAACAGAGTGCCAAGTAATATATATGTTCGAAAACGTCAAAAGTAAACTGACTAGTGTTCTAATAGGAACAACCTTAGAAATCTATAAATACATCAAAGAAAATAAAAGCAAAATTTTTATTGGATATCCAAATTGTAGAGTGTATGACGATATAAATGTGAAACCATGCTATAATTGTGGTAGGTTTGGACATAGTGACAGTAAATGCAGAAACGATAAAGTATGCTTGAAGTGCGCCGGTCAGCATAAATGTCAACGCAGTCAATAAAATTTTCAAAAATAATGTTGAAAATATTATGTATGTAAATATTAGAAGTTTAAATGCTAACTTTAACAATCTTCAAATACTAGTTGGTAGCCTTCACAGCAAACCTTTTATACTATAATTATTTCTCCTTAACAGGTTATAAAATATATTATAGTAGAAGCTCAATAAACAAATGTGATGGATTTGTAGTGTTTATATCTGATGCTTTACCTGAACACACAGCAATCATACAAAATGGATAATCATAGTAATTTTCAGATGTCTACACTATACCGATCACACAATTTACCAAAAACAGAATTTACTCTAAATTTAAAAAAGTTCTTACGAGAAAAACAAAACGTCAAAAATCATTTCAATATAAGGCGATTTCAATATAGATACACTAAAATTAGATCAGATAGGACAGGAATACTTAGACAATTTTATGGAAAAACGTTTTATTCCTGGTTTTTAAACGATAACTAACCGGACAACGATATATAGATAATGGCTCATGCATTGACAAAATTTTTATTAAACCTCATCAATAAAAATAAAATCTTATAAATTATTATATATATATATATATATATATATATATATATAGCTTCACTGATCACTATCCATTATGTATTACATTTAAAAAGATAATTAAAAAAAATAATTAAAAAATCAACTAAATAATTGGAAATAGAATATTACAATAATAGATTACAAAAAACTGAAAAGACCAGCCAGAAGAGAAAACTGGAATGACCTATTGTCAATGCGTGATCCAAATTTAGCAACAAATTTACTTATAAATAAAATAAAAAAATGTTCAGCATATGCTACTAAAACTAAATCCGTAAATAATAGACTACCATTTTCAGTGCCCAGGAATTATTGGATAAGAAAAGCAATAATTATATCATGTGAAACTAAAGAAACGTTATATAATGTTTGGAAGCTATATCCTAGAAACATTATGTCAGAAAAAGAACATAAAACATATGAAAAAACACTACGAAAAGTCATAAAGGATGCTAAATTAAAGTATGAGCAATTACAAGTAGAGAAAAACAGTGATAATCCTAAAAAAACTCTGGACATTGATAAATGAAAAACTGAACAAAACTAAAAAAGTAAACAATCCAATTACTAAAATTGATGACAAAAAAATTAGTTACGGATTCAAAAGATATTGCTAATAAATAATAATTATTCTGGTAAATAAATAAATAAATAAAAAATAAATTTGACAAGTCTGTTTATGGATAATATGACATAATTTTTTAGGAACAGATATAGATTTATTTACCAATTATTCATTATTAACATAAGTCAATAGTGATTGTAAATTTATGTAAAAATTTGTATTATTAATAAAGAAATGCACCTGAAGAGGGAGACAAAAATGTTTCCGGAACGTGCAAATAATTATAATTTGACGCGTTAAATCAATCGCTAATATCAAGAGATATACCTAATACGAGTTAATATATGAAATAATTTACAATGATAATTTACAGTTCGCTTTTGAAATGAAAAACAATAAACAAATTAACTTTCTCGATATTTCCTGAATTAGAGAGAATGACCGTACTGTTTCTGATTGGTATGAAAACCTATACAGCGTCTGGCAGACTCATTCATTATTTTTCAAATCACTCAATCCAGCAGAAAAAGTATGTTATTTATAATTTAGTCGACTGAGCGATTTTGTTGTTCGATATACGTTTTCATTTTAAAAACTCAAAAACAGTCCAAAAACTATTGTTGGACAAGGATTATCTGATAAAATTTATGAAACAAGCTATACATATTCGTTTAAAAAAAATTAATTGTAACAAAGTTAAAAGCCAGACAAATTAAAAAATTAAATGTCTTGACTACATATTATTTCCTTTTACTATTAATTTAATAAACTAGCATGTATTTTTTTTTATATAACATTCAGGCATTACCATTGGTGCAAAAAAGTTTTAATTCAATAGTTACTTCAGGTAAAGATAAGACAAATAAGTAAGATTAATAATGTAAGAATTGTCCTGCCTCGTATGTTGTTAAAACGAAACGTTCATTAAAGACTAGGATTAATGAACATGAAAAGAACAAAAATCCAGAATCGGTAGTGAACCAACATGTATTTCTTTTTAAACATGATTTTGATTGGGATGGCATAAAGATTGTTGATAGCAAAGGTAATTACAATATAACGTCTTATCACAGAGATGGTGCACATAAAAATTGATAATAATAACAGTAGTAAAATAAAGATGATATTAGATAGTTAAATAGAACGTATGTACCAATTCTAAGAAATTTAAATGCATAACTGACAACTGATTGACGTTTCTTGTGTTTACTTTTTGCTACTTATATATATAAACACGTTATTATAAAGAAATTTGCTTATGTACGTTCAACCAGTAAACAAATCGGGTTAATCCGGTTAAAGGTAATTTAATTTCCGTTAGTTTGTTTAATACGGTGTTTTCAGTGTGCGATTTTTAATTTCTGTATTCAAAAATTGTTATTTTTTAATAAACAGCCTAATAGGCTGACAGAACACGCCAGTGAAACTTTGCTAAGAAATCTGTATTTAATATTTCTTTCGCATTGCCTCCGCCACATCGATTCAAAAAATCAAACTATACCATTTCTGGTCTTCCTACAAGCCACGAGACTTTGGAATATTTATTTAAGACAAAGCCCCTCATAGCCTTGTTAATTATATGCAATTGAATCTGTCATGTTACAAGTTCTTTTAGATAATCGGGTTTTTGAAGGGAATACCGTAAATAGATTGTTCTGAAAGTTTGAATGAGGTGGCATACATGCTTACACTAACAATGAATCATAGGATGGCCAATTTAACCAAATTCTAAATGGCGACCATCAAAGTAGCCATTGCATGTTTATGCATAATTTAATAAACTGCTTTGGCATTATTTTATTCAATAAATATCTACTTAACAAAACAAGTAATGGAACAAAAATTGTTTAGAATTCATCAAAAATATGTGTGAATTTTTTCGGGATTTTTCGGATCATTTAAGATTTTTTTAAAAACGGTCAAATATAAAAAAATAAAAACTTATTCGAAAATACTGAAAAAATCACATCTATTCTTTGCACTTCTAAGCACTTTCTGTTTAATAAAATTTATTCGTACACTTGATCCTTATCGAGGAAAAAAATTCTCTAGTTCTTTATTCTATATTACATGCGATTATTTATTCAACAGAATAATTTTACTACTTATTGCTGTATGAATACGAATTTCTTTATATGTCTGTTTCAATTAACAATTTCATACATTTATTTTTCTTTGACATTAGAGTTTCAAAATAACTTCTAAAATTGTTTAAATTTCAAGTAACATATTCATTAATTTTGAAATTTCAATATTATTTGATACAATATTTGAAACTAGTGTTTTTTTATTATTATCAAAGATAGAAGAATCATAAATATATACAGGGTGATCCAGAAACATAGGTAACATATATATACATATTTTTTAAATGGGCCAGTCAGAGGTCGGATTAGAGAAGAAAGGTGAGCGGCGTTGCCGCGCGAGACTAATGCAACAGGTCAACGAGCGAAGCGGCCGAGGCGCCTGAACATAGCTAATGCGTTTAACAGAAGCGAAGATCGCGAAAGCTAATGAATCGCAAAATATATTTTACGAGATTGATTGTATGAATAAAATGTACAATCAAGGAAATGATTTTTATTTAAGTTTGAATTAGACCGCAGACTAATAAATTCATTACTACTATTATTAATTTACTTACTAAATCTATGATATGCGTGCGTTATAAATATGAGATTATTACAGTTATTAATCTCATCGTATTTACATTAATTTATTGAAACCTTTATGACGAATTTTAAGACAATAAAATTTTGAATTGAATTAAGTTTTGTATACAATATAGCCAATAAATACGTTTACCATGAAGATATATCGCTACATATTGCAAATATAATTAATTAATTTTCCAAGTATATTGGCAATAATATTGCTAGGTAAATAATTCCTAGTCTATGTAAAATGAAATTTAGCTGAAGCCTCAATTCTCTGCTTAAAAAACATAATGCCACCGCGAGCGCTCTCCGATGTTCGCGCACATCAAATTTTGTGTTCGCGGAGTAAGCCCGCCGCGGGTGCTCTCCGACGTTCGCGCTCATCAAATTTTGTACTCGCGGAGTAAGCCCGCCGCGTACGCTCTCCGACGTCCGCAGTGCAGAACAAACGTGCTCAGAAAAAGTTACTTCGTTAAAATTACAATTCATTGTGTTTCAGACTTAATAAATATTTTGGAAAACTCGTTCCAAATGTTTAGGATAATAATTGCAATAGTCTGGCTGTTAAATTGAATTGAGTGTTCAATATACAAAATGCCAATGAATAACTACCATAAATTCGCAATATATTATTATTCTAAATATATTGTTATTCTAAAATATATGTCTTTCGTTGATTGCTTTAAATCGTCTTCTCGTTCTTGCATTAGTAGCACAAACCTGTGTGAGAAGTTTCATCAACCACCGAAATACAGGAGGGTAGTAATAAGGAATGAAATTTGCTTTTTATTCGAGAAATAGACATTTTCATGTTATTTTCTTATCTAAAATATCTGTCCTTTGTTGATTTTCCTTAAGTTGGCTTTTCGTACCAACCAATACAGAGGGTATTTGAAAAATGAATCTATCGTTCGTAAATGTCTATATGTATGTATTATCGGTCACACCGAACTAAATAATTTACTTTTAGAATAAAGTAGGCCCATTGTACTCTATGTCCACTATGGTTGGTGGAATTTCCCAGAGCACGGCCTTTATTAAAAACAATTAAAGGCGTTTCGTCCTCGATCTCCAGCTTGGACTTCTCAGCAAGGAACTGGAGATCTTACCTTAGACGCCTGTCGCAAGATGAACCGCGACACCAGCAAGATGTTCTGCGGCTATATATATAGAAAAGAGACGACGATCTCCACAACGAGTGTAGAGATATAGTCGTCTCCATCTGGTGGTGGGAAAAACCAAATAACCGGCGACTAGGTCGCATACATCGCACTCTGGCTGGTGGCACTCAATATATTTGTTGAGGTGTGGATATAAAATGGAGAGAATTTTATTTAATAATGATGTGGATTTATTTAACTACTACTTCTTATATACATCGACATGTTTATATGGCGAAGGCTCAAGCCAGAGAGCTCGAGTAGCAGTGAGAGCGTCGTATTGTCCGACGTCTCTCGCAGTATAGTCGTACTCACATACATACTGGAGAGGGGAGACTTACAAGTGTGTCTCCACTCACACTCATTAGCACGCTCACTTATTTCGGCGTGCTTCACACTATACATGATTAGCGTACAATATTGAACTTGGTTTGAACTTGGGTATATAACAATATAAATGTACATACTATATTTCAACAATATTGCCAATATGTTGCCAAAGTATTGTCAATATATTGCCAATATGTTGTCAAAGTATTGTCACTATATTGCCAATATGTTGCCAATATTTTTTTTTTTTTTTCATTATTTTAACGTCGCTTTTTTTACGCTCCCAAACCGGTGCTAATCAGCGACGGAGGTCATACGATGTCTTGGTGAAGAAAGCACTTGTTGAAAATACATTCGCCAGTGGTGCTTGTATCAATCGGCCGGAGCCGGGAATCGAACCTGGGACCTCCAGATTACGAGCCCGACGCCCTATCGACCGAGCCATCGCAGGCCTCAATATTGCCAATATGTTGTCAAAGTATTGTCACTATATTGCCGATATGTTGACAACATGTTGCCAATATATTGCCAATATTTTGCCAATATATTGCCAATATGTTGCGAATATTTTGCCAATATATTGCCAATATGTTGCCAAAGTATTGCCAATATGTTGCCAATGTGTTTCCAATATATTGCCAAAGTATTATCAATATATCGCCAATATGTTTCGTGTCTTCCATAACTTCGTAACATTTACCATATTGTCAATACTACCGACGAATCGATGATCTTTTATTACCTCAAATGAATGAAAACGTGAATGAACGTCTGTCTGTGGTCATCCGAATAATTATTAAGATGCGTGACATAAATCCACGATTTCTCATAATACCGACTTAGTAGATATGATCCAATTAATTTTTATGATATCGATTTGTTCAGCATATACTAATATATTATAAAAAATCAATTTAAAAATATTTGGTAAACGTAAACATATTATAGATATACTATAGCCAGATGATTCCCAGACTATTATAAAACTTCATCGAGGGTTCAGCTAGATTTTATTTTACACGGACTAGGAATTATTTACCTAGCAATATTATTGGCAATATACTTGCAAAATTAATTAATATATTTACAATATGTAGCGATATATCTTCATGGTAAACGTATTTATTGGCTATATTGTATACAAAACTTAATTCAATTCAAAATTTTATTGTCTTAAAATTCGTCATAAAGGTTTCAATAAATTAATGTAAATACGATGAGATTAATAACTGTAATAATCTCATATTTATAACGCACGCATATCATAGATTTAGTAAGTAAATTAATAATAGTAGTAATGAATTTATTAGTCTGCGGTCCAATTCAAACTTAAATAAAAATCATTTCCTTGATTGTACATTTTATTCATACAATCAATCTCGTAAATAATTTTTTGCGATTCATTCGCTTTCGCGATCTTCGCTTCTGTTAAACGCATTAGCTATGTTCAGGCGCCTCGGCCGCTTTGCTCGTTGACCTGTTGCATTAGACTCGCGCGGCAACGCCGCTCACGTTTCTTCTCTAATCCGGCCTCTGATTGGCCCATTTCAAAAATTAATTACGCCTCGCCTAATTAATATTTTTTAAAAATTCCGACGGGGTTATACTCGAATTAATTTTCTGAACCGGAATATATATATATATGTTACCTATGTTTCTGGATCACCCTGTATAATTGTTATAAATCAACGGAAACAGACATATAAAAAAATTCGTATTCTTACAGCCATAAGTAGTAATATTATTCTGTTTACAAAATAATCGAATAATAAAAGAAGTGGAGAATTTTTTTCCTCAGTAAGGATCAAGTGTACGAAAAAATTTTATTAACCATTTGGCTGCGGGAAAATTTTAGTACTAAACACCCTTTTATAAAATGCAAAATGTATACATAAGATCATTGGATATTTCAGGTAGAGTACCCACCCTGATTGCTGGTCGATAAATCGACCATCCCCGCAGGCAACGTAAAGTACAATGTAAAATTTTTTTCTCATTTTCCAGGAAAACTCTAGAGGGTATTTCTATGTAATTTCTCGCGCTGAACATGAATAAAATAGTAAAAAAATCCTAGAGATACTCTTGACCTTGAAAATCTATTTTTCAAGGTCAAATTTTTTTTCTAGCATAGATAGAATTTGCTCCATTGTCTAAAACCTCGTTTTCTAATACTTCATTTTATGGTTCGGACTCGCCACTACTCCAAACTTCATGTTCAGCCATTTTATAGAAGATAGAATATTACACTATTCAATAGTGTAATATTCAAAAAGTGAAAATAGTAAAAATTATATACTGTGCAAATCCTGGAGACTAATAAGTTATGCATGAGAAGTACCAATCTGCATCGTTTTATAAATTTATAAATATGAATGAATAAAAAATAAATTAATTTTTTGAGATTAAAATATTTTTGAAGATTAGACGAGTTTCTGCAATAAGTGATGACATTTATTTCGTACCCAGTTGACGAACAACAAAGATATACCAACTCCCAGACCGAAATAGTAAACAACAGATTTTGTGTTTACGTCATTGATTTTAGATCACGCTGAAAATGAATGCCGCAGCATTTTATGTAACCTTCAAAAATAAGGTTGAAGCTCGATATTTTGTTTTAGAAACTAAAATTTCATCGCGAAATAGACATTTTCATGAACAAAGTTAATTTTAGGATTTTTTTACTTTTTTCCCCGTTTTGACCTCATCAATAACGCTAAAAAGCTAGATCGAACTTTCGCTTATACAAATAAAATATGACCTTGACTGTAAATTTTCAAGGTTAAGGATACCGCAGTTATTTTTTAAAGTATTTTTTATAAGCAGTATATAAAATTACAAAAGAAATCACTCTAAAATTCTCGCTTCTACTAGGGATGAAATTTGACCTTGAAATACATATTTTCAAGGTGAATAATATATTGAGGAATTATAAAACTATTTTATATACATTCAAAACATCGAAATTGATCTAAAAACATTAAATATGTTGTGTATTTTAAGTGGTCGATATATCGACCACCCCCACAGTCAAAAGTTTAAAGAGAAGGTACTTAGAATTGGTCAAATAATAAATGTGAATGTTTTCAGTATTTTTAGATAAGCTTTTCTTTTTTTTGGATTTAACCGTTTTTAAAAGAATTCTAAAAGATTCAAAAAATCCCGTAAAATTCACAAGTATTTTTTGATGAATTATAACCATTTTTGTTCCATAATCTGTTTCCGTAAACTGGATTCCAAATAAATAAAACAATTCCAAATTTCGTAATATTTTAATTTAAATAAATGTATTGCAAAAACGGTTACACATATCACAATTATAATGTCGGAGTTCAAAAGAGCGGAAAAAAACTACATTGAAAATGGTATTTCCGAATCGATCCGATTTTTTCCCTAAGAAATAAATCGTTTTATTACAATGAAAATTCAAGACGTTTTGGTTAAAAATCGGTTTAGGAAACGCAAAAATAATTTTAAAAAAATACTTTTTAGAAACGAGTATTCTCATCATTATTTTAAAAAGAAAATTACTCGTCTGCTTCGAGTAAGGAGAGGGGGCACCTTCCTACGTAGTCAAAGCATGTGGCTGTCACCTATACTTTAAGGAGGTGGCATGCCCGGTGGGTTATCGACCGAGCAAAAAAAGACAATTATTGCATTTATTTAATAAAATACGTAATTTAATGCAAAACCCAAATACAGAAGCACTAGGTAATAAAATAATAAGTAATTCTACGAAGTTCCAGATCAATACAATAAATACACCCTAAAAAATTTCTGCACCGAAAAATCAGAGATAATCGTAATGTGTTAATAAAGCTTGACGAGCCACAAATTGTTTAAGTTCCATCGGAAAAAAATTTATATAAAACAGGGTTTTTATTACTTTCTAATCGTAGTAAATCGATTAATCTGGAGACTCGTTCTGTAATTGTTGCAATGCTTTTACACGCAAAAGATGTTTCTTGTCTCTTTACAAATGTCTAACCTGTAAAAAGAAAAAATATAAAACCACAAAGTATCTGGGAAAATAATTGGGACCCGGTGATGGTAAATCAACCCCGACTGCTCTATTTATCAGATATGTTCTTTTTCCTTTATAATTTATTAACCTTAAGCTGTAAATGTATAATTTTAGTATTAAATTAATTAATATTTTTATCGGTCTTACAGTCAATAACAAATTAAATATATGGGCAGTCAGATTTCCCCTACTTATAATCACCCCCGAAGAATCTATAAAAATAAAAATGAAAATAAAAATAAAAAATAAAAAATAAAAAATTAAAAACTCTAACTCTCTTAATAACTTTCTTTGTTATTGACTATAAGACCGATAAAAATATTAATTAATTTAGTTATACTGCAGTTGACATAAGTAATATTTTATTAATTTTAGTATTAGTTTATAAATTTTCAATTTATATAAATAGATACTTTGTGGTTTTATATTTCTTCTTTTTACAGGTTAGACATCTGTTAAGAGACGGAAAACATCTTTTGCGTGTAAAAGCATTGCAACAATTACAGAATGAGTCTCCAGATTAATTGATTTACTACGATTAGAAAGTAATAAAGACGCTGTTTTATATAAATTTTTTCCGATGGAACTTAAACAATTTGTGGCTCGTCAAGCTTTATTAATACTCCAAATAAAAATTCTCCAAATAAAATTTCTCTAAAGGACCCCGTAACACGCCTATGGGAAATGTGGTTTCCGTCAATTTCGCTGAATTTTTTATATGTTTTTATGAATTTTTTATAGTCTCAATGGCCCCTGAAGTCGCTATTACAGGGTATCAGCTCTAATAGTAATTTTCGGTGCTGATTGCACTTCATCGTATACTGGTTTCCGTTAATATGGTAAACACTGGGTAGTGCTAATGCAAACAGCAAACATACTTAATTTTTTATTATATATATATATATATATATATATATATATATATATATATATATATCTTGTGACGTGTCCACTGGGGATTAGGGTGGAGTCACGATTAAAACACAAATAAAAGAAACTTAGCTAAAAAGATTGCAGATTTATTGCACTTAATGTGCTTACGAGTACTACTAGCAGCGGCTTTGCCGTTCAAAGTGCCAGTCACGTTGGTCGCGGTCGCTCGCGTTCGCGCGATTGCGGGCCGTCCCGCACCTAACTACGCGTCGCGCACACACACTGCAAGGAAGCTGGATTTGGGAGGAAGGAGCACGGCTCACCTGGACGCTCGTCTCCTAGAACTCTCTAACACACGCGTAGCACGTAGGATTGCTGGGTCGTGTCGAAAAATATCGGTGGTCGGTCGCAGTCTGACGATCATCGGCACGCACGAAGCGAGAGAGTTTCTGTACGTATTGCGCATGCGCGCCTACTCTCGCGTCTCGGGTCGTGCGCGCTCGGCTGGCTTAGTACTGGCCACTCGGGCCATGGTTTCGCTGCCTCGACGGAGATGTCGTCTACGACGTTGACTTTCTTTGGTGCTGGATGGCGATCGAATAGTTGCGGCCCTGCTGAGAGTACTATCTGCGAGGTAAGCTTTAGATCGTTCCTCGTTACCTCGATTTTAGGCTAAATCGAGCCCCTCGAGTTTCCTCATTACAAGTGCCGTATATCGTCGATACGGGATCCTCGGTTCGGAGTTTCCGGAGAGCTGGAGCACATCGGCGCCCCATAACAGCCCTCAGTGAGCGGAGCCAGGCGGCGGTGTATCGTCGTCGTCCTTTGGAGTGCCGCCGAGGTAATTTATTTGCTTTCCTCGGGCTCTAGTTTAAATGTTTACTTGTGCCTTCCATAACCTCAAACTAGACCTGTCATCTCCTTTCCTTTTGGTCCTGCTGACATACCTGGGAGAAGCTATGCTTGGTTATAGCTTCTCCATCCTCGTTCCTTAGTAGTCGATCAACTTGGTAATTAACTACCGTTTCAGGTACTTTGGTTGGCAGTGCACCGTTGCTTGAGCGCAAGGGCGCTACACTCATTGCAAGGGCTGGAGTCTTCACCTGGGCTGCTCAACATCGGAGGCTTCTCTAGGGTGCTGGAGAGGGCATTCAAGGCTGGATGGGACGTGGGGATACTATGCGGGTCATTCCTGGTACTGGGCAAGGCATTAGGATGCTGGATCAACGGATCAGTGTGTGTGTGTGCAATTGCGCGCAGTCAGGAGTCGCATCTCCTTTGCTTCAGGTTCTCCTGCTTACTACGCAATGTAAGCCTATTCCGTTTTCAGACATTCGCATATGTGTGTCATATTAGGACTTGATTGGTATGTATAGCACGCTTACTTCGCATAGTAAGCTTGACAGGTACTATACTATACCTTGTCAATGTCACAATCTTTACATTTTTAAATTTTATTTTGATCAATACGAATTCCGCTTGATTAATACTTTTAATTCTCTTTGAAATTGTATAATATTGATTGTGTTACTCTATTGCTATGTTATAATGAAAACTACGTGTTTATACTCTACCCAATAAACCTTGAGTTAAATGCCATTACAAATATAAAGTCTGATTACGTAAGCTATACATTTACAAAACTTGCGTTTGGGGGGTTTGGGCCTCCATAAACATTAGAAAAGAGTATCGACAAACTCCTATCGTACAATAATACTCGTTTATGCATCTTTTAGTGGGTCCCGTCTGAAGTCCTATCGAATTTTTGGACTTGGGCCCATTAGAGCAGGGAATTGGGATACCGAGACATGCGGTCAACCAAAAATTAGGCCATATTATATAAAATTAGGCACCGAGAATTACTATTAGAGCTGATACCCTGTAATAGTGACTTCATGGGCCCCTACTGTGGGACCTATTGCGTTTAGAGCTTTGTGCCCATTGAGACTTTTGTTCAGGACGCCAAGACACACAACATATAAAAAATTCAGCGAAATTGACGGAAACCAGATTTCTCATAGGCGTGTTACGGGGTCCTTTAATCTAATGTTCAAACGGTTCAGCATGATAAGAAAAAAAAAACTATTAAAAATACTTTTTTTTAGTAAAACTTACAAATTTTTTCTCTTAATTTCGGCACCTGAGATTTTGGGGTGAGAAATCACCTGGTTTAATGAAAATTTTTAAAATGTAATTTTATCTGGTGACCAAACGGTTTAACAAGATAAGAAAAAGAAAAACAAACAATTTTTAATAATACTTTTTTCTAATAAAACTTAAAAAAAATTTCCTCTTATTTTCGGGACCGAGATTTTGGCGTGAGAAATCACCTGATTTCTGAGGTGATACTTCACCTGAGTTTTTTTCAGTAGGGTATGCAACATCGTCCGAAATCGATTCAATAATAGAATCTAAAAGTTTTGCCAGGCTTTAGAGATAATTTAAAAAATACAATAAAGATTTTGAGTGATGTTGTAGATAGAATACTTACAAGGGGAGTACTTGAGCTCCGAGAAACAGATCTTATCCTAACTTTGGTGTGCCTTTTGTAATATAAAAATGTGAAGAAAGCCAAGTTATCTCTTGCCAATGGCCACTTTTACGCGAGTTATTCGATATCTAATAATAATATTAGTAAAAATTACTTCCAATTTGATCGCTTATAACTCGAAAACAAAATAAGATAGGTACTCCGACCAAAAACCAGAAAAAAGTTGAGTTCAAGTAGATATGGTTTGGAAAAAAAGAAGCTCAAATTGCTTAATTTGGAGCAAAGTTATGAAGAAAATAAGAAATTAAAAAATTTGAACCAAAATTTTATATAAAAAATTTATTGTTTCTTTTGGCCTAATAATGTTTAATTACTTATTTTCTTCATAATTTTGCTCCAAATTAAGCAATTTGAGCTTTTTTTTAAAACTATATCTACTTGAACTCAGCTTTCTTCTGGTTTTTGGTTTGAGTGCCTATCTATATTTGCTTCCGAGTTGTAAGCGATCAAATAGGAAGTAATTTTTACTGACATTATTTTTTGATGTCGAATAACTCCCGTAAAAGTGGCCATTGGCAAGAGATAATTTGGCTTTCTTCACATTTTTATATTATAAAAGACATACCATAGTTAGGATAAGATCCGTTTCCCGGAAGTCAAGTACTCCCCTTGTTAGACAGGACTTACTCCTGGCTGACTATTGCTCTGCATTATTCAATTTTTTTTAAAAGGCTGGATGATGATTTTGAAGTTTTTAATAATAATTTTAAAACATTAAACTCCGGTGTTGCTACGATAGCGAATACCGTCTCCATCTCACTATACTTGAAGGACAAACACAGACACATGCCCAATCTAATATGCAATATACTGAACCATGTGAAGAATTATGTACTGCGTTTCTGGGTAATTCCACTTGTGAGAGGAGTTCGGAGGTGCCTAGACCAAAGAAGTAGTCATTTCGTGTTGCACTGGAGAGATTCTTCTCTCAATTGCTTCTGAGCATTTTGTAAATACTGTTCTTGGCACGTTCGTACCCTTTATATAACCAGAAAATATTGTATCCACTCGTACACTTTTCCGTGGTCAAATCGGAGACGGTCCAAGAGGTGTTTCCGCTCTGTTGATTGAACTTTCTGATGGTGATTCCCATGGGGGAATTTTCAGAGCGAAAATTAAGCGAACAGCGTTTTGTACTTCGGATCTTAACAGCTCACTTCGTCCTTGGGTAGCTGCCGTGTCCCGTTAATGTACCCATCTTTCTAAAGTGTTTGATAGATTAGTAACCTTACAAGTAACTTTATTTTTAGAAAGTAATCTTTTTTCATTTTATGTTTTCTTAATAACTTTTATTTTAGAAGAATAATTTTTTATCTATTTATCAATCGGTTTCCCGTATTTCATATAGCATACAGACTGCTGTATTAAAGGTTACAGAGGATATACGCCTTGCGATGGAAAATAGAATGATGACAATTTTAATTTTATGAAACAAAATGAATTTATCGTTCGTAAATATGTATATATATATATATATATATATATAATATATAATATCGGTCTCAACGAACTAAATATTTTATTTAGAATAAAACAGGCCTATTGTATTCTTTGCCCACTATGGTTGGTAGAATTTCCCAGAGCACGGCCTTTTTAAAAAAATTATTAATAATCAAGAACTCTCGTAAACCATGGATCACCCCAACTAATGAAGGCTTTATTAAATCTGGTAATAATGCTTATAAAAGGTTTGAGTTGACTGGTATGAACTTTGACTATCTGAACTACAAAGAATTACGCAATCTAGTAAAAAACTCCATAGATTCTAGTAAGTTTAATCATCTTGACAACAAACTCAATAGTAGCTCAGGAAAATAGGGCTAGTCACAAAACCCAATCCATCTCTCCTAAACATTTTCACTACAGATCAACTAAATCACTTCTATGCATATATTTCATATTCTGACTCACTTTTCACTTCCCCTCATTTCGAAGCAATTTTATCAAACCATTAAATCTAAAGCAATTGGATTTGTCGGAATTCCAGTTCCTATACCAAAACTCTTGTAACAAACCTATTTAACCACCTTATTTCAATAGAATTCTATGCTGATTCTTGGAAAAACTCCAACTTATTTCCTTAGCCAAATTAAACGAGGTCAAATTGCTGTCTTACACTAGACCTATAACGAAACTCTACAAGATTTCCAAGATCCTGGAAAGATTGCTTCATGATCAACTCACATACTATCTACAGACAAATGACCTAATCGTTTTCAGACAAGCGGGCTTTCGCATAGACCATATCACAGCCTTAATTCAACAGAATTAATTTCAATAAAAATTACTTATGCTTTGATAGCTTATAACGCGGTAACAAATAGAGATAAACACTCAAACAAATACCAAAAGAAATTTTAGTTTAAGTAGATATGGTTTCAAAAAAACGAAGCTTAAATTGCTCAATTTGGAGCAAAGTTATAAAGAAAATAAGAAATTGAATAATTTGAGGCCAAAAGAAAAAATAAATTTGTAATGAAATTTTGGTTAAAATTTCTTTAATTTATTATTTTTCTATAACTTTGTTCCAAATAAAGCAATTTGAGCTTTTTTTTTTAATCCTATCTACTTGAACTCAACTTTCTTTCAGTTTTTAGTTTGAGTTTCTATCAATATTCGCTTTTGAGTTATAAGCGATCAAAGTGAAAGTCATTTTCATTAAAATGATTGTCAGATGTTTAATAACTTTCGTGAAAGTGGCCATACTTATTACTTGGCTTACTTCATATTTTTATATTACAAAAAACATACCAAATTTAGGATAAGATCCGTTTCCCGGAGGTCAAGTATTTTCCTTGTAAGTTTACACTTGTATTCACCTACTAATGAACTGAGCCAAAATTTATCTTCTTTACCAATACCAGTCTTCTCATCTGTTTCTATAAGTCAGCAACACAATGAAGAGCTGCTGAACAAATAACTCCTTTACACTTAAATAACCTTCTTCTTAACCTCATATCATCCATTTAGCACACAATTAACTCACTTGTTTATCTATTAAACATAAAATTAAAACACATAATACGGCCTACAAAAAGTGCCGGTCCTCTGGCCTGAGCTCCGACTATCCTATTTACAAAGAGCTTCGAAATTTAGTCAGCTCGATTGATGCGAGTAAATTCAAGTATCTCAATAATAGACATAGAAATGCTTCGAATTTTTCCAACATATGGAAAGAGTTTAGGAACATAGGACTGGTTGCTCAACTTACTCTATCTCCATTAAATAACTTTTCAATAGAACAACTTAATACTGGCTATGCTTTTATCTCAAACTCAGATTCTCCTTTCACCCAGTTACTTCCTCTCATCGCATGTCCAAGCAATTTAACTGCTTCCTTTTCTCTAGTCTCTTTAAACTTTCTCCGTATGACTTCATGTAAAGTTCAAGCAGCTATCTCGAAGGCTATCTCAAAGGCGATTGGCCCTGATAGAATGTCAGTTCATATGCTGAAGCTTTCGGATCCTCAAATCGTACCTTCTTTGGTTGAACTTTTTAATGAATTACTCTCAGCTGGTTACTTCTCAGGAACATGAAAAAAGTCACTACTCTTTCCTCTTGCAAAGTCACAAAAGATCGAGTCATTGACTGATACTAAACCCATAGCAAAACTCTGCAAAATCTCTAAAATTCTAGAAAAATTTGTTCATGATCAGCTCACTGAATATCTAAATAAATACTACTTAATTGTTGAAAGAGAAGCGAACTTTCTTCGGGGTCATAGTACTCACAAGGATATTACACACACTCCGGGAAATAGATCTTATCTTAACGTTGGGATATCTTTTATATAAAAAAATATGAAGAAAGCTGAGTTATTGCTGTCCAATGGCCACTGTTACGAAAGTTATAGGAAATCTGATAATAAATTTAATAAAGATTACTTCTACATCAATTACTTATAACTACAAAATAAATAAAGGTAGACACTTAAACCAAAAACCAGAAGAAACTTGAGACCAAATACATGCAATTTAAAAAAAAGCTTAAGTCGGTAATTTTATATGTATTATTCTTCGTCCATACAATTTATATTGATTTAAGGTAATTTAAGTCGATTTTGACTACACGTGTACGGTACTCAATGATCTTGATGTTACCAAAAACGTTAAACTTCAACGCTTATTAAATGCCTGTGTATGATTTGTATGGGGAATTATATCTTGACGTGCACATGTGATGCCTTATCGTCTCAAGTTAGGTTGGCTGTCGGTCAAGCTTAGAAGATCCCTTTTTAACTGAGTCCCTAAACAATTTTTTTATCAGTATCGTTATTCGCTTTATCAACCAACATCCTTAAACCGCCTTAATCTGCTCTCATTAGCATTATATTTAAATCCGCCCTTTTGTCCCATCTCTCCGAACTCGATCCTCAAACTTGGGACGTGAGGATCCATCGTGAGAACCTTATCTGCTCTCCCTTACCGGACTTCAAATAGTTACACCGTAAACTTAAGTGTGCCATTCTGTGTTATTTGTACGTATGATTATCCAGAATACCGTTAAAAGGGGATCTGTTTTTCATGAAATCTGTTTTTCATGCATTGCTGATATTACACTGGCCATTTTGCATTTTTCCTCGCAAGCATGGGGAGCGAATGGTATCCCGCAGAATATAATAGTAAAGGCTATGCCGGTGACTAGGGATCTTATCATAAACCTGTATAACCTCCTTAACTAGGGGGATCTTCCTGGTGCTGTGGTAGAGGGCTCATATTATATCCTTCAAAAGAGCAAAACACCGTAATCTTCTTGTGATTTTTGGCTAACAGCGCTCTTATGCTTTCAAAAGTACTGAAGAAGATCGATCTAGATCAAATGCGAGAGCATCTAGAAAGACGCGCTTTATTACACGCATTACAGACTTGCTATAAAATTGATCGACGATATTTGAGCTAGGATTAAATAAAAATTAATTACTTTACCTTTATTATTTGACATTTGCAAAGCCTTCAACACTATCTCTCCCACTTCTTTAATTCATAGGTTGTAACTCATGGGTTTCTAACTCTTCTCTTTCTCTAAGTATGATCTAATATGGATAAATTTATACTTTTCAGGCCGTAAACAAGCGGTTATTTCATTACATAATGACTCTGCATTGATTGCAACAAATCTAGGGGTCCACGAGGATTAGCCCTGGAACCCTCTTTTGTGTATACATTAATGACTTACGTGAAAAGCTTACTACTATAGGTATCCAGTATATACAATATGCAGATGATCTGCAGACATATGTTCAATATGGGTGCCGCAAATATTGTTCAGAATATTACAAAGATAAACTGCATTGTGTTGAGGTTGGAGATGGTGTCCGCATTCCATTCGTTGTCACAGTCTTAATTCTTCGGGTTACCCTAGACTCCCAATTAACTTGGAAATCGCCATTGGATTGTGTCACAAAAAAAATAAATACAGTTTTATATAGTTTACGTTTCTTTAGTAAATATACTAAATGCAATAGCCTTGCTTTTCCGTCACCTTGACTATTGCTCAATTGTTGTGCTAGATGCTTTTCAGGAGAAACGCAAACGTATACAGATTTTACAAAATCCTATAGTGCGCTATGTGTATGGTGCTAGAAGGGATGATCTTAACCCCTCATAGATAGTATCTGGGATGGTTTCGAACTGATTCAAGAAGGCAATGTTTCATGCTGATGCATATGCATGTTTCATCATACATGGTGAGATTCTTTCCTAGATATGTTCCTAGAGGCACTGTGAGGGGCTCACCAAGGGATCTGATGCGCACTGAAACAGGAAAACGTTCTTTTTAAGTGTGTATTTGTGAATTTAATTTCTATATTACGATAAACTATGTACGACTAGTCCAAGCAAACTAAGATTATTTCATTTTTCTGATCTCAATATAAAGACTTTATCGTTTAAATTACAGAGGAAAAATACAGAGCTCACATTTATATGAGTTAACGCATTACATTTTACAATACATTTAAATAATTAACGTTTAAAATTGTTAAAACAACGAAAATATCATTTGCAACGATGTATGAATATTCCTTTGCACGTAATAAATGGTTTCTTAATCGTATATGATTTAAAGAAGAGAAACTTTGGAATTACTATTTTATTAATATTTTTATTTATTTATTTATTTATTTTATTTATTTATACGAACTAGTAAGTTCCTTTACAAAATAAGAAAATACTAAAGAATAAGGAACAAAAGAAAAAAGACCATTATGAGATACAATATTCTTTTCAACTGATTTTAAATCTTCAAATCGAGTTTCAATTTTTAATATTGTGTGGAGTTAAATTCCAAAGGTGGCACAGCCTTAATGCAGTTGAGTAAATATTATAATTACGCACCCAATAAATTGATTCAAAACTGTCTTGATCCGACGTTGTTGCCTCAGATGCTCCGAAACATTTCTGCTACAGTTTGTGCCGATTTGTCTTTCATTGGAGCAGCTTCCGCCCATTGCAAATACCTTCGATCATTGTGAAGGCATATCTCTACCCATCGACATTGGGCATCTCGACAATGTTAATGCGTATGTGTCGAAAGCGCGCATTAGAGGCAACGAATTTTTGTGGCAGGAATTTGTTGTAACGAAAGGTTTAGGAGGTTTGACAAGGAAGGCTGTTTTTACACCACCGCGAAATATGACAGGATATATTCGGCCAGACGTATTGTTCTCGAATTAGTTTGTTTGAATATACAGCACTCGAATGGCATGCAGAATGCATTAAATTGAATATTTCTTATCGCAATGTTAATTAACGGAATATTCGGTAGGATTGTATTTTCGTAACAATTACAATAAATTGACGCGTATTCCGGATCTATGGTTAATTTCCATAACTTTAAAGGGTAGTCGCTATCCCATAAAATCTGTCGCAATTGATCTTCTGCTGATTATCAGCAATGCGTTTATGATTGAACATTGTTGGAAAACGAAACGCATCAATCTCTATAGGGTTCTCTTGAGTTTGAAGATTACCGGATAAATTATACGAATTGGTGCGGAGGGATCAGGATGATTTAGAAAAGGCTTTCATAGCTCAATTTTACGCTTGTCGAATGCAATATCTGCTTCCACGGTCCATTCGCCTGGAAGTTTATTCTTTTTCCAAGATTCGTGAGTGCATGCGTTTAGTGACAGGTCAATTTATATTGCTCTATAATCTCTTAATCCATCTAAGTTTATAAGATTTCCGAGAAACGTAAGCTCGGGAACACCAAAAGCGCACTTGTCTAAATTTATCTGCAGGTTAAATGCTTGTTAAATTTATCTAATCTTTCACATACTGTAATTAAATGTCTCGTATGCTCTTCCGGTGATGTCGAGGATATCAATACGCCGTCGACATATGGGAATACGAAATTTAACTCACTTATAGCTGTATTTATGTACCGCTGTATAGTATAACCTGTATTTCTTAAACCGTATGTCGACAAGCCAAAAGATAATGTTTCCGCAGTTTTTGAGATATCTTGAGGAGCTAAAGGAACTTGATAATAAGCATTCCGTAAATCAAGAGAACTGAAAATTATCTTCCCGCGGGTGGGATGACGATCAGGTACCGTGACTGAATTTAATTTGCACAAATCTCCGCAAATGCGCCAAGACCCATTTTTCTTTCGTACCATATAAACTGAGCTGGACCACGGGCTATTCGATGGACGACATATACCTGCTTCTACTAACCTTTGAAGTTCATTTAAGCGACCCGAGGGCCCGTTGTTTCATTGTAATATAAGATTCCTCAGTCCTTCAGAGGGAGAGCTGGCTTGATTTCGATTACGCAAGGAAAACGACTTAAAATGTCAGCGTATCTATGATTCGGGTCAACTACGCTAATGTCGTACACTGGAGAATCGGCTAAAAGATTGAAATAAGCTATTGCGTCTGCGCCGAGTATTGCATACGGTACATCAGTAGTCTTAAATTAAGATCTAATGTTCGTTTATCGTGCCATATGTGTTTATTTGACTGTCGTTTGCAATGAAAAATGCGGACCGGATGGATTGTTTGCAATACTAATGCGCTGGTCTCGATTAAAAATGTCTGTTCGTGGATGTAGAGACATCTGGTAAATGTACCCAAAACGTGTGTCTCAATAACATTTAGAATACTTAGGTTTTTGACTGAATAGGCAGGTTGCCTTGACTTCCGGGTCGCGAGGGTTTCGCCGGAGGGACAGGGAGTGTGCTTAAAACTGTACACCCTTGATCACAAGATTTCGCATTGTCACTGATTTTCCTATGATAAAGGTATACCTCTATTTCGGCTATTTTCTCATCGATCGAGTTAATGCAATTTACGATTGTCCCGTACACTCCTTTTGTTTTTATAGTGACAGCATTCATTTGATACATTCGTGATGTAAGATTGAAATTACTCAACTGCACTCGAATTTCGTCTATTTCTTGAGAAAAGGTTTATCCCGAATTAGCGATACGTGTTTTCGAAACTAAGAATACTTCCGCATATATAGTCGGCGCTTTTCATTGACTCAAGATATTCGTTTTCGAAATTAGTTCCAATAATTTTACGCATTTCATTGGTTAACCGCCAAATCTGACAGTTTCGTATTGTTTAATTGCAAATCTCCAAATATGCGTTCCATTTTTTCCTGTTCCGAGCAGCTGCATTTTTCTAATTACGCTTGTTTCACGTATTCGTAATGCGCCTCATCAGGAATTGTATTATAAACTAAATACATAGGGTTCATTTTAATCGCTTCAAAACGTATTCGTTCGGTACCTCATCTGTGGTCATCGCGGAGACATGACTGTGAAAGGTTTATTGCAATGCATTCCTCACTTAGAAACATTCGATCTATACCTATTTCTGAAAGCGCATTGTTCGCTCAAAAAGACGGTGCCATGCTAATCTGAAGATTACTGCTAGTTGTATTAACGAGGAGAGGTATTTCAAATTGTGAACTCAGCGGAGTGTTAGATACATTACCGGGAAGGTTAGTATTTGTAGCTGTAGGTACCGACGCGTTCTCGAAATTACCGAAGATAATACGTCCATTATAACGCAGTTATTTGTTTTAGTTTCGTTCGCGATGATTTTGTGCGTAGTCACTATGATAATTTCTTTTATATCGTTAGTTCTTTTAAATCACGATGTCACTCACCGGTTTATTCAAATTATCGTTTTGCTTACTGTCGGCTATATTCGCGCTATATACCGTGTTACTTCATGTTTTAGACGGAGATAATGTTTTGCTTTTATCTTGAGTTATATCTTATACGCGCTCAGAATTTGATGTAGTTCTTGGATTTTGTTTTCCGGGCGGATATTCATACATTCAGCTCAAGGATTCACAAAATACTATATTAAAAATTAACGAGTACTTATAGGTACCTACATAACAGCAAAAACATCCTTGTAGTGCGCTGATTAAAAATACTCGTTAACCCACGGTAACCTTAAGCCAAAGACGTTATTGTTAACAAACATGTATAGTTTTCATTAACAGGAAATATTTTCGCTTCAATGCATTTCAAACAATAACACCCAATGATTCATAAAAAAAAATTTGAAAAATAAGTTCAATGTTCAAAAATTTTGAATCAATTCGGGAAATTGGCCTTTGATCAAATATGGCTGAAATTTCTATCGGATCCGACGTACGTTTTTTTTTTTTCTTTCGAATCCCCCTCACTTACACATGCATGCCACTAATTAATACTTTTCCTGATGATGGGTGACAACTAACTCCATTAACCTTGAAATCGGGTCGCCAAAATGCTGTCCGCGGTCGATGGTTGTCGGGAGATTACCCGCTGAATTCCGATGAGGCGATTCTCAAAAATCGAATCAACCGTTGCTGCCCTTCCAGGAAACGTGTGGGTCACCAATATAAGCTTAGACGGCCAATTGAATTGGCAAAGGATTATGTCACCGGCACTTACTCGCCGGAAGTTCAATGTTCTGAGGTTGAGTAACAAGGGTGAGTATCTGGAAAATTGATAATAATATTTTATTGGGTACGTAGTACAATCTTGTCCTTGACTGGGGCACATGCGCTTGAATCAAGTGTACTAGCGTGACTGATGAGCGGTCAAGTTTCAACTTGTTCCTCACTGTCGCTCTCTCATTTGCACATCCTTTTTCTAGCTCACGCAACTCTTATGGAGGGGAAGTGAAACCCACAGGTCTATTTTCTCAGCGCCATCTAGCGACCTCCTAGCGAAATAACGCCTATATTTTTCCCAAATATCGTAAAAAGTAGATAGTTTTTCGCAAAACCGTGAATCAGCCTGTAAATAATATTAAAGACTATTAGAGATCTGCCCAAAACAATCAACCGTTGATAATAATTGCGTGTATAAAATAAAGTGATTGAGATACAATCTTATATCACAAAATATTTTTGAACCAAAAACTAATACAAAGTTACACTTGACAAAAAATTATTTGAAAATTAATAAAGTGATTGATACGGGCAAAAGAGTTTGCTATAGCAGATTAAACAATAGTAAAAAGTATGGTACGTAATTTTCAATAATTATATTTATGCGGATAAATACGTATTATCAGAAATAAACGTATACAATAAACGTATTTGTAATTATGAGCCTAATAAGCTGCCAATGCTGCAATATTACATTCGCTTTGCTATCTTTCATTTGTATATAGTGGTTGTTTAAAATATGCCTCTCGTTTATTTTTATATTCTAACATGTTAAATAATTTTGAAGAAATAAACAACAGCTGTTTTACAAGTTTCGCTATAATAGAGACGTTTACGGGCACCATATTTCTTTTGTTTCCTAATCAACATTTTTTAATTAATTCAACGTCAGAATTTATTACTAATTTATTATTTTTAGACATATATGAAACAGAGATACGTAAAATCTACTTTTGGGTTAAAATGAAGAATTTTAGATTATAAGGTTGTCCGAAAGGCTGTAGACCTCGGATGAGGTTATAATTTTAATCCTGCATTTATATTGTAAACTAAAAGTGAGTTTCTTCGTAGTAGGGGGTAATTTGGCTTATGAATTTTCTGGTAAATACTAAAGGGATAATATTAAATTTTTCAATAATATTATAAACCAAATTTGTTAGATTGTTATTAAGTTTTATTAGCGCTTAATAAAATGACCATAACCTTATAACATTCGAATAATGTTTCTAGCTTTCCGGGAATAGTATACTGTAAATTCCTATAAATTTGGGTAATTTTTTAACATTTTTGTCTGACTTACAACTAGTTTCTGTTATATTACCAACATTTATGAAGATAAACACGATTTTATTATATTACCCACTTATTCATTTTTAAAAGGATATTTGTATGTTATAACAAGACTCAAATTTGATCTGTTTATAAGCTAAAAAAATAGCTCAAAATAGAAAACAATTTATATTTCATTCTATTTAATGGTTAAAAATTGAGACAACAAGGGTTTCACACAGAGAATAATAACCCCAATAGACATATGATTGCAAATTGACAGCAACTTTGCAAAAAAAATTTGTACCTGTTTATCCAAAATTTGCGTCAATGTAAGTCCTTATATATTATAAATTTGCTTCAAATCATTTACATGAAAATAGTGACAGCAAATTTATATAAAATTAAAATCAATTGTTGCATAAAATTATTACTTTTTAAATAGCAAGTATTGCTATAAATGTGCTTTTATTTTGTTGAAATAATATTTTAAGTAAATATAATAGAATACTTATATTATTTTTGTGCAACTAGATCGCACGTCGCATCGCCACAACTAGTAAATGTGTTAGACTCTTAAAATTGCAAAAAAAGTAACAAAACTTGAAATACTTTACAAAAACACAGATTTTCTTGAATAAAAAATACATTGAAATTATTATTTTCATGATTGCAAAATAGCAACAAATTATCATCAAATCTTGTTGCAATACACTGCACTATGTAAGCATTTACTGATTTAATTTTGCTACCAATTTGCTGAAAAAGAATTTCTCAGATTATGATATATTTCTTAGCAAATATATACCAAAATTATATCAACTCGTGCAGCAGAGTTAAATAACAAATTAATCTAAATCTGCGTCCTTATTCGTTAGCAAATTTATAGCAATTATTTGTTGCAACTTTTTTTAACAATTTTACATAAAATTTAGGTACACGTCACTATTATGTAATGTCTTGTTAGCAAGTTTAACACAAGTTGTTTGCAAAAATTGTGTAGCAAGTTTTAACGAAGTTTTGTCTGTGCAACTCTGTCTATTGGGGAATAGGCTCATTGGTCGCCTCTTTTTTACTCATTTTTGCCGATTCTATATTAAGTAAATCTATTTATTACCAATCAAATAAAATTCTATTTCTTCTGTAGGGAAAGCTAAAAATTGTTTGTGTCGGTATAAAAACACATATATGTATATGTTTATATAGGCATTTACATGGGCGGTACCCTATACTGAAAAGATTGCGGTGGGAATAACAGCGAGAGAATCAAGCGAGCAAGATTCCGGCAGCAGTCAGTCGTGCTTTAGCATTGCGCGCATGAGTCCGCTTGAGCGAACGAGAGATTATAAGGCAAATAAGTAATTAATAAATTCGTCTTGTTTTAGCAAGTTGTGTATTTCTCTCTACTCCAGACCTCCATCCGAACTCGGATAGTTGTGAGGACTATCTTCGTATCATCATTCTGACGCAACACATGCATAACCCCCACAGTGGTGACCCCGACAAAGAGCTGGTGATTCTGAAGAAAACCTGAGTACTGAGAGACCCGGCGGTAACTTACTGCTCAGCCGAGGACGGCACGAGGCAATCAAGGTCGGCGTGCTGATGGAGCCGGATGTCGAGGACGCTCTTTAGGTTGCGAAGGAAGTACACCGTCAATTGGACAGACCATTGTCAAGCAGCCGGACAAGTCCATTATAGAACAGTCCGAACGAGGCCATTATCAAACGGATGGAGAAGTCTACTCTGGGAAAATAAATTATTTTCTACTGAAGGAGATGATCGTGTAGCCTGGATACCTTGTTGGCTATCAAATCGGCAAAAAGGCGACAATTTCACGTTTTCAGCAAACTTCATCGTATGAAATTTTCGTACACAAAGCTGACATCGTTCGCTGAGCGTCTCCGTTATTCGAGGCAATCATCCTCTATTGCACGGCATCTGTTCATAATAAGAAAATTCTGTTCAATTAAATTGAATTTTTCGCAAATGACATAAAAAACTTTTGATGGTATCAATTATTTTCTAAAAACATTTTCTTTCAAAAATATGGTTAGATCCACATTACACTACTTTATAACTAAACATAATTTTAATAAAAATTACCTTTTTGATTATAATTTGTTTCTCAAAAACTAATTCATGAAAGATTTTGAAGCTGAATAACAATAGGGATTGAAAGTACCAAAAAGACTATTCTTACGAAAATTTCAAGTGGATTAAATGCTTTTTATTCCCGAAAACGTTAAACATCAAAATCCCAATTTTTTCACATTTATATTTTTTAAATCAAATCTAATCGATATAATGTAATTACTTGAAATTTTTACAGTTTATGACCATTAGAAGGTTCTCTCATCATAAATTTTTAAAGCACATTTGACAGATTATTTTTCAAAATATAAAATATTTAGAAAAAATCATTTTTTTTAAATAACAAAAAAACTAATAGAGATAATTTGTCTATCCAAGCATCAAACAGATAGATTTTTTTATTCTCTACAAAGTACATTTAAAAATTAATAATATTAATTGTTTTGAAAACAAAAACTGTTTGGAGGATAAATAACCTAAGTCTTTTCCGGAATTCGCAAAATAAAAAGCAAACTACACGCGCAAACTGAGCGATATTAATCGAGTATTTTCGAAAATACGGCGGTATACACACATATTCCCACATACACCCATACAGAAATTTTCAAAAACACGTGATTTCTATTCCTGACATGTTTAAAATATAGTTATAACATGTTTTTAGCGAATCGAACAATTTTACTATTACAAAGCTTTCTCTATGAGGAAGCAATAGTTATGATAAAAATATAATAAAATAGTACTTATCTTTATAATTATCGCATGTACGTTAAAAGTGAGTTGTAAAAGAAACGAACCCTCTAAAAATCGACCCAAAACTATAAAAAGTTTTGATTTCAGTTTTACTTTATTTTACTCGATTTTATTATTAAATACTAGAAAAATAATGTAAATATTTTGAGGTTATATTTTATTAATTTTATCAAATGCTAAAGAAACGGTCTAAAAAGCGGTTCCTTACGTATCATTTTCTAACAATTTTTACTATCTAGCTCTGAGATTGACATTTCCATTGGGATATAATATATATATATATATATATATGGGGTATTCCACGTGAAGTGGTCCGATCAAAATTTTAAAATGCACCAAATTTTGGGTACACTTTGCAAATGTTTTTCATAATACAGAAAAAAATTTTTAGGTACTGGAATCTATTTACTCAAAAGTTATTCTAACCTCAAAAAGTGAATTTTTCCATATTTTTTTCAACACTAGCTGGGTTTACCGTTATATAACTCAAAATCTATCAACTTTTACTATAGAACATTATATGTAACATTCGTTGCTAATTATATCTAGAATTTATTCTTCTGGGTTAGAATTTCTAATCTCAAGGTCAATGTCACATAAACTACATGTCAATATTCAACTTGAAAAAAGTGCAAGTGCGCCACCTTTGATTTTTTCATCCAAAAGTCTAAAAGAAAGCTTGGAACAATACCTTTCAAATGGTCTGTAGCATTTTTATGGCCTCCAATTCTGTAAAAAGTTATGACAATTTAAAGAAACACGAAATTTTTTTAAAAATTTAAATGGGAATTACCATGTTAATTTTTGTGAATTTTTTGTCTTTCTTTAAATTGTCATAACTTTTTACAGAATTGGAGGCCATAAAAATGCTACACCATTTGAAAGGTATTGCTCCAAGCTTTCTTTTAGACTTTTGGATGAAAAAATCAAAGGTGGCGCACTTGCACTTTTTTCAAGTTGAATATTGACATGTAGTTTATGTAACATTGACCTTGAGATTAGAAATTCTAACCCAGAAGAATAAATTCTAGATATAATTAGCAACGAATGTTACCTATAATGTTCTATAGTAAAAGTTGATAGATTTTGAGTTATATAACGGTAAACCCAGCTGGTGTTGAAAAAAATATGGAAAAATTCACTTTTTGAGGTTAGAATAACTTTTGAGTAAATAGATTCCAGTACCTAAAAATTTTTTTCTGTATTCTGAAAAACATTTGCAAAGTGTACCCAAAATTTGGTGCATTTTAAAATTTTGATCGGACCACTTCACGTGGAATACCCCATATATATATATATATTATATCCCAATGGAAATGTCAATCTCAGAGCTAGATAGTAAAAATTGTTAGAAAATGATACGTAAGGAACCGCTTTTTAGACCGTTTCTTTAGCATTTGATAAAATTAATAAAATATAACCTCAAAATATTTACATTATTTTTCTAGTATTTAATAATAAAATCGAGTAAAATAAAGTAAAACTGAAATCAAAACTTTTTATAGTTTTGGGTCGATTTTTAGAGGGTTCGTTTCTTTTACAACTCACTTTTAACGTACATGCGATAATTATAAAGATAAGTACTATTTTATTATATTTTTATCATAACTATTGCTTCCTCATAGAGAAAGCTTTGTAATAGTAAAATTGTTCGATTCGCTAAAAATATGTTATAACTATATTTTAAACATGTCAGGAATAGAAATCACGTGTTTTTGAAAATTTCTGTATGGGTGTATGTGGGAATATGTGTGTATACCGCCGTATTTTCGAAAATACTCGATTAATATCGCTCAGTTTGCGCGTGTAGTTTGCTTTTTATTTTGCGAATTCCGGAAAAGACTTAGGTTATTTATCCTCCAAACAGTTTTTGTTTTCAAAACAATTAATATTATTAATTTTTAAATGTACTTTGTAGAGAATAAAAAAATCTATCTGTTTGATGCTTGGATAGACAAATTATCTCTATTAGTTTTTTTGTTATTTAAAAAAAATGATTTTTTCTAAATATTTTATATTTTGAAAAATAATCTGTCAAATGTGCTTTAAAAATTTATGATGAGAGAACCTTCTAATGGTCATAAACTGTAAAAATTTCAAGTAAAAGTTGATAGATTTTGAGTTATATAACGGTAAACCCAGCTAGTGTTGAAAAAAATATGGAAAAATTCACTTTTTGAGGTTAGAATAACTTTTGAGCAAATAGATTCCAGTACCTAAAAATTTTTTTCTGTATTCTGAAAAACATTTGCAAAGTATACCCAAAATTTGGTGCATTTTAAAATTTTGATCGGACCACTTCACGTGGAATACCCCATATATATATATTATTCTCTGTAAGATTGCTGGCCAAAATGTTCTTTTTTCCCCAAATTTTTTTAACATGTTCTATAAAGTGTTTCCAGTGTATCTGAATTTTTTGAGATTTTTATATTTCTCAATACCAAAGTGGTGTAAAAAAATAATATAGTCATTTTTACAGCTTTTGGCAATTTTGATTAATTTATAGCTCCTCAGGAAAACACTTGCACATAAAACATACATATATACTTTTTTTGTAAAATTCTCTAATCTTTTCATTAAAGATACTTTCGAAGTCATATATTATATCGTCGCTTTGATGTAAAAAGGCGTTTACTCAAAATCCGTTTGAAGAGGGATGTTTCTTAGTATCCAGTTAGAAAAAACGTTAAGAGGATGTCGGAGCTTTAGCCTCCATCAAAAGTCGCTCGATCTCGAGGCTTCGAATGTCGTTGTAGTCAGGTGTCGATTTACGACGATAAACGTGCTTTAAATATAAATTATAAATTTTACAGCTGCATACAGCTTTAAAAGATACTTTCCCCCTAGCTATGACTAAAATTAAGGTAATTCTAAAATTATATATATAATTTAGACTCACTGGATACGAGGCGTATTACACATTTCTTTAAAAAAATAAATATTTGCTGCCAGAAGTGATATTACAATTACCTTAATTTTAGTTATAGCTAGAAGAGAAAGTATCTTTCAACAGCTCTATGTAGCTGTAAAATTTATAATTTATGTTTGAAGTACCTTTATCGTCGAAATCGATACCTGACTATAGCGCCATTCGAAGCCTTAAGATCGAGCGGCTATCAACGAAGGCTACAGCTCCGACATTCTCCTAACTCAAAATTCAGTAGGAAAACGCGTAAGGGGACAATGAGTTAAAATTGAAAAAAATTATTTAACATTAACAATCAATAATTTTTTTCATAATAATTGAAAACATTTTATAATTAAAAAAAACTGAATTATTATTAATTATAATTTCAAATTTATTGACCAATTTATATGTAAGAAAACTATTTTAATTAATTATGTGACTCTGTTTTCTAATTTTTTTTCTTAATGCACCTAAGGTAAAGTACCCAATACTTGGACAAAACGGAAATTCGGACCTATAGTTGGACAATTGGAAAACTATTGATTATAAATTAAAATATATATATAAATAAATGTTTGAAAATTATATTAATTTTCTTTTATGTAAATATTTGCTCATTCCATTACATTTATAGTTATTTTCCATGTTAATTTATTGCAAATGCATTTTATTTTACAAGCATTCTTGAATTGTTTCATTATAGCATGATTTTACCCTTGTGTCATGTTCATTAAAGAATAGTATATTGTAATAAAATTTCATAATTTGCATTAATACGTTTACGTTGCTAATTTATTTCAAAAAGTTTACCATAACGATTGAGATTATAACAAAATAACTGTGTAAAAGTACTTATTTTTTTTTAAATTTCTTGTCCAAGTATACCGTCCAATTCCGTAGTACTTGGACAATAGGAATGTAGTGTCCAACTTCCCCTCCCTTTCACAAGTCTTATTACGCAGTACATGGACACGTATTCTAGTAGGTGTTTAATTGCTACATTAAACAATAAAAGTGTTATATTAAGTAGTATTTGAAACAAAAATAATGAAATTAGCAATAAATAGTGACTCATTAACCTTTAATTTACGACTGATAATATCTCGCACAAGATATTTTTGAGACTATTATAAGCTAACCTCAAAATCTTGAAGTAAGTACAAACTTGAATCTAAACTTATTATTATTTAAGTTGAAAAATTAACAAAATAATAAATAATTAAGTATCAATAAATTTATATAAATAAATTTTTTTATTTTCAGTTATTTGAATATAAATTTTAAACATGGGTAAATTTAAATCTTCAAGAAAAAAGTGTAGTCCGAAGAGTACAAAAATTCAAGCAGTGCAAAGTGAAAATAAGAAAGATGCTCTTAAAACCAGAGTTCAATGTAAATCAAAGGTGCAACGCAAGAGTAAAATTATAAAAAAGAAGAAACGAATAGAAAGAATGGCTCAAAATTTGACTTCTACAAGAGCCGCAGTCAATGAAAAGGATCTTCGCAGTTGGTTTTGTAAAGTTGAAAGTTATCTTGGCGGCAAAAATCTTCTAAATATTGAAGCAGATAGAGTTTTTAATTTAGACGAAAGTTCTTTTATGCTTGTTCCAAAAGACAATAAAGTTATCGCTGAGAAAGGTGCTAAAGTAGCTTATCAAATAGTTTCAGGTAATGAGAAAGCCTGTTTGACTGTTTTGTTTACCGTCACTGCTTCAGGAAAGATGCCACCACCGATGGTGCTTTTTGATCTTAAGACCACCCCGTAGAGAAATATACTTGATAAAGTTCCATCAGGCTGGGGTGTTGGAAATACTGAGCGAGGCTGGATGACAGCAGAGAGTTTTTTTAGTTACATAAAAAATGTTTTCTACAAGTGGTTAGTTGACAATCAATATGTTTTTCCCATTGTTTTATAACACTAAAGAGCCAAGTAATGAATTACCCAATGCAATGGATAATAGTAATAGAAATGCTGAATTATTAGAATTATTTGAAAATAATTTTATTTCTTATGATTTGCTGCAATCTTTCAAAAAAAATGAATCTGAAATTGAATGGAGTGGTGATTTAAAATTTGCAGAACTATTTGAAACTTGGCGCAGAATGAGAAGTCATTGTATTGGTATGTAAGTATAGCTGTGTACAATTTTTAAATCTTGTTTGTAACTATTATTTATTCATATTTTCACTTCTTATTTTTAAGGGATCGAACAAGACATTCCAAATAAGATGTTAAAGGTTTCTTTGATGAATGAACAAACAGGTAATTCAGCGGATAGGTCAATGAATTGTTTGGTGGAAACTGCAGTGGCTAGTTCGATAGAAATATCAATGGATTCTTCGATGGAGGCACTTTATGGTTGCTCGAGTACAAGATCTGTCCAGTTTGTCAATGATTCTTTGATGGAGAGATCTGTTGATTATTGTTCGCTTACAAGTACAAGGCAGAGCTTCAATGATTCTTCGAAGGAGAGTATCATGGAGGATTTAACAGAAGCTGTCGTTGATTATAGGCCCCAATTAAATAACAATCTTTTAAATAATGTAGAAAATGCTAAAGATGGTTTTTTTGACAATATTCCAGAAGTTGAGTTCTTTGATAATTTTGGCAAGAAAATTACAGCTAACATAGTAACAATTATCTGTGATGATGCAGACAGCAACATGTCAACAATAAAACAAAACTAGTTAAAAATTAAAAGATATAGATAATCGTTTGATAAATGAGGAAATGCAATTATTGCAGTCAAAAATTAAAATCAAAGTAGAAAACGTATGATACGATGTACTTATATTAAATAATATTTTGTATTAAATAGATGTATAAACATGCATATTATTTAAATTTTTGTAAAAATCAAAATAAATTTTTATAATTTATACCTTAAATAAATAAATGATTTCATTATTATTGCCTAAGTATACAATTAATCATGAGCAGGTATAATTTCATATATTTTTTATATTGTCCAAGTATCGGTGCAAAGGTAGTCCAAGTATCGGGTTCACGGATTAATATTGTCCAAGTACTACGGTAAACTGACACTTTCTTAAAACGTATTTTTTACCATTTAAAACGTTAATAGAATTAATATTTTTGTTGTAGCTAAGTTAATAACTCATACATTATACATTAAATTAAAAAAAATAATAATATAACAAGTTTTTGTCTAAAAAAATAATCATTTTATATGAACCACTGAAAAAAGTGTCCAAGTATTGGGTACTTTACCTTACTGCAGGATATCTCAGGAACCACTTCATCGCATAGGCTGAAATTTTAACAGTAAATTTTAAATATTTTTTTTTATTATTATTTTATCGTTGCTTTTTTTATGCTCTTAACTGGTGGTAATCAGCGACGAAGGCCATACAATGTATTTATTTTTTAAAAATAAAAACTCCTGTTCAAAAAATCGAAAAAAAATTTAAGAGTATTCCTTGATTATTTCTAAATCTTTTTTGTTATTAGATAAATTTTATTTAAGCCTTTAGTTTTCGAGAAAAAAATATCAAAGTTTCATATATGCACTTCTGCTCGATTTTTCCAACAGGTTTTTCGACTGTAAATCTAGTTTTGTTATTCAAAATAATTATTCAACAAAAGTATTGAATAGATTCAAATGTCTGCCTTAAATTCGCTGAGTTTTTTTACTCGCAGCGTAACCCAGAGACAACGACGTTGACGTAGTAAAAATATGTCTCCTTCGAGGTACTTTTTTACAGTGAGTCTCTTTGCCGTTACTATTCGGGGTGTTTCTTTACTGTAAATCCCCTTGCCTCTCTCAAACACCGATATTTTCGTGATTGTTTTTTCATACACGGACTGCAGAAATAGAATTGACAGTCAATAGAAAAAAGTTATGTTCTTATGGGACAAACAGAACAATTTCTTTGCTTGCTTTCTTGAAATTTTTCATGCTTCTTTTTCTTTTTTTTTACCCTCTTGAATATAACTTTCAGCTATTGATATTGCAAAGTCTTTTATTCCAATTTTTTTCAGGTTATTACTAGCAGCTTTAAATATTACAACAGAATTAGTAATGACAGCTTGGATGAGCCTAATGAAGACTATCCAAGTCCATTACTTTGACCGAATACTAGGAAATAAATTATTACATTGTCCATTATGAACATCAACCCCGTCCATGTACTGATTGTAAAGGTGAAACGCTTATGGAATCGGTATCTAGGTTTTGGCCTTTTCATTCGAATTATATCTTTGTAATAATCTAATGGGGTAACCCCAGCAGATGTATATAATATTGATACTAATTTCGAATCCATCACAGCAATATAGTTGATTCCACTGTTTTTTTTCGTGTTTTACTCTATATGTACCACGTTGAGACTTTTTATTGATCACATTTTTTTCCTTTATATAATTTTCTCTAACAGTGCCAGTACATATCAATTGCAATTTCTTCAAATACACAACGAAATCTAAATTTGTAAAAAAATATAGGAGCTGTCATCTCAAAAAACGGTTTTAATAAATTTATAACTACACGAGAACCTAATGCACATTTGGCTAATTTTTCTTTTACTATAGAATTTTTTCCGCAGTATAAATCGAAATTTAATAAATATCCATCTGTAGTGCAAAGACCCTAAAATATAAGTCCGAATCGCGTAGCGTTTTCCACGTATTAATTACTTCAATGAAGTTTCAGCATATGATTTAGCCATCATTTCATTTACCGACAGAGCAGTTCTCCAGAAATCAAATTTAAGAATATTTCTCCGAAACATTTTCATCAATTCTCGAACAAGCTATGCCTTATCGTTCAGATTGTTATCTTTGGCCTTCGAGTACTTCAAACTAAATGTGATTTTTTCAAATTTAGATCGTCTCATTGCCGAAGAAATTATTGGACAAGACAAGAAAGTATCCGTCGACCAGTAATCCCTCTGACTTTTTCTTTTAATAAAAGAAGATTCCAATAAATCTATTCAACACAACCAACGATAAAGTTGCACCATTTTCTTTGCAGGCATCGATAATGTACTTTCATTTCAATCGAAAAAAAGTATCAAAGAGTTCTTTTGGCTCACTCTTTCGTATCTTAATTTTCACACTTTCTGTTTACAGTATCCCATCTGTACTTTTATAGGAATATGTCCTCTCACCATCTACCCAATCGAATTGATGGTCATGTTCAAGCTTAGCTTGATCTGCTTTATAGCCTTTTGAAACTTTTTCGTAAGTAACTCTTGGTAACTTTCCATCACAATAAATATCAAAATCAGAATAAGAATTACCTATTGAACTGCAATCATCTGCATTTGGTATCAAAATAGTTTTATCCTCTTAGGTTTCAGCTTCAGAATCAACATAAACAGACCATCTCGTATGTTTTCTTGACATTATAAGT